>CM075730.1:4017333-4617333 GCA_037974335.1 Prionace glauca | reverse complement strand
AAATATGTAGGGGATAGGGCATGGGTGGGAATGTTGGTTAGTGCGGAATTGTTGTCGGTGCAGGCTTAATGGGCCGAATGGCCTCCTCCTGCACTGTAGGGTTTCTATGATTTCTATGGATGACTGTTTGTGTGGAGTTTGCGCATTCTCCCCGTGTCTGCGTGGGTTTCCTCCGGGTGCTCCAGTTTCCTCCCACAGTCCAAAGATGCGCAGGTTAGGTGGATTAGCAGGGTAAATACATAGGGTGACAGGGTTAGGGCCTGGGTAAGATGCTCCGTTGGAGAGTCAGTGCAGACTCGTTTAACGTTCTGTGTGATAATTCAACAGCCTCCACTGCTGCCTGAGGAAGAGAATTCTAAACGCAAACAGCCCTCCCAGGGACAGACGCAATTCCTCGTCACCTCGATCTTAAATGGGGGAGACCCCCATATTTCGAAATGAGTGCCATGTTGTTCCTGGTGTGTTCTGGACCGGTGCGATTTCCTGCCAGCGTTGTGGTGAATCTGGCATGCGGGGGGGAGGAAGGTTCTGGTCGTTAGCGAATCAGTTTCACACCCATCTCCAGCGGGTTTCGTGACCCAGGGTAAGAGCCGATGAGAAACTGACACAGGCATAAAACCAACATCTAGACTTTGCTGAATTAGCCTCCACCCACCCACCATTGCTGGTGGAGCTATGGCAGAGAATTCCCCCTTCCCCCCCCCCCTCCACCCCGGTTCTGGAATGTCCCATGAGAGGAGACACCATCTCAGCATTGTGTGCGTGTGTCTGTGCCTGTGCGTGTGCCTGTGCGTGTGCCTGTGTCTGTGCGTGTGTGTGTGTCTGTGTGTGTGTCTGTGTGTGTGTCTGTGTGTGTGTCTGTGTGTGTGTCTGTGCCTGTGTCTGTGCCTGTGTGTGTGCCTGTGTGTGTGCCTGTGTGTGTGCCTGTGTGTGTGTGTCTGTGCCTGTGTCTGTGCCTGTGTGTGTGTCTGTGTGTGTGCCTGTGTCTGTGTCTGTGTCTCTGCACCAACTGAAGGCTGGTCCTTGGCTTGTTGTCCGCTGATGTTTTGTCCTGAGCCGTTGGTGGTTTTCTGCCTGTGTTGGTTTGCCGTTGCCTCTATTCTGTGGGACAGGGTGGTGACCGTGATGTGGAGATGCTGGCGTTGGACTGGGGTGAGCAGTAAGAAGTCTCACAACACTGGGATGGTGAGGCAGACACCAAAAGTTGATTGGAGCCAGAATGGGATCGCGCTGTTAATGTCATTCAGAACCACACAGTAGCCATCTAATCAACGCAGCTGGCCTGACAACCCCCCCAAGCCGTCATTGCAAAAGGAAGAAAGTATATCTGTAAAGGGAGACCCTTGAGCTTGTTGTCACAGCTGCTCTGAAAGCTGTTAACAATCTGTCCGAGTGCGTGTCAATTAACAGACCTGTTTACTTTGTAAATATAACCCAGGAAGAAAATCACATTCTACAAGATGACATTCTCTCCTTTCCCCCTCATCTTTCTCCCCTGAAGGAATTGACTCTGTTGAGATGCAATTCACAACCTCAACCCAGAACGCCACCTTGCATTTATATAGCGCCTTTCACGTAGCAGAAACATTCCAAGGCTTTACACAGGCCCGTTACCGGACAGAATTGACTCCGTCCACATTTCCCGCTACCTTGGAAAAGCAGCCAGCATAACTAAGGACCCCACGCACCCCGGACATTCTCTCTTCCACCACCTTCCGTTGGGGGAAAAAGATACAAAATTCTGAGGTCACGCACCAAACAACTCGAGAACAGCTTCTTCCTTGACATCACCAGACTTTTGAGTGGACTTACCTCGCACTAAGTTCTTCTTTTCTCTGCATCCTAGCTATGATTATAATACTACGTTCTGCATTCTCTCCTTTCCTTCTCTATGAACGGTATGCTTTGTTTGTAAAGTGCACAAGAAACAATACTTTTCACTGTATGTTAATACATGTGACAATAATAAATCAAAAATTTGACAGTTTCCCCTAAAGAAGTATTGGAGCAGGTGACCTTTTGATTATAGAGGTGGGTTTGAAGGAATTTGTTAGATGGAGAGAGATAGGGAGCCCATATCGAGTCTGCTCCACCATTCAATCATGGCTAAGTTTATTTATTACTGTTACAAGTGGGCTTACATTAACACTGCAATGAAATCACTGTGAAAATACCCTAGTTGCCACACTCCGGTGCCTGTTCGGGTTACACTGAGGGTGAATTTAGCACGGCCAATGCCCCCTAACCAGCACGTCTTTCAGACTGGGGGGAGGAAACTCGCACAGATACGGGGAGAACGTGCAAACTCCACACAGACAGTGACCCAAGCCGGGAATCGAACCCGGGTCCCTTACGCTGTGAGGCACCGGTGCTAACCCACTGTGCCACCATCCTGCCCCAGACAGTTCCGGACTTGTGTCCTGTATTGCTGTGGGAACAGCTTAGAAGTATCACGTGACGTAATCCTGTTCACGCGACATCAAAATAGTCTTGGCCCCAAGATGGGATAAGTTTTGATAGGTGTTGCTCAAACTAGTGACCCAACCGATTCAGACTGAACTACTTGTGTGGCCAAAATGATAAGAAAGCTCGGGCCTCCTCCAAGTCCTCGGGAGTGATGATCTAATGGTGTGGAACGGTTTGGAGTTTCATGATCTGACAGAAATGGCACTTTCATTCTTTTAAGCCTGAGTAATCCAGGATGAGTAATGCTGGAATTCAGCTCATTGTACTCAGTGTCCCTACCTCCTGGCCCCCGTCCTCTACCTGACTGGGCTACAGTGCTTGTGTCAGGTTGGCAGGATGTTTTGATGTGGTCGCTGGGTTTCCATTCAGTCTGTGCCTTTCAACAGTTCACCAGAGGCAGTGACTTAATTACGCAATTTAGGGGGAATTTCTGCAACAGTTGATCATTCTGATGTTAATTGTAGTCTGGCTTGTATTGGAGTTGTATAAACATGGGCCGTTGGATTGGGTGGTGGATCTGGCAAATGAAGCTTCATCAGCTGAGACAGTTTTGAAAGTTTGATTTTTATCAGTGTTTTCCTTCATGTGGTCGCTAAATATTGAATGCTGGATGAAAAGAATCATGCTTTTCGCAGCTTCAACTTGCTTTCACTGTGGGTCACACTTGCCCACACACACACACACACACACACACACAAACACACACACACACACACACACACACACACACACACAAACACACACACACACACACACACACACACACACACACACATACTCAATATTGTTTTATTCAGGTCCTGCTGTGGATCAGTGGGTTGCATTTTCACCATGAGTCAGACGCTTGTGGTTCAAATCTTGTAAGGAGCTGCACGATGGTTAGCACTGCTGCCTCGCAGCGTCACGGATCCGAGTTCGATTCCCGGCTTGGATCGTTCTCTGCGGAGTCTGCATGTTCTCCCCATGTCTGCGTGGGTTCCTTCGGCTTTCCTCTCACAGTCTGAAAAGCGTGCGGGTTAAGTGCATTGCTAAATTCTCCCTCAGTGTATCCAAACAGGCGCTAGAGTGTGGCGACTGGGGGATTTTCACAGTAACTTCATTGCAATGTTAATGTAAGCCTACTTGAGACACTAATAAATAAACTTAAATAACTTTTAAAAATTCAACTTAGCGAGGAGTTCTTAGCTGATGCATTCACTGGAGAACTGAAGGAGTGCTGCGCTGTCAGAGATACCGTCTTTCAAATGGGATTCTAAACCAAGGATTCCCCCCAGCACTCTTAGGGGGATGTACAAGCACCCAAAACTATTGGTTTCTAAGAAGAGCAATGGGGTTTTCCATGATCCCTCAACCAACGTTGCTCTAAAAACAAGATTGATCTGGCACAGTGGTTAGCACTTCTGCCTCTCAGCGCCAGGGACCCGGGTTCAATTCCAACCTCTGGTAATTAAGTCACCGCTTCTGGTGAACTCTTGAAAGGAACAGACTGAATGGAAACCCAGCGACCACATCTAAACATCCTGTGGTGCGTTTGCATATCTGCTCGGTGTCTGTAGGGTTTCCTCCATTACGCCAAAGATGTGCGGGTTAGAGGGATTGGCAAAGCTAAGTTGACCCTTAGTATCCCAAGGTGTGTAGGTTTGATGCATGAACCATGGGAAATGTGTGGAGTTCGGGGGATGGGACAGTGGAGAAAGCCTGAGTCAGATACTATCTCAGAATTGGTGCAGATTCGATGGGTCGAATGGCTTCCTTCTGCACTATAGGGGTTGTATGATTCTATTCTTTGAATCAGATTGGTATTTGCATAAGTCACATTATAGCAATGCCTCTGCCTTGTCCTCCAGGTACCAGACCCTCAGAGGGGATTGGTGACCATTGGTTGGTTCCGTGCCTGGCCATGTGCCGCCGGGGTTTGCCATTGCCTTCTGCCGACCAGGAAACACTCCCACTCTCACTGCCTGCCATCAGGCATTTCAGGGGAGCCAATGGCCGAGTGGTGTTACCAATAGACCATTAGTCCAGAAACTCGGCCAACGTTCTGGGGACCTGGGTTCGAATCCCGCCACGACAGATGGTGGAGTTTGAATTCAGTAAAAAAGTGATCTGGAATTGAGAATGGACTGATGACCATGAAACCATTGTCAATTGTTGGAAAAACCCATCTGGTTCACTAATACCCCGTGGGGAAGGAAATCTGCTGTCCTTACCCCGTCTGGCCCACTCCAGAGCCACAGCAATGTGGTTGATTCTCAATTGCCCTCTGAACAAGGGCATTAGGGGATGGGCAATAAATACTGGCCAGCCAGTAATGCCCATGTCCTACAAATGAATAAGAAAAAGGTTACTGGCTGATAACCGACTGTCTGCATTGTAATTGTACCTGATGTGGGACTTGAACCTAGAGGTGTAGGGGCTACTATCTCTGCACCATCCCTCAGGACAGTGACTACATTTTGAAAGAACTGTACTGGCTGCCGGGCACATTGGGATGCCTTGGTGTTGTGAAAGGTGCTATAGAAATGCAGACCTTTGCATTATTTTTAATTGGCAACGGTTAATATGGTTGGAGATTCTAACCTTGACAAATTGCCCACAGTTCGAGTTCCGCAGAGGATTTCTTGCGAGACTTCAGGAAGCATTTCCAGCTTCGGATTTCTGCAGCTGGTATTTTTCCTGGGAATTGTTAAATTTCAGTGTGTAGCTGGTGCTGATGCCAGGCCTTTGGAGGGAGAAAACTCGCTGTTTTTGTCCCTCAACATTTGGTGTTGCAGGAAACATTAACAGAGCGATTAACATTGGATCCTCACAATAGCTCGGCAGATTAATGCAGTATAATGAAAAAGACTTGCGTTTATATGGAGCCTTTCATAGCCACTGGATGTCTCGGTGTGTTTTAGAGCCAATGAAATACTTTAAAAGTGTAGACTCGTTTCCTACTGGTTCTTAGACGAACAGAGTCGCACAAGCCCCTGATCCGCGCTGATCTCTCACACCCAACAACAACAAATTACATTCATACAGCGCCTTTAACATATAAACAGCCCAGGTGCTTACCAAGCAAAACCTGTCATTCAGCCACACAAAAACCACAGAATTGTTAGGGTGCAGAAGGAGGCCATTTGGCCCATTGTGCCTGCACTTACTGTTCAAACAAACATCATGAACCTTACAGTGCCAGGGACCTGGATTCAATTCCCAGCTTGGGGTCACTCTCTGCGTGGAGTCTGTACTTTCTCCCCAGGTCTGCGTGGGTTTCCTCCGGGTGCTCCGGTTTCCTCCCACAGTCCGAAAGACGTGCAGGTTAGGGTGCATCAGCCGTGCTAAATTTGTCCTTCAGTGTACCCGAACAGGTGCCAGAGCGTGGCAACTAGGGTATTTTCACAGTAACTTCATTGGGGTGTTATTGTAAGCCTACTTGTGACAGGAATAAATAAACTTCAACTTTAAATATATGACTTAGTGCTGTTCCCCTGCCATTTCCCCCCCCCCCCACACTTCCAGGCAGCACATTCCAAACCCCAACCGCTCGCTGTGTGAACAAGTTTTTTTTCTCACCTCGATATTTGTTTCTTTTGTAAATCACTTTAAATCTGCACCCTCTTCTTGATCCTTTTGCGAGTGGGGACCATTTCTCTGTCCAGCCCCCTCTCAATTTTGAGCATCTCTATCAAAGCTCCTCTGAGCCCCTTCTCTCCAAGGAGAACAGTCCCGACCTCACCAATCTATCCTAAAAACTGAAGTTTCTCATCTCTGGAACCATTCCACTGCACCCTCTCCAATGTATTCACATCATTCCTCTAGCTCAGAGCTGTACACAATATTCCAGCTGAGGAGAATTTCACAGTAACTTCATTGCAGTGTTAATGTAAGCCTTACTAATGACTAATAAATAAACTTTAACTAACATCTTGTATAAGCGCATCATGACCTAAGGAGACATTGGACCAGGTGACCAAAATCTTAGTCAAAGAGGTTGGTTTGAAGGAGTCTTAAAGGAGAAGGGAGAGGTGGAGAGACCTAGGGAAAGAATTCCGTAGCTCGGGATCTCCGGGTGGCTGAACGATGGAAATCAAAGATGGTGCTGCAATCAGAGTGATGCAGAGATCTTGGAAGGTGATTGGGCTGGAGGAGGTCGCAGACTAAGAGGGAGGAGTGCAAGGCCATGGAGAGATTTGAAACCAAAAGCTGAAAAGGTAAATTTTGTTTATTAGTGTCACAAGTAGGCTTACATTAACACTGCAATGAAGTTACTGTGGAAATCCCGTAGTCACCACACTGAGGGAGAATTTGGCATCGAACTAGTGCATCTTTGGAGGAAACCCATTCAGACACGGGGAGAATGTGCACAGAACATGACTCAAGCCCAGGAATTGAACCCGGGTCCTTGGCGCTGTGAGGCAGCCGTGTTCGCCACCGTGCCCCCCCCCACGTAACCTGGGCTGGAGGAGAGTAAAGTCTGTTGGCCGCTGCCCAGGCAGTGCATTGATGTGGGTCTAGGGAATTATTGTGGCGTGTACTTGCTGCCAGTCAAGCAACAAGCCAATACTCGCTGCCCAGGATTGCGGGTAAGGTGCCGAAGAGATAATTCCTTTGGAACACGGAATTTAACACGAGCCAAGTCAGCCAGCAGCACCTCTGGCAAGCAGAGACACACATCTCAGATACCGGGAATTGGTAAACAACGCAGGGGAGGGATCAGAATCTTTTCCTATGTGGGAAGTTGTCATGACCTAGAATTTGCTGCCTGAACAGTTGGTGGAAGCAAAGTTAATACCAACTATCAAAAGGGAATTGTTGAGGGGAAAAATTGGATCTAATTGGATAGCTCTTCCAATGAGGTAGCATGGGCATGATGGGCAGAATGGTATTCCTTTCAATGTTTTTGTATAATGACGCCCCCTTCAGGAGGCTGGAAAGAAACTATGAAACAATGGGATGGAAAATGTAACATTGCACTCACACAACAATATTTGGTGCTAGTTGGATTCTAAAGCAATGAACCTATCTCGAGCAGACGGGTTTTAAAGTTTATTTATTGGTCACAGGTAAGGCTTACATTAACACTTGCAATGAAGTTACTGTGGAAATTCATCTAGTCGCCACACTTGGGCAGCTGTTCGGGTCGTTGCATGTAACCGGCATGTCTTTCAGACTGTGGGAGGAAACCGCAAACAGGAAACCCACGCAGACATGGGGAGAATGTGCAAACTCCACACAGACAATGACCCAAGCTGGGAATTGAACCTGGGTCCCTGGTGCAGTGAGGTAGCAGTGCTAGCTACCGTGCCGCTAAAAACTGACTGGGAAACTGTATCAAGTTGACACTTGTCTGTGTCCAATGAGGCTTTGACTGTAGAATCCCCTTAAAACCTGAGTGACTGTTACTGTTGAAGCATCACTGCCAAGATGTATTAGTGTACAGATAAACTGCTGGTATGTTTCATGTTTACCATCAACTGGATCCTCCTTTTGTTAGATCATAACAACAGAGTACCTCCCTGCCTTCCACCCTGAAAGATCTAGTCATTATGAACACTCAAGAAATAAGGCACTTCAAACAAAAAAAGACTGAGTTAAATGTTATTTACTCATTGCTTTTGGTACATGGGGGTGGGAAAGGCTTCTCATTTGGGACTACGTTCTGAATTAAGGATAACTAGAATAGACACGCTCCCCTCTTGTCTGTCTCACTTCTCTGTATATAATTATCATATTTTTCCATCAATCTCCACTTTGCAGAGCCGAAGCAAAGCGCACCGGGTTTAATCTTTGGAATTCACTCCCTGAACCAGTCCAACTTGCTGCCCCTCTCTCCTCTCCTTTTAAGAGCAGTGCTGTGGCACAATGGTTAGCACTGCTGCCTGACAACACCAAGAACCCGGGTTCGATTCCCGGTGTGGGTCACTGTCTATACGGTGTCTGCAGTTTCTCTGCGTGGGTTTCCTCCGGTCTCCTCCCACACTCCAAAGATGTGCAGGGTGGGTGGATTGGCCGTGGTAAAGTGCGTGAATTTTCCCAGTCCTCCACAGGGCTCATAGTGGGCGGGACAGGGCCATGTGAAGGTCCGTTGACCTTGGGTAAATTATTGATTTGATTTATTACTGTCACATGTATTGATATGCAGTGAAAAATATTGTTTCATGCGCACTATATAGACTGTCCATAGAGAAGGAAAGGAGAGAATGTAGTGTTACAGTCATAGCTAGGGTGTAGACTCTGTCTACACTGCCTACTGCCTTGGAAAAGCAGCCAACATAATCAAGGATCCCACACACCCCAACTATTCTCTCTTCCACCTTCTTCCATCGGAGAAAAAGATATAAAAATCTGAGATCGCGTACTAACCGACTCGAGAACAGCTTCTTCCCTGCTGCTGGCAGACTTCTGAATGGACCTACCTCACATTAAGTTGATCTTTCTCTACACCCTCGCTGTGACTGTAACACTACATTCTGCACTCTCTCCTTTCCTTCTCTATGAATGGTATGCATTGTATAGCGTGCAAGAAATGATACTTTTCACTGTGTGCTAATACATGTGACAGTAATAAATCAAATCAAAGTACCAAGAATGCTCCTTGCACCAGTGGCAGTGAGAGACCGCTATTTTGTACAGGAGCTGACTATATTGAAAAACTAGCTGTCTCTCTGACGTTGCTGTGTTGTGGGAGCTTGCTGTGCACAGATTATCTGAGTTTCCGACATCACATCAGTGATCACAATTCCAAACTACTTCATTGGCTGCAAAGGGTTTTAGGATCTTGAAGCCATGAAAGGCCTGAGTTCCTCCTTTTCTGAGAATATCAGATTTAAATGTTAGGCTGAGAGGAGTGAAAATTTCCATGTCGAACATCTAAAAACATAACATAAGAACATAAGAAATAGGAGCAGGAGTAGGCCATCTGGCCCTTCGAGCCTGCCCCGCCATTCAATAAGATCATGGCTGATCTGTCGTGACTCAGCTCCACCTTCCCGCCCTCTCCCCATAACCCTTAATCCCTTCTCTTATCAAAAACCCATCAACCCGCATCTTAAAAATATTTAGCGAGGCAGCCTCCACCACTTCAACGGGCAGAGAATTCCAGAGATTCACCACCCTTTGAGTGAAGAAGTTCCTCCTCAACTCCGTTCTAAACCGCCCCCCCTTTATCTTGAGGCTGTGCCCCCTAGTCCTACTATCCTTTCTGAGCGGGAAGAGTCTCTCCACCTCTATCCCATCCATCCCATTCATCATCTTATACGTCTTAATGCTAATGAAGTAAAGTGGCCGTTCTAGACCATTGGGCACAATTCAGAATTATATCCCTGATCACCCAGGGAATGATGTGGGTATGCCGGCGTTGGACTGGCGTAAACACAGTAAAAAGTCTGACAACACCAGGTTTTAGTCCAACCTATTTATTTGATAATCCTCTGACCTTCGGGTAAGCATTCTCCAAGGCGGCCTTCACGACACACGACAGCGCAGAGTCGCTGAACAGAGACTGATAGCCAAGTTCCGCACACATGAGGACGGTCTCAACAGGGATCTTGGGTTCATGTCGCACTATCTGTAACCCCCGTGACTTGCCTGGGTTTGCAAAACCTCACTTACTGTACTGTCTGGAGACAATACACATCTCTTTAACCTGTGATCAGTGCTCCTTCCACTCACATTATCAGCCACTTCAGGTCTTGAACAGCAGGTTAGGTGTAAGGATTCGCATTCTAATCAGTAATCTCTAAACTGTCTGTGCTTTATATGCTCTGTCTGAGGCCAGAACTCTTCATTCACCTGACGAAGGGGCTAACCTCGAAAGCTTGCTTGCTTGTAAGTATATTATCAAATAAATAGGTTGGACTAAAACCTGGTGTTGTCAGACTTTTTACTGTGTTCACCCAGGGAATGCCAGATTGACTCTTGGCTAGGAATGGAATCGGAGCTGGTGACGCCAGTTACAAAGACTGTAAACATCCCTGGCCTGCTCTGAAGTCATGCCAAACCAAAATAAACACAGCCGCAGATAAGTTTTTCTGTGGTGTTCCAATGTGAACATGAGGTAATTTTGTTCATATTTGTGCAAGGGTTCAAAGCCGAATTTGAGAGACTTGGGACGGACACTTTGCTTCACTTGGGCTGGATATTATAGAGCAGTAAGAAGTCTCACAACACCAGGTTAAAGTCCAATAGGTTGCTCCAAAAGCTGGTGGCTTGTGTTAGCAAATAAACCTGTTGGACTTTAACCTGTGTGTTGTGAGACTACTTACTGTGTTTACCCCAGTCCAACACCGGCATCTCCACATCCATGTTACAGAGCAGCCCAGGAGTCAGTAAGGTGAATTTTTGAAGGGTGTTTTCATGGAGATGGGAGCCATAAGACTGTAAGGTATAGGAGCAGAATTAGGCCATTCAGCCCATCAAGTCTACTCTGCCATTTGATCATGCCTGACATTTCTCTCATCATGTGGGTATGCCGGCGTTGGACTGGTGTAAACGCAGTAAAAAGTCTGACAACACCAGGTTTTAGTCCAACCGATTTATTTGATAATATTCTCACAAGCAAGCAAGCTTTCGAGGGGGCTGCCTCTTCGTCAGGTGAATGGAGAGTTCTGGCCTCAGACAGACAGAGCATATAAAGCACAGACAGTTGCTGATTAGAATGCGAATCCTTACACCTAACCTGCTGTTCAAGTCTTAAAGTGGCTGATAATGTGAGTGGAAGGAGCACTGATCACTGAGCACTTTAAACTGTGATCAGTGCTCCTTCCACTCACATTATCAGCCACTTTAAGACTTGAACAGCAGGTTAGGTGTAAGGATTCGCATTCTAATCAGCAACTGTCTGTGCTTTATATGCTCTGTCTGAGGCCAGAACTCTCCATTCACCTGACGAAGAGGCAGCCCCCTCGAAAGCTTGCTTGCTTGTGAGAATATTATCAAATAAATCGGTTGGACTAAAACCTGGTGTTGTCAGACTTTTTACTGCATTTCTCTCATCCCCATTCTCCCGCCTCTCCCCGTAATCTTTGAATGTATTTAAGACAGATAGATTCTTGATTGGTAAGGGGATCAATGACCTGGCCTCCACAGCCTTCTGTGGCAATGAATTCCACAAGCTCATCACCCTCTGGCTGAAGAAATTGCCCCTTATCTCAGTTCTAAAGAATCATCCCTTTGCTCTGAGGCTGTGTCCTCAGAACCTACTCTCCTACTAATGGAAACATCTTCCCCATGTAAAGGCCTTTCAATATTCTGTAGGTTTCAACGAGATCCCCCCTCATCCTTTAGAAAATAGAAGGTGCGAGATTGAAGAAAAATTTATTGAAGAAAACTTTGATATTTTCTTATTTATTTTTACAAAGACATGTTTGTGCATGAGTCGCAAAAACCCAGCTTGCAGGTGCAGCAGGTGGTCAGGAAGGCGAATGGGATGCTGGCCTTCATAGCGAGGGGGATTGAATATAAAAGTAGGGAGGTCTTGCTGCTGCAGCTGTATAGGGCATTGGTGAGGCCGCAGCTGGAGTACTGTGTGCAGTTTTGGGCGCCGCACCTGCGCAAAGATATTTTGGCCTTGGAGGGAGTGCAGAGGAGGTTTACTAGGCTGATAACGGAGTTGGGGGGGTTGAGCTATGAGGAGAGGTTGAATAAACTAGGTTGTACTCGTTGGAGTTTAGAAGAATGAGGGGAGATCTCATTGAGACATATAAGATGATGAATGGGATGGATAGGATAGAAGTGGAGAGACTCTTCCCGCTCAAAAAAGACAGTAGGACTAGGGGGCACAGCCTCAAGATAAAGGGGGGGCGTTTTAGAACGGAGTTGAGGAGAAACTTCTTCACTCAAAGGGTGGTGAATCTCTGGAATTCTCTACCCGTTGAAGTGGTGGAGGCTGCCTCGCTAAATATTTTCAAGAAGCGGGTTGATGGGTTTTTGATAAGAGAGGGGATTAAGGGTTATGGGGAGAGGGCGGGAATGTGTGACTGAGCCACGACAGATCAGCCATGATCTTATTGAATGGCGGGGCAGGCTCGAAGGGCCAGATGGCCTACTCCTGCTCCTATTTCTTATGTTCTTATGTTTACAAAAGCTCAAAAAAAACCTCATTCATTACAAGCAATAACTTGCATTTATATCGTACCTTTTAATGTAAATGATCCTTTGGTCTTTCATTAGAGTGTTGGTAATTGAAAGTTGACGAGGACTCACATGCGATATTAGGCAGACTCAGTCAGAGAGGTTGGTTTTAAGGGGAGCCTTGAAGGAGGAGAGAAAGAGGCAGATTTAGGGAGGGAATTCCAGAGCTTGGGGCCCCATCAGGTAAAGGTACGGCCTCCAAGCCATTGGGGCGTTAGAAATCGGGGGATGCGCGAGAAATGGGAATTGGGGGAGCGCAGATATCTCGGAGGGCTGGGGCTGGTCACAGAGCTGGGGAGGTAGCTACGAGACGGTAGAAGGTTTTGAAACAAGGGCAATGTCATTGATGTAGGTCACTACCAACTGCTACTGACCTGACTGTTGGTGAATGGAAAAAGCATCTGCAGTTGCACCAGCCAAAAGATTAGACATGTTTACAATACACACGGTTCCTCAGAATTCAGTTAATGCATTCCTGATTAGTCATTTAGACGTTTATTGCCACAGAGTTATACTGGGAAATAGCTCTTCCTTTAGGCCATGCTGATTTGATCTGTGTTAACCTTATAAACGCAGAAGGTAGGAATGATATAATGAGACAGGAGTAGAGTGTACAGTTTTCCACAGTTAATACACTGCCTGTTGTGGTGTGGGTTTTGTGCAGATTTTTTCCTCTTTAGTTTATGGGGGACAGTGAGGTTGGGTAATATTGAAGTGAGAATCTCCACGAATAATTGTAACCACATCACTGATGACGGTGTTTTTGTTGTAATCCATGTAAACAAAAACATGTGTGCAACATATGTGGAAATATATCTGTTGTGAGGCAGACGTGAAGGGACTGTAAAGGTACCGTGCGTGGACTGGTTACATGATTGGGCAAGACAGTGTCAGATGGTGTATAATGTTTGAAGTTTAATGTTTCTTTATTAGAAGTGTTCTTTAAAGTTTATTTATTAGTGTCACAAGTAGGCTTACATTAACATTGCAATGAATTTACTGTGAAAATCCCCTAGTCGCCCACACTCCGGCAGCTGTTCGGATACATAGAGCATAGAACATTCCAGCACAGTACAGGCCCTTCGGCCCTCGATGTTGCGCTGACCAGTGGAACCAATCTAATGACTCTCTAACCTAAACTATTCCAATGTTATCCATATGCCTATCCACTGACCATTTGAACGCCCTTACAGTTGGCACACTAAGGGAGAATTTAGTATGGCCATTGCACCCTAACCAGTGTGTCTTTTGGACTGTGGGAGGAAACCGGAGCATCCAGAGGAGACCCACAGAGACATGGGGAGAACGTGCAGACTCTGCACAGACAGTGACCCAAGCCAGGAATCAAACCTTTCCCCTGGGGCTTTGAGGCTGCAGTGCTAAGCACCGTGCCACCACAGGACTATTGGTCCATTGGATCAAATTTTGCTTCCTCCCACAGCCTAATATTATTGATGATGTTTGGCCAGTGCATCCCAAGGATCTTTCTGAGGCGCCTGTTCTGTATTGTGAAGTTAATGACGGCAAAATAATCTGCAATTCAAGCTTCTCGGTGAGTTGTCAGAGGTTGTTAACAGCCCGAGTACTAAACCCTTTGGGAGATGAGGGAGAAAGTAGCAGGGGAGGGGAGAGTGAGTTTAATTGAGAGCTAGGATGAAGGGCTAGAGACAATTTTCTGATAGAATTCTAACGTTAGTGTGTCAGCATGGCATCTTGAAAACCGCTAATCATAAGGGGGTTACAAACGTATGTAATCAGTGGTTAACAAGAGGAGTTTGAGGGCTGGACAGGGTAGATATATATCTTTGTGTGTGCGTAAAGCCTGGGAATGTTGGAAGTAGTCAGCAACTGTCTGTGCTTTATATGCTCTGTCTGTCTGAGGCCAGAACTCTCCATTCACCTGACGAAGAGGCAGCCCCCTCAAAAGCTTGTGAGAATATTATCAAATAAATCGGTTGGACTAAAACCTGGTGTTGTCAGACTTTTTACAATGTTGGAAGGGCAGGGACGGAGGAGTTGGCTCTTTTTGGCATTAGCGTGAGTATTTCAGCTCTTGTCTGTGCTGTAAGTGAGAAATGGTTGAACGGACTGTGTTTTACTTTGTGTATCCGAGAGTAAGGAAAGGCTGATCAAATCTAACTTGCAGGAGACGGTGGCATGGTGGTAATATCACTACACTAGTAATCCAGAGCTAATCCTCTGGCAACATGGGTTCAAATCCCATCACGGCAGCTGGGGAAATTTAAATTCCACTAATAAAATCTGGAATATTAAGCTAGTCTCAGTAACAGTGACCATGACCATATTCATAGATTGTTGTTTAAAAACCCATCTGGTTCACTAATGTTCTTTAGGGAAGGGAATCTGCCATCCCTATCTGGTCTGGCCTAGATATGAGTCCAGACCCACAACAATATGGTTGACTCTTAACTGCCCTCTGAAATGACTGAGTAAGCCACTCGGTTCAATTAGCAATAAGTGCTGGCCTTGTCAGTGACTCCCACTGTAAGACATACTAACAGAAATAGGCCATTCGGCCCATTGAGTCTGCTCCACCTGTCCAACAAAAATCTATCAATCCTAGATTTTAAATTATCTATTGATTCCTCCTTCAATGGCTTTCTTTGGGGAGTTCCAGAATTCCACTCCCTCTTTGTGTGAGGAAGTCATTCCAGAAATCACCCTTGAATGGCCTGTCTCCAATTTTAAGATTCCCCCCATTCCCACTGCCCCCCCCCCACCCCCCCATTCTGGACCCTACCCTGGTTCTGGACCAAGCCTCTCCCACCCCCCCCCCCCCACGTGCTGCACCCTCTCTCCTCCCTGCGTTCTGCTCCCTTCCCACCCCCCCCCTGTTCTGGACTGCTGCCCTTTCTGGACTCCTACCTTCCGTTCTGGATTTCCCCGACCATGAACCAAACCAAATCCTTTAATTGTCCTGAATGCATTAATGTTTTTTCTTTCTTTTTCATGGGATGTGCATTTTAATAAGTAGGATAGATAGAGGGGAACCAGTAGATGTAATATATATACTTGGATTTCCAAAAATTTTCTGCTAAGGTACCGTACAAAAGGCAGCTTAATACGATGAGAGCCTGTGGCATTGGTGTAGTATATTCGCATGGATAGAGGATTGGCTAATGATGGAAAACAAATGGTTGGAATAAGAGATGCATTTTCAGGTTGGCAGCCTATGACTAATGGAGTGCTCACCTGAGGATGAGGCAGCACTCCAAAAGCTTGTGCTGTCAAATAAACCTTTGAACTTTAACCCAGTGTTGCGAGATTTCTTATTAGTGAGGTGCCACAGGGATTAGTGCTGAAGCCGCAATTATTTAGAAAATAAATCAGTGGCTCAGAGGAGAGCAGTGAATGTAATATTGCCAAGTTTGTAGGTGAGACAGCACAGGGCAACACGGTGGCAACAGTAGCGCTGTTGCCTCACAACGCTAGGGACCTGGGTTCAATTCCGGCTTGGGTCACCGTCTGTGTGGAGTTTGCACATTCTCCCCGTGTCTGCATGGGTTTCCTCCAGGTATTCGGTTTCCTCTCACAGACCAAAGCTGTGTGGATTAGGTTGATTGGCCATGCTAAATTGACCACAGTTTTGGGGGAATTAGCAGGGTAAATATGTGGGTTATGGGGATAGGGTGGGATTGTTGTCAGTGCAGACTCGATGGGCCAAATGGCCTCCTTCTGCACTGTAAAGATTGGATCATTCTGAATTCCAGATTATTAAGGGTTTCACAGAGTTGAAATGCAGATCAGCCATGATCTAATTGAATAGCGTAACAGGCTGGAGGGGCTGAATGGTCTCTTTCTGTTCATGTGCTTTGTGTAAGCGAACTGGCAAATTTACTGGAGATTTCCGTTGCTCTGTACTAGGGAGTGTTTGATTTGATATTTTATTGTCACGTGTATCAGTATGCAATGAAAAGTATTGTTTCATGTGCGTCGTACAGACAAAACATAGAGAAGGAAAGGAGAGAGTGCAGAATGTAGTGTCACAGTCACAGCCAGGGTGCAGAGAAAGATCAACTTAATGCGTGGGAGGTCCATTCAAAAGTCTGACAGCAGCAGGGAAGAAGCTGTTCTTGAGTCGGTCGGTATGTGACCTCAGACATCCTCCAACACTAATGTTACAGCCAACAAGAAAAACATAGTCATTAAAAAGGCAAAGTCCATAACCGAGTGCTGAGATTCCAGAGTTCAGTGTTGCTATTCCAGCACAGTTGCAGCGAATCAGCACTCTGCATATTAACAACTCAGCCTTCACTTTACATTTCCTTTCCAAATTCTGTCCTGTTTCCCAGTGCACCAAAGGTTTGTTTAGCGTGATCAGTTGTCCAATTGGCCCCTGCTGGAAAATGTTCTTTTTCCTTAACTCGTCCCCACAGAGGTGGGGCGCGGTCTCCTTTTCATCCTGGTAACATTGCTTTGACTGTGTCAATGCAAGGAGCCATTAATATTGAGCAAGTGCGAGCGATTGGGACACAGATCCATAACACTTGTCCAAAAGTCTCTCAATTAACTTCAAAAGTGTGACTTTAACCGGGAACTCCAGCCGAGCCTGACCTTTTGCCTTGCTTTAGAAGCCGTCCACTTCAAACCTTCTGTCTGACAGAACCTAAGGGAAGATTATCTCGCACAGTGTCGCACAAGTTAAAATGGGCAACGTAATTTCTACTGATCCCACCATAGGTCTCTTGCTGGTTGGGGCCTGGTTTTGTGTAGCAGGAGTGAGCGTTCACATCCCTGCTCCCACCTACTTGTCTACCAAGGTTATCTTGGCTTTGCGGGGTTGGGGGGTGTCTCCCCTTCTCACACCCCACTCTGTCTCACCCCACCCCACCTCACCTCTCCCCGCTTTTGCCTCAGGACTGAGTGAAGAAGCTTGGTGCTGTCGCTGTCGGAATTCTCCTAATTTCAAAGGCAGCCTGCCTGAGTTGGAAACTCCCGCAGAGAATTGCAAATTTAATTGGCGGAGGCGTGGTGTTCTTTAATCTTCCACAGATAAAACCTGTTGAATCTCATAAACCATCTTGCATTGTCAACTCAGACACGAGTGGCAAAGCCCTGACCTTTCAGTCTGCTTGGTTTGCTGTGGCGTTTATCGCCCCACAACCACCTCCCCATCTCCCCCGAGTCACCAGTTTCTTTGATCTCCCACTGATCTCGACCCCCCCCAAATGCCGCCTTCATTCCGGCTTGACCCAATGCCACTTTCTTCATTAGACAAGAAACAGGACAGCACGGTGGAACAGTGATTAGCACTGCTGCCTCGCAGTGCCAGGAACCCAGATTCAGTTACTGGCTTGGGTCACTGTCTGTGTGAAGTTTGCATGTTCTCCCCGTGTCCGCGTGGGTTTCCTCCAGATTCCTCCCACAGTCTGAAAGACGTGCTGGTTTAGGGCGCATTGGCCATGCCAAATTCTCCCTCAGTGTACCCAAACAGGTGCCAGAGTGTGGCAACTGGGGGATTTTCACAGTAACTTCATTGCAGTGTTAGTGTAAGCCTACTTGTGATACGAATAAATAAACCTGAACTTGGGGTTTCCAGGATTTCCCTAGAGTTGGAGTTTAGAAGAATGAGGGGAGATCTCATTGAGACGTATAAGATGATGAATGGGATGGATAGGATAGAGGTGGAGAGACTCTTCCCGCTCAAAAAAGACAGTAGGACTAGGGGGCACAGCCTCAAGATAAAGGGGAGGCGGTTTAGAACAGAGTTGAGGAGGAACTTCTTCACTCAAAGGGTGGTGAATCTCTGGAATTCTCTGCCCGTTGAAGTGGTGGAGGCTGCCTCGCTAAATATTTTTAAGAAGCGGGTTGATGGGTTTTTGATAAGAGAAGGGATTAAGGGTTATGGGGAGAGGGCGGGAATGTGGAACTGAGCCACGACAGATATGTTCTTATGTCTCCCAAAACTGGAGATTAACATCCAGGGGTAAAACCGTTTTAAAAAAAAAAGGTGGAAGTATTCTGTGGAGATGCAGGCAGACCCAAACCCGCCTGCACCCTTCAGTGGCACTGATGGAAATAGGAGGGTGTGCCGGGAATGGCTCAGGGTTCCGGGAATTGGTTCTGGCTTTTTATACCTGTGCTGTGTCTCCTGGACTCTGTGGAAATCCAGCCCAGTGTTTCAGTCTGAAGGATATTTCATCAGAGATCTTATTGAGACGTATAAGATGATGAATGGGATGATAGGATAGAGGTGGAGAGACTCTTCCCGCTCAGAAAGGACAGTAGGACTAGGGGGCACAGCCTCAAGATAAAGGGGGGGCGGTTTAGAACGGAGTTGAGGAGGAACTTCTTCACTCAAAGGGTGGTGAATCTCTGGAATTCTCTACCCGTTGAAGTGGTGGAGGCTGCCTCGCTAAATATTTTTAAGACGCGGGTTGATGGGTTTTTGATAAGAGAAGGGATTAAGGGTTATGGGGAGAGGGCGGGAATGTGGAACTGAGCAGCGACAGATCAGCCATGATCTTATTGAATGGCGGGGCAGGCTCGAAGGGCTAGATGGCCTACTCCTGCTCCTATTTCTTATGTTCTTATGTTCTCTCTCTCCCTCTCTCTCTCTCTCTCTCCCCCCTTCCAACTTTGTCTGTCTGTCTCTCTCTCTCTCTCTCTCTCCCTCTACCCCTCTGACCCTGTGACAAGGAGAGGGAGAGAAAGAGAAAAACAAGGAGAGTTTTCTTGTGATTCATTGGACAGGGAAGCTGGTAGTCACCTAGAAGAAAATCATCTTTAATGTGAGTGAGGTTCAGAAATCTGAGAATTTGCAAACTTTCTGTAGAGTTCCAGTTGGAAACTGTGAAACCTATTCATTCAGGATTGGATTTTGTAAAATGCTTGAAGAAAAGGTTAAAACTCACTCAACCCCTGCAAAAGCTGTGAGGGAGTGAGTAAGCTAACACTGTCTCCTCTGAGTCAAGAGGTCATGGGAACAAGACGCACTTCAGAGACCTCAGCATGAAATCCAGACATCACACTCAGTGCGGTGCTGACGGAGTGCTGCACTGTCATGAGTCAGTGCTGAGGGAGTGCCACACTGTCAGAGGGTCAGTGCTGAGGGAGTGCCACACTGTCAGAGGGTCAGTGCTGAGGGAGTGCCACACTGTCAGAGGGTCAGTGCTGAGGGAGGGCGCACTGTCAGAGGGTCAGTGCTGAGGGAGTGCTGCACTGTCAGAGGGTCAGTGCTGAGGGAGTGCCGCACTGTCAGAGGGTCAGTACTGAGGGAGTACCGCACTGTCAGAGGGTCAGTGCTGAGGGAGCGCCGCACTGTCAGAGGGTCAGTGCTGAGGGAGCGCCGCACTGTCAGAGGGTCAGTGCTGAGGGAGTGCCGCACTGTCAGAGGGTCAGTGCTGAGGGAGCGCTGCACTGTCAGAGGGTCGGTGCTGAGGGAGTGCCGCACTGTCAGAGGGTCAGTGCTGAGGGAGTGCCGCACTGTCAGAGGGTCAGTGCTGAGGGAGTGCCGCACTGTCAGAGGGTCAGTGCTGAGGGAGTGTCGCACTGTCAGAGGGTCAGTGCTGAGGGAGTGCCGCATTCTTTTGGATGTGACCTTTATGGAGAAGGAGGGAAAAAAATGGAATAAATGTGCCTTCAAGATGCAGAGCTCTCTCCAACCACATTGATGGGTAGCACGGTGGCACAGTGGTTAACACTGCTGCCTCACAGCGCTAGGGACCCAGGTTCAATTCTGACCTTGGGTGACTGTCTATGTGGAATCTGCACATCCTCCTCGTGTCTGTGTGGGTTTCCTCCAGGTGCCCCAATTTCCTCCCACTGTCCAAAGATGTGTGGGTCAGGTGAATTGGCCATGCTAAGTTGCCCTGTAGTGTCAGAGGCCAGAACTCTCCATTCACCTGACGAAGGGGCAAACTCCGAAAGCTTGTGAGTTTACTATCAAATAAATTGGTTGGACTTAAACCTGGTGTTGTCAGACTTCTTGCTGTGTTCACCCCAGTCCAACGCTGGCATTTCCACGTCAGGGGGATTAGCAGGGTAAATTTGTGGGTTATGGGCTAAGTGCAACCCCTGAGTGGGATTGTTGCTAGTGAAGATGGGCTGAATGGCCTCCTTCTGCGCTGTATGGATTCGATATAAAAAACATTTCCTGGGTTGGAATAGTGGGAGTCACTTGTGAAGCCAATCTCTGTTAAGAAGGACATTTATTTTAATCTAATTTATAGCAGTAAGCAGGGAGCCAATTTCACTTTGTCTGACCAGTCAGTTTCTATTGCATTGCACCATTATTACTGATTTCCACCCTCGTTCCAGTGTTTCTCTGATCGTTTGCCATTTGAATATTCCAATGCTGTCCTGATTGGTCACCCTCTCCCATAACAGTGAGCTTATCTGAAATTCTATAATAACTCTCTCATTGTCGGGTTTAACCGTCACCCATACTCGGTGCTCGCTGACCTACACTGGCTCCAGATATCACAACGCCTCAGGTTTAATATTCTCCCCTTGTTCTGAAATCTCTCCCCATGGCCTTGTCCATCTCTACCTGTGCAATCTCCCCCAGCCTCACAGCAGAGTTTAGTCCATTAGATACTAAAAGGGATTGATAAAGCAAATGTAGACCAAATGTTTCGTCTGGACTCATCTCAAACAAGAGACCATGGGTAAGGACCCCACGCACCCTGGACATTCTGTCTTCCGCCTTCTTCCATCGGGAAAAAGATACAAAAGTCTGAGCTCACGTCCCAACTGACTCAAGAACACCTTCTTCCCTGCTGCCATCAGATTTTTGAATGGGCCTACCTTGCACTTAGTTGATCTGTCTCTACATCCTTTTTTTTTAAAGTTTATTTATTAGTCACGAGTAAGGCTGACATTAACACTTCAATTAAGTTACTGTGAAATTCCCCTAGTTGCCACATTCCAACGCCTGTTCTGGTCAATGCACCCTAACCACGTTTTTCAGAATGTGAGAGGAAACTGGAGCATCCAGAGGAAACCTATGCAGACACGGGGAGAACACGCAGACTCCACACAGACAGGAATCGAACCTGGGTCCCTGGCGCTGTGAGGCAGCAGTGCTTGCTACTGTGCCACCCTAGCTTTGACTGTAACACTACATTCTGCACTTTCCTTCTGTGTGAATGATATGCTTTGTATAGTGTGCAAGAAGCAATACTTTTAATTATATGCTAATAAATGTGACAACAATAACTCAAATCAAATCAATAGAGCCGTACAGGCCCTTCGGCCCTCAATGTTGTGCCGAGCTTTGTCTGAACCCAAGATCAAGCTATCCCGCTCTATCATTCTGGAGTGCTCCATGTGCCTAACCAATAACCGCTTGAAATTTCCTAAAGTGTCGGACTCCACTATCACAGCAGACCGTGCATTCCACACCCCAACCACTGTCTGAGTGAAGGTCACTCCCCGAGTTTTAGCCTCAGGGGTATAGAGTCTTTTTAATAATGAATTTTTTGTCCACAGGCATTTAAGTCCAGCAAGGGGCATGCATGTGGCAGGTTGCGGTGGGCTGCTCTTGGATGTTGCTTCGGGAGTTGCCTACTGCGTCATGTCGTTGGTGTGCGTAAACTGGACCATCTCGAGGGCAACATGACAGCTCAGAGGCTATCTCTGTTGCTGTGCGGACACATGGATTTGGGCCTGTGTCCGTGGGAGTTTGCGCGTTCTCCCCGTGGTTGCGTGGGTTTTCTCCGGGTACTCCGGTTTCCTCCCACATCCCAAAAATGTGCTTTCAGGCTGATTGATTGGGTAACAAATTGTCCCTATATTGGACCTCCCTGATCCTCACACATTAGGCAGAGACTAAAATCATGAATAGGTCACTGACCATGGAACGGCGGCGCGGGCTCGTTGGGCCGAAGGGCCTGTTTCCCATGCTGTGTTGTTCTTTGTTCTTTGTTCTTTGTAAAGTTCCCCCCGTGTCTGCGTGGGTTTCCTCTGGGTACTCCGGTTTCCTCCCACATTCTGAAAGATGTGCTGGTTAGGGTGCATTGACCCAAATAGGTACCAGAGTGTGGAGACGAGGGGAATTTTACAGTAACTTAATTGAAGTGTTAATGTAAGCCTTACTTGTGACTAATAATAAGTAAACTTTAAAAAACAAGGATGTAGAGAAGGATCAATTAAGTACGAGTTAGGAGGCCAGTGGAGCGCAGTGATCTCAGAGGGTTTTCAGGGCCTGGTGGAGGTTATTATTAGATGGTGTGGAATTCACTCCCACCGAATATAGCTGAGGCCAAAATGTTGAGTAATTTCAAGAAGAAATTAGCTCTTGGGGCTTGAGGGATCAAGGGATATGGCAGCAGCAGTGGCAGGGGTTTGGGAAGATTGGAAAACGGCTAATGTTACGCCGTTGTTTAAGAAGGGTGCCAGGCAAAAGGCGGGGAATTATAGGCCTGTTAGTTTAATGTCTGTGGTAGGTAAAATGTTAGAATCCGTCATGAAAGAGGAAATAGCGAGGCATCTTGAGGGGAATTGCTTGATAGGGCGGACGCAAAACGGTTTCATTAAAGGGAAGTCGTGTCTGACAAATTTACTGGAGTTCTATGAGGATGTGTCTAAGGCGGTGGATAGAGGAGAGCCGGTGGATGTGGTCTTTCTGGATTTTCAGAAGGCGTTTGACAAGGTACCTCACAAGAGGTTATTGCAGAAGGTCAGGGGACATGGAGTTGGGGGTAGGGTGTTAGCGTGGATAGAGGATTGGTTGTCAAATAGGAGGCAGAGAGTGGGGGTCAATGGATGCTATTCGGATTGGCGGTTGGTGACTAGTGGGGTGCCCCAGGGGTCGGTGCTGGGGCCTCAGCTATTTACCATTTATATAGATGATCTGGAGGAGGGAACCGAGTGCAGGGTGTCGAAATTTGCTGATGACACCAAGGTTGGGGGAAAGGCAAATTGTGAGGAGGGTGTGGAGAGTCTGCAGAAGGATCTAGATAGGCTGGGCGAATGGGCCAGGAAATGGCAAATGGAATTTAATGTTGGCAAGTGTGAGGTGGTCCACTTTGGTAGGAGGAATGGTAGGAAGGACTATTACTTACGTGGCGAAAAACTGCAGCAGGCGACGGTGCAGAGGGACCTCGGGGTCCTTGTGCATGAGTCGCAAAAACCCAGCTTGCAGGTGCAGCAGGTGGTCAGGAAGGCGAATGGGATGCTGGCCTTCATAGCGAGGGGGATTGAATATAAAAGTAGGGAGGTCTTGCTGCAGCTGTATAGGGCATTGGTGAGGCCGCAGCTGGAGTACTGTGTGCAGTTTTGGGCACCGCACCTGCGCAAGGATATTTTGGCCCTGGAGGGAGTGCAGAGGAGGTTTACTAGGCTGATGCGGGGGTTGAGGGGATTGAGCTATGAGGAGAGGCTGAATAAACTAGGCTTGTACTCGTTAGAGTTTAGAAGAATGAGGGGAGATCTCATTGAGACGTATAAGATGATGAATGGGATGGATAGGATAGAGGTGGAGAGACTCTTCCCGCTCAAAAAAGACAGTAGGACTAGGGGGCACAGCCTCAAGGTAAAGGGGAGGCGGTTTAGAACAGAGTTGAGGAGGAACTTCTTCACTCAAAGGGTGGTGAATCTCTGGAATTCTCTGCCCGTTGAGTGGTGGAGGCTGCCTCGCTAAATATTTTTAAGAAACGGGTTGATGGGTTTTTGATAAGAGAAGGGATTAAGGGTTATGGGGAGAGGGCGGGAAGGTGGAGCTGAGCCACGACAGATCAGCCATGATCTTATTGAATGGCGGGGCAGGCTCGAAGGGCTAGATGGCCTACTCCTGCTCCTATTTCTTATGTTCTTATGTTCTTATTGTGGGATCAGGATATTGAATTTGATGATCAGACATGATCAAGATTGGGGGGAGGGGGTTGGACGCATGAAGTTAACCACGAGGATGAGAATTGAACATTTTAGACGTTCATACTGGAAGCAAATGTAGACAGAGGCACAGGTGGGTTTCTGTTTTATTCGGGATGTGGGTATCGCTGATTGGGCCAGCATTTATTGGCCATCCCTGAGGGCATTTAAGCATCAGTCACATTGCTGTGGGTCTGGAGTCACACGTAGGCCAGACCAGATAAGGACGGCAGATTTCCTTCCCTAAAGGACATTAGTGAACCAGATGGGTTCTTATGGTTTCATCATTCGACTTTTAATCCCGGATTTTTATTGAATTCAGATTTCACCGGGATTTGAACCCAGCTCCCTAGGAGCATTACCCTGGGTCTCTGGATTCAACAATCCCACTACCTCCCCATTGATGGGGAAACAAGGTTTGGTGTGAGTTAGCGAACAGGCAGCAGATTCCTATACTAGCCCAAGTTTACACGGGGAGGCAGGTGGGAGGTGGGCTGGAGGAACGTCGGAACTGTGGAGTCCGGAAATACTGAAGGCTGGGATGAGGAGAGGCGGAGCTGGGTGATTAAATGAATAGCTGGCAGATCAGACGCTGCGAGCCAGCAATCTCTCAGTCTGATTCACTTTGATCAGAACTCTGGCCCAGCCAGTTAGCGAATGGGTCTTTACATGTTGCTGATTTTCATTTTAACACCTTGGTGAAGGTTTGGCCTTTGGCGCGTTATGATCCTGACAACGCAGTTTGCTTGCTTTGATATCCGAACGTTGCATTTTTTTTTACAGTGATGTGGGTAAAATCCATCACTACTTAACTATTAAACCACTTAACTACATGGGATGTTGTGAGCCAAGCCTGATCCATCAGGCAAACCAGCCTCCCATCCACTAACTCTGTCTACACTTCCCGCTGCCTCGGAAAAGCAACCAGCTTTTCCGAGGCAGCCCAATGCACCCCAGATATTCTCTCTTCCAATTTCTTCCATTGGGAAAAGGAAAAGTCTGAGGTCCTGTACCAACCGACTCAAGAACAGCTTCTTCCCTGCTGCCAAAAGACTTTTGAATGGACCTAGCTCGCATTAAGTTGATCTTTCTCTACACCCTAGCTATGACTGTAACACCACATTCTGCACACTCTCCTTTCCTTCTCTGTGAATGGTATGCTTTGTCCGTATAGCGCGCAAGAAGCAATACTTTTCACTGTATCCCAGTACATGTGACAATAAAAAATCCAATCAAAATGACTGTTGGTAAGTGAGAATAAAACAGTGATCATCTCAGCTGTGGCTCCGGATAAAGTTCTCAGCTCAGAGTGGGCAACATAAGCCCACGGTCTAAGGGCAGCACCGAGGCAGTGCCACATTGTCAGGGGTGCCGCCTTTCAGCTGAGACGTTAAAGATGTGTGGGTTAGGTTGATTGGCCTTGATAAGTGTTAAATGGCCTTGATAGTGTCAGGGGGATTAGGGTAAATATGTGGAGTTACGGGGATGGGGCCTGGGTGGGATTGTTGTTGGTGCTAGCTCAATGGGCTGAATGGCCTCCTGTACTGTAGGGATTCTATGATTCTACATAGCTGGGGCTCTTTTCCCTGGAAGGATGGACAGTAACTGAATAGTGAGTCTGCCAGATTATGAAAAGATTTGACAGAGTGGAGAAAAAGTTTCCACTTGTAGGAATGCCTAAAAGAATAGCATCATCACAAATAAATCCCATGGGGAATTCAGGAGAAACAATGCCTCACCCATAAGAGAGGGGCGAGAGAGTGGAACTCGCTAACACGGTTGAATAGTAATGATATATTTAAGGGGAAGCTGGACAAACACAGGAGGGAGAAAGGAATGGAAGGGTAAGGTTCAGTAGGGATTGGAGGAGGCTAATGTGCCGCTCAACCCACTGGAATAGACCAATCTTCCTGACCTTTTATTTTTCCATTTCTGTTCTATCTAAGCACTCAATTCAATCCTGCTTAAAAAATTTGGAGTGAAATAGTTTTGCTTATTTCAAATGTAAACAATTTGGGGTTGCAAATTTTCACTGACAGGAAGATTATTACACAATCTTTTGCTGAAATCCTTCACATTGCATATATTGAGGAGCACAGAACCCTCATCTGAGTTAAGACTGTGGACATTTTAACATCCATGTACAAGTGCCCTGAACAAATGTTTCACCGCATACTTTGTGAATCTGCTGATGTTAGAAACCAGGCTGCCAGCGGTGAATAACGGCTACAAATTTCATGTTTACATCTGCCTCCTAATTTATTACCTGACGGCAAATGCTGTTGCCTGGTTACCTGATAAACTTTAGCCAGGCTACTGAATCACAAGGAGAGCTTGCGGCACCGTGCTTAGCATCCCTGTCTCAGAGCTAAAAGCTCTGGGTTTGATTCCCACCCCAGGACTTGTTGGCCAAGGGAGGTGCATGCGTAACGCGGACAAACAGGCACCAACCTGCAAATCCTTCCTGGTCAGCCACGTTTAATGTGAAATGGAGCCCTTCAAGCTGTCAGCCCCCGGCGACAGATTAGCGACCTGTCCCGGGAAAACCCTCGCCACGGAAGCGGATTAAAGTCTGCCTTGTGCCGCGGCAAGAGAAACAAGAACAAGAGTTTAACCAGAAAACTGAAATCGTTCGATTACTAAAACCTGTAAATTTGGGCAACTGTTGATTTTCATAAACAGAGTTAATTCACGCAAGAGCAAAATGATTTACAGAGACTTTATATTTCAAAAACATTTAATGCGGGGATACAGGAGCCAGCATTGTATTTTTCACAAAGTCTTATTTACAACAAAGCCACAAGCCCTTCAGCCAAACTGATCTACTTGACCAAGTCGGGCAGTTGGAGACGAGAGATTACTTAGAATTACGTAGAATATGTGTCACAGAAAAAAGGCCATTCGGCCCCTCCTCTCCCCTGAGCCTCTCCCCATTTTTCCTCATTTATATCTATTGTAATAATTCCCAATTTCATTCTCTCTTAATAAATGTATCAACACTGTTCACATCAGCCACTCCCATGGGAGCCGGTTCCACGTTCTGCCCACCTCCCCGGGGGGGGGGGCCGGTTCCATGTTCTGCCCACCTCCCCATGGGAGCCGGTTCCACGTTCTGCCCATCTCCCTGGGGGGGGGCCGGTTCCTCGTTCTCCCCACCTCCCCATGGGAGCCGGTTCCACGTTCTGCCCATCTCCCCGGGGGAGCCGGTTCCACGTTCTCCCCACCTCCCCGGGGGAGCCGGTTCCACGTTCTGCCCATCTCCCCGGGGGAGCCGGTTCCACGTTCTCCCCACCTCCCCGGGGGGGGGGTCGGTTCCACGTTCTCCCCACCTCCCCGGGGGAGCCGGTTCCTCGTTCTGCCCACCTCCCCGGGGGGGGGCCGGTTCCACGTTCTCCCCACCTCCCCGGGGGAGCCGGTTCCACGTTCTCCCCACCTCCCCGGGGGGGGGGTCGGTTCCACGTTCTCCCCACCTCCCCGGGGGGAGCCGGTTCCACGTTCTGCCCACCTCCCCCGGGGAGCCGGTTCCACGTTCTCCCCACCTCCCCGGGGGGAGCCGGTTCCACGTTCTCCCCACCACCCCGGGGGGAGCCGGTTCCACGTTCTCCCCACCTCCCCGGGGGAGCCGGTTCCACGTTCTGCCCACCTCCCCGGGGGGGGGGGCCGGTTCCACGTTCTGCCCACCTCCCCGGGGGGGAGCCGGTTCCTCGTTTTCCCCACCTCCCCCGGGGAGCCGGTTCCACGTTCTGCCCACCTCCCCAGGGGGGGGCCGGTTCCACGTTCTGCCCACCTCCCCGGGGGGGAGCCGGTTCCACGTTCTGCCCACCTCCCCGTGGGGGGGGCCGGTTCCACGTTCTCCCCACCTCCCCCGGGGAGCCGGTTCCACGTTCTCCCCACTCCCTGCCACTAACTTGGGTCACTGTGTGGAGTTTGCACATTCTCCCCGTGTCTGCGTGGGTTTCCTCCAGGTGCTCCAGTTTCCTCCCACAGTCCGAAAGACTTGCTGGTTAGGTTCATTGGCCATTGTAAATTCTCCCTCAGTGTACCCGAACAGGCACTGGAGTGTGGTGACTAGGGGATTTTCACAGTAACTTCAGTGCAGTGGTAATGTAAGCCTATTGATGGATAATAAATAAATAAACATCTATCATTGCCAATCTGTCTAAGCTACACATCTTTGGATAATAAGGGGCAATTTAGCACAGCTAAACCACGTAAGCCATATTTGCTAAAGTGTGGAAAAAACACATTGCTGAAAGGAGCCGAACAGGACAAACACAAGAATACCAAATTTCAAACAATCACAACAATTTATACTTCAGGAGGAAAGGGTGCTGATTGGTTGGCAGGGTGACTTTGAAATATTGTCATGATGGCATCGCCACAACAGAAGTGACTTGCCAACCCATTTCTCCTGTAGTAGTATGTGCAGCACAGTGGTTGGCATTGCTGCCTCTCAGCGCCAGGGACCCGGATTTGATTCCCGGCTTGGGTCACTGTCTGTGTGGAGCTTGCACATTCTCCCCGTGTCTGCGTGGGTTCGCTCCGGTTTCCTCCCTCAGTCTGAAAGACGTGCAGGTTTGATGTGTTGATCTGAACAGGCGCCAGTGTGTGGCGACGAGGTGAATTTCACAGTAACTTCATTGCAGTGTTAACGTAAGCCTTACTTGTGACTAATAAATAAACTTTTTTTTACTTTTGAAATTGAGATGGTTTGAAATTTGATATTCTTGTGTCTGTCCTGTTGAGTGCAGGATGAAAAACTTTGGCAACATGTTACTGTTTTCAGCGAGATTCCAGTTTGGTTATACCAAGCGGACACCCAGCCTTAGTGTTAAGGACCCACTGTAATTGGGATGTGGGAATTCTGGTTATGTCTGGGAGCGGCTGCAGACACTAATGCTGCCTTCACAGTTGCTTCACCGGCTGTGATAGAGGATATATGTCATGATGTGGGTATGCCGGCGTCGGACCTGGTGTTGTCAGACTTTTTACTATAGAGGATATAGACAGGGTGTGGCTTTACTGAGATAATTCAGGTTTGAGGCACTGCTCTCTGCCAACCAGATAAGCTTCTGCCGAGCTGTTGCCACAAAGATCAGGGTTGGTTTTGTGTTTTACCGCAGCTCACTCGGATGGCGCGCGCCTGTTGAAACAGAAAAGCGAATAACGGCAGCGAGAGAGGGGCGGACCAGACGCCCGGTTTCACACACACGCCCCTCCCTGACACAACCCTCTTTAGTACGTTCGCGAAAATTACCACAGCAATACCGAGCGAGGGGTGCCCGGCGTGTGCTGGGAGGTTAAGTAGTTTAAGTTAATCTTGGAACCGACAAATCAATGCGTCTCATCAAGAGCGCAGCATCTGGAGCTGTCAACCTTTATTACTCCGGGGGATTACAGCAGTAGGCTGATCAGGCGGAACAGGCCATTGTCCTTAACTACAGCACCCCGCAACACACTCACTACATTCACCTGGTCAGTATTGCCACAACCTGACAGTGACCAGAGCACTTGCTGCAAAAATTACAGGAAAGGTTTATGTTCTGAGCGGGGTGGTGGGGGAGGACAGCTTTGGGGTTTTGCAGTCAAGTCCAGACAAAAATACGAAAGCAGGAGTAAGCCATTAACAACCCCCACCTCTCTCTCTCTCTCTCTCTCCCCCCCTCCCGCCTTTCCCTCAGGCTGATCTCACCTCCACCTGCCACACTGTCTCTCTGAGTCTGTGTCACCTAAAAACACATCGAACTCCGTCTAGAACACACGCTGAGCATCCAGAGGCCACAGGGGAAGGGAATTCCAAAGATTTGGGTGGCACAGTGGCACCATGGTTAACGCCACTGCCTCACGGCGCCAGGGACCCGGGTTCAATTCCGGCCTTGGGTGACTGTCTGTGTGGACGGTTCTCCCCGTTGTCTGCGCGGGCTTCCTCCGGGTGCTCTGGTTTCCTCCCGCAGTCCCAAAGATGTGTGGGTTTGGTGTGATTGGCCATGCTCAATTGCCCCTTGGTGCCCAAAGTTAGGGGGACTGGCAGATTAGATGCGTGAGGTGGCAGGGTGGCCGTGTACCCCTTGGAGAGTCAGTGTATAGTTGATGGGCTGAATGGCCTCCTTTTGAATCCATTGAAGGGATTCTGTGATGATTCACAATCTCCCAAGTTATTATTTTTTTTAATCCAATTGGCCAGGTGACTGGTACATCGATTCTGCCCCCCCCCCCCCCTCCACCTCACTTTCAGTTTTTTGTGGCCATGAACTCTGTTTCCATCTCCGCTGAAGCAGCTTGAATAGAAACATACAAAATGGGAGCAGGAATAGGCCATTTGAGCCTGCTCTGCTATTCAATACGCAGAGTTAGTTTACTCAGTTAACAGTAGAGCATTAAGGAGAGTTACAGAACAAAGAGAGCCAGGAGTACTTGTTCATAGCTCCTTGAAAGTGGAGTCACAGGTGGACAGAGTGGTGAAGAAGGCATTCGGCATGCTTGGTTTCATCGGTCGGAACATTGAATACAGGAGTTGGGATGTCTTGTTGAAGTTGTACGAGACATTGGTAAGGCCACACTTGGAATACTGTGTACAGTTCTGGTCACCCTATTATAGAAAGGATATTATTAAACTAGAAAGAGTGCAGAAATGATTTACTAGGATGCTGCCAGGACTTGATGGATTGAGTTAAAAGGAGAGGTTGGATTGACTGGGACCTTTTTCCCCTGGAGCATAGGAGGCTGAGGGGTGACCTTATAGAGGTCTATAAGATAATGAGGGACAGAGGTCAGCTAGATAGTCAATATCTTTTCCCAAAGGTAGAGGAATCTAAAACTAGAGGATGTAGGGTCAATGTGAGAAGGGAGAGATACAAAAGTGTCCGGAGGGGCAATTTTCTCACACAAACGCTGGTGAGTGTCTGGAACAAGCTGCCAGAGGTAGAAGTAGAGGTGGGTACAATTTTGTCTTTTTAAAAAGCATTCAGACAGTTACATGAGTAAGATGGGGTATGTGGAGGGATTTGGGCCAAATGCGGGCAATTGGGATTAGCTTAGAGGCTTTGAAAAAGAAAGGGCGGCATAGACAAGTTGGGCCGAAGGGCCTGTTTCCGTGCTGTAAACCCCTACAACTATGACTCTAATATGATCATGGCTGATCCTCCATCACAATGCCACACTCCCGTGCTCTTTCCCTGCCCCTTGACCTTAGAAATCTCTCTGTTTCCGGCTTAAGTATGTTCAGTGATGTGGCCTCTACAGCTTTCTGTGGTGGAGAATCCCACAGGTTCACCGCCCTCTCCGTGAAGAAGTTTCTCCTCGTCTCAGTCCTAAAGGGCCTGCCCCGTTTCCTGAGACTGTGTGGCCTTTGTTCTAGACACCCCCAGCCGGAGGAGGCAACATCCCTGTGTCCAGCATGTCCAGCATGTTTCAGTTAGGTTCCCCCCTCGTTCTTCTGCACACCAGTGAATAAAGGCCCAATAGACACCACACCCCCACCCACCCACCCACCCACCCACCCAATAATTCCTTCAGAAGTCAAAACGCTCTTTCTTAATCTCCATTTTCTTTTATTCATTCAAGGGACGTGGGTGTCACTGGCTGGCCAGCATTTATTGCCCATCTCTAATTGGCCTTGAGGGGGCATTGTATCATCTACATATGTATCATCTACATATGTGGCCAGACCAGGTAAGGGGGACAGATTTCTTTCCCTAAAGGACAATAATGGATCAGATGCATTTTTAACAACCATCGACAATGGTGTCAGATTTTTATTGAATTCAAATTTCACCACCTGCTGTGGTGGGATTTGAACCTGGATTCCCAGAGCATTACCCTCGGTCTCTGGGTTACCAGACCAGTGACATTACCATTAGGACACCGCCTCCCTACTGTCTCGAATGCGGTCAGCAACTGAGCATCCGCCCTTCACTGGGATGGAGAATTGCAAACATTCACAACCCCTTGGGTGGAGAAACTTCTCCCCATCTCAGTCCGAGATGACGGAGCCCTTATTCAGAGACCGTGACCCCATGTTTTATCCTTGCCAGCCAGGGGAATCGTTACTCTTTGCTTTGTGTAGATAATGGCTGAAAGCTTCCATCCTTGTTAGTGGCTGGGATTTTCCAGTGCCATTAAGAATGAAGAGTTTTGGCTGAAACACCAAATTTTCCGTTCTCGCTCGTAATGGGCTCTGCCACGGGCGAGACTGGAGAACCTGCCCTGCATCTCCCTGTTACCGAAACTCTCCAGCCTATAGAGGGGAACCAGTTCAACCTCATTCTCCAGGTATTCTTTAAAATCAAGTTTTTGATTATTTTTCTAAATTTTCATAGAATCATAGAATCATGGAATCCCTTCAGTGCAGAAGGAGGCCATTGAGCCCATCAGGCCAGCACTAACTCTCTGACAGAGTACCTTACCCAGGCCATCTCCCCCCTCCTTATCTCTGTAACTCCACACGTTTAGCATGGCCAATCCATTTAACCGACACCTTTTTGGACTGTGGGAGGAAACCGGAGCACCTGGAGAAAACCCATGCAGACACAGAGAGAATGTTCAAACTCCGCATAGACAGTGACCCAAGTCAGGATTTGAACCCAGGTCCCTGGAGCTGTGAGGCAGCAATGCTAACCCTGCTGCCCCTCTTGAGCTTATCAGAACAGATGCAAGAACGCCAAACTGCAAAGGGAACAACACAATCAACCAGTTGACTAGCTAACCAATCCGCATCTTGTTCTCGTGTGGTATGAATTGTTGCTCCCTGTGAAACTTGGCATTCTTGCATTTGTCCTGATGAGTGCAACATTGAAAACTTTGACAGTGGGTCTCTTTTCTCAGCAAAACTCAAGTCTATCTAATGGGGCAAGCCACACAGCAACCCTTAACCTGGTATATCCTAACCCAGAAGGACACGTCTACTGTTTAAATGCTGCTGCTTGTCTTTCCAACTCCATCGATGTATCTGGACAGCTGGAATAAGATTGTGCGGTAAATTGAGGGCAGGATCTTGATTTAGAAATCGCTTCAATGTCTAAATTATTAACACAGTGAGCACGTGACAGGCAGAAATTATTCAATAATTGGATGTTAAAGTCATAATTCTAGTCAATGTGAGATCCCAGGGGAATAGAATTAGCAGCAAGACTTCCTTTGTCTGTCTTGTTAGAACAAGTTGAGTCAGAAGCAAAGCTTCGAGTACTGACACCATTCTTTTACCTTGTTTTCCAAGACTCCAGAGTCATTAATGTTGGGAAAATCTCTGATCATCTTAAGATTTAAGATTAAGTTAACATATGTCGACAGTCATCTTATAAATGAACATCCTTTGAGGACAGGGACATTTAAGCTGCAGAGTTGTCAACTCGATCAGTAATTCCAGCAGATTAGACATCTTTCCTGGTCCGTGTCAACTCATTGTCGTGTGTTAAACTGCCCGGGCTACGCCCTGATTTTAAAATTTGCACACTTGTATTCAATTTGCCCCCAATCTCCCCCCCCCCCCACTTCCAATTCTGGTCTTGTGCATTTCATCGCAACATCAGTGGAGGGATGTTTTGGCTGCAGGGTGGAAATTCCAGCTGGAATTTCCACCCTGAACTCCCCCCTCCTCCTCTCTCTCCTCCTTTAGGACCCCCCCCCCCCGCCTCACCTGGCCTAATATTTCGGGGCCAGGTTTTATTCGATAACATTCGTGTGAAGTCCCTTGTGTCATTTTGCTATTACAGGTACTATCTGCTGGCTCTCTACACTTCCCGCTGCCTCGGCAAAGCAGCCAGCATAATTAAGGACCCCAGGCACTCCGGATATTCTCTCTTCCATCAGGAAAAGTCTGAGGTCACGTACCAACCGACTCGAGAACAGCTTCTTCCCAGTCTGCTGTCAGACTTTTGAATGGACTTCCCTTGCACTAAGTTGATCTTTCTCTACACCCTAGCTATGACTGTAATGCTACATTCTGTACTCTATCCTTTCCTTCTCTATGAACAGTACGCTTTATCTTTACCACACACAAGAAACAATACTTTTCAATGTATATTAATACATATGACAATAATAAATCAAATCAAAAGAATGGATGCGGTGCAGAACATAGAATATAGAACCCTACAGTGCAGAAACAGGCCCTTCGGCCCATCGAGTCTGCACCGAACACAATCCCACCCAGACCCTGTCCCCATATCCCTACACATTTACCTGCTAATCCCTCTAACCTACACATCCAGGACACTAAGGGGCAATTTTAGCATAGCCAATGAACCTAACCGCACATCTTTGGACTGTGGGAGGAAACCGGAGCACCCGGAGGAAACCCACGCAGACACGAGGAGAATGTGCAAACTCCACACAGGCAGTGACCCGAGCCGGGAATCGAACCCAGGACCCTGGAGCTGTGAAGCAGCAGTGCTAACCACTGTGCTACCGTGCCGCCCTAAGGAGGCCATTCAGCCCATCGAGCCTGCACCTACTCCCAAAAGAGCATCCCACCCACACCCTACCCCCATAACCCATATTGTGTACATACCCCGCCATTCCCCCTAACCTACACATCTTGGTACTCCTAAGGGGCAGTTTTAGCATTTCCGACCCACCTAACCTGGACATCTTTGGAGTGGAAACCGGAGCACCCGCAGGAAGTCCACGCAGACACTGGGAGAATGTGCATGCAGACAGTGACCCAAGGCCAGAAGTGACCCTGGATCCCTGGCACTGTGAGGCAGCAGTGCTAACCCGCTGTGCCTCCGTGCTGCCTTTATTATGCTGCCTTATTAGGACACAGCTGGGTTTAGCCAACCCTAATGTCGCTGGATTACTCGGCAGGTTATTTAATATATTGGAAGCTAAACGGTCAGTTGGTGAGTGGGGGTAGGATGGGAAGAAGATGGTCAAGAAAGTACTTGAAAATTTCAATGGAAAATTAGTATTAAGGACACAGATTTATTTTCTAGAAGATTCTGAAGACCAAATTACCCACCAGAATGTAGATTAAAAAAAATCTGCTTCAAACGGCTAATGTTACGCCGTTGTTTAAGAAGGGTGCCAGGCAAAAGGCGGGGAATTATAGGCCGGTTAGTTTAACGTCTGTGGTAGGTAAAATGTTAGAAACCGTCATTAAGGAGGAAATAGCGAGGCATATTGAGGGGAATTGCTTGATAGGGCGGACGCAACACGGTTTCATTAAAGGGAAGTCGTGTCTGACAAATTTACTGGAGTTCTATGAGGATGTGTCTAGGGCAGTGGATGGAGGAGAGCCGGTGGATGTGGTCTTTCTGGATTTTCAGAAGGCGTTTGACAAGGTACCTCACAAGAGGTTATTGCAGAAGGTCAGGGGACATGGAGTTGGGGGTAGGGTGTTAGCGTGGATAGAGGATTGGTTGTCAAATAGGAGGCAGAGAGTGGGGGTCAATGGATGCTATTCGGATTGGCGGTTGGTGACTAGTGGGGGTGCCCCAGGGGTCGGTGCTGGGGCCTCAGCTATTTACCATTTATATAGATGATCTGGAGGAGGGAACCGAGTGCAGGGTGTCGAAATTTGCTGATGACACCAAGATTGGGGGAAAGGCAAATTGTGCGGAGGGTGTGGAGAGTCTGCAGAAGGATCTAGATAGGCTGGGCGAATGGGCCAGGAAATGGCAAATGGAATTTAATGTTGGCAAGTGTGAGGTGGTCCACTTTGGTAGGAGGAATGGTAGGAAGGACTATTACTTACGGGGCGAAAAACTGCAGCAGGCGACGGTGCAGAGGGACCTCGGGGTCCTTGTGCATGAGTCGCAAAAACCCAGCTTGCAGGTGCAGCAGGTGGTCAGGAAGGCGAATGGGATGCTGGCCTTCATAGCGAAGGGGATTGAATATAAAAGTAGGGAGGTCTTGCTGCAGCTGTATAGGGCATTGGTGAGGCCGCAGCTGGAGTACTGTGTGCAGTTTTGGGCGCCGCACCTGCGCAAGGATGTTTTGGCCCTGGAGGGAGTGCAGAGGAGGTTTACTCGGCTGATACCGGAGTTGAGGGGATTGAGCTATGAGGAGAGGCTGAATAAACTAGGCTTGTACTCGTTAGAGTTTAGAAGAATGAGGGGAGATCTCATTGAGACGTAACATAGAACCCTACCCTACAGTGCAGAACAGGCCCTTCGGCCCATCGAGTCTGCACCGAACACAATCCCACCCAGACCCTATCCCCATATCCCTACACATTTACCTGCTAATCCCTCTAACCTACACATCCCAGGATACTAAGGGGCAATTTTAGCATAGCCAATGAACCTAACCCGCACATCTTTGGACTGTGGGAGGAAACCGGAGCACCCGGAGAAAACCCACGCAGACACGAGGAGAATGTGCAAACTCCACACAGGCAGTGACCCGAGCCGGGAATCGAACCCAGGACCCTGGAGCTGTGAAGCAGCAGTGCTAACCACTGTGCTACCGTGCCGCCCTGATGTATAAGATGATGAATGGGATGGATAGGATAGAGGTGGAGAAACTGTTCCCGCTCAAAAAGGACAGTAGGACTAGGGGGCACAGCCTCAAGATAAAGGGGGGGCGGTTTAGAACAGAGTTGAGGAGGAACTTCTTCACTCAAAGGGTGGTGAATCTCTGGAATTCTCTGCCCGTTGAAGTGGTGGAGGCTGCCTCGCTAAATATTTTTAAGAAACGGGTTGATGGGTTTTTGATAAGAGAAGGGATTAAGGGTTATGGGGAGAGGGCGGGAAGGTGGAGCTGAGTCACGACAGATCAGCCATGATCTTATTGAATGGTGGGGCAGGCTCGAAGGGCCAGATGGCCTACTCCTGCTCCTATTTCTTATGTTCTTATGTTCTTATATATTTCCAATGGGTTTGAATGTTCAATAAAAATGGAATTGTACAGTTCTCATCCAAAATGTGAAAAATATTTCTTCAGCTTTACTCAAAAATCCTCTCTCTCGTTCTGCGAATTAATTTTGTTGTATTTTAAGACGCTTTCCACTTGTGATAAAATCTCGGCAGTGCAGAAGGAGACCATTCGGCCCATCGAGTCTGCACCGATCTCCGACAGAGCATTTTACCCAGGCTCACCCCACATCTCCATAACCCCACATATTTACCCTACTAATGCCCCTCCCCCCCCCCCCCACCCTAATCTACAGATCTTGGGACGCTGAGTGACAATTGAGTGTGGCCAACCCACCAAACCCACACATCGTTGGGCTGTTAATAGATTGTTGCTGAATACAATTTTTTGTGCTTTGTAAGAAGTCTGACTGGGTTTGAGCCCAATCTGAATAACACCAGGAATTTTATTATCCCCTGGGATTTGGGTGTTGCTGGCCAGGCCCTTTCTGAATTGTCCTTGTACCAAGTGGCTTGCTCGAGAGAGCGGTCAGAGGCTGAGGTTAAATATAGGCCAGACCAGAAAAGGACAGCAGACTTCCTTCTCTAAAGATCAACCAGATGGGTTTTTAACAACAATCAATGAAAATGTCACAGTCGTCATTACTGAGACCAGCTTTCAATTAGACCTTAAGACATGGGAGCAGAATTAGGCCACTCGGCCCATCAAGTCTGCTCTGCCATTCAATCATGGCTGATATTTTTCTCATCCCCACTCTCCTGCCTTTTCCCCATAACCCCTGATCCCCTTATTAATCAAGAACCTATCTATCTCTGACTTAAAGACACTCAATGACCCAGCCTCCACAGCCTTCTGTGGCAAAGAGTTCCACAGATTCCCCACTCTCTGGCTGAAGAAATTCCTCCTCATCTGTTTTAAAGGATTGTCCCTTTACCCTGAGGTTGTGCCCCCTGGTTCTAGTTTTTCCTACTAGTGGAAACATCCTCTCCACATCCACTCTATCCAGGCCTGGCAGTATCCTGTAAGTTTCAATAAGATTCCCCCTCATCCATCTAAACTCCCAATACAGACCCAGAGTCCTCAACCGTTCCTCATGCAGCAAGCTCTTCATTCTTGCAAACCTCCTCTGGACCCTTTCCAAGGCCATGTTTATTAATTGAATTTAAACTCCTCCAGCTACAGATCATTAGCTTAGGCCTCTGGATTACCGTTGCAGTGACATTACCACAAGTTATCAAATCCCGAGTTGCTCATTCATCTCTGCTTGTTCAATACCGCTGGCTGTTTTTTTTTTCTCTCAGTCGATACCTGATACTTTACCTTTTAAGCTTTTATTTTAATTTTCACTAGCCTGTATAACCAGTCCAGAAGCTTTTGCAAACCTTCAACTATAATGGGAGTATTGATGCTTAGCTAATGCACCCCTATCCCTGGCACCTGCCCCACACTCAGCAGGAACCTTCAACATTTATCGTCCTTTCCCATCTGTACTTTGCAGCGATTATGATCCTACACCAATGGATGCAAGAATTGCCCTTTCCCTCCTTTCTGTTGAGCGTGAGTTTGATTTTAGCTATGAGGAAGGCTTAATACACACAATGCACGCTTATTTTCGTCAGGTTAATGTGCACCTTCCCAGATACAAATCTGTGAATTATTTGTCACATCACTCAGCTATTCACTCCGTGCCAGATTCTACCCGGTGTAAATACACGAGGAACAATGGGCGATTATATGACCAATGGGTTTGGAATCAGAAGGTTAAGAGTTCGGGTCCCATTCTGGATCCTTGACTTGAAGATAAAATCTCAGCTGTCACGCCAGTGCTGTACTGAGGGAGTGATGCAGTGTCTGACATGCCGTGTGTCAGGTGAGATGTTAAACTGAGGCGTTATCTGCTCATCAAGTAGGTGGTTGCTCAAAGCCAGCAATTAGGAAGGCAAATGGTGTGTCAGCTTTTGTCACACAGGATCATTTGAGTACAGAGGTAAAGATGGTCTTGCTCCAATTGTATTGGATAGGAGCAAAATACTGCGGATACTGGAATCGGAAACAAAAACAAAAAATGCAGGAAAATCGTAGAATCCCTGCAGTGGAGAAGGAGGCCATTCGGTCCATCGACTCTGCACCGACCACAGTCCCGCCCAGCCCCTATCCCCATAATCACATGTATTACTCCTGCTTCTCCCCTTGACGCTCAGAGGCAGTTTAGCACAGCCAATCAACCTAACCCACACATCTTTGGATTGTGGGAGGAAACTGGAGCACCCGGAGGAAACCCATGCAGACACGGGGAGAAGGTGCAAACCCCACACAAGAGATAATCCCAAGCTGGGAATTGAACCCGAGCCCTTGGGCTGCGAGGCAGCAGTGCTAACCACTGTGCTGCAGTGCCGTCCAAAATCTCAGCAGGTCTGATAGCATCTGTGGGGAGAGAATAGAGCCAATGTTTTGAGTCTGGATGACCCTTTGTCAGAGTGAAGCCAATTGTATAGGACCTTGGTTAGAGCACACCTGGAGCACTGTGTACAGTATTGGTCTCTTTATCTAAGGAAGGATGTACTTACCATTGAGGGAATGCAATGGAGGTTCACGCAAATAATAATGCTGGGCTTGGCAGAATTCTTCAGTGAGGAGAACAGAGGAGACTGGGCCTGTGTTCTCCAGACAGACCTAATCAAAACTTGGAATATTTTTAAGAGACTGGACAAGAGTGGTTGCAGAAAGCATATTTCCCCTGGTAAGGGGGTCTCGAACCAGGGACACACAATAGCACAGTGGTTAGCACAGCTGCCTCACTGCACCAGGGACCCGGGTTCAATTCCCACTTTGGGTAACCACCTGAGTGGGTTTGCACATCCTCCCTGTGTCTTCGTGGGTTTCCTCTGATTTCTACCCCCAGTCTGAAAGACGTGCTGGTTAAGTGCATTAGCCGTGCTAAATTCTCTCACCTGTACCCGAACAGGTGCTGGACTAGGGGTTTTTCACAGTAACTTCATTGCAGTGTTAATGTAAACCTACTTGTGACAGTAATAAATAAACTTCAGAAAATAATAGTTGGCAGGCCATTTAGGCTTAAGGTGGGGATGAATTTGAAGGTGGTAATATTCTATTTCAGAAGGCTGTGGAAACTCAGTCATCAAGTCAGAAGTGGAAAGTGTTTGTAAACAGTAATGACCGCAAGGGAGATGGAAATAGCACAGGAATGTGGCATTGAGGTAGATGGTCAGCCATGATTGAGTTAATATTGGAGCAGGCCTGAGGGGCTGAATGGCCTCCTTCTCCTCCTCCTCCTATTTCCTATGCTCTGAAAAGATCATATGGCAGTATTTGAAGGGGAGCAGGGAAGATGTTCTTTCCTACCTTTATCCCACAACCAACATCACAAAAAGCAGATGATCTGATCAGGTTAGCACAGCTGCCCCGCAGAGTCAGGGACCCGGGTTCAATTCCGGCCTCGGGTCGCTGTCTGTGCAGAGACTGCACATTCTCCCCGTGTCTGCGCGGGTTTCCTCCCACTGTGGGTTAGGTTGATTGGCTGTGCTAAATTGCCCTTCAGTGTCGGGGGATTGGATGGATAAATACGTGGGGTTAAGGGGATACGGCCTGGGTGGGATTGTAGTTGGTGCAGTCTCGATGGGCCGAATGGCCCTCCTTCCGCACTGTAGGAATTCTGTGCTGTTTGTGGGAACTTGCTGTGCATGGATCGGTTGCTGCGTTCTCTGCATTGCAGCAGTGCACAATTCCAAAGTACTTTCTTGGCTGTAAAGTGCTTTGGCCCATCCCGAAGCCATAAAAAGTACAAATGATTATTCCCTCCTTTCACTCAGTCAGATCTGCCTGTTGAATCAAAATTGTACCTAACGCGTTCCAAATGTAAAGCCTCCCGTAATCCGCTGTGTTTGTTCCCGAGGATAATACAGCCAGAATTTAAGTATGACTTTCTGGCAGGGACCTCCTTGGGTGTACGTTGCTGCGTTTCTGGAAACCTGGACTGTTTCACTTATTATGTCACTGGATTAGTAATCCAAGAGGCCCTGGGGGGGAAAGGATTCGAATCCCAGCGAGGCAGCTGGTGGGATCCGAATTCCGCCAATAAATCTGGAATTGAAAGTTAGCCTCAGTAATGGTGAACATGAAACCACCGTCGATTGTTGTAAAAACCCATCTGGTTCACTAATGTCCTTTAGAAAGAAAGTCTGCTGTCCTTACTAGGTATGGCCTACATGTTTTTTTTGTTGATTTGATTTATTATTGTCACATGTATGCGTATACAGTGAAAAGCATTGTTACTTGTGCGCCATACAGTTGATGCATACTGTTCATAGAGTACACAAGGGAGAAGAAAAGGCGAGGGGGCAGAATATAGTGTCACAGTCATACTTTGGGTGCAGTAGAGAAAGATCAAGATAGGTCCATTCAGAAGTCTGGTGGCAGCAGGGAAGAAGCTGCTCTTGAGTCAGTTGGTACGTGATCTCAGACTTTTGTATCTTTTTCCCAGTGGAAGAAGTTGGGAGAGAGAATGTCAGCAGTGCGTGGAGTCTTTGGTTGTGCTGGCTACTTTCCAAAGGCAGAGGGAAGCGTGGACAGAGCCGATGGACGGGAGGCTGGTTTGAGTGCTGGATGGACTGGGCTTTGTTTACGACTCTTCGTAGTTTCTTGCGGCCTTGGGTCAGAGCCTGTGTGGAGTTTGCACATTCTCCTCGTGTCTGCGTGGGTTTTCTCCGGGTGCTCCGGTTTCCTCCCACAGTCCAAAGATGTGCGGGTTAGGTTCATTGGCTATGCTAAAATTGCCCCTTAGTGTCCTGGGATGTGTAGGTTAGAGGGGTTAGCAGGTAAAATGTGTAGGGATATGGGGATAAGGTCTGGGTGGGATTGTGTTCGGTGCAGACTCGATGGGCCGAAGGGCCTGTTTCTGCACTGTAGGGTTCTAAATCTCTAGGAGGCACACCGAGCTGTGATACACTCAGGAAGGATGCTTTCTCTGTAAGAATTGATGAGAGTCGCGGCACACATGTGACTCCAGGCCCACAGCAATGTGTTTGACTCTGAACTGCCCCCTGAAATGGCTGAGCGAGCCACTCAGTTGAAGGGCAGTGAGAGAGGCTGGCATCAAACACTGGCCCAGCCAGTGAAGTCCGTGTTCCAAAAAATAATAAAGAAAATAATTATCCTTTTGCCACTGATACTGATTTCCCTCACAGAATAAGTTGGATGGAGTGACCATCCTCCATCCAGAAGAAGCTAATTATTTGTTTTATTTCTGCAATATCTGCCCTCCCAACAACCTTATTTTAAAAAAAAAATATGGTTCAGGATACATTACTAAAATAAGCTAAATTTTTTAAAAAATCTGAACTCCCTCTTTTTTTTTACAGATCTGGTTTTAATTAAAATGTGGCTGAGCATTTCCTCAGTACAAAGTTTGTTTACTTTGGCCAATTTTAATTCACATTATACGGCATAAAAGTTTCTTATTAAAGACTGAAGGCAGCCTTTATTACTGAAGGCTGGTGCCAGTGTTCTCCCTGCCTCCCTTTATCTGATATCTGCGGAAGTGAGGTTTTGATGTTCAGCTAAACAAATCACATAGGCAAATGCAAGACAAAGAGTGTGCCTTACCGTGCAAACTTAACCCTCTCGTGGGTAGTGATTTTCCAATTTACCACCTTTTACAGAACCATGGAATCCCTCCAGTGCAAAAAGAGGCCATTCGGCCCATTGATTCTGCATCGACTCTCCAGCAGAGCATTTTGTTCAGGCCTCTTCCCCCTACCCTATCCTCATAACCCCACACGTTTCCCATGGCTAATCCATCTGACTTGCACATCTTTGGACACTAAGGGGCCATTTTGCATGGCCAGTCCACCTAGCCTGCACACCCATAGGATCCCTACAGTGCAGAAGGAGACCGTTCGGCCCATCGAGTCTGCACCGACCACAATCCCACCCAAGTCCTATTCCCCAAACCCCGCAAATTTTCTCTGTTAATCTCCTGACACCAAGGGTCAATTTAGCATGGCCAATCAACCTAACCCACACACACATTGAGACGTATAAGATGATGAATGGGATGGATAGGATAGAGGTGGAGAGACTCTTCCCGCTCAAAAAAGACAGTAGGACTAGGGGGCACAGCCTCAAGATAAAGGGGGGGCGTTTTAGAACGGAGTTGAGGAGGAACTTCTTCACTCAAAGGGTGGTGAATCTCTGGAATTCTCTACCCGTTGAAGTGGTGGAGGCTGCCTCGCTAAATATTTTCAAGAAGCGGGTTGATGGGTTTTTGATAAGCGAGGGGATTAAGGGTTATGGGGAGAGGGCGGGAAGGTGGAACTGAGCCACGACAGATCAGCCATGATCTTATTGAATGGCGGGGCAGGCTCGAAGGGCTAGTTGGCCTACTCCTGCTCCTATTTCTTATGTTCTTATGTTATCTGCGCGGTGGGAGGAAACCAGAGCACCCATAGGAAACCTAGGGCAATATTTTATTCACAAGGTGAAATAGATGATGAAGTTATGGGCAGCTATGATCCATAATCTCATTGAATTTCAATGCTGTGCTTTATGACTTGATCTGAAACTGTAAATTACGCTTTTCACACTCTCTCCCAAGTGTGTCTACTTCAGTTGATAAAGTTGATGAGTCATCCACTGCATCAAGAAAGGAAAATGTTTAACTGGGGAAGATTAAGTGTTCTTTTTGATGTAGCGTGGATCTATAAAGCTACACTGGGTTAAGAGGGACTGGAGGAGGCTCAGGCCAAGGTGAGATTGCTCTGTTATCTCCAGGAGATGAAGATCCAGACACTTCAATATACAGGGACACGAGACGAGATTGTTTTATTAAGAAAAATGGCCTGTATTGCTGATAGTCAATTATTATTCTATTGGAGTATGTGAGTTTTTGTTTTCTAATTTGCATAGGTGTGTCACAAGGATGGATGTATTGGTTAAGTATCACAGGGAAGTGATGGCCCAGTGGTATTATCGCTGGACTATTAATCCAGAAACTCAGCTAATGTTCTGGGGGATTCGGGTTCGAATCCCACCACAGCAGAGGTGGAATTTGAATTCAATTTTTAAAAAAATCTGGAATGAAGAATCTACTGATGACCATGAAACTATTGTCGATTGTTGGAAAAATTTTAGGGAGGGAAATCTGCCGTCCTTACCCAGTCTGGCCAACATGTGACTCCAGGCCCAGAGCACTGTGGTTGACTTTCAATTGTCCTCCAAGGGATAGAACCCTACAGTGCAGAAACAGGCCCTTCGGCCCATCGAGTCTGCACCGAACACAATCCCATCCAGACCCTATCCCCATATCCCGACACATTTACCTGCTAATCCCTCTAACCTACACATCCCAGGACACTAAGGGGCAATTTTAGCATAGCCAATGAACCTAACCCGCACATCTTTGGATGGGCAATAAACCCACATTTCAAAAATGAATTTTTTAAAAAAGTAAGAGATGGGGGGGTGGCGTATGATGAAATCTCCTGGAATACATTTAACTGCAGTTGGTAAGCCAATGAGGCACAGTGATGCCTGCATAGACCACTTGGCTGAATGTCTTTCTGAGTGTTGACTCTGTGTAAGGTTTGTGTAGGGTTGTCTGATCTGAGCTAGTATAGCGATCGAGAACTTCCCAGCTCCCAGGGAAAGGAATGAAGATTCACCCAAGGTTCCAGCTGCTGATTGTTATCAAGCCAAGCGTGCAAAGACTGGGTCTAGACTTGTACAGGGGGGAAGTCTTTCTTTCTCAGAGGCTCCTGGCAAAGGCCCCCTTCCGTTGCAGGTCCATGAGTTGGATCTGCGAATGGGCCATTAACCCAGTTGGCTTTCCCCTCCTCTCTGAGAGTCAGCCCATCCATTCACGAGCATACTGTCAAATTCGGTGGCGGGCAGGGCATCCGTTCCATCCTGATTGGCAGACAGCTCTCCAACCCAGCCAGGCACAGCGCTGCAGTGGCTGGAGGTGGTACTGCAGCACTCTGCCTGGGACTAAGTCTCAGGGCCATTGGAAAGAAGTCTTGGGGGTGGGAGGGTAGAGGGACCTTGGGGGTAGGAAGGGGTACTATCATGGCATTGGGGGTAGGCCAGAGCTCCTTGGACCCAGTGAGGAAGATGTCCCAATTCTGAAGAGACTTTCCCACCCGAGATGGGGAGAAGTCTTTTTTTCTCTCTTTGTTTCCCACCCTACCAGCCTGAATTTTTTTTTTAAGGGTAACTTTCGGTATTTTATTTCTGTTTTTAAAAAAAGCCAATTCAAATGAAGTCGAATGATGGTCCCCACATGAGGGACAAACCTGGAATCTAAATAGTGGTTGGATTGTGAGTCTTTACAGGTAAGAACAGCGTGCGTGAAGAGAGGGGTAAGAACATAAGAAATAGGAGCAGGAGTAGGCCATCTGGCCCTTCGAGCCTGCCCCGCCATTCAATAAGATCATGGCTGATCTGTCGTGGCTCAGTTCCACTTTCCCGCCCTCTCCCCATAACCCTTAATCCCCTCACTTATCAAAAACCCATCAACCCGCTTCTTAAAAATATTTAGCGAGGCAGCCTCCACCACTTCAACGGTCAGAGAATTCCAGAGATTCACCACCCTTTGAGTGAAGAAGTTCCTCCTCAACTCCATTCTAAAACGCCCCCCCCCCTTTATCTTGAGGCTGTGCCCCCTAGTCCTACTATCCTTTCTGAGCGGGAAGAGTCTCTCCACCTCTATCCTATCCATCCCATTCATCATCTTAATAGTCTCAATGAGATCGCCCCTCATTCTTCTAAACTCCAACGAGTACAAGCCTAGTTTATTCAGCCTCTCCTCATAGCTCAACCCAATCAACTCCGGTATCAGCCGAGTAAACCTCCTCTGCACTCCCTCCAAGGCCAAAATATCCTTGCGTAAGTACGGCGACCAAAACTGCACACAGTACTCCAGCTGCGGCCTCACCAATGCCCTATACAGCTGCAGCAAGACCTCCCTACTTTTATATTCAATCCCCCTCGCTATGAAGGCCAGCATCCCATTCGCCTTCCTGACCACCTGCTGCACCTGCAAGCTGGGTTTTTGCGACTCATGCACAAGGACCCCGAGGTCCCTCTGCACCGTTGCCTGCTGCAGTTTTTCACCACGTAAGTAATAGTCCTTCCTACCATTCTTCCTTCCAAAGTGGACCACCTCGTACTTGCCAACATTAAATTCCATTTGCCATTTCCTGGCCCATTCGCCCAGCCTATCGAGATCCTTCTGCAGACTCTCCACACCCTCTGCGCAATTTGCCTTTCCACCGATCTTGGTGTCATCAGCAAATTTCGACACCCTACACTCGGTTCCCTCCTCCAGATCATCTATATAAATGGTAAAAAGCTGAGGCCCCAGCACCGACCCCTGGGGCACTCCACTAGTCACCAACCGCCAATCCGAATAGCACCCATTGACCCCCACTCTCTGCCTTAATCACAGGTTAATGAGGCGTGAATTGTCTCAAGCCTGGACAGTTAGTAGGATTTTGCAAACCCAGGCAGGATGATAGGGGTTACAAGTAGTGTGACATGAACCCAAGATCCCGGCCTTCACTGCTTCAGACACCATGTGGTGGATTCTTCACTCACTAACTGGTGAGTGATCAAAGTGATTCATATTGATCCATTTGAGAGGAAAGAAAGAGGTGTAAGAGGGAGGTGGGAATTACAGTGAGAGATTTAGCTGAGAAAAGATGGCAGGAGGTTGAAATGGAGCACTGACACCGTGGACTGGTTACCTCTGTATCCTTATCCTGCAAAGATTCCCTCCTTAGTAATAAATGCTTCAGCATGGCCCGGAAAGTGGCTGCCTCAACCTCAGGAGTCAGAAAGTTGCAGCTTCAAGTCTCACCCCTGAGACCTGAATACAGAATCTGAGCTGACAATCCCAGTGCGGTGCTGAGGGTGTGCTGCAGTGTCAGAGGTGCCGTTTTTCAGATGAGACATTCAACGGAGGTTTAGAGTGCCCACGCTTTGACTATTTCATTGGCTTGAGGTTCCCCAAGGTTGTGAAAGGTGCTATATAAATGTAAGTTTTTCATCTTCTGATTCACTGGAAATTTGTGGGAGACTAATTAAAAGCTGAAATCTCTTCATATATTTTGGTGCAATGACCAGGAGGAGATTTCGACATTTCTCTCTCTCTTTCTTTCTTTCTCTTTCTCCCTCTCGGGCTGGATTTGATCTCTTGTCCCATGTGAGCTGCCACTAACCCAGTTTCAATCTCCCTTAATGTATCAAAGTGATATTAATCTAATCAACAAAGTGGGGTGCGGAATTCATCAAGTTATTAAATCGTGTTCCCATTAGTTCAGCCGAGAGTTGGGTTAATTGAGTCATTTATCTCCTCATTGATAGGAGTTTAATAATGAAATGGAACGCGTGACTGCTAACATCTCTGTCCTTGGCTGAAAGCCTTGCCTTTTCAGCGTTACAGTTTGTTCACAGTTCTCATTGCAACAGCCGACGAAATAAACCCTCCCTTCATTCGCAAAGTTACGTGCCCTCCGCTCCTCCAGCAGCTCGATCCAGGAAGAAGACAAGCAGACCACTGTTCCTCGGCGCGGCCGATTCCCCAGAGTCTTGGAGCAACAGTTTTCACTGCGGCTGCCCCCTCGGTCTCACCAGCCCTGACAGATCCAGTGCCTGTTGCGTTCTGAGTCGCTCGTTTGGTTCATTTTCTTGGCGTTGGTCCTTATTGCTAACCCACTGCCATTGTTCATTCACGGCCGCCGCTCAGAAGGAGAAGTGTTCTGTTGAGAGTCGTTGCCCTTGGTCTGATTTTAGATTCAGTGCAGCCAGAGGCTGGAGACCAGGCTATCTGCTGTGTCTCTGCCGTGCTTGGATCGCGAGCCACTTCCTTGTTTCATTTCTCCAGCCAGACCACTTAAGAATAACCACTTGTTCTCATGGTGCAGAGTTCTGTGTGCGCCCTGTTTCAGCATTGAGAGAACGTCGGACTACTGTCTCTGCTTCCAGGATATCTGGAGATAGCAAATTAAGATTATCAGTGCAGCCCTTGTAATCTTCATTTGTCTGAGTCCCTTTTTCTAAATGTGTTACCTCTGTGTTATGGTACAATCCTGTGCTTGCTGGTTGTGTACTGGTATGTGAATGCACCAGTTGGCAATCAGTTGTGTGTGGTCCTTACACAGAGTGTTGGTCAACAAGATTGGATTTATACCACAGAAACAGGCCATTCAGCCCAACTAGTCAATGTGACTTGATCTGATTTATTATTGTCACACGTATTAGTATGCAGTGAAAAGTATTGTTTCTTGCGCACTATACAAAGCATACCATTCGTAGAGAAGGACAGGAGAGGGTGCAGAATGTAGTGTTACAGTCATAGCTAGGGTGTAGAGAAAGATCAACTTAATGCGAGATAGGTCCATTCAAAAGTCTGATGGCAGCAGAGAAGAAGCTGTTCTTGAGTCTGTTGGTACGTGTCCTCAGACTTTTATATCTTTTTCCCGACGGAAGAAGGTGGTAGAGAGAATGTCTGGGATGCATGGGGTCCTTAATTATGCTGGCTGCTTTTCCGGGGCAGCGGGAAGCGTAGACAGAGTCAATGGATGGGAGGCTGGTTTGCATGATGGATTGGGCTACATTCACGACCTTTTGTAGTTCCTTGCGGTTTTGGTCAGAGCAGGAGCCCATTACCAGGCTGTAGTACAGCCAGAAGGAATGCTTTCTATGGTTCTCTGTAAAAGCTGGGGAGAGTTATGGCGGACATGTCAAATTTCCTTGGCCTCCTGAGTAAGTAGTGGTATTGATGGTCCACGCGAGCCTCCTTCCAACCTGTTGGCTTATTTTTCTCTTCCCAGCCTGTGTTTATTTAATTTCCCCTTAAATTCATCAATGGTTGTTTTTTTTTCACTTTCTCTCTCTCTAAGGTTCAGGCACCTAGAAACCCTCGTTCTTACACAAGAACATAGAAAGTAGGAACAGAAGTAGGCCAGATGGCCTGTTGATCTTGCTCTGCCATTCAATATGATTATGTCTGATTTTGGGCTTAAACTCCACTTTCCTGCCCACTTGCCAAATCCTTTGTTTCAAAAATCTGTCTATCTCAGCCTTTAAATGTATTCAGCCACATAAAACCCACAACCATCTGGGATAGAGAATTCCAAAATTCACAACGCCTTAAATGAAGACATTTCTCCCTTCCCAGTCTTAAGTGATCAAACCCTTAGCCTGAGACTCCATGTTTTGGATTCACTGACCGGGGGAACAATCATTGCAATCAAAACGGTGTAGAAGGAGGCCATTCGGCCCAGTGAGTCTGCACTAGCTCTCCAAATGAGTATCTCGCCCCCGTGACCACACCATCCCATCCTGTCCGTGTAACCCTGCGCGTTTACCATGGCCATTCCACCGAACCTGCACATCTTTGGATGGTGGGAAGAAACCGGAGCACCCAGGGGAAACCCATGCAGACACCGGGGTGGGGGAGGAATGTGCAGACCCCACACAGGCAGTGACCCAAGACCGGAATCGAACCCCCATCCCGAACACCGCAAGGCAGCAGTGCTAACGTGCTAAGACGTGGCGAATGTTTCACTCCTGTTGCCATCTATCGTCCCTCTCTAAAACATTCTGCTCATTAAAATTCAGCTTTTGCAGCACCAGACCCCTGTTGTTATAAATACAGCACATCCTCTGGCATGCTGTGAAAGATACACCAGCATAGATGGACTTGGCAGTGTTACCCACTGCTGATTGCCAGATATAATGAAGCTTGCTGCAGTGCTGGGCCCGAGGAGACTGGAGTGTTGGAGAGATTTGAAATTGCTTATTACTGATTTTTTCTTTCCAGATCCATGGGGAGTTTGCATTTCAGCAAATCATTGCCCTCCAGAGCAGAGTAAATAGTGTTCACAGGCACTGACTGACGTCTTAAAAAAAAATTCTAGATGTCATCACACACATTGGATCCAAACATGACTGACGCCAAATCATTTATTCAGGTTTCATACTGGCCCAAATCTTCCTGAAATGGGACTTCTGCCTCTCTCCACTCCTCATCGTTCAACTCAATTCTTCTCTATCTCCGACTCGCTGGGGGAGTAAACCAATAATGAAGCCATGAGGGCAACAGGGCATCTAGGACCCCGGAGAATGATAGTGGCCCAGGCGAGATAAGGGGGGTGGGGGGGGGGAATTCAGCCATCCAAGGTTCAGGAGTGAAGGGAAAATCAAATTTGATTTACTTATTATTGTCACATGTATTAGTACACAGTTTAAATTATTGTTTCTTGCACGCTATAAGAGGAAGATACTGTTCATAGAGAAGGAAAGGAGAGAGTGCAGAATGTAATGTCACAGTCATCAGAACATAAGAACATAAGAAATAGGAGCAGGAGTAGGCCATCTAGCCCTTCGAGCCTGCCCCGCCATTCAATAAGATCATGGCTGATCTGTCGCTGCTCAGTTCCACCTTCCCGCCCTCTCCCCATAACCCTTAATCCCCTCTCTTATCAAAAACCCATCAACCTGCGTCTTAAAAATATTTAGCGAGGCAGCCTCCACCACTTCAACGGGCAGAGAATTCCAGAGATTCACCACCCTTTGAGTGAAGAAGTTCCTCCTCAACTCCGTTCTAAACCTCCCCCCTTTATCTTGAGGCTGTGCCCCCTAGTCCTACTGTCTTTTTTGAGCGGGAAGAGTCTCTCCACCTCTATCCTATCCATCCCATTCATCATCTTATACGTCTCAATGAGATCTCCCTCATTCTTCTAAACTCTAACTGGGGGTGTAGAGAAAGATCAACTTAGTGCGAGGTAGGTCCATTTAAAAGTTTGATGATAGCAGGGAAGTCAGGATGACAGTCAGTGTGTGTCCTCAGACTTTTGTATCTTTGCCCCGATGAGTGAAGGTGGAATAGAGAATGTTCGGGGCGTGTGGGGTCCTTAATTACGCTGGCTGCTTTGCTGAGGCAGCAGGAAGTGTAGACAGAGTCAGTGGATGGGAGGCTGGTTTGAGTGATGGACTGGGCTACATTCACAACCCTTTGTAGTTTTTTGCGGTCTTGGGCAGAGCAGGAGCCCATGCCAAGCTGTGATACATTTGGAAAGGACGCTTTCTGTGGTGCGCCTGTAAAAGTTGGTGAGAGTTGTAACAGAGCTCTGGCCTGTATTCCCAGCTCGTTATTATCCTGATGGTAGGGGAATGATTAACTTAGCCAGGTCAGCATTGGATACCGAGATGGATCGCAGAGACACTGGCGGCATTCTGAAACATGGAATGTGCTTGTTGCATTCTGAATCTCCTAACAAGTACGTAAATCATCGTGCATTTAATGAACCCTAGCTGACAACATATGATCTCTGGACTTTAACGTATGATGCTAGTAGATTCTTCACTTTTTGCTCTGAGTTAGAGGGACTGGCATTTTGGGACGTATTGAAATTATTTTTAAATGAAGCGATCAGAAGTGTACCATCCTTTCATTATTTAATACTTAATTTCTGTGTTGTTGTTAAAATAAAAATGTGGAGCAGGAGTAGTCCAGTCAGCCGTTCGATCCTGCTCTGCCATTCGATAACATAATGACTGATCTGGTTGTGGCCTACACTGTAGTTTCCTGTTTGTGCTCCATATTCCTCGTTGCCTGAGGGCAGTTGAGAGTCAGCCACATTGCTGTGACTCTGGAGCCACGTCTCGGCCAGACTGGGTAAGGATGGCAGATTTCCTTCCCTAAAGGACATTAGTGAACCAGATGGGTTTTTCCAACGATCGACACTGGTTTCATGGTCATCAGTAGCACTGATCCTCTGACAGTGCGGCACTCCCTCAGTACTGACCCTCTGACAGTGCGGCGCTCCCTCGGCACTGACCCTCTGACAGCGCGGCACTCCCTCGGCACTGACCCTATGACAGTGCGGCGCTCCCTCGGCACTGACCCTCTGACAGCGCGGCACTCCCTCAGCACTGACCCTCTGACAGTGCGGCACTCCCTCAGCACTGACCCTCTGACAGTGTGGCACTCCCTCAGCACTGACCCTCTGACAGTGCGGCACTCCCTCAGCACTGACCCTCTGACAGTGCGGCACTCCCTCAGCACTGACCCTCTGACAGTGTGGCACTCCCTCAGCACTGACCCTCTGACAGTGTGGCACTCCCTCAGCACTGACCCTCTGACAGTGCGGCACTCCCTCGGCACTGACTCTCTGTCAGTGCGGCACTCCCTCAGCGCTGACCCTCTGACAGTGCGGCACTCACTCAGCACTGACCCTCTGTCAGTGCGGCACTCCCTCAGCACTGACCCTCTGACAGTGCGGCGCTCCCTTGGCACTGACCCTCTGTCAGTGCGGCACTCCCTCAGCACTGACCCTCTGACAGTGCGGCACTCCCTCAGCGCTGACCCTCTGACAGTGCGGCACTCCCTCAGTACTGACCCTCTGACAGTGCGGCACTCCCTCGGCACTGACCCTCTGTCAGTGCGGCACTCCCTCAGCACTGACCCTCTCACAGTGCGGCACTCCCTCAGCACTGACCCTCTGTCAGTGCGGCACTCCCTCAGCACTGACCCTCTGACAGTGCGGCGCTCCCTCGGCACTGACCCTCTGACAGTGCGGCGCTCCCTCGGCACTGACCCTCTGACAGTGCGGCGCTCCCTCGGCACTGACCCTCTGACAGTGCGGCACTCCCTCAGCACTGACCCTCTGACAGTGCGGCGCTCCCTCGGCACTGACCCTCTGACAGTGCGGCGCTCCCTCGGCACTGACCCTCTGACAGTGCGGTACTCCCTCAGCATTGACCCTCTGACAGTGCGGCACTCCCTCAGCACTGACCCTCTGACAGTGCGGCGCTCCCTCGGCACTGACCCTCTGACAGTGCGGCACTCCCTCAGTACTGACCCTCTGACAGTGCGGCACTCCCTCAGCACTGACCCTCTGACAGTGCGGCGCTCCCTCGGCACTGACCCTCTGACAGTGCGGCGCTCCCTCGGCACTGACCCTCTGACAGTGCGGTACTCCCTCAGCATTGACCCTCTGACAGTGCGGCACTCCCTCAGCACTGACCCTCTGACAGTGCGGCACTCCCTCAGCACTGACCCTCTGACAGTGTGGCACTCCCTCAGCACTGACCCTCTGACAGTGCGGCACTCCCTCAGCACTGACCCTCTGACAGCGCGGAACTCCCTCAGTACTGTCCCTCTGACAGTGCAGCACTCCCTCAGTCCTACGCTGATAGTGTTATCTTTGATGTTGTGTTTAATAAATGGAGATTAAAAGAATATCATGAATGTAAAAGACCATTATATCTCTTTAAAGGATAAATATTCCTTTAACGTACGGTACTTTAGCTGCAATCTAATTAAAAAGCTGGTAATTCTTAGTTAATGGGTGCACAGTTCAAAATGGAACACCACTGCATAGGTATTTGGCTGCGGTTGTGGATAAAAATATCCCACTTCCTCCATCATCAGCGCAGCCTTCTTACCTTCAGATAACAGCTCCTTCATAAACTGTGAACAAGTCTCCTGATTTACAGCATAGGATCACACAGGGGGCTGTATGGAACCATATGGCAGTGAAGGCAGTCACTGCCTGCTGTGTGTCTGGCTTTAATATCGATACCAGCTCTTTGGAGACTGTCTGCTGAGCTTCCTCGGTGCTGTGGGAAGCACCCCGGGAGTGGGAAACAGGGACGGGAGTGATAGCAGAGATCGGAGGAGGGAGGGAAGGGGAGTGCGGAACTAAGTTTCTACCTCACGTGGAGCAGGTTCCTGAGAAGTTTCAAGTCCCATCGTGACGCACATGCTCCCGATCGCAAAATCGCCTCTTGCCTTTCTTCAGTGGGTTAGCACTGCTGCCTCACAGCGCCAGGGACCCGGGTTTGATTCCCGGCTCAGGTCACTGTCTGTGTGGAGTTTGCATGTTCTCCCCGGGTCTGCGTGGGTTTCCTCCCACTGTCCAAAAGACACGCTGGTTAGTTTGCATTGGCCGTGCTAAATTCTTCTTCAGCGCACCCAAAGAGGTGCTGGAGGGTGGCGGTTAGGGGATTTTCACAGTAACTTCACTGCAGTGTTAATCTAAGCCTACTTGTGACACTAATAAACTTTACAGCGTAGAACATTCCAGCGCAGTACAGGCCCTTTGGCTCTCGATGTTACACCGACCTGTGAAACCAATCTAAAGCCCATCTAACCTACGCTATTCTAACATCATCCATATGTTTATCCAGTGACTCTTTCCAAAGATGTGGGAGTCCAAAGATGTGCGGGTTAGGTTGATTGGCCGTGCTAAGAAATTGCCCCTTGGTGTCCAGGGATGTGTAGGTTAGAGGGATTAGTGGGTATAATGTGTAGGGATATGGGGGTAGGGCCTGGGTAGGATTGTGTTCGGTGTGGACTCGATGGGCCGAAGGGCCTCTTTCTGCACTGTAGGGTTCTATGATTCCATTTCAATGCCCTTAATGTTGGCGAATCCACTACTGCTGCAGGCAGGGTATTCCACTCCCTTATTTATGTTTCCCAGAGCAGAAAACAATGAGAGATTTGCATTTAGGTAGCACCTTTCACAATGTCTCAAAGCGCATTACAGCCAGCGAAGTACTTTTGAAGTGTAGGCCCTGTTGAAACGTCGGAAACGCTGCAACCAATTTACGCACGGCAAGCTCCCATAAACAGCATTGTGATCATGAGCAGACGATCTTGTTTTTTTTTGTCATGTTGACTGAGGGATGAACGTTGGCCAAGACAGCTCTTCCTCAAGTGAGGAGCCTTGGGATCTTTAACATCCAGCTCAGCGGAAGGTGTGTTTGAACAGTGATGGGGAACCTAGGCTGTTGAGTGGTCCTTTCTTATCTCGGGGGGGGGGGGGGGGGGGAGGTGCTGTGCTGTAGCATTGAAATTGGGCTTGTTCACTAACCATTATCCCGTCAACGAGATTAAATACATTTAATACACACTCAATATTTCACAATATGTTATAGAAAATGCTTAAACACATATAAATAGAACTACAAATGGTAAAAGCAAAAGAAATATTGACATTTTGGGCACAGAAGGAGCCCACGGCTCTCACAGTCAGTGTTGTGAGCAATCAGCATGCTCTTGTACCCGCTTTGTGTGCATCGCCCTTCAGTTACCCACTGGTAATTTTTTTAAAAACTAGTTTTTAAAAAAATAAAAGTTACATGGACAGAAATCGACAGAATGTGTCAACCCTGCGCTCGGACAGCAGTCAGCAAAATGTCTGATGGGCCGCACTCTGAACCCAGATGGGACGCGTGTGGCCCCCCCCTCCGGGCCATAGGTTCCCCACCACTGGTTTAACGGATCGACTGGGAAAAGGCTCCTCCAACCACTGCAGCATTCCCTCAGCGCCGCAGCAGGGCTCGAGGGGGAATCAGCACTGTTGTGAGGGAAGGCTGCAGGGGGGGGGCAGAGGTCAAAGGCAAAAAGGAGAGACATCGAACGCCTGTCAGGTTAGTGCGCGCCACACATCAATGGGTTTGTAGTCATCGCTGGAGGGCTTCTCATATCTGAGCAGGAGGTGTTTAACTGCAGTGTGCAGGGTCCCCCCGCCAAGCAGAACAGCCTTGCGAATGTTCCCACCGTTCTGTAGTAACTGACAAATGTGCATAACGCAAAATCGAGCCTTTGGAGTTTTGAGGAAAGCTGCGGTAAAGAAACAGAAATAGGGCGAGTGTGTCGAGGAAGGGTGGGCCCCAGATATTTAAACCTGGATGGAGATTTCTGTCGGAGAGAGCTGTGTCAACGTGCAGCCGGTTTATTCCGCTGCGTTGACCTCAACATCTGGAGGCTGAGTTGAGGTTGGCGTGACCCAGCTCCCTGGGTAAACGAGGGAAGTGCCAGACCCTGCCCACACTCCGGCTTTTATGGATTATTGACACCTGGAGAACAGGAAGGCACCTGGAGAGTGAGAAGGTGGAAGGAAACTTAAATAGAACAAGGAGGGGAGTGGAACTGTGTCGTGCGCACACTTCATCGTGAATTTAAACTATAGAGCCGTGCAGTGCACAGGGAGGCCATTTGGCCCATCGTGCTCGCACCAGCTCTTTGAAAGAGTGAGCCAATTAGTCCCCACTAGAACCCTAGAACCCTACAGTGCAGAAACAGGCCCTTCGGCCCATCGAGTCTGCACCGAACACAATCCCACCCAGACCCTATCCCCATATCCCTACACATTTACCTGCTAATCCCTCTAACCTACACATCCCAGGACACTAAGGGGCAATTTTAGCATAGCCAATGAACCTAACCCGCACATCTCTGGACTGTGGGAGGAAACCGGAGCACCCGGAGAAAACCCACGCAGACACGAGGAGAATGTGCAAACTCCACACAGACAGTGACCCGAGCCGGGAATCGAACCCAGGACCCTGGAGCTGTGAAGCAGCAGTGCTAACCACTGTGCTACTGTGCCACCCTGATACAACAGCCCACTCTCTCCCACACTTGCCTTGTAAATGTTTCCCCCTTTCAAATATTTATCCAATCCCTTTTTGCAAATTCCTATCCGGTTCTCCTTCCACAGCTCAATCTGACAGAGAATCCCACATTATAACAACTCAAAATTCCTCCTCCTCCCCGTCCGGTTCTTTTGCCAATTATCTTAAATCAGTCTTTTCTTACTGACCCTCCTGCCCATGGAAACACTTCCTCCCTGTCTGCTGTATAAAAAGGTTAAATTTCCCCTTAACCTTCTCTGCTCTGGGGAGAACAATCGCAGCTTCTGCATGTAACTGAGACCATCCCAATGCATCTCCCTTATTCGTAAAACCATAGAATCTATTATTGCCACATGCATTGGTACACAGTGAGAAGTACTGTTTCCTGGGGGCTATGCCTGGATGGGTGTTAATTGAGAGAGAGAGAGAGAGATGGATGCACAAGGAAACTGGAGCACCCGGAGGAAACCCACGCAGACACGGGGAGAACCTGCAGATTCCACACAGACAGTGACCCAAGCCAGGAATCGAACCAGCGCTGTGAGGCAGCAGTGCTAACCACTGTGCCACCCGCTTGTTACGTTTATTGTGAATGGTTTCAGCCTGACAGGGTAGAATCAATCCAGTTGCGATTTATGTGGGAGGGGCGTGTCGGCAACACAAAGCTCTTGGGCTGCGTAAATACCAATTTAGGACACTTAGCAGCACAGAAAGACATCTGCTCTTCAGTTAACTTAACTATTTCCATCTTTAATGTTACAGTTCCCTAGAGACTGTCCATAGTGACTTTTACATGGAGTGTTTGGATTGATGGCCTGTTACTTCCTGCGTGGGCTGTTGTATCTGAATGATAATGAGGTGTGCCATTATAGAGAGCAGAATCTGCAGGGTTACTGACTAGTCTCGGCACCGATGAACTGGCACTTCAGAGGGTTACTCAGTGTTTGAAGCTTCGATGTTGATCAGATGAGTTACTGTGAAACTCTGTTGCTGCTCTTTAGTGTGGTGTGAAGTGTTGTTGACCCAGCTCATTCAGAGAGTTGTTTTGAATTATTTACGTGCAAGGGGGTACATTAAAGAAAAGCTTTTGGAAGCTGTGCTTTTCTTTTATTTAAAAGTAGCTTTCGGCGAGAATAAATTGGCTCCCCACTCCAGTGCCTTGGGCCAGTAACTAAAGACATCAGCTAGGGTACTTGGAAATGAAAAAAAGCAAGGTGTTCGATGATTTAATCGGTCAGTAAGTGCTGGCGATGTTGTTATGTGTACACACAGCAAAGGCTTTACTTTAAACAATGTCAGGTTACTCAGTTAGGAAAAATTCAGTAATCGTGGTGGCCCAGATGTGGCGGTTTCGGTGAATCTGTGGCTATTTTGCCAAATAATTCCCCCTCCCTGCCCCCCTGTGCACTGAGCTGCACTGGTCCTGGCAAAACCACCAGTTTAAAAAATATTCATCTCTCTTTTGTCCATGGTGCCTCACACTCACACTCACATACACACACACACACACACACACAGACCACTCCCCGCACGATGGTTAGCCAGTGGTTAGCACTGCTGCCTCCCAGTGCCAGGGACTCCGGTTCAATTCCGGCCTCGGGTCACTATCTGTGTGGAGTCTGCACATTCTCCCCGTGTCTGCGTGGGTTTCCTCCGGGTGCTCCGGTTTCCCCCTCACAGTCCAAAGATGTGCAGGTTAGGTTGATGGCTGTGCTAAATTGACCCTACAGTCAGGGGTCTATTAGAGTCAATGTGTCTGGTTGTGGGAATAGGGCCTGGGTGGAATTGTGGTCGGTACAGATTCGATGGGCTGAATGGCCTCCTTCTGTACTATATCGATTCTGTGATTCTGAACTGCCCCTTAGTGTCCCAAGATTTGCAGGTTAGGGGATTAGTGAGGTAAAGGTGTGCGGTTATGGGGATGGAGCCTGGGTAAGATGCTCTTTCGGAGAATCAATGCAGACCCAATGGGCTGAATGGCCTCCTTCTGCGCTGCAGGGATTGTGTGATTCTACTCCATAATTCTAAGACCTCCAGCAGCCCAGGAACTCCAAGATCTCTTGCGCACCTCCAATTTCCATCTCCCCAGCATTGGAATTCCCTCCCTAAACCTCTCCGCCACTCCCTCCGCATTTAAGACGCTAATTAAACCTGCCACTTTGACTGAATCATTTCTGGTCTCTTTCCCTCATTGCCTTCTGGGGCTCAACGTCAAATTTCCTTCTCACGCCTGCAAGCACTTCGCTGTGTCAGAGGTGCTACGCAAATGCAATTTGTTGCTCCAGTGTAGGGGAAATTCAGCCAGGTTTCCTGCTGCTAATAACCAGCGAGAGTGTTCTTGTACCCGGTGTGCGCTGGGTGGGTCATTAGCTGCCAAGGCACGTCGGGGTGAATTGAGAATTCTGTTCGCGCAGAGTGTTGTGACGCTCTGGGATGTGTTAGCCGAAAGCAGATTCCAGGGTGGATTTTGGAAGGGCCAGTGTTTGAAGGGGGAGAATTTTCCGGGTTAAAGAGAATGAAACTAACCTTTCGAAGAGCCAGCACAGCCGTGATGGGCCAAATGGTCACCTGTGGTACTGTGAGATTCTGTGATTCTTTAACAGTATCAGCTGCTCAGTCCCTCTGTTATCAGTATTCCCTCAAAAGGGGGGAAACCAAAGAGATTTGTGCCTGAAAAGTGGGGTCCCAGAAGGTTTGAGGCACAGATGGATTTGGGGCATCGCTTTGAGCCAGTGGCTTCAGGGGAGAAAGTTAGCAAAATTTAAAATTCATTCTAGGTATGTTGGGCTACTTTGGAACATAAGAACATAAGAAATAGGAGCAGGAGTAGGCCATCTGGCCCTTCGAGCCTGCCCCACCATTCAATAAGATCATGGCTGATCTGTCGTGGCTCAGCTCCACCTTCCCGCCCTCTCCCCATAACCCTTAATCCCCTCTCTTATCAAAAACCCATCAACCCGCTTCTTGAAAATATTTAGCGAGGCAGCCTCCACCACTTCAACGGGTAGAGAATTCCAGAGATTCACCACCCTTTGAGTGAAGAAGTTCCTCCTCAACTCCGTTCTAAACCGCCTCCCCTTTATCTTGAGGCTGTGCCCCCTAGTCCTACTGTCTTTTTTGAGCAGGAAGAGTCTCTCCACCTCTATCCTATCCATCCCATTCATCATCTTATATGACTCAATGAGATCTCCCCTCATTCTTCTAAACTCCAACGAGTACAAGCCTAGTTCATTCAGCCTCTCCTCATAGCTCAACCCCCTCAACTCCAGTATCAGCCTAGTAAATCTCCTCTGCACTCCCTCCAAGGCCAAAATATCTTTGCGCAGGTGCGGTGCCCAAAACTGCACACAGTACTCCAGCTGCGGCCTCACCAATGCCCTATACAGCTGCAGCAAGACCTCCCTACTTTTATATTCAATCCCCCTCGCTATGAAGGCCAGCATCCCATTCGCCTTCCTGACCACCTGCTGCACCTGCAAGCTGGGTTTTTGCGACTCATGCACAAGGACCCCGAGGTCCCTCTGCACCGTCGCCTGCTGCAGTTTTTTGCCACGTAAGTAATAGTCCTTCCTACCATTCTTCCTTCCAAAGTGGACCACCTCACACTTGCCAACATTAAACTCCATTTGCCATTTCCTGGCCCATTCGCCCAGCCTATCTAGATCTTTCTGCAGACTCTTCACACCCTCCGCACAATTTGCCGTTCCCCCAATCTTGGTGTCATCCGCAAATTTCGACACCCTACACTCGGTTCCCTCCTCCAGATCATCTATATAAATGGTAAAAAGCTGAGGCCCCAGCACCGACCCCTGGGGCACTCCACTAGTCACTAACCGCCAATCCAAATAGCACCCGTTGACCCCCACTCTCTGCCTCCTATTTGACAACCAATCCTCTATCCACGCTAACACCCTACCCCCAACTCCAAGTCCCCTGACCTTCTGCAATAACCTCTTATGAGGTACTTTGTCAAACGGAAGAAATGAAGGGATATTTTCTGTCTGTTTACTGTCATAAAAATCATAGAATCCCTGCAGTGCAGAAGGAGGCCATTTGGCCCATTGAGTCTGCACTGACCACAATCTTGCCTACACCCTATCCCCATATCATTAAATGTAAATACCTATTCATAGAATCCCTACAGTACAGAAGGAGATCATTTGGCCCATCTTGTCTGTACCGACCATAATCCCACCCAGGCCCTATCCCCGTATCCTCACATTGGGAAGAACAAGTAGCCTGGAGGCAGTTCCAACAACATTCTGCAGGAACTACCTCACCTCCTGACTCCCTAAAGCTTATCCACCGTCTACAAGGTACAGGTCAGGAGTGTGTTGGAATACTCTCCACTTGCCTGGATGGGTGCAGCTCCAACAAGATTCGAGAAGCTCGACACCATCCAGGACAAAGCAGCCCCGCTTGATTGGCACCCTTTCCCCCCATAGTAAACAGTCACTCCCTCCACTCCCACCAATGTAGAGTGGACCATCTACAAAATGCACTGCAGCAACTCGCCAAAGCTCCTTCCAAACCCATGACCTCTACCACCGAGAAGGACAAGAGCAGTGGACACACGGGAACACCACTGCTAGCAGGTTTCCCTCCAAACTGCTCACATTCCCGAGTTGGAAATACATCACGGAATCTCTACAGTGCGGAGGGAGGCAATTTGGCCCATTGAGTCTACACTGACAACAATCTCACCTAGCCCCTGTCGCCATAACACCGCATATTTATCCTGCCAATTCCCCCTGACACCAAGGGGAAATTTAGCATAGCCCAATCAACCTACCCTTTGGACTGTGGGATGAAACCGGAGCACCCAGAGGAAACCCACGCAGACATGGGGAGAACATGCAGATTCCAGACAGACTGTGACCCAAGCTGAGAATTGAACCCGGCTCCCTGGCGCTGTGAGGCAGCAGTGCTAACCACTGTGCCACTGGCTTACCACAAACTTCCTGGGGTTGGGCAATATGTGTGGTCCTCACCAGCGACGCCCACATCCCATGAATGTGTTTTTTCGTAATGTATCTGTTATTATGAGAGGTTGTGCCAGAAAATCCTGCGGCTTCACAATTTTCGTAGCAAACGGTTTTGAAGAAGTTTTTGAAGGCACACAAACAAATAATTGTAAATGGCTTTAGAATATTCCTTTGCCATCTTGTTGACATCATGCTCACTGATCTCTGCTGATCTGAGTTCTGTCCAAGACTGCAAGAAACTACAAAGGGTCATGAACACAAGCCCAGTCCATCACACAGACCAGCCTCCCATCCATTGACTCTGTCTACACTTCCCGCTGCCTCGGCAAAGCAGCCAGCATAATTAAGGGCTCCAGACATTCTCTTTTCCATCGGGAAAAAGATACAGAAGTCTGAAATCACTTACCAACCGACTCAAGAACTGTAAGTAGTCTCACAACACCAGTCCAACAGGTTTATTTGTTAGCACGAGCTTTCAGAGCGCTGCCCCTTCCTCAGGTGAGCGCTGCTCCTTCATCAGGCACTCACCTCATAAAGGGGCAGTGCTCCAAAAGCTCGTGCTACCAAATAGATCTATTGGACTTTAACCTGGTGTTGTGAGAGTTCTTACTGTGCCCACCCCAGTCCCAACATTGACAATTCTACATCACGACTCGAGAGCAGCTTCTTCCCTGCTGCCACCAGACTTTTGAAGGGACCTACCTCACGTTAAGTTGATCTTTCCCTACGCCCTGGCTATGGCTGTAACACTGCACTCTCTCCTTTCCTTCTCTATGAACGGTATGCTTTGTCTGCACAAGAAACAATACTTTTCACTTGTATCCCAATACGTGTGACAATAAATCAAATCAAATCAAACAATACTGTCTCTGACCCTGCCAGCAATGGGACACAAAGCAGGGTGTGTGCGCCAATGATCGGATTCCAGCGTTGATCAAAACCCTCAACAAACTGACTCAAACTCAACCCTTGTTGCTTTTATCATGAAACCATTAGCCCGCCAGGGGATGAACGATACTGACTGTGTTATTGGGGCTTGAGGAGCTGTGAGGTTTCACCCTGACTGATGTGCTTGGCTTGGAGCCTTGTCTGCTTTTCTCCACAACCTGATCACTTCCAGCTATAGACGTAGAATTTCCCCGTCAGTGACGCGGGCACTTAATCCAGGACCACTTTCCCCACTGAGGGAATGCTGCACTCCCGGCAGTGCTGTCTCTCGGACGGGCTGAGAACATTCAATATTGTGCGCAGTTCTGGCCCCCTTTTCTGAGGAAGGATGTTCTTGCTCTCGAGGGAGTGCAGCAAAGGTTTACCCAGGCTGATTCCGGGGATGGCAGGACTGATGTATGAGGAGAGAGTGACTGACTAGGTTAGGATCGTTTTTGTTGGAGTTCAGACGAATGACAGGGGATCTCATAGAGACTTGTAAAGTTCTAACAGGGCTAGACAGGATAGATGCAGGAAGGATGTTCCCAATGACGGGGGAATCCAGAACCAGGGGTCACAGTCTGAGGATTCGGGGTTGGCCATTTAGGATGGAGAGACATTTCTTCACCCAAAGAGTGGTGAACCTGTGGAATTCATTGCCACAGGAAGTAGTTGATGCCTAAACATTGAATGTATTTAAGAAGCGGCTGGATATAGCACTTGAGGCAAATAGGACCAAAGGTTAAGTGGAGAAAGCAGGAGGAGGCTATTGAGCTGGACGATCAGTCAGGATTGTAATGAGTGGCGGAGCAGACTCGATGGGCCAAATGGCCTCCTCCTGCTCCTATCTTCTATGTTTCTAGTCTGTCCTCATGGATGTATGAACGAAATCCCACGGTCACTGCTGGAAGAAGAGCAATGATGATGTCTTGGTCAACATTGATTCCTCAACCAACATCACTTGCTAAAAAAATACTCAACCGTAAATTTAATTGCTGGGATCGTGCTGTGCAGGAATCTGCTGCCAATATTAGAAGTACTTCAGTAGTACTTCTGTGGCTGTAAAGCACTTTTATTTGATTTGACGTATTATTGTCACATGTAGTGGGATACTTTTACAAGAAAAGTATTGTTTCTTGCGCGCTATACAGACAAAGCATACCGTTTGTAGAGTATATAGGGGAGAAGGAAAGGAGAGAATGTAGTGTAACTGTCACAGGGTGGAGAGAAAGATCAACTTAATATATTTATTTATGAGTCACAGTAGGCTTACATTAACACTGCAATGAAGTTACTGTGAAGATCCCTTGGTCACCACACTCCAGCGCCTGTACACTGAGGAAGAATTTAGCGCGGCCAGTGCACCGAACCAGCACGTCTCTTGGACTGTGGAAGGAAACTGGAGTACCTGGAGGAAACCCATGCACACACGGTGAGAATGTGCAGACTCTGCGCAGAAAGTCTAAAGGCAGCAGGGAAGGAACTGTTCTCTGGGAAGTCCTGTCCATGTGAAATGTGCTATATAAACGTAAGTTCTTTTTAAACTTGCAAAGGTGGATCTCTCTGCTGCACAATTGTGTAGCTCCTGTTGTATTTGCCATCGCTGCACTGTCTGGATTGTCCCGCCATCAGGATCGCCCGCAGGTCTGACCGTTACAACTGCTGGATGCCCTCACCCAACTAATCACCTGATACAAAGATACAAAAGATACAAAGAACAACACAGCACGGGAAACAGGCCCTTCGGCCCAACGAGCCCGCGCCGCCGTCCCATTGTCTCAGTGACCTATTCATGATTTTAGTCTATGCCTAATGTGCGAGGATCAGGGAGGTCCAATATAGGGACAATTTGTTACCCAATCAATCAGCCTAAAAGCACATTTTTGGGATGTGGGAGGAAACCGGAGCACCCGGAGGAAACCCACGCAACCACGGGGAGAACGCGCAAACTCCCACGGACACAGGCCCAAATCCATGTGTCCGCACAGTAACAGAGATAGTCTCTGAGCTGTCATGATGTTTGCAATCGAAGCCAGGCGTCGTCCTTGAGAGAGTCAAAGAGCTCAGGTGGTGACTGGCGGTGCCCAGCATCAAGCTGGTAAATTTCATTGGTCGTAAATCACCTTGGGAAACCTGGAGGCTATGACAGGCGCTACAGAAATGCAAGTCGTTTATGACCTGCCAACCCGATAGATGACTCTGTTTGGATCTTGTTTCAATCCCCTCTCAAATATTTGTTGCTCTGTACTTTGACCTGTAACCCTTCCCCCCTCCCCCACACCCCTGCGTGCACACCTCCTAGACATGTAGACAAAGACGGGAAGATAAGAGATCCTGAGGGAAGATGTCATCATTTTAGTTTTTGAAGACAGCGAGTTTGATGGAACAGTTGGCTTCTTGCCACGAGCCTTTTTTAAATGTGTGTCATTGACAAAAAGCTCACCCCTTTTACAGTGGGACTGTTTTCGGGCATTTCAGAGCGATTAATTCTCCAACCCCCCAACCACAATTGGAGTTGGACGTTTTCCCATTCAGTTCCTCCAGTGTAAAACTGTCCTTAACATTGACACTTGGTTCATAGAATCCCTACAGTGCAGAAGGAGACCGTTCGGCCCATTGAGTCTGCACCGGCTACAATCCCACCCAGGCCCTATTCCCATAACCCCGCATATTTGCCCCACAAATCCCCCTAACACCAGGGTCAATTTGGCACGGCCGCTAAACCTAACCCGCACATCTTTCGACTGTGGGAGCAAACCCACGCAGACACGGGGAGAATGTACAAACTCCACACAGACAGTGACCCAAGCCGGGAATTGAACCTGGGACCCTGGTGCTGTGAGGCAGCAGTGCTAACCACTGAGCCACCCCAGTTCTAGGTCATGGATCTCACTCTGAGAGGGGTCAGTTGCTGTTACTGCAAAGGTTCTGATGTTAGTTGGATGGGTGATATTGATGGGTAACATGAACAGAACAACTTGCATTTCTGTAATGCCTTTCTCAGTCTCCAAACCTCCCAAGCCGCTCGACAGCCAGTGTCAGTGTTATTGTCACTTTGAGAAAATTACCCCATAGAATTGTTAAAGGGAGAGTAAATGAAAGGTCAGGTACATTTAGCAAGAGGCTGGGTAAGTTATGGCTTGATCATCAGATTGATAAAGCAGGGGCCTCGGGCTACTGCTGTGGGGACACAGGTTCAAATCCCACCATCGCAGCTGGTGGAATGTTCATTTAAATCTGGAATTGAAAATATGACAATGTGGGTTGGCACTGCTGCCTCACAGCGCCAGGGACCCGGGTTCGATTCCTGGCTCGGGTCACTGTCTGTACGGAGTTTGCACATTCTCCCCGTGTCTGCGTGGGTTTCCGCTGAGTGCTGCGGTTTCCTCCCACAGTCCGAAAGGTGCTGCGTCGGCCATGCTAAATTCTCCCTCAGTGTACCCCAAACAGGTCGAACCCAGGTCCCTGGCACTGTGAGGCAACAGTGCTAACCCACTCTAAAGTACTTTCGAGCACTTATGTACTCTGTGCCCTGTCTGTGTTGCGTGCAAGACACAATACTTCTCACCGATCCCAGTACGTGCGACAATAATAAATCAAATCGTCTGCAGCAATCTCGAAAGAATGTGATTGCGTGTACTCTTGTTTGTGCTCTATCTCTCTGTCAATCTCTGTCTGTGAATCTGTCTCTCTCTGTACCAATCTGTGTCTCCTTTTCTCTCTCTCTCTGTCTGTCTGTCTGAGGGCTGTGTTTGCTCTGGTGTGTCTCTTCTGTGACTGATTCGCTGTCTTTCAGTAGACTCTGCACTTGAATGTTGCCCTCTTGGGCAGAATGCTCGGAGCCCGCGTCAGACGCATGTTGTCAGGGGAGAAAACAATATCCGTTCACTGTTGAGTTGGTTTAAAAAGTCAGTGCAGCTTTTTTGGGGTTTTCACACAGTGGGCAGTATTAACATCTGCTGAGTGGACAGGGTTAAAGGTGTGTGTCTGGGTCACACCGTTTGCCAGGGTTCCCACTCCAGGTTGCTACCCTGCACCCCCGGCTGGCTGTGTACGTACAGTAAGAAGTCTCACAACCCCAGGTTAAAGTCCAACAGGTTTATTTGGTGGTAAACGCCGCTAGCTTTCGGAGCGCCGCTCCTTCGTCAGGTGAGTGGGGAGTTCTGATCACAAACAGAGCTTATAAAGGCACACACAGTTTACAGAGTACTGATTAGAATGCGAGTCTTTACAGCTTGTCAAATCTTAAAGGTGCAGACAGTGTGAGTGGAGATAGCATTAAGCACAGGTTAAAGAGATGTGTATTGTCTCCAGACAGGACAATAAGTGAGATGTTGCAAGCCCAGGCAAGTCACGGGGGTTGCCAAGGTAGGTCAAACGCCTGCGTGTGGACACCAGCTACAGGCTGGGTGAGGCACGCTAAAAGTGCCTTGTTTCACTCATTGTTAATGCTCACTCGAGCGATGGGCCTTGGGTGATGGAGCAGTGGAAAGCATGGAAGAATTTCCGCATTTATATAGCACCTTTCAAACCCCCCCCCCCAGAGGCGTCCCATAGCTCTTTCCAGCCATTGGCCAAGTTCAGTTTTTGAAGGGTAGTCACTGTGCTAAGGTAGGAATTGGTGCAGCCAAGTTGTGGACAGTAAAGTCCCACAAAACAACAATTAACACATCTTGTGGGTAGCTACTCCTCCTCTTGGGTGGCACACTGGCGCAATGGTTAGCACTGCTGCCTCACAACACCAAGGACTCGGGTTCAATTCTGGCCTCGGGTCACTGTCTGTGTGGACTTTGCACGTTCTCCCCATGTCTGCATGGGTTTCCTCGGCGAGCTCCAATTTCCTTCCACAATCATTTGTGGGTTAGGTTGATTGGCCAGGCTAAATTGACCCCAGTGTCAGGGGCATTAGCAGGGTGAACGTGCAGGGTTGCGGGAATAGGGCCTGGGTGGGATTGTGGTCGGCGGAGACTCAATGGGCTGAATGGCCTCCTTCTATACTGTAGGGATTCTATGGATTCCTTACACATATCAGCACTGCTCAATGGATTGCACTCCTGCCTCTATGAAGTGCTGGCTTCATAAGAACATAAGAAATAGGAGCAGGAGTAGGCCATCTGGCCCTTCGAGCCTGCCCCGCCATTCAATAAGATCATGGCTGATCTGTCATGGCTCAGTTCCACCTTCCCACCCTCTCCCCATAACCCTTAATCCCTTCAAATACCACTCCCGAGATAACTTCAGGTCAACACTCCCAATGCAGCGCTGCGGACGCGCTGTTTGGTGGAAGTGTCGACTTTCAAAGTGTCGCTCAGGCAACAGCACAAAAACTGAGGATCTGGTGGTTACCACCTTGGGCGCTTGCTGTGAATGAGTTGGCGTACGTCAATGATTACTCTTCAAAACCAAGCACTTCGTTGCCTGGAAGGCACTTTGAGACATCCGGTGGCTGTAAAAGGCACTATAGAAATGCACGTCTTCATTGCTCTCGTTGTCATTCTCATCTTCAGCCGCAGAAACCTTTCACGTGTTGGCTGTGATCTGCCCGTGGAAGATTCCAGAACTGTGCCCTTGAACATCTTTTAGACCAGCTGCTTTTTTTTTTAATTGATATTGTTTGAAATGAATTCAAGTTAAGTCCGATCGTGGTCCCCACGTGAGGGACAAACCAGATCCAAGCTGACAAAACATTGCAGCCCATCTTGGGCTGGAGCAGACAAGGTCCATGCTGGCAGGATGAGGCGTTGCACTCCCTCCCGGGCTGGATCCCACGCTTCATCTTCGCCAAAAGGCCAAGATTCCTGTGAAACGTTGTGTCAAGGTAAAAGCAGGGAGGTCTTGCTGCGGCTGTATAAGACACTGGTGAGGCCGCAGCTGGAGTACTGTGTGCAGTTTTGGTCGCAAGGATATTTTGGCCTTGGAGGGAGTGCAGAGGAGGTTTACTAGGCTGATACCAGGGATGAGGAGGTTGGACTATGAGGCAAGACTAAATAGATTGGACCTGTACTCGTTGGAGTTTAGAAGGCTGAGGGGGGATCTTATAGAGACATATAAGATGGATAAGGGGATGGATAGGGAAGAGGTAGAGAGATTCTTCCCGCTTAGAAAGGACAGTAGGACTAGGGGGCACAGCCTCAAAATAAAGGGGGGGGGGGTGGTTTAGAACGGAGTTGAGGAGGAACTTCTTCACTCAAAGGGTGGTGAATCTCTGGAATTCTCTGCCCGTTGAAGTGGTGGAGGCTACCTCGTTGAATATATTTAAGTCACAGGTAGATAGGTTTCTGATAGACAGGGGAATTAAGGGTTATGGGGAGAAAGCGGGAAAGTGGAACTTATCCACTTCAGATCAGCCATGATCTTATTGAATGGCGGGGCAGGCTCGAAGGGCTAGATGGCCTAATCCTGCTCCTATTTCTTATGTTCTAAAGCCTCTGTTTAACCTCACTCCCTGAGCCTTCGCTCTACCTTAGTTTGGGCAAACCAGCATCGCAGGCGCCAGCACAGTGAGCTGGCCTCACCCCCGCCTGATCGGTGAGGGCTAAGAATTTTGGGATGTCACAGCTGCAACCCTCTGGAGAGGTGGGGCTGTAGTTTGATGGTGTTTCAGCCCTGACCCATGCACAGTGGGATTCTCCAAGGGCTGTTTCTTTTCTCTCTCCTGAGACAGCGCCTGAAAGATGGGAGGCAGCAGTGGAGGTACCGATACTGCGCTTCTGTCCCTGTCAGGTCCCGTGCCCCGTCTGTTCCCGCAGGCTGAATGGTATCTGAGCTGAAGAGGGTGCAGGAGTCCGAGGAACATCACAGGGCCTTTGTGCAAAAGTTTCCAATGTTCGAAAAAACCTCCGTGTAGTTTCTGTAGCGCCTCGCGGGACCACCTCACATCGCCTACAACTTAATGGGGGGGCGACATAAGAGATGCAGCAGCCAATTGGCGCACAGCAGGATCCCACAAACCATGATGCGACGATGATGACCTGCTTTCACCTGAGCAATAAATGTTGATGTGGAGGTGCCAGCGTTGGACTGGGGTAGACACTGTAAGAAGACCGGGGAACCCGATCTTATTCCACAGGTGGAGGTCCACCTCGTGTCAAACGAGGGGCATTCACACGGCGGGTCGTGCCTGGGCTGCTCTTGGAAGTTCCAGGAGTGGCCTAGTACTTCATGTCGGTGTGTGTGCTTGATCCTGGACCGGTAGATGGGCGCCGCAACAGCTCAGTGACTAGCACTGCTGGCTGTGCAGACACATGGATTTGGGCCTGTGTCTGTGGGAGTTTGCGCATTCTCCCTGTGGTTGCGTGGGTTTCCTCCGGGTGCTCCGGTTTCCTCCCACACCCCAAAGATGTGCTCTCAGGCTAATCGGTTTTTACCAAATTGACACTATTTCTTCCCTGAATCTGACTGAGTAGGGTTCCATTCATAGATATGCAGGATAGAATAGGTGCAGGGTGATGTGGCGGCGCGGGCTCGTTGGGCCGAAGGGCCTGTTTCCCGTGCTGGGTTGTTCTTTGTTTAACCTGGTGTTGTGAGATTTCTTATAATAAATATTGACCAGGAGAAGTCAATCCTGCTCCCCTTCAAAATGGGATCTTTGGCATCCAGCTCGTGGGCCTGGGTTTAGTGTCCCGTGTGAAAGTGAGCACCTCCGGCAGAGCAGCACTCTCTCAGCGCTGCAGGAGGAGAATCAGCTTTTATTTTCACGCTCCATTCCTGGAGTGTAAATCTTCCAACCCATCAGAGGTAGAGATTGTTCCTGGACCATGGCTGAAAGGGTTAAACTGCCAGATTCCAAAGTTATTTGTTTCATGGAAACCCTACAGTGCAGAAGGAGCCCATTGAGTCTGCACCGACTGCAATCCCACCCAGGCCCCATCTCCATAACCCCACATATTTACCCTGCTAATCCCCCTGACACTAAGGGACAATTTAGCCTGGCCAGTCCACCCAACCTGCACATCTATAGAGTGTGGGAGGAAACTGGAGCACCCGGAGGAAACCCACACTGACACGGGGAGAGGGTGCAAACCCCCACACGGACAGTAACCTGAGGCCAGAATCGAACCTGAATCCCTGGGGCTGTGAGGCAGCAGTGCTAACCACTGTGCCACCGGGCTGTGTTTGAAGAGGGAGGTTTTGGTATTTGCTTTCTCAGTTGAACAAAAGTGTCCTTTTGCCTTGGGGGCTGTTAGTAATTTACGCTTGGCCATCGAGTTTCCGTTCAGCGCTCCTTGTCAATCTCCATTACCTTCTAACTTTGAGATATTCCAGCTCATTTTAGCACTCATTCAGCTGAATCAACTATAGATCCACTTGTTACCTGCGTCTGACCAGAGTTCCTTCTGAATGTCCAACAGTTGCTTTCCTACGACGACGACAACAACAACCTGCATTTATCTAGCTGCTTAAATGTAGTGGTGACCCAAGCCAGCTCACAGATGCATTATCTGTGGGGCAGCACAGTGGTTAGCACTGCTGCCTCACAGCGCCAGGGACCTGGGCTCACTTCCCAGCTTGGGTCACTGCCTGTGTGGACTCTGCACATTCTCCCCGTGTCTGCGTGGGTTTCCTCTGGGCGCTCCGGTTTCCTCCCACACTCGAGACGTGCTGGTTAGGTTGATTGGCCGTGCTAAATTGACCCTTACTGCCAGGGGGACTAGTGTTAGGAACTGAACTTTCCACTTTAGACCCAATTGGTATGTTAAATTGTTTAACAGTACTCACCGGGATAGGTAAGTAAAGGGGCTACAGGTGACCTCGGGGTCCTTGTGCATGAGTCGCAAAAACCCAGCTTGCAGGTGCAGCAGGTGGTCAGGAAGGCAAATGGGATGCTGGCCTTCATAGCGAGGGGGATTGAATATAAAAGTAGGGAGGTCTTGCTACAGCTGTATAGGGCATTGGTGAGGCCGCAGCTGGAGTACTGTGTGCAGTTTTGGGAGCCGCACCTGTGCAAGGATATTTTGGCCCTGGAGGGAGTGCAGAGGAGGTTTACTCGGCTGATACCGGAGTTGAGGGGATTGAGCTATGAGGAGAGGCTGAATAAACTAGGCTTGTACTCGTTAGAGTTTAGAAGAATGAGGGGAGATCTCATTGAGACGTATAAGATGATGAATGGGATGGATAGGATAGAGGTGGAGAGAAAAAAAGACAGTAGGACTAGGGGGCACAGCCTCAAGATAAAGAGGAGGCGGTTTAGAACAGCGTTGAGGAGGAACTTCTTCACTCAAAGGGTGGTGAATCTCTGGAATTCTCTGCCCGTTGAAGTGGTGGAGGCTACCTCGCTAAATATTTTCAAGAAGCGGGTTGATGGGTTTTTGATAAGAGAGGGGATTAAGGGTTATGGGGAGAGGGCGGGAAGGTGGAGCTGAGTCACGACAGATCAGCCATAATCTTATTGAATGGCGGGGCAGGCTCGAGGGGCCAGATGGCCTACTCCTGCTCCTATTTCTTATGTTCTTATGACACTGGGTGTTGGGTGTGTGAACTTGGAGTTGTGAAAGAGAAGAAAGTGAGATTGTGAAGAAACTCGATTTGCATCATCTTTATGACTGGGCTGCAACTGGCAAGTTTAACAATTAGCAGGGTAAATAAATTGGGATTACAGGGATAGGGCCTGGGCGGGATAGGGATAGGGCCTGGGTGGTTGGTGCAGGCTTAATGGGCTGAATGGCCTCCTTCTGCACTGCAGGATTCTACGATGTGACAAAATTTAACACTGAGCGACAGAAGGAGATACGGTGACAGATGGCCAGAAATTGTCAAAGAGTTAGAGAAGAGTTAGTGCAGCGCACAGCAAGAGCTCTTCCCTGTTTGCTGGTGTGCGGCACCACAGCTCAGATGGTTTTTGGCACTGTGTCAAACCCACAACCCTTGGTTTGTGAGGCCGGAGGCACTTCCTGAGCTTTGTCTAGCTGGTGCCTGATTTATGGTTTTATATAGATCAGCGCAGAATCACTTCTCGAGCCGCCCCGGCACAGGGCAGCTTGGCCCAACGGTAAGGGGGGCTGCTCCTTGTGGAATAGAATCCCTACAGTGCAGAAGAGGCCATTCAGCCCATCGAGCCTGCACCGACTCTCTGACAGAGTATTTTACCCAGGCCCTATCCCCATGTAGTAAGCTCTCGGAGGCGGAAGTTCCCTTCACCAAAATCCCTTTATTTATAATTCCAGCAGCAGTGCACAGAGTGCTGTGTCAGCAGGCTACCTTCGGGAGTGCCAGAGGAACTGACGCTCCTGGTTAAATATAAGGAAAAGACCCCCCCCCCCCACCGGCCCACCAATTGGCTCATTAATCAGGGAATTCGTATTCTAGTTGGCCAATCTCAGTGACCTGATTGAAGTCATTACACCCCCTGACCTTCCCCCCCCAACATTTACCATGGCTAATCCATCTAACCTAGACATGGTGTCCCCCATGTGTCTGCTGCCCTTGTCCTTCAAGATGGTAGGGGTTGTGGGTTTGGAAGATGCGGTTGAAGGATTCTGGTGAGTCGCTGCACTGAATCTTGTACCCGGTGCACACTGTTCCCACCGTGCGTCGGTGGTGGAGGGACTGTTAGTCAAGCAGGGCTGCTTTGCTTTGTCCTGGATGGTGTCGAGCTTCTTGAGCGTTGTTGGAGCTGCGTCCATCCAGACAAGTGGAGAGTATTCCATCGCACTCCCGACTTAGTGTCCTGTAGATGGTGGACAGGCTTTGGGGAGTGAGTGAGTCACTGCAGAATTCCCAGCCTCTGCCTGCCTCGTAGCCATGCTGTTTTATACGGCTGGGCCAGTTCAGGTCCTGGCCTGTGATGAACTCCAGGACATTGATGGTGGGATCTCAGTGACATTAATGTCATTGAATGTCATGGGGAGGTGGTCAGAAACTAGGAGCAGGAATACCGTGTGGCCCTTTGACCCTGCTCCGCCGTTCAACCTGATCAGGGCTGATGCTCCATCTCCACCCCCATGGCCCCCGCACTCCCCCCATGTCCCTTGACCTGTTTAGACTCTCTCTCGATGGTCAGTGCCTGGCGTTTGTATGGGGCGTACCCCCATTCAGCCTAACGGTTTGTAATTTTTCGCTGTTAATACAGAAAGAATGGCAACTTGCCTGAAGTTCTTGAAAACCTGCACCCCAGCTAGTGGTTCCCGCCCTTCTGTCTCCCCCCCCCACCCATCCATTCCAGGACTCTGTAGGAATTAAAGCTTTTCCAGCTACTTGAGAGGAAGAATGTTGGAACCTCGGCCGTGACTATTTATAGCTGCACACCACAGGATAGCTGTAAAATGTGCATGTTGCCATAGCAACTCAGACACCCCGAGTGAACTGTAACGCACCACCCCCCACCATCTTGTATCACCGGCCTCTAGTTGCGCTCTCTCTGGCAAGTGGAAACCCTCTCTCTCTCCCCGTGTCTCATTTATCCAAGACTTTCATCATTTTTAAAGAGCTTACTGAGCCACTCCTCAGCTGCCTTGTTTCAAGAGAAAAGTGATCCAGCCTTCTCACCCTCTCCAGACAGACAGATGGAGAAACAGTCGGAGGGACAGACAGACAGGTCTACCCTCTCGGTTTTGGTGTCACCCCTGTGAATCTTTGTTGCACCTTCCCCAGAGCCTAAATTATTTAAAATTATACGGTAACCAGACCACTGCGCTGTGCTCCTCAGTGTGGTCTAACCGAGATTTGATACAACCTTAGCATAATTCCTTGACTGCTCAGTAACTACCCCTCTGGAAATAAACCCTTATTTGGAGGGTTGTCAGAACTTGAGATTTTTTTTTTTTGCTAGGAGTTAATCATGTGTTTCAGGCCACACTCCTGGATAGTGGGTTGGTGACGGATCAGACTGGGGCCAGTCTTCACTCAGACTGGCATTTATCCACAGAGCAAAACATTATAAGGAGGAAACCAGAGCACCCGGAGGAAATCCACGTAGACACAGCCTCCCAACCGAACCACGTCACGCTCTCAGTCAGTGTCATGGAATTCTACAGTGCAGAAGGAGGCCATTCAGCCCATCGAGTCTGCACCGACCACAATCCCACCCAGGCCCTATCCCCATACATTTACCCTAGCTAGTCCTCCTGACACTAAGGGGCAATTTAGTATGGTCAATCCACCTAATCTGCACGTTTTTGGACTGTGGGAGGAAACCCACGCAGACACGGGGAGAATGTGCAAACTCCACACAGACAGTGACCCAAGCCGGGAATCGAACCCGGGTCTTTGGAGCTGTGAGGCAGCAGTGCTAACCACTGTGCCAACCTCACTTTAGCTGTGCTCAAGTGAAGCACCAGCCCAGAACCTTCAATAAAATAAACGCAATCAATATACAATTAATAATATCACTGCAATCTTTCTGATATTAGAATTAAAATGAACAGATCTGGAAGCCATCTTCATGTCACAACGCTTTCAGATTTGTGATGTGTCTAATAGTGTGATTGTTTAGGTGGGATTAGGGTCTACGATTACCGTTACAGTGCAGAGGTTGATTCCCTTTTGGGAAGCCAAGCCAAATCCCCCAAAGAGGAATAGCTCACTTCGCAATCTGTTAAAATGCTTAAGAAGATGTTAACTCTCCTTCATTAACATTTCGAGGTTCATTCACAGAAATAACTGACGTGTCCTTTCAGTGAGTAATTAACCAGTTATTTATTTAAACCAGCCGGGAACTTGAACAAAACAAGTAATATATCAATTAAAGTAAGGTTGTACTAGAATGCTGTTCAAATAAATACAAGGACCAGTCGTTACCAAAAATTAATAAGTTAGTCAAAAATGTACAAACAGGTTTTGTGGCTTTGGAAAAAACCTTTGGAGTTCTTCTGGTGATCCTTACAGAAAAGTCTGTAAGCTTTTTCTGATTTGGTATCTTTTTGTTAGGTAGATGGAGAGTCCTCTTAAGAGAGATATTTTAGCTGGCAAGGAGCTGCTTTTCCCACTCCAGGTGTCGGGAGATGGCAGTTCTTCAGTAGAACTGCACACAGCAGTTGAGTTCCTCTTTATAACTCTGATGACCAATCAATTTTCCTACACTGGGACTGGTCTGATATTGTCAACAACAGCGAATTTAAATTTGATAGGTTCTTGGTAGCTGAGCGAATTCTTTAGACTGATAGGCTGCTGAATTCAAAATTCAAAAGCCTGTTACCAAGGCAGCCCTGGTGCTTGGTCCTTGTCACAAATGTTTCAATCTGTGTACCCTGTATTTTAAACATCCCAGTCCTGACACAAAACCAGCTTTTAAAGGACATCACAAACTCAACTTCACAACATTACCAATCCATTGAATTGAAGGGGGGGAGCGTGGGGAGTGTCCTGCAATCACAGCACGTGGAGAAGGTGCGGGTCAGGAGATTTAGATGGGATTTGAGGAAAAAACTTTTCATACGGAGGATGGAGAGAATCTGGAACTTGTTGCCTGCAGGGTTGGAGAGACAGGAACCCTCATTACATTTAAGAAACATTTAGATAAGTACTTGAAATGCCAAAACATACAGGGCTATGGACCAAGTGCTGGAAAACGGGATTAGAATAGATAGGTGCTTGATGCCCAGCGCAGACATGGTGGGCCAAAGGGTCTCGTTCTGTGTTGTGAAACTCTCCGGGTGCGATCTTACCACCCATTCACTCCACACTCCCGCTGCAGCGAGGTTGGAAAATTTGGCACCCAGCCAAATCTCCGTTCACTGCAGCGGGAAGGGAAAATCCCGCTGGTGTGGGCAGTGGTAAGATTCCAGGGTGTGACTGTAAGCAGTGAGATGTACGGTTACTAACTGATAAAAGATCACTTAATGAGGAGGAGAGGGCTCTGAGTACACAGTTAATCGGAATAATTAAATGGGCAAAAGATTCAGAGTCAGCTGTGAAGGGACAGATGCAGGAGATGGAGAGAATGTGATAAGTGCCAGGAGGTGATGGATTTCTGTTATAGAATTCCGAGTTACAGCTCGTCGTTAGAAATTCTTTCTAAAAGCCATGAATCAGCCTCTCTGTCTTTGTTCAATGGATTAGGATTTCTAGAATGCGTGGAATTCAGGTCAAGAAGCATATTTAATTCAGGCTAACAAACGGTCCTGCATGTTAATCAATAATAAGTGAATTCATAAATGATTTAGGTGTATAAGGCAGCCAGCCCTCTGTGACCATTTAAAGGTCAGCACACTTATTGCAGTTTAGTCAACAGCATGTTGCCTGTGCACCGGGTGCGACACAGCAGCAGTATAACTTGGGGTTTTACCATGCTGCATTGTTGAATGTATAAAACTGTTTCTAATCGGTACCAAGACTATAATTTTTTAAAATTCATTCATGGGACGTGGATCATGGCTGGCTGGGTCAGCATTTATTGCCCATCCATTGAACTGAGTGGCTCGCTTGGCTACTTCAGAGAGTAGTTGAGGGTCAACCACATTGCTGTGCCCCCCCCCCCACTGATTCAAGCAGTGGCAGGGGCATAGTGGTACTGTAGCCGGACTTGTAATCTGGAGATCCGGGGTAATGTTCTAGGGACCCCAGTTCGAACCCCACCATGGCAGATGGTGAAATTTGAATTCAATAGTAAATCAGGAATTAAACGTAGAAGACAGGAGCAGGAGGAGGCCATTTGGCCCTTTTAGCCTGCTCCACCATTCATTACGATCATGGCTGATCATCCAACTCAATAGCCTAATCCTGCTTTCTCCCCGTAACCTTTGATCCCATTCACCCCAAGTGCCGCTGCCTCTTGAATACATTCGATGTTTTGGCATCAACTACTTCCTGGGGTAATGAATTCCACAGGCTCACCACTCCTTGGGCGAAGAAAGTCTCCTCATCTCTGCCTAACATGGTCTACCCTGTATCCTCAGACTGTGACCCCAGTTAGAAGTTATAGAAACCCTACAGTGCAGAAAGAGGCCATTTGGCCCATTGACTCTGCACCAACCACAATCCCACCCAAGCCCTACCCTCACATCCCTACATATTTATCCGCTAATCTCTCTAATCTATGTATCTCAGGACTCTACGGGGCAATTTTAGCACGGCCAATCAACCTAACCCGCCCATCTTTGGTTCTGGATTCCCCCACTATCAGGAACGTCCTCCCTGCATCTATCCTGTCTAGACCTCGTAGAATTTAAGTCCCCATGAGACTCCCCCACCCCCCACTCCCCTTGTCTGAACTCCAATGAAGACATTGCTGACCTAGTCAATCTCTCCTCATACATCACCTGTCCTGCCATACCCGGAATCAGCCTGGTAACCCTTCACTGCACTTTCTTGAGAGCAAGAACATCCTCCCTTAAAAAAGGAGACCAAAAGTGTGCACAATACTCTAGGTGTGGCCTCACCAAGGCCCTGTATGATTACAACAACACACCCCTCCTCCTGTACCCGAAACCTCTCTCAATGAAGTCTGATGATGAAACCATTGCCGATTGTTGGAAAACCCTCATCTCTAATGTCCTTCGAGGAAGGAAATCTGTTGCCCTTACCTGGTCTGGCCTACATGTGACTCCAGAACCACAGCGATGTGGTTGACTCTCAGATCCCCTTAGCGATGAACAATAAGTGTTGCTCAGCCAGCGATGTTCATGTGCCATGAGCAAAAAAGAAATCAGTGAACCAGATGGGTTTTTCCAACAATCGGCAATACTTTCATGGTCATCAGTAGATTCTTAATTCCAGACTTTTGTTTTATTGAATTCAAGTTCCACCGTCTGTTGTGGCAGGATCCGAACCCGGGTTCCCAGAACATTAGCTGGGCTTCTGGATTAATAGTTTAGTGATAATACCACTAGGCCATCACCTCCCCCCCCATCTTGATGTGTGTGCAGACAGACTGAGAGTAGGATGGAGCATAAAAGCCCAGTACAGACCAGTTGGGCTGAATGGCCTGCACTGTAAATGTGATGTAGTTCTACACAAAGTGCTGACGGCACAACAAAGAAACCAAGATGCAAATACAGCACAAGAACCTTTTCACTGTTGGCAGACAGAGCAATGTAAAGTGCCAATTAATTTAATTCTGTACAGTCCTGTGTTTAGTTATTACAGTGATAGAACGTTATGTTCCAGATCGGTACGAGTGTGATGAAGTTGAATGTGTCCATTTTACAAACGGCCCGGATTTCGCTGCCAAAATGAAGCTGGGTTAAATGGCCCTCATCATCATTGATGCTAATCCTCCAGTAACCTGTGCCAGACCCTCGCCGGCACCCCCCTGCCGCCCGAGTTGTGAACCTCTTCACAAGTTGCTGGATGCCTTGCTCCACTCTGCTGTTAGCCTCACTAAGGGCCTTGGACAAGGGATCCCAGTCTCAGGATACGGGGTGGGCCATTTAGGACTGAGATGAGAAGAAACTTCTTTGCTCTAGAGGATGGTGAACCTGTGGAATTCTCTACCACAGATGAAGGCCAAGTCGCTGAATGTAATTAAGGAAGTAGATCGATTTCTACACTCCTAAGACATCAAGGGGCCTGGGCTTGGTGGGAGGAGTACCGTGCTGAGATAGAGGATCAGCCATGATCATTGCTACCTCACAGCCCCAGCGACCCGGGTTCAATTCCTGGCTCGGGTCACTGTCTGTGCGGAGTTTGCATGTTCTCCCTGTGTCTGCGTGGGTTTCCTCCGGGTGTTCCGGTTTCCTCCCACAGTCCAAAGGTATGCGGGTTAGGTGGATTGGCTGTGCTAACTTGCCCTTTAGTGTCAGGGGAACGAGCTAGGGTAAATGCATCGGGTTATAGGGATAGAGCCTGGGTGGGACTGTGGTCGGTACTGACTCGATGGGGGCCAAATGGCCTCCTTCTGCACTGTAGGATTCTATGATGATTCTATATTGAATGACAGAGCTGGCTCGAGGGGTGAATGGTCTATTCCTGCTCATATTTTCTTTGTTTCTACCTGTGACTCCAAAACCAATAAAAATTCATTATCTGGAATTAAGAACCATTGTCGATTGTTGGAAAAACCCACCTGGTTCACTAATGTCCTTTAGGGAAGGAAATCTGCCGTCCTTACCTGGTCTGGCCTACATGTGACTCCAAAGCCACAGAAATATGGTTGATTCTCAGCTGCCCTCCAGCAACTAGCCAACGCCCATGTGCCACGAACAAACAATAAAGCTTTAAAAGTTTATTCATTAGTGTCACAAGTAGGCTTACATTAACACTGCAATGAAGTTATCGTGAAAACCCCTAGTCGCCACACTCCAACGCCTGTTCGGGTACACTGGGGGAGAATTTAGCATGGCTAATGCACCTAACCAGCACGTCATTCGGACTGTGAGATGAAACCGGAACTCGCAGAGGAAACCCATGCGGACACGGGGAGAATGTGCAAACTCCGCACAGGCAGTGACGCAAGGCCAGAATTGAACCTGGGTCCCTGGCACTGTGAGGCACTGTGCCACCCTAGCATTGGCCATGCTAAATTCTCCCCCAGTGTACCCGAACAGGTGCCAGAATGTGGCGACTAGGGGATTTTCACAGTAACTTCATTGCAGTGTTAATGTAAGCCTACTTGTGATTGTAATAAGTAAACCTTAATTTTTAAACCAAGAATATTGGAAAGCAATTGTGGCTGAATCTGTTGATTTCTAATTTTCAGTTTGCAGTCTGTTTAAGGATATTGCCAATAATAATATTGAGTGAGAAAGTTATCAATCACTTTTAATTGGAATGTAGTTGATGACATCAGTTGTCATTTCTGGGCTGGTCTCACTGGAATCCTTTATCTGATTACAACAGTCTGTATGAAATCCACTTCTCATCGGAGTGCAGCCTGCTTGAGAGAGCACACACAGTCCAATTGCAGTCCGGAATCACATTTTATAACTGAACCCTCATCTGTTCCGTTGCCCTAGATGTGAAAATGAACCAAGTGTGCTCTTGCAAAGAAGGGTGCAAAGTTATCTCGACTGGAGAGATTGGGTCTGCTCCCCTTGGAGAGGCCAAGAGGAGATTTGTTCAAAACCACGAGAGGTCTGGACAGGGTGGATAAGAGAGAGACTGTTCCCGTTGGATTGAGAACGAGAGGACACAGATTTAAGGTGATTGGTAGAAGAAGCAATGGAGGCACGAGGAGGAACTTCCTTCACACAGTGAGTGGTCCGGAATTCAGTGCCTGAGTTTAGAGTTGGAGTTTAGAAGGATGAGGGGGGATCTATTCGAGACTATAAGATAATGAAGGGGATGGATAGGGAAGAGGTAGAGAGATTCTTCCTGCTCAGAAAGGATAGCAGGACTAGAGGACACAGCCTCAAAATAAGGGCGGGGGGGGGGGGCAGTTTAGAACAGAGTTGAGGAGGAACTTCTTCACTCAAAGGGTGGTGAATCTCTGGAATTCTCTGCCCGTTGAAGTGGTGGAGGCTGCCTCGCTCAATATATTTAAGTCACGGGTAGATGGGTTTCTGATAGACAGGGGAATTAAGGGTTATGGAGAGAAAGTGGGAAAGTGGAACTGATCCACTTCAGATCAACCATGATCTTATTGAATGGCGGGGCAGGCTCGAAGGGCTAGATGGCCTACTCCTGCTCCTATTTCTTGTGTTCTTATGAGAGTTTGGTGGAGGCAGATTCAGTTGAGTGTTTGGAAAGGGAATTGGATGAGTTTTTTGAGGAGGGAGAAGGTGCAGGGTTATTGGGAGATAGCTGGAGAATGGTACTCGATGAATTGATCCCTCAGAGAGCCAACACGGAAACTACGGGCTGAGTGGCCTCCTGTGCGGTAACCATTCCATGAAATTCCTTCCGATATGCCGGATGAATATTCCCCCTTCAACTAACACCTCAAAAAACCCCTAATTATCTGCTCTCTATGTTACCACGAGGGAATGTTGGAGGTGCTGTGTCCTCTGAGGAAGAGAAGAGTAAACTCCAGGCGCCAATCCAATGAGTCACCCAGCACTTTGACCTATATTTATCCCTCTGGGTTTGGACACAAAAGAGGCTATAAAATGCAAATTTTCCTCTTCCTTGAATGTCCAGCTCTCCCTGAATCTTTGGAGAACCTGTAGTTTCCTGAGGGATCAGAATCTCTCGATCTTAATCACTCCACCATTGACGATCTCCAGTGAGGCCTTGTGCAGTGTGTAGCGCCCCTACCCACTGGACTAGAAACTCTGGGTTCAAGTCCAACACCAGGGCTTGTTGGCCATGAAGGAGGATTCAACGTGGTTCATTCTTCTACCACTTCCCCCACTATTCCTCACAGGGTTAAAAGAAAACAGTGTGTGTGTGAAGATGCGCTAACATCCACCACCATCAGCGGCCATACCTGCAGCTGCCTTGCTGTGGAGTTCTGCAATTCCCTCCCTCCATCCATCCACTCCATGCCTCGCTCCTTCACTCCATCCCTCCCTCCATCCATCCACTCCATGCCTCGCTCCTTCACTCCATCCCTCCCTCCATCCATCCACTCCATGCCTCGCTCCTTCACTCCATCCCTCCCTCCATCCATCCACTCCATGCCTCGCTCCTTCACTCCATCCCTCCCTCCATCCATCCACTCCATGCCTCGCTCCTTCACTCCATCCCTCCCTCCATCCATCCACTCCATGCCTCGCTCCTTCACTCCATCCTTCCCTCCTTCACTCCCTCTCTCTCTCTCTCTCTCTCTTAAATTCCTCTCCTCCTTTAAGACATACTGACCTCTGAGATCTCTTGTCTTCTGTGTTAATAAAGTGCCTGTGAAGCATCTTGAGACATTTTAGTTCTATAAATACAAGTTGCTATTATTACCATAGGCAAGAGAAACAAAAATGACTGCTGCTCCAGTGATACTGCCCCTAGTGGCATGGAGGAGAAATGCTTCCTCTGGCATCAGATCGACACAATTATTAACCAGTAGTCACTTGGTAGTGCAGATCTTGAATATTGAAAAGAGAGCCAGGTTGTCCAAGTTTTCTATCTTTCACTCCTCAGGACAAACACAAGAATGCCAAATTTCAAACAGTGACAACAGGTTATATACAACAGGCTTTTGATTTGTCCACAAGTTGGCTCTATTTGGCTGAGATTTTGCTAGTTGTGATTCCACGATTGGGCAGCACCTGTTGAACAATGCTGAGTGTGCTAATAGCTACACTAATAGCCAAGTTAAGATAATCAATCGGGCTCATAATGTGGCTCATTTACATTGGCATTGCAGCAATTTACATTCAAACACAGGGAGCCATTCCCTGCAAACATAAAGAATATGCTCAAGCTTTGCTTCTATTTGGAATTACCCAACAGCTTTGCTTTCTCCATGGCAACACCTCAACTAATCAGAGTCAACTTGCCCACCAATCGGCATCCTTTTCTCCTGTAATATAAATTGTCAGAACCATTTGAAATTTGGTATTCTTGTGTTTGTCCTGACGAATGCAAGATAAAAAGGGTGGCACAGTGATTAGCACTGCTGCCTCAAAGTGCCGAGAACCTAGGTTCAATTCTCGGCTTTGGGTGACTGTATGGAGTATGCATGTTCTCCTCATGTCTGCATGGGTTTCCTCAGGGTGCTCTGATTTCCTCCCACAGGGTAATGATGTGCGGGTACATTGGCCATGCTAAATTGCCCCTTAATGTCTGGGGTGAATGCATGGGGTTATGGGGAATAGGGCTTGGGTGGGATTGTAGTCAGTGCAGACTCGCTGGGCCGAATAGCTTCCTTCCGCACTGTGGGATTCTACGACTCTAAGACAGAAAAGTTATCGTCAAATCTGCAGATTTGAGCGGTGGGAGAAAGAAACGTGGACCCAAAACTCAAGTGCGGCTTCCAGACGGAATAAAACCTCAAAATTAACTTTTCAAGAACTCAGGGTGAGTTTGGAAAGAAATGAGACCGATGAAAAGTTGCTGCCTTGCTGTCGGTTTCCCGTGGCCCCTTGTTTCTGAGTCACGGGGGGGGTCCGGGCCTCACGTCCAATTCACATCTGTACGCTTGACGTGATGCAGTTAGATTTGCAGCGAGGCTCTTGCAGAAGCCAATATTCTTCAGTTCGCAGGAGCTGGGGTTTGAGAATAACCTGATGGTTCAGCGTGATGACGTATGGTTTCTGATTTCAGCTTTCTGGAGACTATAATATTCAGACTTTTTAAAACCACAGAGCAAACTGTCTAAACAAATATCGACATGGCTTTAAATTAAGGGGGGGGTAGTTATAGGACGGATGTCAGGGGTAGGTTCTTTACCCAGAGGGTGGTGAGGGACTGGAATGCCCTGCCAGCTGCAGTTGTAAATGCGCCTAGTTTGGGGGCGTTTAAGAGATCCATGGATAGGTTTATGGATGGAAAGGGATTGGTTTAGGCTAGTGGGTCATTGTTTTGTAACTGGTCGGTGCAATATCGTGGGCCGAAGGGCCTGTTCTGCGCTGTTATGTTCTATGTTCTAATTTATTTGTAAAATGCTCCTGATTTTGGACTGAAGATTGTATCATGTTTTTCACTGTGATTCCATTTGTATCTCTTCTTCCGTGCTGCAGTTGTTCTGTATTTTCCTTTGGTGGCAGTGTGTAAATAACCTCTCTGGCAGTATCTCTCTTCAGTGCTGGAGTTAACGAAGTTATCTTGTTTTTGCGATCCACTCTGTGAAGCTTGTTGTTGCTCTGATCCAGCTGGCTTCACTTCAGAACATTTCATCGCCTTGTCGAAATCCCGAGGAAGTGGGGGCACGGCAGTGTCTCTCTTACCCTGACTGCCCATTCTGAAACCTTTACTCCGGGAAGGCGGGTGAATAGGTTTGGGACACAGTCCCTTCAGCACGGTGGCACAGAGACGGGCACTGCTGCCTCACAGCGCCAGGGATCCGGGTTCGATTCCCGGCTTGGGTCACTGCCTGTGCGGAATCTGCGTGTTCTCCCCGTGTCTGCGTGGGTTTCCTCCCACAGTCCAAAAGACGTGCAGGTTGGGTGCATTGACCATGCGAAATTCTCCCTCAGTGTACCCGAACTGACGCCGGAGTGTGGCAACAAGGGGATTTTCACAGTAACTTCATTGCGGTGTTAATGTAAGCGTTATTGTAATAAATAAACTTTAAGTAATCTTGGATTAAGGGGTTAGGACTGAGAGAAGGAGAAACGTCTTCACTCAAAACTGTTGTGAATCTTTGGAATCCTCCAGCCCAGAATGTGTAGCAAGACACAAGCCAATCGATCCTCGGAGACTAAGGAAGTGGAAATCTGTGGGAGTTGGAGTTGGCGATATGGGATCAGCCACAATCCTGTTCTGAGTTAGAGCTTTCTGCTTCAAATCCCACCTTCCAAGAGAGTGCAAAATGTAGGCTGATACTCCAGAGCCGTGCTGAGGGAGTACCGCACTGTCAGAGGGTCAGTGCTGAGGGAGTGCCGCACTGTCAGAGGGTCAGTGCTGAGGGAGTGCCACACTGTCAGAGGGTCAGTGCTGAGGGAGTGCCGCACTGTCAGAGGGTCGGTGCTGAGGGAGTGCCACACTGTCAGAGGGTCGGTGCTGAGGGAGTGCCGCACTGTCAGAGGGTCGGTGCTGAGGGAGTGCCGCACTGTCAGAGGGTCAGTGCTGAGGGAGCGCCGCACTGTCAGAGGGTCAGTGCTGAGGGAGTGCCGCACTGTCGGAGGGTCAGTGCTGAGGGAGTGCCGCACTGTCAGAGGGTCAGTGCTGAGGGAGTGCCGCACTGTCAGAGGGTCGGTGCTGAGGGAGTGCCGCACTGTCAGAGGGTCGGTGCTGAGGGAGTGCCACACTGTCAGAGGGTCGGTGCTGAGGGAGTGCCGCACTGTCAGAGGGTCAGTGCTGAGGGAGTGCCACACTGTCAGAGGGTCGGTGCTGAGGGAGTGCCGCACTGTCAGAGGGTCGGTGCTGAGGGAGTGCCACACTGTCAGAGGTTCGGTGCTGAGGGAGTGCCGCACTGTCAGAGGGTCAGTGCTGAGGGAGTGCCGCACTGTCAGAGGGTCAGTGCTGAGGGAGTGCCGCACTGTCAGAGGGTCAGTGCTGAGGGAGTGCCGCACTGTCAGAGGGTCAGTGCTGAGGGAGTGCCGCACTGTCAGAGGGTCAGCGCTGAGGGAGTGCCGCACTGTCAGAGGGTCAGTGCTGAGGGAGCGCCGCACTGTCAGAGGGTCAGCGCTGAGGGAGCGCCGCACTGTCAGAGGGTCAGTGCTGAGGGAGTGCCGCACTGTCAGAGGGTCAGTGCTGAGGGAGTGCCGCACTGTCAGAGGGTCAGCGCTGAGGGAGCGTCGCACTGTCAGAGGGTCAGTGCTGAGGGAGTGCCGCACTGTCAGAGGGTCAGCGCTGAGGGAGTGCCGCACTGTCAGAGGTCCCAGTAATTTTTGAAATTGAGCAATAGAGCATGTGCTTTAAGTTGGTAATTAAGAGCTGTTACCCCAAATGGGAAAAAATGGTTTGTACTGGGTGTTGGGAGGTGCAAGAGGAATCTGTGCCTTTATTTTGTCAGTTTGGAAATAAATCTGGTTTAAGGAAAAATACTTCAGTCTCATCCTTTCCTCGATATATGTGCCAGAATGTTCCAGGCCGTATATCGGCTGGGATACATTAACTTTACAATAAGAAACTATACTGCTGGTTGATGAGTAAAACTTTGCTTATCTTTTATTGAAAGGTAAATTGTTGTTGGAGTCATTAAAGCACAAGGAGATGCCATGTGGCCCATTATATTTATAATTTTTTATTACTCATTACAGCTAAAGGCTCCTGGGAAATATCTGTTGGACCTGATCTGCCAAAACCTTAATCTAGTCGAGAGTGATTACTTTGCATTGGAGTTTCTGGATCATCGAAAGATTATGGTATGTAAATTAAAATATTACCACATTGTGCTGCCCTTTTACATCCTCCATCTAACAACACAGAGAGGTTCCCATTTAGAAACACAAGTCACATTAATAATGGTGTTACAAAGGACACTTAACTGAAATATTGATGGAGCTGGTGTTTTACTTTCAAAGTTGCTGAGTTGCAGTTCCTGTTTCCGAGTATATTTATCCTGGTGTTACTGCATTTTCTCCGTAAACGATCGTGAATCCCGGATGCTGGGCATTCTCAAACAAACTGACACCTGCTAAAGAAATGAGGCACCTCTTTATGGACATGAGAAACAGGATAAAACATGCAAGAGGCAACTCTCAAACTGTGGACACTCGTGCGTTACAAACTGTATGGGTTCTTTGTTGCTGCACCCAGTACTTTTCATGGTTTAGAATGTGAGGCACCCAGCCCGCAGCAGAGGAGGATTTATTTTGGAAGAAGCATCCTTTGTGGAATGGCGAACTGTTTACCCAGCATGCAAAGTGGCTGAGAAACTGTTCTATTGCTGGGATGGGTGGAGTGTGGGATAGGCCAGTCTTCCTGACACTATGGGTTACTGAAGGCACAATCTTATGAAAAACGTTTCAAGTGCCAAGTTAGAGAGAATTGTACCAGTTTTATTTGACGAGATGTGAGTCACAATCTTATGACACTTAGCGCAAAAAAAAGTGCCAGGTTGTGATTCTCGCCAGTGGTGGGAGAGGTGGGGAAGGCGGTGTGTGGAGGGAATAACTAAATAGAATATCAAGGTTCAGTCCTGGACACTGAATCCCCCTCTGACAGTAACTTTGGTGATGATATCAAGAGCTTAAAAATATGCTGCACAAGATTTGATGCAATTCAATGTCTGAATATCTACGGCAAATTATTTAATGTCAGTCGCGGTGGCACAGTGGTTGGCACTGTTGCCTCACAGTGCCAGGGACCTAGGTTTGATTCCCAGCTTGGTTTCACTAACTGTGTGGAGTCTGCACATTCTCCCCGTGTCTGTGTGGGTTTCCTCCCACAGTCTGAAAGATGTGCATGTTAGAGTGCATTGGCCGTGCTCCATTCCCCCTCAGTTTACCCGAACAGGCGCTGGAGTGTGGCGACTAGGGGATTTTCACAGTAACTTCATTGCAGTGTTAATATAAGCCTATTTGTGACACTAACAAATAAACTAAGAAACTTTCTCATGTGGGATCAGATACGGCAATATCTCATCCTTCAAAACAATTGAGCATAATTTGTACCAGTAAAATAATTCAATCTGAACTTCCGCGGCATGTAGAAAAGCAAGGGAAGGAAATTGGTCTAAACTAATCACCTTAACACTAACCTCATTTGTGTAAATTGCGTTAAAGGTTATTTAAATCTATTATGTATTGTTGAAGTAGAAATGGTTGCCTAGATGGTTAGCTAAATATTTGATGACAAACGGTCAATACAAGCTCTTGTATTTTTAGGTGTGGCTGGACCTTTTGAAACCAGTAGTGAAGCAAGTGAGAAGTGAGTATGGTTTATTTTGTATTTTCCCTCTTGCAAACTTTATCTTTTCATCAGATTCAGAGCCCTCGCTTGTACAAATCGTTACAATGTTAGTATCTGATCATTCTAAAGGCACTGGTTTTCCTCTCTCCTTTTATGGAGTTAGAGATTTGATTTGAGGCCTTTGAATTGACTTCTTATTGTCACATGTATTGGTGAAAAGTAATGTCTTTGGACGTAGGACGTAGTGCCTCTCAGCGCCAGGGAGCTGGGTTCAGTTCCGGTCTTGGGTGACTGCCTGTCTGTGTGGAATGGTAGCTTCTCCCCGTGTCTGCGTGGGTTTCCTCCAGGTGCTCCGATTTCCTCCCACAGTCTACAGATGTGCAGGTTTGGTTGTTTGGCCGTGTTAAATTGCCACTTGGTGTCAGGGGGATTAACAGGGTAAATATGTGGGGTCACGGGGATAGAACCTGGGTGGGATTGTGGTCTGTGCGGGCTCGATGGGCCGAATGGTTGCCTTCTGTGCTGCAGGGATCCTGTAATTCTTGCGCGCTATACAGACAAAGCATACCGTACGTAGAGAAGGAAAGGAGAGAGTGCAGAATGCAATGTGTACAGCCACAGCTAGGAGGTAGAGAAAGATCAACTCAATATAAGGTAGGTCCATTCAAAAGTTTGAAAGCAGCAGGGAAGAAGCTGTTCTTGAGTCAGTTGGTGCGTGATCTCAGACTTTTGGATAGAGGAAGGTGGAAGAGAGAATGTCTGGACATCAGTCCACCTCCCCTTCACCCAGTGATGAATATTTGCCTCAGAAAATTGCGTGCTTGCTCCGAGCTGTCTCTGCCCTTCCTCAGATGTGCAAATCCCCTCCGACGTTTCACGTGAGATTTGTAAAGATGTTGCTGTCCCGAGTTTCGAATAGCCTCTTGCCGCACAGAAGGAGGGCGTTCGCTCCACGGTGCTTTGTAAAAGCTGCACAGTTAGTCCTGCTCTTTGTTCATAGACCTGAAAATATATGTATGTCGCCGTTGCCCACAGGCTGTGACTGGTGGTGATCTGAACCTGAGGGTCACCACACCTCAGGCGAGGGGCAAGGTTGAGAAAGCGGGGCTTTCGTGAATGGCTGGAACGGGAATCGAACCCATGCAGTTGGGGTCACTCTGCGTCACTAACCAGCCAACTGAGTTAAACTGGGTGATGCATTTCCAACTAGAACACGCAGTTGCCGTTCTTGTATGACATCAGCACTTCATTGGCCGTTGGCTGCTCTGGGGAATCACCAGGTTGTGAAAGGTGCTATAGAAATGCAATTTTCCTTCTGTGCGTTTGAAGAAGTATGTAAATTCTGCTCCTGTAGGACCGAGGCACGTTGTGATAAGATTCGTTGTCAAGTTCTTCCCACCTGACCACGCACAGCTGCAAGAAGAATTAACGAGGTTGGTGCCAATTTTCTCCTTCGAACCTTTGAGGCTGAATCTCCGTGGCTTTGGTCAGGAATGCGGAGGAAGGGATGGGAATTAGTCAGAGACCTGATATCCGGATTGTGTGCGGATTTGGCTCTGGTTTGCTGGCAATGGTGCCCTTTCCTGGGGAATCCGCGTGGAACTTTCCCATCCTACCTGCCAAGGGAATCACAGTGGACACGGCAGGACCATGCAAAGGTCCATCGACCCCGGGTGGGGTTTTCCGATTTTGGGACAATCGTGTCTAGAGTGTGACATTCCTCATGTTGTCAACACTGTCCGCTGTTTATAGAGATTAAATCGATAGCTCTGGGGTGGGTGGAGGTGTGTGAATGCCTGCTGCGGTGTGTGTATGTGTGTGTGTCGGGGTGGGTATGTGTGTGTGTCAAGGTGTGGGTGTTGGTCTGTATGTGTGGGGTATGGGTGTCTGTGTGTGTCGGGGTGTGTGTGGGGGGTATGGGTGTCTGTGTGTGTCGGGGTGTGTGTGTGGGGGTATGGGTGTCTGTGTGTGTTGGGGTGTGTGTGTGGGGTATGGGTGTCTGTGTGTGTGGGGGTATGGGTGTCTGTGTGTGTTGGGGTGTGTGTGGGGGGTATGGGTGTCTGTGTGTGTGGGGGTATGGGTGTCTGTGTGTGTTGGGGTGTGTGTGGGGGGTATGGGTGTCTGTGTGTGTTGGGGTGTGTGTGGGGGGTATGGGTGTCTGTGTGTGTTGGGGTGTGTGTGGGGGGTATGGGTGTCTGTGTGTGTTGGGGTGTGTGTGGGGGGTATGGGTGTCTGTGTGTGTTGGGGTGTGTGTGGGGGATATGGGTGTCTGTGTGTGTTGGGGTGTGTGGGGGGTATGGGTGTCTGTGTGTGTTGGGGTGTGTGTGGGGGATATGGGTGTCTGTGTGTGTTGGGGTGTGTGTGGGGGGTATGGGTGTCTGTGTGTGTTGGGGTGTGTGGGGGGTATGGGTGTCTGTGTGTGTTGGGGTGTGTGTGGGGGGTATGGGTGTCTGTGTGTGTTGGGGTGTGTGGGGGGTATGGGTGTCTGTGTGTGTTGGGGTGTGTGTGGGGGGTATGGGTGTCTGTGTGTGTTGGGGTGTGTGGGGGGTATGGGTGTCTGTGTGTGTTGGGGTGTGTGTGGGGGTATGGGTGTCTGTGTGTGTTGGGGTGTGTGTGGGGGTATGGGTGTCTGTGTGTGTCGGGGTATGGGTGTCTGTGTGTGTCGGGGTATGGGTGTCTGTGTGTGTCGGGGTGTGTGTGTGGGGGTGTGGGTGTCTGTGTGTGTCGGGGTGTGTGTGTGGGGGTATGGGTGTTGGGGTATGGGTGTCTGTGTGTGTCGGGGTGTGTGTGTGGGGGTATGGGTGTTGGGGTATGGGTGTCTGTGTGTGTCGGGGTATGGGTGTGTGTGTGTGTTGGGGGGAGGTGTCAGGGTGGGTGTGTGTGTGTGTGTGTGTCGGGGTATGTGTGTGTATACACAGGTGTGTGTGCCGGGTTGTGTGTTGGGATGTGTGTGTCGTGGTGTGTATGTATGTGTGTCTCGGGTGGTGTGTGTATGTGTATATATACGGTTATGTGTATGTGTATATGGGGGATAGGTGTATGTGTGTGTCGGGAGGGTGTGTGTGTGTCGGGGGAAGGGGTTTGTGTGTATGTATCGGGGTGTGTGTGTATGTGTATGTATACAGGTGTGTATATGGGTGTGAGTGTGTTGGTGTGCCAGCTGGTTTTGTGTGGAATTTCCAAGGGGTTACAGTAAATGCACAGAGCTGTGGGATCCCAGAGCTCAGTGTGATACTCACATCACGCTGAATGTGTGAGATGCAATGTGACGGCACTGGGATTCGCTTGGAGTGACTGGAGAGTTTACAATGTCACCAGGAAAGTGGATTTTGTGTTTTTTATTTCCCCCGGTGTTGCAGCAGTGATGCTTTCACAGTTGCACAGCCAGTGCTGACTGTTACATACAAGAACCTAAAATCCTGCCCCTGTCTTTACTGGGCAAAATTATTGAGGGTCGTGAAACTAACACAAGAGGGATGGAGTTACAATACAGATCAGCCACAATCTCGGGTGTTGGATGCCTGGGACTTTGTACAAAATGTTTAGTTCAGGTCTCAATGTTTAGGGAAAATTAATTTTTGTCAATGTTGCCACTGAATTTACCATTTGAAGGGGCTTATTTGTGTGCAATCGGTTTGTAAGATGTCACCAGGTCGAAGCCCATTTCAATTATATATTTTATTATGAGTACACATGATTTTGAGTGGAGCAGTCCAGGGGTATGAAGGGTAGCAGTCTTGATGACTTATAAAAAAAATCAACATGAGGGGGTTGATGGCCTAGTGGTATTATCGCTAGACTATTACCCACCTCCCCCTAATGTTCTGGGAGCCTGGGTTCGAATCCCACCACGGCAGATGGCGGAATTTGAATTCAATTTTTAAAAATCAGGAATTAAGAATCTACTGATGACCACGAAACCATTGTCGATTGTCGGAAAAACCCACCCTGGTTCACTAATGTCCTTTAGGGAAGGAAATCTGCTGTCTTTACCCGGTCTGGCCCCTACATGTGACTCCAGAGCCACAGCAATGTGGTTGACTCTTAACTGCCCTCCAAGTGTAACTAGGGACGGACAATAAATGCTGGCCAGCCAGCGATGCCCATGTTCCACCAATGAATAGAAAAAATGTCCCACTTGGAGGAAGAGAGATTTTGAACGGTGTGACAATCCTCATGTTGCCAGCCCTGTCTGCTGTTTATGGAAATTAAATTGACTGTGTTATAGTGCGTGTGTGTGTTATATCGTCTGTGTGTGTGTGTGTGTGTGTGTGTGTGTGTGTGTGTGTGTGTTATATTGCGTGTGTGTGTTATATCATGTGTGTGTGTGTGTGTGTTATAGTGCGTGTGTGTTACATCATCTGTGTGTGTGTGTGTGTTATATTGCGTGTGTGTTATATCATGTGTGTGTATGTGTGTGTTGTAGTGTGTGTGTGTGTTATATCATCTGTGTGTGTGTGTTATATTGCGTGTGTGTGTTATATCGTGTGTGTGTGTGTGTGTGTTATAGTGCGTGTGTGTGTTATATCATCTGCGTGTGTGTGTGTGTTATAGTGCGTGTGTGTGTTATATCATGTGTGTGTGTGTGTGTGTTATAGTGCGTGTGTGTGTTATATCATCTGTGTGTGTGTGTGTGTTATAGTGCGTGTGTGTGTTATATCGTCTGTGTGTGTGTGTGTTGTAGTGCGTGTGTGTGTTATATCATCTGTGTGTGTGTGTGTGTGTGTTATAGTGCGTGTGTGTGTTATATCGTCTGTGTGTGTGTGTGTGTGTGTTATATTGCGTGTGTGTGTTATATCATGTGTGTGTGTGTGTGTTATAGTGCGTGTGTGTTATATCATCTGTGTGTGTGTGTGTTATATTGCGTGTGTGTGTTATATCGTGTGTGTGTGTGTGTGTTATAGTGCGTGTGTGTGTTATATCATCTGTGTGTGTTATAGTGCGTGTGTGTGTTATATCGTCTGTGTGTGTGTGTGTTGTAGTGCGTGTGTGTGTTATATCATCTGTGTGTGTGTGTGTGTGTGTTATAGTGCGTGTGTGTGTTATATCATCTGTGTGTGTGTGTGTTATAGTGCGTGTGTGTGTTATATCATCTGTGTGTGTGTGTTATAGTGCGTGTGTGTGTTATATCATGTGTGTGTGTGTGTGTTATAGTGCGTGTGTGTGTTATATCATCTGTGTGTGTGTGTGTGTTATAGTGCGTGTGTGTTATATCGTGTGTGTGTGTGTGTGTTATAGTGCGTGTGTGTTATATCATGTGTGTGTGTGTGTTATAGTGCGTGTGTGTGTTATATCATCTGTGTGTGTGTGTGTGTGTTGTAGTGCGTGTGTGTGTTATATCATCTGTGTGTGTGTGTGTTATAGTGCGTGTGTGTGTTATATCATCTGTGTGTGTGTGTGTGTGTGTTATAGTGCGTGTGTGTGTTATATCGTGTGTGTGTGTGTGTGTTATAGTGCGTGTGTGTGTTATATCATCTGTGTGTGTGTGTGTTATAGTGCGTGTGTGTATTATATCGTGTGTGTGTGTGTGTGTTATAGTGCGTGTGTGTATTATATCATCTGTGTGTGTGTGTTTTAGTGCGTGTCTGTGTGTGTGTTGTAGTGCGTGTGTGTGTGTGTTAGTTAGTGTGTTAATGTTACAAGGGGTTACAATACATGCGTGGGATGTACATTCTCTGTGATATCCCAGGGCTTAGTGTGATACTCACATCCCACTGAATGTGTGAGATTCAATTGGTAGCCAGCTGGATCACTGAGTCTAGCTTGGCACCCAGCCCATCTTTACACTTAGCAGCCCTTTGAACTGTTCCCTGTTGGGGATGACCCACCCCCCAGAATGGAATTCCCACTGTCTGGGCCACTTGCTCTCAGATCAGGATCGTGGAGCTGGCGATTCACCCAATTCTGCGTTCAGGACCTGAGAGAGAGAAAGCACAGTGCTTCCTTCTCCTCCAAACAGTTTGAGAGACCCAGTCCTTACGCTGGCAGGAGGCTCGGTAACACATCAGAGGTGATACATGGATGGTCACTGGGGCAATCCTTTATCAGTGCGGTGAGTTGCGATCTGGGAGGTACTGCCTGCAAGGGGGTCTGGAAGCAGATTCAGTCGTAATTTATAGGGCATTGGTGAGGCCGCAGCTGGAGTACTGTGTGCAGTTTTGGGCGCCGCACCAGCGCAAGGATATTTTGGCCCTGGAGGGAGTGCAGAGGAGGTTTACTAGGCTGATACCGGAGTTGAGGGGGTTGAGCTATGAGGAGAGGCTGAATAAACTAGGCTTGTACTCGTTAGAGTTTAGAAGAATGAGGGGAGATCTCATTGAGACGTATAAGATGATGAATGGGATGGATAGGTAGAGGTGGAGAGATTCTTCCCGCTCAAAAAAGACAGTAGGACTAGGGGGCACAGCCTCAAGATAAAGGGGGAGCGGTTTAGAACAGAGTTGAGGAGGAACTTCTTCACTCAAAGGGTGGTGAATCTCTGGAATTCTCTGCCCGTTGAAGTGGTGGAGGCTGCCTCGCTAAATATTTTTAAGAAACGGGTTGATGGGTTTTTGATAAGAGAAGGGATTAAGGGTTATGGGGAGAGGGCGGGAAGGTGGAACTGAGCCACGACAGATCAGCCATGATCTTATTGAATGGCGGGGCAGGCTCAAAGGGCTAGATGGCCTACTCCTGCTCCTATTTCTTATGTTCTTATGAATGGATGCGCGCTAAAGGAAATTGTTCACGGCTCCGGAGGAGAGCGGGAGGGTGGTGGGACTGACTGGATGGATCTTTCAAAGAGTTAGCATAGCCACAGGGCTGAATGGCCTCTTGCTCAGTCGGATGCTCAGTACCGAGACTGGATAATGCACCAGCTTTGACCGATGTGGCTGCTTTCTGATATTTTGCAGGTATCTCTTTGCTTTGCAAATCAAACAGGATCTGGCCTCTGGAAGGATGACTTGTAACGACACGAGCGCCGCACTTCTGGTGTCTCATATTGTGCAATGTGAGTGAATATGGTGCAGCTTCTCGTATCCGGGTGTCGCAAACTGTGTATAACCCGCTCTCGATACTTCACCCCAAAGTGTACGCAGGGCGTCTGCTGTGTACGCTGGGGTGGGAGGTGGGGGGGGGGGGGTGGTCACTATCGTGACCTGGGAACCATTGTCAAAGTTACACTTAAAGAAACAGCTCAATCAGACTCCGTGCACAGATCACCTCCTCCTCCTCCTCCTCCTCCAACCTCAGCCTATCCCATCAGCCAAACCCCCTCCAGGCCTTTCTCACATCCTTCTTATTGGATAGCTCTTTCGAGGAGCAGGCCCAGATGTGATGGGCTGAATAGCCTCCCCCTCCTGCACTGTAGGACTGTATGTACCGACAGCTGTTCTAACACTGGCCGTGGTCAACACTCCCACCTTGGACCCGAGTCGCCAGATGCTGCTGGAGATGATTCTCGGGGTGAAATTGGGTTGGGATTGTGTGGATCTGGTCCTAACCGAACACCGGCTCACGACGCGGGAGATATTTTAACAGAAAATGAGGGAGAAGAAAAAAGAATGTGGACCAGACCTTCCAGGACTGTCAGAGAGCAGACATTGATCCAAAGGTGCGCATTGCGACCTTGTTGGAGCCCCGATGCACAGAGTCCTGTCGGAATTTCCTGGAATGTTTAAGCTTCCGATGGGCAATTCCATGAGATCAACCCCCCCCCCCCCCCCACCCCTACAAGCGTTTGTGACTCCCAGTTAGAATTGGAGATTTCAGACAGTTCCACAGGACTTAGATAGCCAGGGGATGTTAGATTAGAAACTAGTCTAACTCATGCTCACTATGCAACCCCACCATCCACCCCACTCCCGAAACTCTCATTGATCCCCACTTGCTGGCACATCACTGATCCCACCCCCTGCTCCCCCACCCCCACCCCCGTAATCTCCCTATTGGCTACCCAACTGACCCACCCTGCATCCCCTCACCTCCCACCCTCCCTCAACCCCCTACCCTCCCTCAACCATTTACCCCCTTCACCCTGCACTGACCGTCCGACAGCCGGTGGCATCAGGAGACAGCATGCCCGCCTTTGGCCAACTCCCCTCCGACCGAGTTTCCCAAGGGATCAGCCATGACCGTTTCTGCACATGCCCAGACCAGCAGGAGGTGTGCAGGAATTTGCAAAAGCGGAGCCGATCCCATTATGAGGGTGGCACGGTGGTTAGCACTGCTGCCTCACCGCGCCAGGGACCTGAGTTCGATCCCTGGCTTGGGTCTACTGTCTGTGTGGGGTTTGCACGTTCTCCCGTATCTGCTTAGGCTTCCTCTGGGTGCTCTGGTTTCCTCCTTGTTTGCAGTAAAAAGTCTGACAACACCAGGTTTTAGTCCAACCGATTTATTTGATAATATTCTCACAAGCTTTCGAGGGGGCTGCCTCTTCGTCAGGTGAATGGAGAGTGAACTCTTCATTCACTTGACAAAGAGGCAGCCCCCTCGAAAGCTTGTGAGAATATTATCAAATAAATAGGTTGGACTAAAACCTGGTGTTGTCAGACTTTTTACTGTGTTCACGCCAGTCCAACGCCGGCATACCCACATCATTCCTCCTTGTTTGGCCATGTTAAATTGCCCCTTGGTGTTAGGGGGATTCACAGTAAAAAGTCTGACAACACCAGGTTTTAGTCCAACCTATTTATTTGATAATATACTCACAAGCTTTCGGGTTAGTCCCTTCGTCAGGTGAATGGAGAGTTCTGGCCTCAGACAGAGCATATAAAGCACAGACAGTTTAGAGATTACTGATTAGAATGCGAATCCTTACACCTAACCTGCTGTTCAAGACCTGAAGTGGCTGATAATGTGAGTGGAAGGAGCACTGATCACAGTTTAAAGAGATGTGTATTGTCTCCAGACAGTACAGTAAGTGAGGTTTTGCAAACCCAGGCAAGTCACGGGGGTTACAGATAGTGCGACATGAACCCAAGATCCCTGTTGAGACCGTCCTCATGTGTGCGGAACTTGGCTATCAGTCTCTGTTCAGCGACTCTGTGCTGTTGTGTGTCGTGAAGGCCGCCTTGGAGAATGCTTACCCGAAGGTCAGAGGCTGAATGCCCGTGACCACTGAGTTGCAGGAGTATTTACCATGTACCTGGTGGATACATTGTCTACCTGATATGTTGCAAGAAAGGATGTCCCGAAGCATGGTACATTGGGGAGACCATGCAGACGCTACAACAACGGATGAATGAACATCGCTCGACAGTCACCAGGCAAGACTGTTCCCTTCCTGTTGGCGAACACTTCAGTGGTCATGGGCATTCAGCCTCTGACCTTCGGGTAAGCATTCTCCAAGGCGGCCTTCACGACACACGACAGCGCAGAGTCGCTGAACAGAGACTGATAGCCAAGTTCCGCACACATGAGGACGGTCTCAACAGGGATCTTGGATTCATGTCGCATTATCTGTAACCCCCGTGACTTGCCTGGGTTTGCAAAACCTCACTTACTGTACTGTCTGGAGACAATACACATCTCTTTAAACTGTGATCAGTGCTCCTTCCACTCGCATTACCAGCCACTTTAGGTCTTGAACAGCAGGTTAGGTGTAAGGATTCGCATTCTAATCAGTAATCTCTAAACTGTCTGTGCTTTATATGCTCTGTCTGAGGCCAGAACTCTCCATTCACCTGATGAAGAGGCAGTCCCCTCGAAAGCTTGAGGATATTATCAAATAAATAGGTTGGACTAAAACCTGGTGTTGTCAGACTTTTTACCGTGTTTACGCCAGTCCAACGCCGGCATACCCACGTCAGGGGGATTAACAGGGTAAATGGGGATAGAATCTGGGTGGGATAGTTGTCAGTGCAGACTGGATGGACTGAATGGCCTCCTTCTACACTGTTGGGTTTCTGTGCTTGCTGTGGACTTCCTTGTGTACCAAGTGACTGAATGAATGTTTCTCTGCGTTCCGGCAGCTGAAATTGGGGATTATGATGAAACGCTTATCCGTGAGCACTTAGAGAAAAACAAGTACATTCCTCAGCAAGAAGCCCTGGAGGATAAGATAGCTGAGTTCCATCGCAGACATGTGTAAGTATTGACGTCCTGCTTTGCACAGTGCGGGGCTCTGAACATTTTCACTGTCTAGCTCGTACACAAACTCATTCTAATTCTAACGGCCAATCAGAACGGTGATGGGGAGGCAGGGGCCAACGAGTGGGGCAATTGATGATGACAATTCCTTGTGGCAGGTTCAAATCCCGCTGTGGGAGTTGGTGGAATTTGAATTTGGTGGAAAAGAAAATCTGGAATTAAGAACTTACTGATGACCGTTAAACCATTGTCGGAAAAACCCATCTGATTCACTGGCATCCTTTAGGGAGGGAAATCTGCCACCCTTACCCGGTCTGGCCTACATGTGACTCCAGAGCCACAGCAATGTGGTTGACTGTCAACTGCCCTCGAGCAACTAGGGATGGGCGATAAATGCTTACCAACCAGTGACACCCGTGTCCCATGAATAAAAAAGAAAATGTGATGATTGTGATATAGCATCTAGTCCATAAATTGATGGGTTGTGTGTGGATTTTGAAAATCCAAATGGATCTGCAGCCCAAGTTTAGTTTCTTACAAGTTAGGAGGATGCAATTAAAACGTCCCCAAATGCTACTAGCGTGGATGTGTTCTTTCCAATCTCTGTCAGCCCACTCAGAGGGTCTCTGTTACGTCTCACAAGGGATGCTGAGACCACCCTTTTGTATCTCTCTCCTCTCACCTAAAACCCTATGCCCTCTTGTTTTAGATTCCCCAAACTTTGGAAAATGACATTGACTATCTAGCTGATCTGTGCCCCTCATTATTTTATAGACCTCTATAAGATCACCCCTCAGCCTCCTACGCTCCAGAGGAAAAAGTCCCAGTCTATCCAGCCTCATTTGGAATATTGTGTAGAATTCTGGTGGCCACACTAGCAGAAGTATGTGGATGCTTTGGAGAGGGCACAGAAGAGATTTACCAGGATGTTGCCTGGTCTGGAAAGTATGAGCTATGAGGAGAGATTGGATAAACTTGGTTTGTTCTCACTGGAACGATGGAGGTTGAGGGGGCGACCTGATAGAGGTTTACAAGTTTATGAGTGGCATGGACAGACGTACAAACAAATGGTCTAGGTGGACCAATGAGCGGCACAGGCTTGGAGGGCCGAAGGGCCTGTTTCCCGTGCTGTACTGTTCTTTGGATAGTCACACGCTCTTTCCTAGGTGGAAAAGTCAATTACTAGGAGACATAAGTTTAAGGTGCGTGTGGAAAAGTTTAGAGGAGATGTGCGAGGCACACCTCCCTCCCTCCGTCTCCCTCCCTCCGTCTCCCTCCCTCCCTCCCTCCCTCTGTCTCCGTCAGTCAGTCTCCCTCCCTCCGTCCATCCGTCTCCCTCCCTCCGTCCATCCATCTCCCTCCCTCCGTCCATCCGTCTCCCTCCCTCCGTCCATCCGTCTCCCTCCCTCCGTCCATCCGTCTCCCTCCCTCCGTCCATCCGTCTCCCTCCCTCCGTCCATCCGTCTCCCTCCCTCCGTCCATCCGTCTCCCTCCCTCCGTCCATCCGTCTCCCTCCCTCCGTCCATCCGTCTCCCTCCCTCCGTCCATCCGTCTCCCTCCCTCCCCCTGTCTGCCTCCCCCTCCCCCCCCCCCAGATCTTGCAGTGATGAAAATTTGGAAATATTCCGGGTTCCGATTAGAATAGTTCAGGGATTCCTGGACGGAGAGATCTCGGAGATCTCAGAGGGTTATAGAGCTGGAGGAGGCTGCAGAGTGAGGGAGAGGGAGAAGCCACAGAAGCGGATTGAAAAATTGCAAACAAGGATGAGAATTTTCGGGTTGGACCAATGCCCAAGCTGGGAGCCGCTGTGGGTCAGTGAGCACAGAGGGCAGAGCTGAGTTAATCCACATCGATACCCAAATACAGCCTTAAAACCACCTCTCGCACAAACTTTGCCGTGGGAAATTTTATTACGTCAAAGGTGCTATATTAGTAGAAGTTGTTGTTGTTTTGCCTGGGATGGGGATTTGGGAAACATTGAGCCTGCAGGGTCATGCACCCTCTGGTGGACAGTCTTTGCATGGCATTGCCCAGAGGTCAAGGTAAACGAGGTATTAGCCATTCAGGATGATGTTGTGGGAATGTCACTGAGGCTGCGAGGACACGGGTTCAAATCCCACCACCGCAACTGGTGGAATTTCAATTCAGTGAATACCTTTGGAGTATAAATTTATTTGTTGGGGGGGAGGGGGGGAGGAATTCTCTGGCCTCCGCGTGGCGTGTTACTTGTGGCAGGAGGTGATGCGTCATTCGCCCGACCCCAGCGCCATCAGTGGGATTTCTCACTGACTGTACCTCACGTTGCCGGGAGACACTGGGGCACCATCAGCGGGAACCGAAGATCCCGCCAGTGTGAACAGAAGGAAAATTCCAGACCTAGTCTCAGTAAACTATTGTCGATCGTTGGGCAAATCCATCTGCTTCACTAACGTCCTTTCAGGGAAGGAAATCTGCCGTCCTTACCCGGTCTGGCCTACACGTGACTCCAAACCACGCAATGTGATTGACTCCTTACTGCCCTCTGAAATGGCCGAGTGAGACACTGAGTTCAAGGGCAATTAGGGAGGGGCAATAAACACTGCCCCAGCCAGTGACACCCACATCCCACGAAAGAATTTTATAAAATCAGGGGGGTTTAGAATCTTCGTTTATTTATTAGTGTCACAAGTAGGCCTACATTAACACTGCAATGAAGTTACTGTGAGAATCTCCTAGTCACCGCACTCCGGCACCTGTTCGGGTACGCTGAGGGAGAATTTAGCACGGCCAGTGCACCCTAACCGGTGCGTCACTCGGATTGTGGGAGGAAACTGGAGCATCCGGACGAAAACCACGCAGACACGGGGAGGACATGCGAACTCCACACAGGCAGTGACCCGAGCCGGGAATCGAACCCAGGACCCTGGCGCTGTGAGGGGACAGTGCTAACCACTGTGCCAGCGTGCCGCCCTGAACCTCCTGATGGTAGAGTGGGTGAGGTGGTGGGGGGGGGGGGGGGAGGGGCATGTTTAAGGCTGGCAGTTTGACGAGCCCTGCAATTCTATTTTCCCCCTTCACCCCTACCCTCCCCACAAAGTGGACACACTCCGGCTGCCTCCGATTACCACCTGCTGGAGATCGCCAGAAGACTGGAAACGTACGGAATTCGCCAGCACTGTGCCAAGGACCGAGAGGGGACAAAGATCAACCTGTCTGTGTCTCACGCTGGGATCATAGTCTTCCAGGTAATGGTGCATTGAGCCGATGTTCTTGCCCAATACGGAGCCAAACCATTCAAACTTCCAACACTGAAGCCTTTGGGGGTTTTTCTTTTCCTTTTCTCTCTCTGACGCAGGGCAACAACAAGATCAACTCCTTCAACTGGGCCAAGGTTCGCAAGCTCAGCTTCAAGAGGAAGCGCTTCCTGATTAAATTCCGCCCTGAGATGAACGTGAGTGTGTGTCCTGCCCCAGAGGCTGTTTAGAAGAATGAGGGGAGATCTCATTGAGACGTATAAGATGATGAATGGGATGGATAGGATAGAGGTGGAGAGACTCTTCCCGCTCAAAAAAGACAGTAGGACTAGGGGGCACAGCCTCAAGATAAAGGGGAGGCGGTTTAGAACAGAGTTGAGGAGGAACTTCTTCACTCAAAGGGTGGTGAATCTCTGGAATTCTCTGCCCGTTGAAGTGGTGGAGGCTGCCTCGCTAAATATTTTTAAGACGCGGGTTGATGGGTTTTTGATAAGAGAAGGGATTAAGGATTATGGGGAGAGGGCGGGAAGGTGGAGCTGAGCCACGACAGATCAGCCATGATCTTATTGAATGGCGGGGCAGGCTCGAAGGGCCAGATGGCCTACTCCTGCTCCTATTTCTTATGTTCTTATGTTCCAGGCTCGCTGCCTGCTGTGTGGCCCCCGTGTGCTGATGTTTGTCTCTCTCCTTGTTACAGTCCTGCCAGGACACCCTGGAGTTTTCTATGGCCAGCCGTGATTCCTGCAAGGCTTTCTGGAAGATCTGCGTCGAGTATCACGCCTTCTTCCGACTCTTCGAAGAACCCAAACCAAAGCCCAAGCCCATTCTTTTCAGCCGTGGGTCCTCGTTCCGATTTAGGTAACAATTTCTTTTTTCCGAGTACTTAGGCCAATGATGAACGGACAAGCGTTTGTTGTGTTGATTTAATTTATTTCTGCTGAAGTGTCTTGTGTGTTTTTTTTACACACTGTTTTCCCACCTTTTTATTCTTTACGGAGTGGAATTTTCCACAGGTGAGATTTTCCACTCCCGCCGAACTCAGTGGAATTTTGAATAGCTCGCCACATTTTCCAGCCCCGCTCCAGGGCAGGGCCGTGGATTTCAACCCAGAGTCACAGGCCAGTCCCCTTGTGGCTCGGTTGGTAGTTGGTCTCAGTCACAGGGTCCTTGGTTCAAGTCTCACTCCCAAGACTTGAGCACAGAGCTGAAGGGTGGTGCTCCAGTGCTGTACTGAGGAAGCACGGTCCAATTGGAGATGCTGTCACTTGGATGAGACGTTAATCTAATGGTTGGGATTTTCCAGTCCCCCCACCCCCACCCCCACAGCATATTTGCTGGTGACAGAGATGGCCTACCATTGGACGGAAGCAGGATCTTCCAGTCCCACCGGTGTCCGTGGGGTTTTGCCAGGGAATGTGCATTGGTGCAGTAGGTCACCCCTCCCACCACCCTCCCCTCCCGACTGGATGAGCAGGGATTGTTCCCCTTGGAAAGGTTTGAGAGGAGATTTAATCGAGGTGTTCAAAACCATGAAGGGGTGACACGGAGACACAATGGTCAGCACTGCTGCCTCACAGATTCCAGGTTCGATTCCTGGCTCGAGTCACTGTCTGCGTGGAGTTTGCACGTTCTCCCTGTGTCTGCATGGGTTTCCTCCCACAGTCTCCACAGAAAAATAGAACCCTACAGTGCAGAAACAGGCCCTTCGCCCATCGAGTCTGCACCGAACACAATCCCACCCAGACCCTATCCCTATATCCCTACACATTTACCTGCTAATCCCTCTAACCTACACATCCCAGGACACTAAGGGGCAATTTTAGCATAGCCAATGAACCTAACCCGCACATCTTTGGACTGTGGGAGGAAACCAGAGCACCCCGGAGAAAACCCACGCAGACACGAGGAGAATGTGCAAACTCCACACAGGCAGTGACCCGAGCCAGGAATCGAACCCAGGACCCTGGAGCTGTGAAGCAGCAGTGCTAACCACTGTGCTACCGTGCCGCCCCTATGTGAGGTTAAAAGGATTAAATGTGTGGGTTAAAAGGATTAAATGTGTGGGTTAAAAGGATTGGCCAGGCTAAATTGCCCCTTAATGTCAGGGAAATTAATAAGGTGTTACATGGTGTTACAGGGATAGAATCTGGCTGGGATTATTGCCGATGCAGGCTCGATGGGCCAAATGGCCTCATTCTGCGCTGTAGGGATTCTATGATTGTAACAGATTAAATAAGGACAATATGTTTCTGGGGCTGGAGGGTTAGCAATCAGAGGGTACAGACTTAAGGTAATTGAGAGAAGAAATAGTTGGGGGGGGGGTGCATTACTGGAGGTTACATGAATTCTGCCCCCCTCCATTGCGCACAGCAATGTTCCTCCAGAGGTAGGGTAAGGGGGGGAGGCAGATTCGACCATGACTTGCAAAAGGGAATTGAAAGTTAGCGGATTAGAAAGGAACTGCAGGGGCACAGGGAAAAGGGCGACAGAATGGGATTGACTGAGTTGCTCTTGCAGTGAAGCCAGAACGGGCACAATGGACTGAATGGCCTCCTCCGGCACTTTAGGATTCCCTGTTTGAGGAACTGGAGTCTGTACCAATTAACAGTTAGAAATTGAGGACAATGCTCTGAAGATCAGAAAGCTTGTAACAGAAACCCATGCGTTGATGGGCCGAATGGTCCATTGTAGGGTTCCTGTGGTCCCTCGAGTGTCGCAGGAAGATTACAATCTCACAGATAACCTTATCTCTGTTACAGCGGGAGAACGCAGAAACAACTGCTGGATTATGTTAAAGAAGGAGGGTACAAAAAGATACAGTTTGAAAGGTGAATACGTTTTTGTTCTGTTTGTCTTACAATCGCCCCCCCCCCCCCCCCCCCGGTCCACCCCCCCACCCTCGCGTGAGCACCGTATCCCTGTCAGAGAGCCAGCAGAAATCAGAAAACAGATCATTCAAAGTAGTTCACTGCTGTTCCAGTGAAAGTGCTGCAAAAACCTAAAGTCTAAAAGACAGCCAGAAGCAGCAATGGGGATCAGGCAGTGTCTGTGATGAGAGACTGAGATAACTATCCCAGTCCTTCATCAAATTTAAATCTCATTTCTTCTATTGTGTTTTCCCAACTCTGACCTCTCCCTGTTCCTGCGCTCCCTCAGTGCCATTCACGGTTTCAGTCGTTGGGACCCGGAGATCTGGAATTCTCTCGCGTTCGCCAACAGGATGAGAACACTGTTGTTTGGTGATTGTTGAGCGGTGTCCATTCGTCCATTGTCGTGGCGTCTGCATGGTCTCCCCAATGTACAATGTGGTCCAGGATGAAGTGGATGAATTGTAAAATTGCATCTGGAGACTGGGGCAGTTGGCATTGAGTACTGAGGCAATTGCAACAGTGCCATCGTCGTGGGGGATGCTGGTGTAGAGTGCAAAGATACACAAGGCAAACACACCTGGCCATCCCATTGTATTGGATATGGCGCTCGACTCATCGATCGACAGTTCCAACGCACCACAGCGAAAACCCACACCGACTTCCTCAGAAGACAAACGTGGGACATGGACGGTGTACCCTTCGTCGTCCAGTAGTTCCCCGGAGCAGAGCATCTTCTCTGGAGCCTTCAACACGAGGGGGCATGGCTTTAAATTAAGGGGGGGGTAGCTACAGGACGGATGTCAGGGGTAGGTTCTTTACCCAGCGGGTGGTGAGGGATTGGAATGCCCTGCCTGCTGCAGTTGTAAATGCGCCTAGTTTGGGGGCGTTTAATAGATCCGTGGATAGGTTTATGGACGAAAAGGGATTGGTTTAGGCTAGTGGGTCATTGTTTTTGTAACTGGTCGGCGCAACATCGTGGGCCGAAGGGCCTGTTCTGCGCTGTAATGTTCTATGTTCTATGTTAAACCTCTCCTCTCTCTCTCTCTGTCTCTCTCTACCTTTCTCTCCCAGTTCCTTAATTCCATCCCTCTGGATGAGCGGTTTCCTGTCCTGCTATCTCCTTTTGTGTCCCCGTTTGAGAATCTCTCCTGCAACATGCTTTGGAATGTTAATAAGAACATAAGAACATAAGAAATAGGAGCAGGAGTAGGCCATCTGGCCCTTCGAGCCTGCCCCGCCATTCAATAAGATCATGGCTGATCTGTCGTGGCTCAGCTCCACCTTCCCGCCCTCTCCCCATTTGTTCTCCCCGTGGATGCTGCGAGATCTGCCGCGCCTTTTCCGTTCCTTATGTGTTGCATGTTTTTGCTGCACTTCAATATCCTCGTGTGCATTGGAGTGAGAAATAATCGCACAGTGGCTCTGGAAGGTGACCTGTCACTGTTGCGGATATTTCGTTGACTGTGACCTTTGTACCTTATTCATCCGTGGGACATGGGCATCGCTGGCTGGCCAGCATTTGTTGCCCATTCCTAGTTTCCGTGGATCTGGAGTCACGTGTAGGCCAGGCCTAGTAAAGACAGCAGATTTCCATCCCTAATGTACGTTAGTGAACCAGATGGTTTTTTTCTGACAATTGACGATGGTTTCATATTCAGCAGTAGAATTCCAGATTTTTTTTTTTTACTGAATTCAAATTCTATCATCTGCTGTGATGGGATTCGAACCCAGGTCCCCAGAACATTAGCTGGGTTTCTGGGTTAATAGTCCAGCGATAGTACCTCTCGGCCGTCGCCTCCCCGCTAAACCCAGGTAGCACAATTCGTAGCTGACGGCAAAGGTAACTGTTTAGAATTAAAAACAAACCGTTAGCAATTTATTGATTGATGAGACTGAAATGGTTCAGGTTGGTGAGGGTCAACATAGTGTGGGTGTATTCCTACCTGAGTTCCTACTGCCTTCCGGAATATCTTGGAGCATTGTGAATCCCTGGAATTCTCTACGCTGAGAGAGCTGTGCGTGTGCAGCCAATGGAGTATATTCCAGACAGAGAGTCATAGACTTTTGGGCATTATAGGAATGGAGGGATATGGGGATCGGGGGAAAAGGGATTTGTGGCAGAAGATCCACCATGACCTCATTGAGTGCTGGAGAAGTCCCAAGGGGCTGAATGGCCTACTCCTGCTCCTATTTTCCTATGTATCCACATGAGTTTTGTCCATCTCTTCTCTCTCTCTTTCGCACGCACATTTTTCCCATTAATCTTTTGTTCCTTTCTCCTCCTGTGGCCTGTTTATTGCTGTCCTGTTTCCTATCTGTCTCATTGGACTTTAGGAGAATGAAGGGAGATCTTATAGAAACATATAAGAATATTTTTAAGAAACAGGTTGATGGGTTTTTGATAAGAGAAGGGATTAAGGGTTATGGGGAGAGGGCGGGAAGGTGGAGCTGAGTCACGACAGATCAGCCATGATCTTATTGAATGGCGGGGCAGGCTCGAAGGGCCAGATGGCCTACTCCTGCTCCTATTTCTTATGTTCTTATGTTCTTATTATGAAGGGAATAGATAAGATTGAAGCAGGGAGGTTGTTTCCACTGGAGGGTGAAACTAGAACTAGGGGGCATGGCCTCAAAATAAGGGGGAGCAGATTTAGGACTGAGTTGAAGAGGAACTTCTTCACACAAAGGGTTGTGAATCTGTGGAATTCCCTGCCCAGTTGAGGCTCCCTCATTGAATGTTTTTAAGGCAAGATTAGATAGATTTTTGAACAGTAAAGGAATTAAGGGTTATGGTGAGCGGGCGGGTAAGTGGAGCCGAGTCCACAAAAATGTCAGCCATGATCTTATTGAATGGCGGAGCAGGCTCGAGGGGCCAGATGGCCAACTCCTGCTCCTAGTTCTTACGTCCTTATGTCTCTCTCTCTCTCTCGCTCTACTTGATGTCATTACGGGAGCAGGCCATCGCCACGCGGACTTGCGTATCTCTCTCGGACAAGAGAACATGTCATGTGGAGTTGGTGATTTCTGTATTTGCTGATTGCACCGTGGTTGTTAATCTGCGTCTCGTTCTGCGCGAGGAACTATCCCCAATCGAAGAGTAGTTTCTTCCTGCCGCGAGTATTTTTTTTTGGGGAAGTGTGCGGAAAGGGGTCACCGTTCAGATTAACCCCTGTCACCGACGCTGCTAATATATTCATCATCTTCTCTGTCTCACTTTCAGAAAACACAGCAAAATGCGATCCATCCAAAGTTTACCTGAACAACCGTCACTGGTGCCAAAACAAGTCAGTACATCAAGAATATTGTCTAGCAAAGAGGCTTAATGCACACCAGGCCTATTTTATTTAATGTTCATTGAGTCTCTTGCATGCTAATGATGGGAAGGGAGGAACGTACAGGGGGTTATGGGATGCCCGGGGGAGGATGTGGGATGCGACAACCAGTCCTGACACAGTCACCATAACAATCTGGTCCGTAAGTCACCATCTGATTCAAAATCTTTTCTTCCAAAAGTTTTGGTGTCCTTATCTGAGGGAGGATGTCCTTGCTATAGAGGGAGCGCAGTGAAGGTTTACCAGCTGATTCCTGGGATGGCAGGTCTGTCATATAATGGGAGTAAAAAGTCTGACAACACCAGGTTTTAGTCCAACCGATTTATTTGATAATATTCTCACAAGCAAGCAAGCTTTCGGGGTTAGCCCCTTCGTCAGGTGAATGGAGAGGGGCTAACCCCGAAAGCTTGCTTGCTTGTGAGAATATTATCAAATAAATCGGTTGGACTAAAACCTGGTGTTGTCAGACTTTTTACTGTGTTTACGCCAGTCCAACGCCGGCATACCCACATCATATAATGGGAGACCTAAATCGGTTAGGATGATATTCACTGGAGTTTAGAAGAGTGAGAGGGGATCTCATAGAAACTTATAAAATTCTCACAGGGTAGATTCAGAAAGAACGTCCCCAGTGATGGGGGGAGTCCAGAACTAAGGGTCACAGTTTGAAGATAAGGGGGTAAACCTTTTAGAAGTGAGGTGAGGAGAAATTTCTTCACCCAGAGGGTGGTGAATGTGTGGAATTCACCACCACAGAAAGTAGTTGAGGCCAAAACGTTGTGTGATTTCAAGACAAAATAGATGTAGCTCTTGGGGCTAAAGGGATACGGGGGGGAAAGGTGGGGGGATCAAGACATTGAATTTGATGATCAGCCATGATTGTAAAGAATGGTGGGGCAGGCTCGAAGGGCTGAATGGCCTCTCTCTGCTTCTAGTTTCTATGAAAAGAGAGTGAATAAGGGGAACGATGTTACCACTGGCAGGAGGATGGGCACAGTAAGAAGTCTCACAACACCAGGTCAAAGTCCAACAGCTTTATTTGGTAGTCAATGCCATTAGCTTTCGGGGTTTGCCCCTTCATCAGGTGAGGTTCAACGATGTGCAGGTTAGGTGGATCGATCATGCTAAATTGCCCCTTGGTGTCCCATGTTGTGCAAGTTGGATGGATGGGCCATGCTAAATTGCCCCTTAATGTCCAAAGATGTGTGGCTTCGGGGGATTAAATGTGTGGGGTTATGGTGATAGGTAGGGAGAGAGGGCCTGGGTAAGATACCATGTCAGAGAGTGGGTGCGGACTCGATGGGTCAAATGGCCTCTTTCTGCAGTGCAGGCATGATTTAGAACGTGAGATGAAGAGCATTTTCTTCACTCAAAATGTTGTGAATCTTTGGAATTTTGTACCCCTGAGGATTGTGGATGTTTCTTCCTTGAATACAGTTGAGGCTGGGATGGACAGAGTTCTGCGCTCTCGGGGAATTATTGGATATCGGGAATGGATGGGAAAATGGAGTTGAGGCCTGAGACCAGCCATGATTGTGTTGAATGGCAGAGCTGGATCGACAGGCCTTCTGGTCTAGCCCTGTGACTTGTGTTCTTTCAAAATCGGGGAAGAAAATTGCTGAGGGTTTTTGTTTTTGAAACGAAGCGGAGATAGTTACCAATAATTTATTTCCAAGGTGCCTCTTGTCTTTCCAGAGCGGTAGTTTTACTTTTGAGGAGCGGTCAGCGTCGATGGGAGCGCCGTCTCCGAGCCAGAGGAAGGGCCTCGACGTTTCCCAGTCACCTGCCGAAAACCGGGTTGAGCGGAAGAACCCGTCACCATTGAGCGGCTCGAAGAGGGACAGGCAGGAGGAGGCCGCGAGGGACAAAGTTCATCAGGCCAACACCCCGAGTGAGCAACAGAATGCAGGTCCAGCATCTCAAACTGCCCGTGGGAGCAACGCTTCCATCCCTTACATTGATTGCAGTGACGTAGATAGTGAGCATGACGTGCTGAGAGGGTGGTCAAACAGGTCACGTTCAAAAACAAATGACAATTATGAGGATGAGATTAGCAGCAGCAAATACCACGAGGACCGGGATCGGAGCGTGGCCCCCCTGGGATGGCAGGGGAGCCCCGACTTCCGATTCTCAGGTACTCCGCTCCACCTAAGGGAAGAGTTGATGGACGAGGGACTCTGCTTTTACACGGGGAGGACACCCCGGATGCCCAGGCACAGCTCTGTGATCCACGAGACATCTCGTGACTCAGAACACCGGAGCCCCTTGGCTACACCCATACGTCCAGCCAGTAAAGAGTCCAGTCCCAATGCCAGTGTCAACAGGTCAGGTCCCAAGGGTGCCGTTGTACAGAACGGCCACTGTAGGCATAGAGCAGAACATGCAGGTAGCCGTACACACAGCCAGCACGGTTACAGTCGCTATTCCCCCACTTTAAGCCCAGTGCATCCACAGGGGGCTCAGGGCAATCGGAATAGGTCAGAGACGGATCCGTTCATCCTTAGTCACCTGGCCTCCACCCCGCTGAACGAGCACCGGGCCAAGAACCAACGTAAGCTCGGCTCGCCCAGAGCGCCCCGCTCAGAAGGCAGATTTGCAGCCAACAATCCCCTCCCCACCGCGCTAGCAAAGTCGAGCCCACCAATCCAGAGGCTGTTCCCAGCCGCCCTGGTGGAGTGCGCCACGGGGGGTCAGCTAGTGGACGGGTCGACCAGCAGCGGGACGGAGTCCAGCGACTCCGACTCAATTCAGTCACTCAGCCACCCGCTGGTGTTGGGGAACCCCATTGCCGTCACTGCCTCGCCAAGGCCTCGGAAAACGCTCTCCTTGGGGAGTTTGCAGCTAGAGGAGGAATCGGAGGAGGACATTAGCTTCAGTGACCCTGATGAGAGCAGTCCGGCGGGTGAACACGGTGTCATCACATGTTAGTGACTTGCTCAGTGGTCTCTGAACTCTGTGCGGTCTCTGACCGACAGCCTACAGCCAGTTAGCCGCAGTCCTGTGTGAAAGGTATCACCGACACTCATCCAGGGTTCAACTAGACACCAGTAGATACGGGTGGTAACATCCCACAGTATTCCCTGATTAACAATCTGCCATCTCTAATACTGTGCCAATTCTCATTGTTGACATTGTGGGAGATGTTTTCTGGTTGGTGTTTGTGTTTGGTAGCAAGGCTTGCTGGCAAATCTCAGTGTTCAGGGGGGTCACCTCATTGCTGTTTCCAGAAATATTTCGGAAGGAGAGACAAAAGGCAAAATTAGAACTAAAACCTGATTTTTAACTGTATTTGAGGTGAGGCTATTGGACAGTGGCCAACGCAGGATGGTCAAAGATCAAATGCAACAAATTACAGCGAACAAAAATTTTATTTCACGCAAGATTTATAACGAAGGTGAAGTCTAGAGACAACTTGTTGTTTGCCGCTGCTGGTATCTCCCTGGTTCTCCGTTGTGCACCAGCTTACTCTTTGTAGCACTGGCCAGCTCCTGTGCCGCAGGTTGGATGGGGCTGGCACAAACTGTCAGGACCTCAGTTATACTTCAGACTGCGAAGCGTTGAGAATCGAGGGGCATCCAGGTGTCAAGTAACTGCCTTCATATGTTGCCACGTTGTGTATAGAGATACTGGGTGTCTGGAAAGAACGGAGGGAGAATGGCGATGGTTAACGTTACTCCAATAGTTTGGTTTGTCCTTTCTAATGAATTTGACGTAATTCTGTGAAGTTAAGTATTTAGACAGTACTGAGGGCAGGACTAACAGCGGTTGGTAATCCTGGGAGGGTTGAAGCTGAGTATTTTGTTTTTTTTACATGTGTCTTTGTCCGTCTATATAAATATGTGCACGCATCTTTACCAAGTGACTTGATAATCCGTGTAGCTGTTAGTATTAAGTGAGTCTGATGGGTGAAGTTGGCCGATAGTTTATAAGTCTTGTAAACTGGAAAGGTGTGCAATAATTGTGAGAAAAGTTGAGTGCTGCCAAAGCCATATTGCCCACTCATTTTGGAAGTAAAAGTGTCATTTGATGGAAATTAATGGTGTTAGAAAATAATCACATAACTGATTCTTACCCTTTATACATTGACAACTATTGCGTTTAATTCAGATCTAATATTACTGCATGAGCTTCTAATAATTACAAGTTTTGCATCACAGGAAAAGAATTAAAATTCTGGATCAAAGCAAAATTTAAAATTAAGAAAACATTGTAAATTTTTAACAAAATTAATTTTCATCTTGTGAAGTCCAAACTATTTCAGCTTTAGGTAAACTATTTTCCAGTTTGATCTGATTTATTTTATCATGTGTATTGGTATACAGTGAAAAGTATTGTTTCTTGCATGCTACACAGACAAAGCATACCGTTCAGAGAGTACATAGGCAAGAAGGAAAGGAGAGGGTTCAGAATGTAGTGTTAAGTATTGGTGTGGAGGGAACTGGCATTTTAAGATGGAAAGGGTGAACTTTGTCTTGTTGTGGGCACGTAACAAGCTATCGCGCTGCAGCAGTTGGTTAGTTCTACGCTCAGCCCAATTCCGTTTGCAGGAAGTGAACATTGCGTCATGTAAAACAGGACATTGATGTACCGTTCCACACTACCAGCAAGACAAATTTCACACGCATTGATCTCGTATGGGGAACAAAATTCAACATCCCAAGTGGTTATGGCATAAGTGTATCGCACCATTCCCTTATTCAACTCGCATGTAATTTTGGTCTCCCTATCCTCATACATTAGGCATAGACTAAAATCATGAATAGGTCACTGACCATGGGACGGCGGCGTGGGCTCGTTGGGCCGAAGGGCCTGTTTCCCTGTGTTGTTCTTTGTTCTTTGTAAAGAGGGATAATCTTACTTTGGGAACGGTCCAGGGAATATTTGCTCTGTCGAACCCCCTGAGATGAAGGAATTTGTCTTGTGAGGAATGGTACAACAGGTTTGGGGCTGGAACTCTGGGGGTTTAGAAGAATGAGAGGGGATCTTCTCGAAACAGATGAGATTCTGAAGGGATTGACAAAGTGGATGCTGAAAGAATGTTTCCCCTTGTTGGGGAGTCTAGAATAATAGTTTAAAATAAAGGGTCTGCCGTTTAAGATGGAGATGAGGAGGAATTTCTTCTCTGAGAGTCATTAGTCAGTGGAATTCCCTTTCCCAGGGATAGGATGGTTGGGGATATTCAAGGTTGAGTTGGACAGATTTTTGATTGACGAGGGGTTGAGGGGGCAGATGAGAAAGTGGAATTAAGGCCACAATCAGATCAGCCATGACCTTGCTGAATGGTGGAACAGGCTCAATGGGCCAAATGGCCTCATCCACCTGCTATTTCTTGTGATCTTATGCCCTTTTATGTGCAAAAGTAATCATTTTCCTTCAATTCTGTGGTCCACATTCTTTAAAGGATGATAAAAGATTGATTTGAATAGAAGACAAGTTAAGTTGGTTGTGTCTGGAATTTGGTGCATTAAGTACTTGTGATATGGAAAGTAAGTTCTCCTTTCTCTCTGCACTTCCCCTCGATCTCTTCCTATCATCACCCCAGTTTCCATGTTGAATTTCGTTGCATGGCCTTTCCAGGAAGTTCTGGGGAAATGCAGTTGCATAAACCCCACTGTATTATAGTCACATTCCAGGATTGTCCAATGCAGTTGAGTTGGACAACACTGTCCAGCCAAAATGATTGGAAACAAGATTAACCGGACAGTTCCCACCAGCGTATCCTACAGGCAGCTGTAAGTTGGGGAGAGATTTTTGTCAATGTAGGAGAAATAGTTATGGTTAGGACCATAAAACGTCTCTGTCAGCAGGAACCAGGGACCCAGGTTCAATTCCCGGCTTGGGTCACTGAATGTGTGGAGTTTGTACGTTCTCCCGGGTTTTCGCCGGTTCCCTCCAACAGTCCAAAGATGTGTGGGTTACGTGGATTGTCCATGCTAAATTGCCCCTTCGTGTCAGGGGGACTAGCAAGGATATTTTGGCCCTGGAGGGAGTGCAGAGGAGGTTTACTCGGCTGATACCGGAGTTGAGGGGATTGAGCTATGAGGAGAGGCTGAATAAACTAGGCTTGTACTCGTTAGAGTTTAGAAGAATGAGGGGAGATCTCATTGAGACGTATAAGATGATGAATGGGATGGATAGGATAGAGGTGGAGAGACTGTTCCCGCTCAAAAAAGACAGTAGGACTAGGGGGCACAGCCTCAAGATAAAGGGGGGGGGGGGCGGTTTAGAACAGAGTTGAGGAGGAACTTCTTCACTCAAAGGGTGGTGAATCTCTGGAATTCTCTACCCGTTGAAGTGGTGGAGGCTGCCTCGCTAAATATTTTTAAGAAGCGGGTTGATGGGTTTTTGATAAGAGAAGGGATTAAGGGTTATGGGGAGAGGGCGGGAAGGTGGAACTGAGCCATGACAGATCAGCCATGATCTTATTGAATGGCGGGGCAGGCTCGAAGGGCCAGATGGCCTACTCCTGCTCCTATTTCTTATGTTCTTATGTTCTTAAATGTATAGGGTAGTGGGGATAGGGCCTGGGTGGGGTTGTGATCAGTGCAGACCCAATGGGCTACTGCACTGTATGATTCCATGAAACCTTGAACCATTTGGCAACGCCAAAGTGAATGCAATGCCGATTCGAGTATGGGGTTTGGAAAAGGCTTGGTGTTTGCCAGATGCTGCAGATTGATCCATTTTCCTGATCAGCCGTTCCATTCCATTTTCATGTCTGGATGGTGATGGGATTGGCATTTTTACCAGTCCTGTGTGATGGGGATAAGGGTAACCCCATCCTTACCCAGTAAGCTTCAGGCCTAATACAATGCCCAATCCTCTCCCCTTTCCCCCAGCTCTCTGACTTGTTGAGCAATAGACTGAATTGAAATTGTATTGAAGAAGCAGAGTGTTTGATTGGAGAGAGACAAGATTGTTCTGTAGCTCCCTGAGCCCTTGCAGAGGCCCCTATAGTGTAGCATTAAACTACATGAAACATAAGGGGAGGAATTTTACAGATTCCCAACTGGCAGCATGTGTGTGGTATTAGCACTAGAATAGACCAATTGGGCTGAATGGCCTGTTTCTGTAAATTTTGTGCAGTTTATTCGCTAATTTTTAAGTTAAGTTTATTCGGGTCACAGGCAGGCTTACATTAACACTGCAATGAAGTCACTGCAAAAATCCTCCAGTTGCCACACTCTGGCGCCTGTTCGGGTACACTGGGGGAGAATATAGCATGGCCATTGCACCCAACCCGCACATCTTTCAGACTGTGGGAGAAAACAGGAGGAAAACCCATGCAGTCACAGGGAGAACATGCAGACTCCACGCAGACAGTGATGCAAGTCGGGAATCGATCCCGGGTCCCTAGCACCGTGAGGCAACAGTGCTAACCATGTGCCACTGTGCTGCTGACCAGAGCACCCTTATTATCTGTGACGGTGTTCGTGCGAATTTTTACTATGAATGAATTATCCATCATGGCATGGTGACACTGTGCCTAACACTGCAGCCTCACAGTGCCAGGGACCTGGGTTTAATTCCTGGCTTAGGTCACTGTCTGTGTGGGGTTTGCACATTCTCCCCATGTCTGCATGGGTTTCCTCCTGGTGCTCCAGTTTCCTCCCAAAGATGTGTAGTTTAGGTGAATTGGCCATGCTAAGTTGCCCCTTAGTGTCCAAAGATGTGCAGTAAATATGTGGGGTTACCGGGCTAGGCCCTGGGTAGGATACCATGTGGGTGAGTCAGTGCAGATTCGATGGGCCCAATGGCCTCCTCCTATACTTGAGAGATTATATAATTCTATGATCCCCAACACAAATAGTTAAGCAGAGGGTCAGCTTTTTGAATAAAGCTGCACAATAAAATTTACAGAAACAGGCCATTCAGCCCAATTGGTCTATTCTAGTGCTTGTACCCCACACATGCCGCCAGCAGGAGACTTGATTGATGCCAATTGTTTTATTATAACCCCAGCAGCACAGTTGTATTATCCTTACAGCGCCTGTGTTAAAATGGTGTGCGGGAGGATTATATTTCATTTTATTGAATAACCTGGAACCACCTTTGCACTTTTGTTCCAGTATGTCACTGCAACCTCCTTACAACACTCTGCAATCTCTGCACTCCTCCAATTTTGACCCCTCTCATCAATTTCCCAATCTCTATTGCTTCACCTTTGGTGTCTGAGCTTTGTCTCCCTGGGCCCTAAGCTCTGGAATTCCCTCCCCAAGGTTTTTACCTGTTTATCTCTCACTTGCCCTGGCTATCGCTACTGACGTCCTAGGGTTGCCAACTTCAATGCCAACACCTGGAGTTGTCAACACATGATTTTCCCTCACAGTCCAGCCATTAGTTGGCCAACACATCCATCCTTGTGACGCACTGTCTTCCTACACCAGTTGGAAAGCAGAACGACATGTTAGCCCATTGGATGATGATTGACCGTCAGTCCAACAACCTTTGGCAAAAAGAAATGTGCAAAGAAAATGCCATTAAAAAAAAGCACAACCTTTTATTGTTTTAAGGATGATTTTTCCTCAGGATTGCACATGGCAGCGTTCTGGAGTTTGATATTCAATTCCTGGAGACCATAGACCAATCCTAAAGGGTTGGGAACCCTACTAAAACCCAACTCTGTAATTAAGTGTTTGGCCAAATGCACTAATATCTCCTCCTGTGACTCAGTGTCAAATTGTGTTTGATAAAAGTCTAATGAAGCAGTTTGAGTTGTTTTACTAAAGGTTCGATTTAAGTTTGTGCTGTTGTTACAGAATGCCCAGATAAAGGTAACAGAACCTCAGAATTAGAGTTGGGTATTAAAGGAGTGGTGCCAAGAAACACTTTCTTAGGGCAGTGCACATTTTCCTATGGAAAGCTGTTGAGACTGATGGAACAGTGAATATTTCAGTGCAGAGATTGAAAGCTTTTTGCTAAGGAAAGGTATATAGGATCGAGAGCCAAGGTGGGTGAATGGAGTTAAAGTACAGATCAATCATGAACAATTGCAGAACAGATTTGAGGGACCGAATGGCCTGTTGCTGTGTTTACATGGATAGCAGTGATCTGAAATGGATCCCTTACTATTTAAATAACGACACTTAGCCAATACTGATCTAACTGATCCAGTGCGTTTTAGTGCTTTATTGTAAAGCACTTGTTACATCCTGATGACTCTCTATCAATATATGGGGTTACCATTGACCAGAAACTGAACTGAACCTTGCCAGATAAGTATTGTGTCTTCAGGAGCAGGTTGGAGGCTGGGAATTCTGCGGAGAGTAACTCACCTCCTGACTCCCCAAAGCCTGCCCATCACCTACAAGGCACAAGTCAGGAATGTGATGGAATACTCCCCACTTGCCCGGATGGGTGCAGCTCCAACAACACTCAAGAAGCTCAACACCATCCAGGATAAAGCAGCCCCCCTTGATCAGCATCCCATCCACCACCTTTAATACTCACTTCCTGCACCTTTGACATGCAATAACAGCAGTGTGTACAATCTACAAGATGCACTGTAGCAATTCACCAAGACTCCTTAGACAGCATCCTCCAAACAAACGACCTCTACCATCTAGAAGGACATGGGCAGCAGATAAAATCCCTACAGTGCAGAAGGAGGCCATTCAGCCCATCAAGTCTGGACCGACCACATCCCCACCCAGGCCCTATCCTTATAACCCTGCGTATTTACCCTACTAGTCCCCCGACACTAAATGGCAATTTAGCACGGTCAATCACTGTAACCCGCACATCCGGGTTACAGTGGACTCCGGGAGGAAACTGGACCACCCGGAGAAAACCCACGCAGACATGGGGAGAACGTGCAAACTTCACACTGACAGTGATCTGAGCCGGGAATTGAACCCGGGTCCCTGGCATTGTGCGGCAACAGTGCTAACTAACTGTTGTGCCACTGTGGGAACATAGAGATACATGGGAACACCACCAACTGCAACTTTCCCTTCAAGTCACACACCACCCTGACTTGGAAATATATCGGCTGTTCATTCAGTGTCGCTGGGTCAAAATCCTGGAACTCCATTGCTAACAGCACTGTGGGTGCACCCACATGGACTGCAGCAGTTCAAGAAGGTGGCTCGTCACCACCATCTCAAGGGCAATTAGGGATACGTAATACATGCTGGCCTAGCCAATGGCACCCACATTCTTTGAATGTATACATTTAAAAAATCCTCTCCCAAAGTCTCTCAATCTTAAAACAAAGGAAGGCAATTTTTGTGCATGCTGCATTATTGGAGATCATTTTGCAATTCTGCTGACACCTCAGTGCAAAAGTGCATGGTAAACGCAGTTAAATTGCAGTTAATAATTAGCCAACACCAAGAGAATCTCTAGAGTTTCCACGTGAATGCCTCTGACTGTGTACACATTTATTTCCAATGCACTTTCCCACAGGGGGTTCGGAGTGATTAGAGGTGTCCTGTATGTAATGGCGCTATTGTACTGACTGTAGTCTGTTACCTGAACCCCACAAGGAATGTAGTGTGATGGCCTCTGAAATGTCTCCTCAGAGATGGGTGTCCCTTCACCCGATTCCCTTTATTTACAAACTTGTCTCTGTTCCTGAGAGAGCCTCAGGTACAAAGTCAGAATCCCGAGTGTCAGTAGCCCTGACACCCCTCAATATAGGTGAGACTCTCTGATTGGACAGGCAATCACTACCAGCCTTTTTGACCAATCAAATAAACGAACTCAAATTAACTAAGGGACAAATTAAAAAGGGGGCAGCTCCCAAAAGGAGGGGAATCACCTGAAACAAAGGATAAAGTGGAAAGGAAACTTAAAACATCAAAGAGGTCAATAATGTACCCCATTCTCTGCGGTGCCCAGCGGGCATGAAATGCATTAAGTGTCCTCGGACACCACACACTCCCTCTCCAGGGACACCCGGCTGCGGATTTGGCCGAGATTGAGGAGTAGACTGTTGGTTCGGACGACACCCTTGCTCACCTGCTGCCTGGACCTGTATATGGCAAGCTTTGCCAGGCCCAGGAGCGGGTACACAAGGAGGTCGTCTGCCTTCCCTGTGCACCCCCTCCTCTCCGCAATCATTACCTCAATCAACTCATACTTCAAGAGGCCGACCTCATTGACCCTTCGCATTTAATCCAGCCCGAGTTGGTCTGGAGAAAGTCAAAGGCTTTGATTTGCATTGATCAGAAAGATCCATCAAGATCTATAGATCTCTGGCAGTGTGGATTACCCCGTTCCCCCTATCCAGACATCAGTTTAAATCTGGTGCCCAATCAAGACATAGCAGCAGTGATGTCACAAAGCAATCTAAGCAGCCAATCACATTAAAGTGTTCACACCAACAGCAAACCAGGAAGTGAAATGCAGACTGTCCTTCACTTTTAATAAAAAATATACAGAGAGCAAAATAAACACTTTGGATGCGTACCCGGAATTAAGGCAGGAACTGAAATATCAAACCAATTTTTTTTATTCTTTAGGCACATGTGGATTTTTAAAAATATGATAATCTTGACATTCTACAAACATAAATACAGTTTTACAGAACCAGTGAGGCAAACCATGAAACACATTGTTTCACCCTCTTTTAACAGTAACTTTTCCAGCAGTTTTAAACAGGATAATTAACAGCGTAAAAAGCACATTCTCCTCCATTCAGTGATTTCTAGTTGATTAAATACTAGTTTGGAGGGGGGGGGGGGAGGTGGGTTACTTCACAGCGCACCCTGCGGGAGAAGCATAGAATCAGTGGCTGCAGCCCCTTGGAGGGGAGGCACAGTGATTAGCGCTGCTGCCTCTCAGCGCCAGGGGTCCGGTTTGGGTCACTGTCTGTGCAGAGTCTGCACTTTCTCTGCATAGGTTTCCTCCAGATGCTCCAGCTTCCTGCCACAGTCCGAAAGACGTGTTGGTTAGGGTGCATTGACCGTGCTAAATTATCCCTCAGTGTTACCCGAACAGGCGCCGGAGTGTGGGCGACTGGAGGGTTTTCCCAGTAACTTCATTGCGGTGTTAATGTAAGTCTACTTGTGACACTAACCAATGAAGTTTAACTTGGAGTGTTGAGTGTAATAGTGCATGTACGGACTCCAGAAGTTGTTGTTGGTTTCAGTGGAGTGATAACAGTGATTGCTGACACTTTGCTCTAATGACTATCACCGTGTCTGGTTTGTAATGTAATTCTTTACCTCTCCCTCAAGCCCTTTGATTTTCCGGACTGACAGGGGAAGACCACCCTTCCTTGCACTATGTATCTGTCCTTATTCCTCGGATAATATTCCAAGGAGCTGTTGAATCTTTTTGGAAACTTGAGCCTTTTGTTTTTTTGTGATCAGAGGGTAGGTAAGGTCCAGTAAATGTTCTAGATGTGTTTGGTTCTAGGCGTACAGATCAAAGAGATGATTTCTTTTTCTGTTGCATGTGAGACTCAGCTCAGATATGAAGTGATCAAAATTAATTGCATGAATAGCTGGGAGATAAACCATCAAATTAAAATTATTAAAATTCAACTACTGATTCTGGGCAACAATTGAAGTCTTAACAACAAAATAACTAATTTTAAAAAAAAATCTAGGGGTTTTCATTCTCATTCTTGTCATTTGTCCTTAAGGGAGATATAATTATAATATTAAGAATTGTGTGGTTCCTGTATACTGTAAATACTGTGGTGCTGTCAGCATGTATCTTTCAAACAGTTCCTCTCTCTCCCTTTCTCTCTCCTTGCTTTCAATGCATGTTGGGCTGTTCTCGCTGTTTGTAATGCACCTCCAGATGTTCTGTTTCCATAATGCAAAATTGTTTGTACACACAACTGCGTGCTTTAAGGCCAGTGATCCCGTTAAGGTGAGGGTAAGCTTTACCTGGGGAGAGGGTCGGGCGGAGCGGGGGGAAGCATACTGTCACAGCATGACGCAGTGCAGAATGAGGCCATTCAGCCCAGGTTACCAACGTTTTGGTAATCACCATGCTGGAGGAGCAGAGTGGCCGGGGTGGGGGGGGGGGTCACGTTCCTCTAGTATTAATGGGATCACTGCTTCTTCACCTGTTGAGAGAGCTGCTTTAAAGAGACAGTATTGTTGACCTATCTTGTGTATGCAGCTTTACAGAGATTTAATAGGTGGATTCATCTTCCACAGAGCCCAGTGTGACAAAGCTGAACACAGGAAATAGGAACAGGAATAGGCCACCCTTAACCCTGCAAAGACTCTGTTTCCATCACTCTCTGGGGCAGAGAATACCAGACTAATGACCCTCTGAGATAAAAGAAAATTCTCCTCATTTTAGTATTTAATGGGAGACCCCTAATTTTCAAACTGTGACCTCTGGTTCCCCAAATACAGGACCAAGTACCCCCTTCCTTCCTTCACCGCCTGAGGTGGGTGAGCGGAACACGACACAGAGTCAGCATTGACTTGGCGGGCCTTCTGAGCCGCAATGCCAGCCAGACACTGTACCCAAGGCCTTTCTCCCACCTGAATGAATGACCTGGCCCTCCTCCCCCATGAGGGTGAATCCCAGGCGAGCGTAACACTAACTCATTTTCTCCCCTGCCCCTTCCCACTCCCTTCACCAGACGTGCACCGAAGACCAAGATTGGGGTTGCCAGCTCTCCCGAGGTTGACGTGACCCCCTCCAAGAATGGACTCATTTTTGGGACACTGCAAAGAGAAAATATATAGTGGGGCTTGGGCGGGGGGGGGGGGGGGGGGTGTTTGTAAAATAAAGTCTTCTTCCACATTTAAATGTATTAGTGTGAGTTGGGGTTGAAGGATTGGGGATGTTAGCGGGGGGGGGATGCTGTCATACAGCATGGATGATGTGGATATGCCGGTGTTGGACTGGCGTAAACACAGTAAAAAGTCTGACAACATCAGATTTTAGTCCAACTCTCCATTCACCTGACGAAGAGGGTAACCTCGAAAGCTTGTGAGAATATTATCAAATAAGAACATATAAATCGGTTGGACTAAAACCTGGTGTTGTCAGACTTTTTACTGTGTATACAGCATGGAAACAGGCTCTTTGACCACACCATGCCAACTATGGTGCCCTCCCAGCTAGCCCCAATTGCCCATGTTTGGCCCATATCCCTCTACTCCTTTCCCATCCATGTACTTATCCAAATGCTTTTTAATTGTTGCTACTGAACCTGCCTCAACCACTTTCTCTGACAGCCCATTCCACACACACACACACACCACCCTCTGTGTGAAGAAACCTTTTAAATCTTTCCCCTCTCACCTTAAACCTCTGCCCCCTAGTTTTCAATTCCCCTTCCCTGGGGGGGGGAAAGACTACGTGCCTTCGTCTTACCTGTGCCCCTCGTGTGCGGTAACCTCCAGGAATAAGCCCAAACCGAGTCGGCGGCTCAGTTGATTGTGCAGTTTCCGATCCTGGTGTTTAAACTCCCTCGCAGTTACCTGGAGGGTCATCTGTCTGTGCGGCAGGATATTCCGACACTTTGAGAACGAGATCAGCCCAAGAGTTTTGGATTAAAAACCAGATGGGTTAAGTGGATAGACACTGTCTGTTTAATGCACGCTCTCTCCTTCTCTCTCTCTCTCTCTCTCCTGCAATTTGATTGCTAAAGCATGTACTGACTAAAATTGTGTGGCTGCATTTCATTGCAGTAGCCCCCAGCCTGGTGAATGTTACAGCATGTTGGGTCCAGACTGCTTATTAACTTTTGAGTAACAATGTTCTGAATGTATGCATGGAACCTGTTATTCTTTGTTTTCTTGCATAAGTGGAATTATATTTTCGAGTCTTACGTACTTTCTGGACTGCTTTGTTGCTGTATAAACTTGTCAACCTTTTTAATTTTTTTGCCAACTTGCTTAACTTGCTGGTCAGTGAAGACTTGTGCATTAACCCTTCCTGACTAAAAAAAAAAAAATCTTCACTGCTAATTTTCTCGTATTTGCTGATTGACATTTTTACACCATTAAACATACAGACCAAAGGATTGTTATTCTGATATGATGATAGTTGGGTGAGGAGGGTAACTGTTTCTGTTAGTGCCTGCACTGAGTGGTTGCCCGCACATGAAAGATGTCAGGTAAGGGTTTTACTCTCGGTGCAAGCACACTAATTAGCCCACTGCAAAAATAAGGACAAAGGCAAGAAAAGGTTCCCTGGTCATTATAGACCTCCTTTTAACATAACAAAACAGCCCAGGGCACTTCACACAAGCATTATTAAACAAAATATCACACCAAGTCCCACACACACACACACACACACATACACACACACAGTCATAGAGGTTTACAGCATGGAAACAGGCCCTTCGGCCCAACTTGTCTATGCTGCCCTTTTTTTAACCACGAAGCCAGTCCCAATGCCCACATTTGGCCCATATGCCTCTATACCCAGCTTGCACATGTAACCGTCGAAACACGCTTTAGAACCCCACAGTGCAGAAAGAGGCCCTTCGGCTCACCGAGTCAGCACCGAACACAATCCCACCCAGCCCCTACCCCCATAACCCTACATATTACCCCCACTAATCCCCTCTAACCTACGTATCCCTGGACACTAAGGGGCAATTTCTTAGCACGGCCCAATCAACCTAACCCGCACATCTTTGGACTGTGGGAGGAAACCCACGCAGACACGAGGAGAATGTGCAAACTCCACACAGACAGTGACCCGAGCCGGGAATCGAACCCAGGACCCTGGAGCTGTGAAGCAGCAGTGCTAACCCACTGTGCTGCCCAGTCTTTAAAAGACAAAATTGTAGTCGCCTCTGGCAGCTCGTTCCTGACACTCACCACCCTCTGTGTGAAAAAATTGGCCCTCTGGACCCTTTCGTGTCTCTCCCCTCTCACCTTAAACCCATGTCCTCTAGTTTTAGACTCCTCTGCCTTTGGGAAAATGTGTTAATTATCTAGCTGATCTGCGCCTCTCATTATTTCATGGACCCTCTATAAGGTCATTCCTAAGCCTTCTACACGCCGTGAACCATATTGGCTCATACGATAGAAGCAGAAATACAATACTGCAGATGCTGGAAATCTGAAATAAAAACAGAAAATGTTGAATAAACTTGGGAGGTCTGGCAGCACCCGTGGAGAGAGAAACACAGTTAATGTTTCAAGCCTGTTGACCCTTCTATGCTGTTTCTCTCTCCACAGATTTATTCTTCACAGTGTAGAAGGGTTCAGTGGACTGGGACTTGACCCGTTGACTCTGTTTCTCTCTCCACAGATGCTGCCAGACCCATTGAGATATTGGGTTCAGATGCCTAAAAGTTTTGGTCAAAGCAGTAGCTTTTAAGAATTGTTTAAAGTGGGAAAGAGATTTATGGAGAGGTTTATGGAGGGAATCCCAAACCTTGGAACCCAGACACAGCTGCCAATGGCGCAGCAATTCAAATCAGAGATGTGCAAGAGGCTGGTGTTAGTCCCATATTGCGACACCTTGTATATCAAAACAAGGGGAGACAGTGGTTACTGTTGTTGGACTGGTAATCCAGAGACCCAGGGTTTTGCTCTGGGGACCTGGGTTCAAATCTCACCATGGCAGATAATGAAATTTGAATTCAATAAAAATCTGGAATTAAAAGTCTAATATCGGCCATGAAACTGTTGAGATAGAATCCCTCTAAGTCCCCCATCGAACCTGCACCGAAACGGTACCACCCAGACCCTATTCCTGTAACCCCATATTTTTACCCTGACACTGGACAATTTAGCATGGCCAATCCACCTAACCCGCACATCTGTGGGAGGAAATCGGAGCACCCGGAGGAAATTCACGCAGACACGGGGAGAAAGTGTTAACTCCACACAGACAGAGAGACCCCAAGCCGGGGAACTGAACCAGGGTCCCTGACACTGTCAAATAAACCCATCTGGTTCACTAATGCTCATTAGAGAATGAAATCTGCTGTCCTTACCTACATGTGACTCCAGACCCACAGCAATGGGGGTTGACTATTAAATGCCCTCAGGGACGGCTGATAAATACTGGCCTGGTCAGCATCGCCCACATCCCATGAACGAAAAGAAAATAGACTCCCCGCACCACTCGGAAGTGATGTGATATCCTGGGAGAGGGGCCAGTTGGGAGCGGGAGGATCAAGATCTGGGATATTCCCCTGCGATTTCACCAAGGCAATTACAACAAAGAGAGAGATCATTCTGTCCCTTATAACTTGCTGCAGTGTCCCACCCCGGACATCTCCTTCTGGCCAGAAACAGGTTCAGATTTCACTTGAAGGAATTCAGCGAGCCTTTGCCCACTGCCTAAGCTGCCAGGTGCAATGGCAGGGCCTCCACGTCTAATCTTAGTGAGGTACGAACCCTCATAGGCTCAACATAACCACCTCATGATTGCTGCTGGAACTGCCAAATGTAACATAAGAACATAAGAAATAGGAGCAGGAGTAGGCCATCTAGCCCTTCGAGCCTGCCCCGCCATTCAATAAGATCATGGCTGATCTGTCGTGGCTCAGTTCCACCTTCCCGCCCTCTCCCTATAACCCTTAATCCCCTCTCTCATCAAAAACCCATCAACCCGCTTCTTGAAAGTATTTAGCGAGGCAGCCTCCACCACTTCAACGGGCAGAGAATTCCAGAGATTCACCACCCTTTGAGTGAAGAAGTTCCTCCTCAACTCCGTTCTAAAACGCCCCCCCTTTATCTTGAGGCTGTGCCCCCTGGTCCTACTGTCTTTTTTGAGCGGGAAGAGTCTCTCCTCTGCACTCCCTCCAAGGCCAAAATATCTTTGCGCAGGTGCAGCGCCCAAAACTGCACACAATACTCCAGCTGCGGCCTCACCAATGCCCTATACAGCTGCAGCAAGACCTCCCTACTTTTATATTCAATCCCCCTCGCTATGAAGGCCAGCATCCCATTCGCCTTCCTGACCACCTGCTGCACCTGCAAGCTGGGTTTTTGCGACTCATGCACAAGGACCCCGAGGTCCCTCTGCACCGTTGCCTGTTGCAGTTTTTCACCACATAAGTAATGGTCCTTCCTACCATTCTTCCTTCCAAAGTGGACCACCTCACACTTGCCAACATTAAATTAGTTGGTCCCTGTTGTCTCACGAGGCCTTACAATTATCTCAAACTGTGTGAGGGGTCAGATCTACCTCTGTGACCACAGTGAAGTCTTGTACTGTTGGTTCACAAAGGGCATTTCATTGGCTTTGCTAACAGCCAGAAGATGAAAGCTGTAAAGGTGAATCAGAAACAATTTTTATCTTCCAATTAATATCTATTTAATGTAAATTAATAGGGGATAAAGAAAATATTTTTTTAAAAAAGGTACAGTGAGCCCAATTCTAGCACTGTAGGTTGGTAAGTTTTGAATGGGTTAAAATCTCGTACAATGTGTGACTTTAAAATTGGGACTGAATTCTGGTGCACCTATCATGGTCCAAATATTCCTTTCAACCCCTTCAGGTGAAGATTGTAGAGGCTTGTCTTATCACGCATGGCATTTATAACAGCTTGACTAGAAATAGTTCTAAAATCTTCGATCTTCCTGTCAATTCTTTTCATCACACACATTCTGGCATCTGTCTTTTTGATGTAAACATGTCACGCTGTAATTGCACCATCTCACCACTGGTGGTGCTGAAGTGCCTCAATTTGATTCCTTCGAGGAAATCTTTACAATCCAACTCTCAAACCCTTCCACATTTAATTGCCTTATCGATAAATGGTCTCATAAAAACCAAATGTGTAAAAATATAGATAGAATGCATGAGTTTAAAATGCCGACTTGTGCACCAGTCCAGTTAACCCGTACCTTCTGACCCAATATCCACGCTGAATCCTTACAACCTCACACATCTATCACTGCAGCATTCCCAGCAATGACTGATGTGGACTACAATAATGACTACTTACAGAAGCTTTATCTTCATAGGTGTAGGAAAGCTCTTTGCTGGATTTGGATCTTTGGTGATCCCTGAATGTATTGCTGCTAATTCGTAATGAGGATGGTGTTGAGCTCCTTGAGTGTTGTTGGATTTGCACCCCCCCAGGCAAATAGGGAGTATTCCATAGAACCCCTACAATACAGAAGGAGGCATACACTCGCATACACACAGGGCAGGGTAGGTGTAGGAGGATGCAGCGGCGCGGGTTCGTTGGGCCGAAGGGCCTGTTTCCCGTGCTGGGTTGTTCTTTGAGGCCATTAGGCCCATCAGGTCTGTACCGACCACAATCCCACCCAGTCCCTATCCCTATGACCCCATGCATTTACCCTAGCTAGTCCCCTGACACTAAGGGACGATTTAGCATGGCCAATCCATCTAACCTGCACATCTTTGGACTGTAGGAGAAAACCGGAAGAAACCCAAGCAGACACGGGAAGAACATACAAACTCCGCACACACAGTGAGACAAGCCAGGAATTGAACCAGGGTCCCTGGCACTGAAGCAGCAGTGCTAATCACTGTGCCACCATTCCCCCCCCATTAACTCCTGCCTTTTGGTGGACAAGTTTTCTGGTCTTTGGCTGATCTGTATCTTAACTCCATTTATCTATCTTGGTTTTGTCATCCTTGACTAACAAAATCTTAACGTTCTCAGATGTCCCCAGCTTCAACAGCGTTTTTGGGGGGAGATAATTCAAGGTTTGCATCCCTCATTGTGTGAGGGAGTCCTTCCTGACATCACCCCCTAAAGGGCCTGGCTTGAAATTATAAGTTCTGCCTCCAATCCCCTCTCCTCTGCCCACCTTCTTCTGTGCTCCCCAACCACTATCTGAAGACATTGTTCCTCTATATCCACCCTGGCAAATTTTTTAATCATCTTAAACTCATTGATTAGATCATACGAACAGCCATGCGAATTAAGAGCAGGAGTCCAAAAGATGTGCGTGTTAGGTGGATTGGCCATGCTAAATTGCCCCTTAGTGTCAGGGGGACCAGCTAGGGTAGATGCATGGGAGTTATGGAGATAGGACCTGGGTGGGATTGTGGTCAGTGCAGACTCAATGGGCCAAATGGCCTCCTGCATTGTAGGATTCTATGACTAGGCCACTTGGCCCCTCGAGCCTGCCCCGCCATTCAGTAAGATCATGGCTGATCCAATTGTAACCTCAACACCACATTCCTGCTGACCCCCTGTTAACCTTTCACCCTCTTGGCAACCAGAATCCATCTAGCTGTGCCTTAAAAATCTTCCAAGACTCTGCTTCCACTGCCCTTGGAGGAAGAGACTCTCAATCCTTTGAGAGAAAAGAAATGTCCTCACCTTTGTCTTAAATGAGTGACCCCCCACCCCCCCCACTTCATTTTTAAAAGTGACCCCTGGTTCTAGATTTTCTGATAAGAGGAAACACTCTCTCCACATCCACCCTGTCAACCTCCCTCAGGATCTCCATCTTCAACTCTCAAACTGTGTGGTTTAACCCTTGCAGACCCTGTTCTTGACATCACACCATAATAACTCAATAGCTCAGGTGTTGGCAGCGCTTCACACACACACAAGCTGGTGCCAGCAGAGTTTGAACATGATGAGAGCCTTTGCTGGGGACAATGACATTGGGGAACCTGAACCTCACCGAGAGTTCGTCGTTGAGAAAACGCTGAGTTTGCAGTGGACTGTTTCTGGCAGCTTCTCAGAAAGCAGGGAAGTTATTTATCGAATTAATGTTTGTTAGATTGACTGTAAATCTAATCCTCCCCCTGACCGCGAAAGGTCATCGTTACTGCCTGCTGCCCTGGGCCATAGGCAGCGCTGTCTGATTCTCTTGGTTGATCTTGCAGTGATAACATTAATTGGACAGTGTTGCTGCATTCATTCGGTTTTGGGTCTGACCTACTTTTATCGGCTCTGAATTTGAAAGTGGGACAATGGCCCGGAGATTTGAGTAGTTGGCGGAATATAAATTGGTGTTAATTACACTCAGTGAATGAGCCCATTTGCATTTTCGCACACAGCTAGCTCCCAATTCTTGTGTCTGCAATCTCCGCACATTCATTTCCTCCGGCTGTCTCATTAACGAGGATTTCAGCTTCAGAATAACATCACTCGGACACATAAAATGATCATCTTTAAACTGGGGATTATGTTCTTAATCAAGAAAAGTCAAAGTAGGCAGCCAGCTTTTTGCTCTCCCTTGTCACAATAAAAGTGTCACATTCGAACAGACTTTACCTTGTAACAAGTGAATTTTGGGAAGGTTGTAAACTTTGAAGAGGCTAGAAACTTTATATGTCATGTCATCATCCAAAATTCAATGGAGTAATGATGCAGAACGTAAGAACTAGGAGCAGGAGTAGGCCATCTGGCCCCTCGAGCTTTCTCCGCCATTCAATAAGATCATGGCTGATCTTTTCGTGGACTCAGTCCACTTACCGCTCACCGTAACCTTTCATTCCTTTACTGTTCAAAAACTTATCGATCCTTGCTTTGAAAACATTCAATGAGGTAGCCTCAACTGCGTCACTGGGCAGGGAATTCCACAGATTCACAACCCTTTGGGTGAAGAAATTCCTCCTCAACTCAGTCCTAAATCTGCTCCCCCTTATTTTGAGGCCATGCCCCCTGGTTCTGGTTTCACCCACCAGTGGAAACAAGTTCCCTGCCTCTATCTTATCTACTCCCTTCATAATACAAAGAACAAGAATAATCTTAGATGTTTCTATAAGATCTCCCCTTATTCTTCTGAATTCCAATGAGTATAGCCCCAGTCTACTTCTTACTCACCTGCAAACCAACTCCTTGTAAACCCTGCACAAGGACACCCAGGTCCCTCTGCACAGCAGCATGCTGCAATTTTTTACCATTTAAATAATAGTCCATTTTGCTGTTATTCCTACCAAAATGGATGACCTCACGTGTGACTTCTGGACGTAAAGGACACCACTTATACAACAACAATAATTTGCATTGATATAGTGCCTTTAACAATGTAGAAAGTCCCAAGGTGCTTCACAGGAGCTTATTATCAAGTCAAGTATGACCCTGGACCACACTAGGACAGGTCACCAAATGTATATTCTTTTTATTCATTTGAGATACATGGGTGTCACTGGATTTATAGGCCAGCGTTTATTGCCCATTCCTAGTTGCCCTTGAGAAGGTGGTCATGAGCTGCCTTCTTGAATCTCTCCAGTCTACGTGCTGAGGGTTGACCCACAGTGCCGTTAGGGAGGGAATTCCAGGATTTTGACCCAGTGACTGCGAAGGAACGACAATATATTTCTGAATCAGGATGGTGAGTGGCTTGGAGGGGAACTTGCAAATATTGGTGTTCCCATGTACCTATTGCCCTTGTCTTTCTAGATGGAACTGGTTGTGGGTTTGGAAGGTGCTGTCTCAGGGTCTTTGGTGAATTGCAGTGTATCTTGTAGGTAGTACACACTGCTGCTACTGAGTGTTGGTGGTGGAGGGAATGAATGTTTGTGGATGTGGTGCCAATCAAACAGGCTGCTTAGCCCTGGATTCTTGAGTGTTGTTGGAGCTGCATTCATTCGGGTAAGTGGAGAGTATTCCATCACATTCCTGCCTTGTAGATGATGGACAAGCTTTGGGAGGTCAAGAGGTAAAAGGGGTAGATTTTAAGGAGTCTCTTAAAGGAAGAGAGATAGAAAGAGGTGGCAAGGATTAGGGAAGGAATTGTGAAGCTTCAGACATGAGGTGGCTGAAGGCACGGCCACCAGTGTTGGAGTGATTAAGATCGGGGCTAGGTGAGGGGCAGAGATCTCAGAGGGTTGTGGGGCTGGAGAAGGTTACAGAGACAGGGAGGCCTGAGACCAAGCAGGGATCGGATAACTTCATTCTCCAGCCTTTACCAGACCGGGAGCCGGTGTACGTCAGAAGGAAGCACGGGGGTGGTGGTGATGGGTGAATGGGACTTTACTGCGAGTTGGGATATGGGCAGCAGAATTTTGGGTGTGTGATAATTGATCAGGCTGGAGACCGGTGGAACATTCTAGAGATAGCAAAGACTTGGATTGGGAATCAGCAGCAGGTGAACTGAGAGAGGGATAGAGACGAGCGATGCTGCGAAAGCAGAAAATGATAGTCTTGGTGATGGAGAGGCTGGAAAGTCAAATTGACAGCAACTTTCAGCCTTAGTGAGTGATTAGGGAGTTGATGGTTTTAGAGCTGACTGTTTCTCAGTTTGACTCCATTTTAATGCCTCAGACTTAGAATCATAGAATTCTTACCACGCAGAAGGAGGCTGTTTGGCCCATTGTACAATCCCATAGGCTCAATCCCCATAACCCCACATATTTACCCTATTAATCCTCCTGACATTAAGGGGCAATTAAGCACGGCCAATCAACCTAGCCCACACATCTTTGGACTGTGGGAGGAAACCGGGGCACCCGGAGGGAACCCATGCAGACATGGGGAGAATGTGCAAACTCCACACAGGCAGTGACCCGAGACCGGAATTGAACCCGGATCCCTGGCGCAGTGCTAACCACTGTGCCCCACCCCACTTCATATTCCCCAGAGTGGGAATCTGGAGAGTCTGAGGGCTGTTGAGTGGGAATGCGGGGTTGAGACTGTTATTGAGTGGGGTCATCAGTTGGGGTGGGGTGGAGCGTCAGTTATTGAGTGGGGGCGGAAGAGCGGCATCAGTTGATGGGGAGCAGGATAGGGGCTTCAGTTGCTGAGCGGGGGCGCAGGGCAGAGGGTGGTCTTTAGTTCTTGGGGGGGATGGTGGGAGTAAGAATTGAGCCTTTTCCCAGGGTTAAATCTGCCCTCAGAGAGTAGCCCATTGGGCCACACCTCTTTAAAAAAAACTATCATTAAAAACACAAGGAACTAAAGGGACCTCACAGCTTTCCGAAATTATTCCAAGATTTGTGGCAGCCACTGCCATCTCCTGAGCTTGCAATCCTGAAGCCTGGCTTCACAATCCCACCGGAGAGCGTTAGAAAATGAAGTTTGCTCCTCATCATGGAACATTCCAGTGAGATGTATGAGTCAGTACATTCTGAACCAGTTCTCAGATTTAATGTTGTTACAGTCTCTGCACTTGTCAAACGCACGCTTGTCAAAAGTGACATCTTAGTGTGAAAACACAACCCATATTCCTGGATTTTACTGTCATCTTGCATAATATTTGAAGCCATCAACACGCAGAGACGCATCAACATTATCCTTCCTATCAACTCAGCTTTAACTCAGTGAGGTTCCCATTGTTTGGGGGGAGTTTATATGCCAGGAATTGACAGGTTTAAGCTAGATATGGATTCTCTGTCATGCTGGTTCCCTGATGGCTCTCTGGTTGGGGCTGAATATTTGAGTAACACTTGTCTCTCTTCACTCCTGATGCACAAATCATGAACAGGAGTGACGGAGCTTATGTGGCACTTTTCACAACCACAGGGTGTTTTAAAGCACTTTACAGCTAATGAAGTACGTTTTGAAATGTACTCATTATTTTAATGCAAGAAATGGTGGTGGGGTGGTTAACACCGCAGCCTCGCAGCGCTAGGGACCTGGGTTCAATTCCAGACTTGGGTGACTGTCTGTATGTTCTGCCCATGTCTGCGTGGGTTACCTCCGGGTGCTCCCACACTTCAAAGATTACAAGCTATGCTAAAATTGACCCTTAGCGTCCCAAGCTGTGCAGGCTAGGTGATAAATAGGGTAAATACGTGAGGTTACAGGGATAGGGTCTGGGTAGGATGCTCTGCCGGCATGTCAATGCAAACGATGGACCGAATGGCCTTTTTCTGCATGTAGAGATTCTATGAACCATACTGTGACCGTTGTAAAATTGACACTGACGTAGAAACATGACCAAGGCATGACTAGAATCTGTGAATAGCAAATTCCCATTTACAGCAATGACCTGAATGTTGTTTTTGTGATGTTGGTTGGAGGACCACCACCCCCCCCCCCCACCCCCCCCCCCCCTCCCAACATCCATCTTCCAACCAGTGGAGGACACACCCACACATCAATGGGGATGAGGTAGAAATGATAGAGAGCTTCAAGTTTTTAGATGTCCAGATCACCGACAACCTGTCCTGATCCCCTCCACGCCGACACTATAGTGAAGAAAGCCCACTAATGCCTCTACTTCCTCAGAAGACTGAGGAAACTTGTTATGTCTACTCTGACTCCTACTAATTTTTACAACTTTTATAGGTGCACCACAGAAAGCATTCTCTCTGGTTTTATCACAGCTCGGTATGACTCCTGCTCTACCCAAGACCGCAAGGAATTACAGAGGGTTATGAATGTAGCCCAGTCCATCACGCAGACCAGCCTCCCATCCATTGACTCTGTCTACACTTCCTACTACATCGGCAAAGCAGCCAGTATAATTCGGGACCCCGCACACCCCAGACGTGGTCTGGTCTCACAGCTCTTTAAAATTAGGAAAAGGTTCAATTGGGTGGATGCAGAGAGGCAGTTTCACTTGTGGGGGAGACCAGCAGTAAGAGCCGTAAATATATGATTGTAACTAATAGATCCAAAAAGGAATTCAGGAGAAACCTCTTTACCCAGAGAGTGGCGAGAATGTGGAACTCACTCCCACAGAGAGTAAATACCCACACAGACAAATTGAGACAAATTGTCTCTTTCTGTGCTGGATATATGCAACTTTATCTAATATTGTATTCTTCCAGCTCCTGTTTTAATTATTTGATTTGATTTATTATTGTCTCATGTATCGTGATACGGTGAAAAGTATTGTTTCTTGCACACTGTACAAGACAAAGCATACCGTTCATAGAGAAGGAAAGGAGAGAGTGCAGTATGTAGTGTTACAGTCATAGCTAGGGTGTAGAGAAAGATCAAAATGCAAGATAGATTCATTCAAAAGTCTGATGGCAACAAGGAAGAAGCTGTTCTTGAGTGGGTTGGTACGTGTCCTCACACTTTTGTATCTTTTTCCCGATAGAAGAAGGTGGAAGAGAGAATGTCCGGTGTCCGTGCGATCCTTAATAATACTGGCTGTTTTGCCAAGGCAGTGGGAAGTGTAGACAGAGTCAATGGATGGGAGGCTGGTTTGAGCAATAGACTGGGCTTTGTTCATGATGCTTTGTAGTTCTTTGCGGCCTTGGGCAGAGCAGGAACCCATACCAAGCTGTGATACAACCTGAAAGAATGCTTTCTATGGTGCGTCTATAAAAATTGGTGAGAGTCGTAGTGGAAATACCAAATTTCCTTAGTCTTCTGAGAAAGTACAAGCGTTGATGGGCTTCCTTAACTATAGTGCCGGCATGGGGTGACTAGGACAGGTTGTTTGTGATCCAGATACCTAAAAATGTGAAGCTCTCAACCATTTCTACTTTGTCCCCGTTGATGTAGATAGGGCATGTTCTCCACAACATTTCCTGAGGTCGATGACTATGTCCTTCATTTTGTTGACACTGAGGGAGAGATTATTGTCGCCACAACCATTCACCAGATTGTCTACCTCATCCCTGTACTCTTATCGCGTCATCGTTTGAAATCCGACTCACTACGGTGGTGTCGTCAGCAAACTTGAAAGTTGAGTTGGAGGGGAATTTGGCTGCACAGTCATAGGTGTATAAGGAATATAGTAGGGGGATGAGAACACAGCCTTGTGGAGTATCGGTGTTGAGGATGATTGTGGAGGAGGTGTTGTTGCCTATCCTGACTGATGTCTGTGAGTTTGGAAGTTCAGGATCCAGTCACAGAGGGAGGAGCCGAGACCCAGGCCATGGAGTTTGGAGATGAGTTTTGTAGGAATAATGGTGTTGAAGGCTGGGCTGTAGTCAATAAATAAGAGTCTGAAATAAGTGTCTTTGTTATCTCGGTGTTCCAGGGTTGAGTGAAGGGCCAGGGAAATGGCATCTGTTGTGGACCTGTTGCAGTGGTAGACAAGTTGTAATGGACCCAGGCAGTCTGGGAGGCTGGAATTGATTTGTGCCATGACGAGCTTTTCAAAACATTTCATAATGATGGATGTCGGAACCATCGGCTGATAGTCATTAAGGCACACCGCCTGGCTTTTCTTTGGTAGAGGGATGATGGACATCTCCTTGAAGCAGATAGGGGTCTCAGATTGGTGTAAAGAGAGGATATATCTGTGAATACCCCCCGCCAGCAGATCTCCGCGGGATCTGAGCACTCGTCCGGGTACCCCAGGGGGCCTCCAGTTTAGATGGATTGACACTGTGATTAAAAGAGTGGCTGCTGGAGTTTCTTTTGAAGGTATGAAAAATTCATTTGATAATATTGCCGAGACTCGTTTTACATTCCCCCATCTCCTACTTAGTGCGGACCCAGTGAAGGAAGAAATTAATTTGCTTGAAGACCGCAGTTAACAAGACGCAAACGCGAGATGAGAAAAATTACCATCTGCCCTGTCTGTAGAGACAGAATGGTGTCTGTGGATAATTGTTGACTCGACTATGTTCAGTTCATGCTGCTGCAATGATTCCTGCCATCGATTAATGTGTTTGACCTTTTTATTCTTTATGGGATCTGGGTTTCGCTGACGAGGCCAGCGTTTATTGTCCATCCCAAATTGCCCTTGAGAAGGTGGCGGTGTTGAACCACTGTGGTCCAGGTGGTGTAGGTGCACCCACAGTGCTGTTAGGGAGGGGTGTTCCAGGATTTTGACCCAGTGAAGGAATGGCAATATATATTTCTGCGTCAGGGTGGTGAGTGTCTTGGAGGGGATCTTGCACGAGGTGGCGTTCCCAGGTATCTGCTGCCCTTGCCCTTCTAGGTGGGAGAGGCCATGGGTTTGGAAGGTGCTGTCAAAGACTTAATCCTACAATATTCCAGCAGTTATCCCAGCATTTTCACCTTAAAGCTCAGAATGTGCAATCACAGGAATGTGGCAAATATCTCCCAGTGTTTAAGAGCAACTTTTTACTAGTGAGGGAGTTGTATAAATGATTTAAGGATTCTTATTTAATCCAAAGTACCTGAACATTTAAAATAAGTCACCTGGTATTGAAGATTCACTCCAGTAAGATCATGGCTGATCTGTCGTGGCTCAGTTCCACTTTCCGGCCCTCTCCCCATAACCCTTAATCCCCTCTCTTATCAAAAACCCATCAACCCGCGTCTTAAAAATATTTAGCGAGGTAGCCTCCACCACTTCAACGGGCAGAGAATTCCAGAGATTCACCACCCTTTGAGTGAAGAAGTTCTTCCTCAACTCCGTTCTAAACCGCCCCCCCCCCCTTTATCTTGAGGCTGTGCCCCCTAGTCCTACTATCCTTTCTGAGCGGGAAGAGTCTCTCCACCTCTATCCTATCCATCCCATTCATCATCTTATACGTCTCAATGAGATCTCCCCTCATTCTTCTAAACTCTAACGAGTACAAGCCTAGTTTATTCAGCCTCTCCTCATAGCTCAACCCCCTCAACTCCGGCATCAGCCTAGTAAACCTCCTCTGCACTCCCTCCAAGGCCGAAATATCCTTGCGTAAGTACGGCGCCCAAAACTGCACACAGTACTCCAGCTGCGGCCTCACCAATGCCCTATACAGCTGCAGCAAGACCTCCCTACTTTTATATTCAATCCCCCTCGCTATGAAGGCCAGCATCCCATTCGCCTTCCTGACCACCTGCTGCACCTGCAAGCTGGGTTTTTGCGACTCATGCACAAGGACCCCGAGGTCCCTCTGCACCGTCGCCTGCTGCAGTTTTTCTCCACGTAAGTAATAATCCTTCCTACCATTATTCCTACCAAAGTGGACCACCTCGCACTTGCCAACATTAAATTCCATTTGCCAGTTCCGGGGCAGGCTCGAAGGGCCAGATGGCCTACTCCTGCTCCTATTTCTTATGTTCTTATATTATAACAATTTCCCAGCTGGAATTCTCCAGTAGATTGTAAAAATATCAATCTTAAACATGGTCTGTTGACTACAAATTGGGTTGCAATCCTCTAGGTAATGTCAAAGTACAGTATCATCACGCATCTCCCATTCTGGTTACTCGTTCATTCCTAATACACCCACTTCCGGTGACCATACCTTCAGCCTGGACCCCAAGCATGTTCCCCCTCTCTGCCTCACTCACTCTCTCCTCCTCAAATACGCTCCTCCAGAGCTATCTCCTTGCCTGTACTTTTGTTCACCTGTCCCGAGCTCTCCTTGTATGGCCCGATTCCGATTTTGTTTATTCTTTCATGGGAAGTGGGTACAAGGTCAGCATTGCTCTCCCATCTCACGTGTAGACCCGGCCAGGTGAGGACAGCAGATTTCCTTCCCTAACTGGAATTTCCTGCGAGTGTTTATAAGATTATGAATGGCATGGACAGAATGGATAGTCGGATGCTTTTTCTTCGGGTAGAAAAGTCAAGCACTGGGTGGGGGAACACAGGTTTAAGGTGTGTGGGGAAAAGTTTAGAGGAGATGTGTGAGGCAAGGTTTTTATATAGAATGCTTAGAACACATTACCCGGGGAGGTAGTGGGAGCAGGTACGATTGCGGCATTTAAGGGGCATCGAGACAAATACATAAACAGGATGAGAGTGGAAGGATACGGACCCTGTAAATGCCGATGGTTTAGGGAGACATCATGATCGGCACAGGCTTACAGGGCCAAAGGACTTGTTACTGTGCTGTACTGTTATTTATTCTTTGGTGAACTCGTTGGGTTTTTACAATAATTGCCAATCGTTGTCATAGCCACCATTACTGACACAAGTTTATATTCTAGGTTTATAATTAATTGAATTTAAATTTCACCAGCTGCCACAGGATTTGAACCCGTGCCCCCAGGATATTAGTCTGGATTATTAGACCAGTGACATTACCACTGCGCACCATCTCCCTAAAACTTTGTTTGATAATGCTCCTGTGATGGTTTGCTCGGTTAACAGTGCTGTGTAAATACAATTGGCTCTAGGGATGGAGTGCTGAATGAGAGTCCCTGTACACTATTCTCCTTGGAAAGGCGGAGATTGAGAGGGGACATGATAGTAGTATATAAGATAATGAAGGGAATGGATAGAGTTAATAGTGAGAGACTGCTCCCTAGACTGGATACGAACACGAGAGGTCATCATTTAAGGGTGAGGGGGGAGAGGTATAATTTGGAGGTGAGAAGAAGGTTCTTTACGCAGAGTTGTGGGGGTCTGGAACGTGCTACCGAGTAGGGTGGTGGAGGCAGGAACGTTGGACTCGTTTAAGATGCAGTTAGATAGGCACATGAGTGAAACGAGAATGGAGGGATATGGTAGGGGATATTAAATAGGGTTAAACCTCAGGAGACACCGGAAAGGCAGGCTGTAAGATTAATATTTTTTGACTTTATTCCACAGGTGGAGGTCCACCTCGTGTCAAACGAGGGGCATTCACACGGCGGGTCGTGCGTGGGCTGCTCTTGGAAGTTCCAGGAGTGGCCTAGTACTTCGTGTCGGTGTGTGTGCTTGATCCTGGACCGGTAGATGGGCGCCGCAACAGCTCAGTGACTAGCACTGCTGGCTGTGCAGGCACATGGATTTGGGCCTGTGTCTGTGGGAGTTTGCGCATTCTCCCTGTGGTTGCGTGGGTTTCCTCCGGGCGCTCCGGTTTCCTCCCACACCCCAAAGATGTGTTCTCAGGCTAATCGGTTTTTACCAAATTGACACTATTTCTTCCCTGAATCTGACTGAGTAGGGTTCCATTCATAGATACGCAGGGTAGAATAGGTGTAGGGTGATGTGGCAGCGCGGGCTCGTTGGGCCGAAGGGCCTGTTTCCTGTGCTGGATTGTTCTTTGTTCTTTGTACACGGTCACTCAGACTAAGGGCAGTACTCGGGAGGGGATGATGGCTAATGTCGGGCTTATTCTCACCAATATTCATCCTTGTGCTATTGCTCATTATAAAGTCTCACTCACCAATAACAGGCGAGGTGAGTGGAAGAGTGTCCCTGCGGAGAGATATTGTCTTCACAGGAGAGAGAGAACTCAATCAGTGCAATCCAGGTGTCATAGATCAAAACATCCTGTCTCAATGGTAGAAAGATGGGCTAGCATTTATATAGTGCCTCTCACATCCTCAGGACACCCCAAAGCATCTCACAGCCAATTAAATATTTTTTGACGTGCAGTCATTATTGTAATGTAGAAAATGCAAACATCTATTTTTGTGATGCTGATTACTCATCACGATACTGGGAGAACTCCCCCACCTTTCCCCATATTTGTAGAATCATAGAAACCCGACAATGCAGAAGGAGGCCATTCAGCCCATCAAGCCTGTGCTGGCAACAATTCTACCCAGGCCCTATCTCTGTAACCCCAAGTATTTATCCTGCTAATCCCTGTGACACAAAGGGGCAATTTATCATGACCAATCTACCTGACCCACACATCTTTGGAGTGTGAGAGGAAACTGGAGCATCCAGAGGAAACCCACGCAGACACTGGGAGAACATGCAAACTCCACACAGTGACCTCAGGCTGGAATTGAACCTAGGACCCTGGTGCTGTGAAGCAGCAGTGCTAACCACTGTGCCACTCGTAATAGTGATAGTATCATGGGATCTTTAGTGCCCACTTTCGAGGGCAGAGGGGTCTGCAGCTTCAGGTCTCATCTGAAAGGCCACACCTCAAGACAGTGCAGCACTCCCTCAGTACTGGCACTGGGAGTGTCAACTAGGGAGTGGAATTTAGACTGAGTGTGCCAAATTGTAGAGATACTTTTGCTTTCGCTGCTCCTTTATGGCCAATGAAGTGAAAGAAAAATGTCCTTTAGAAACAACTAGTTAATTGTTAGTAAATTTCCATCTGCAACACTTATTAACTTTAATGTTTTATTGCATCGCAAGCTTCTATAAACCGACTGCTGTGTTTGGCATCATTTGGGAAGCAATGTTCACAATGGAATTTAGATTTTGCTCAGCATTGGGAAATGGGATTATCCAATACAGAAACCGATGTTTGGGGTGGCACAGTGCTTAGCACTGCTGTCTCACAGTGCCAGGGACCCGGGTTCAATTCCCGGCTCGGGTCACTGGCTGTGCGGAGTCTGCACATTCTCCCTGTGTCTGCGTGGGTTTCCTCCGGGTGCTCCAGTTTTGTTCCACTGTCCGAAAGGCGTGCTGGTTAGGGTGCATTGGCCGTGCTAAATTCTCCCTCAGTGTACCCGAACAGGCGCCGGAGTGTGGCGACTAGGGGAATTTCACAGTAACTTCATTGCAGTGTGAATGTAAGCCTGCTTACGACTGAAAAATAAACAACAATCATTTCTGTTGCCAATTCCGAGATGTCTGACCTCACTCCCACGCCCATTTCATGGAGTGTTAGCTGGTTGTGGGCAGGCAGTATTGGTGGAATGAGAACTCTGCCAAGTCCCTGGATAATGGAAAGGATATTTGGGATATTTAGCTCCCAAGACCTGGTCCACTTTTACATTCTCCTACCAAACTCACTTCCCTTACTCCAGGGAAAAGCCTCTCTCCTGTGTCACTTCGAGCTGTCTTGTCTACACGCCACCCTGTGCCCTGTATCTCGAGAGCTGGGCATTTTGTACCATTGTTCAGCACCATTGATGCCTTTATCACTAGTAACTCTTTCACTGCCAATTATCCCAGTTATCCCATTCCAAAACGATCCTATTTTGTGTTTTTATTTATCCATGGGGAGTGGGTATTGCTGGGTGAGTCAGTATTTGTTGTCCATCCCTAATTAGAGGCTCGTTAGAGGGGTCAGTTTTTGTTCAAAGTGTGCAAGAAGGTTTTTTGACTCAGTATGTAGATAGGCCGACGAGAGGTGAGGCTATATTGGATTTGGTGCTCGGTAATGAGCCAGACCAGGTGCTAGACTTGGAAGTTGGTGTACAGTTTGGGGATAGTGATCACAATTCGATTACGTTCACCTTAGTGATGGAAAGGGATAGGCATGAACCTCGGGTCAGTAGTTTCAGCTGGGGGAAGGGTAATTATGAGGCAATTAGGAAGCATTGGTTGGAATGGAAGATTACAGGGACTGGGAACATCCGAGATGTGGAGATTTTTCAAGGAGCAGCTATTGCGGGTCTGTGATAAGTATATCCCTGTCAGGCAAGGAGGATTTGGTAGGCCCAGGGAACCGTGGTGCACCAAAAAAGTTGATTCGTTGGTTAGGAAGAAAAAGGAGGCTTATGTTCGGATGAGGCTTGAGGGCTCAGGTAGTGCATTAGAAAGTTTTAGATTGGCTAGGAGGGAGTTGAAGAGGGAGTTAAGAAGGGCTAAAAGAGGGCATGAGATGATTTTGGCTGATAGGATTAAGGAGAACCCTAAGGCGTTTTACAGGTATGTCAAGAACAGAAGGTTGGTTAGGACAAGATTAGGGCCAGTTACAGACAGTAGAGGGAAGTTGTGTGTGGAACCGGAGGAGATTGGAGAGGCGTTGAACCAATATTTCTCTTCGGTGTTCACGCAAGGGGACAGGAATGTAGCTGAGGAGGACACTGGGGTGCAGGGGTGTGTAATAGATAGTATTGCAGTTGATACGGGGGATGTGCTGGATATTTTAGAGGGATTGAAAATAAATAAGTCCCCTGGTCCAGATGGGATTTACCCTAGGATTCTTTGGGAGGCAAGAGGGGTGATTGCGGAGCCTCTGGCTCTGATCTTCAGGTCGTCGTTAGTCTCTGGTACAGTACCAGAAGATTGGAGGACAGCAAATGTTGTCCCATTGTTTAAGAAGGGGAGAAGGGACTTCCCTGGGAATTATAGACCGGTGAGTCTTACTTCTGTGGTGGGTAAGGTTTTGGAAAGGATTATTAGAGACAGGATTTATAGTTATTTGGAAAGTAATGAGTTGATTAGAGACAGTCAGCATGGTTTTGTAGCGGGTAGGTCATGCCTTACTAACCTTATCGAGTTCTTTGAGAAAGTGACCAAAGAGGTGGATAGGGGTAAGGCAGTTGATGTGGTGTATATGGATTTTAGCAAGGCGTTTGATAAGGTTCACCATGGTAGGCTTCTGCAGAAAATGCAGATGTATGGGATTGGGGGTGATCTAGGTAATTGGATCAGGAATTGGCTAGCAGATAGGAGACAGAGAGTGGTGGTTGATGGGAAATATTCGTCATGGAGTTCGGTTACAAGTGGTGTGCCTCAGGGATCTGTTTTGGGGCCACTGCTGTTTGTAATTTTTATTAATGATCTGGATGAGGGTATAGTTGGGTGGATTAGTAAGTTTGCTGATGACACCAAAGTCGGAGGTGTGGTAGATTGTGAGGAAGGGTGTCATAGTTTGCAGGATGACTTAGAAAGGTTGCAGAGCTGGGCTGAGAGGTGGCGGATGGAATTTAATGTGGAGAAGTGTGAGGTAATTCATTTCGGTAGGAATAACAGATGTGTTGAGTATAGGGCTAACGGGAGGACTTTGAATAGTGTGGAGGAGCAGAGGGATCTAGGTGTATGTGTACATAGATCCCTGAAAGTTGGGAATCAAGTAGATAAGGTTGTTAAGAAGGCATACGGAGTTTTGGCGTTTATTGGTAGGGGGATTGAATTTAGGAGTCGCAGCGTCATGATGCAACTGTACACATCTCTGGTGCGGCCGCACTTGGAGTTTTGTGTGCAGTTCTGGTCCCCACATTACAGGAAGGATGTAGAGGCTTTGGAGAGGGTGCAGAGGAGGTTTACCAGGATGTTGCCTGGTATGGAGGGGAGATCCTATGAGGAGAGATTGAGAGATTTGGGGTTGTTTTCGCTGGAAAGAAGGCGGCTAAGAGGGGATCTCATTGAAACATATAAGATGATTAGAGGTTTAGACAGGGTAGATAGTGATAGCCTTTTTCCTAGGATGGAGAAAGCTAGCACGAGGGGGCACGATTTTAAATTAAGGGGGGGGTAGTTATAGGACAAATGTTAGGGGTAGGTTCTTTACCCAGAAGGTGGTGAGGAACTGGAATGCCCTGCCAGCTGCAGTTGTAAATGCACCTAGTTTGGGGGCGTTTAAAAGATCTGTGGATAGGTTTATGGATGAAAAGGGATTGGTTTAGGCTAGTGGGTCATTGTTTTGTAACTGGTCGGCGCAACGTCGTGGGCCGAAGGGCCTGTTCTGCGCTGTAATGTTCTATGTTCTATGTTCTAATTGCCCTTGAACTAAGTGTCTTGTTTAGCCATTTCAGAGGGCAGTTGAGAGTCAACCACATTGCTGTGGCTCTGGAGTCACATGTAGGCCAGACCAGGTAAGGACGGCAGATTTCCTTCCCGAAAGAACATTAGTGAACAGGATGGGTTTTCCAACAATAATGGTTTCGTGGTTAGACTTTCTAGTTTTTTTTATTGAATTCAAATTTCACCATCTGCCATGGTGGGATTTGAACTCCGATCCCCCCAGAGCATTACCCCTGGGTCTCTGGATTATTAGTTCAATGACAGTACTGCTACGGTACTGCCTCCCCACATGCCATATCATGCAGTTTGTGGGGTGCAAATTTCAGCATTCAGAGTCTTGCAGCACAGAAGGAGGCCATTCTGCCCATTGTAGCGGTGCTAGCTCTTGAAGGAGCTCCCCAATTAGTTGGACCCACCTTACTGCTTGTTCCTCCATTAGTTTAGCAAAGTTTCTCCCCTTCCGACAGTTATCCATTTTCCTTCTGTGTTCCTGCCAGGCGTTCCGGATCCCACCAATCCCTGTGCTTCAAAGAAAGCTCTAAATTATCTGAAACGTGTCTCCTTTTATTTTCCTGTTGCCTGTGTCACAGGAAACAGTTTCTCTTTATTTCTTTGGCAGGATTACGAACAGATGAGTTAGTAGCAGCAGGCAAAGGCCACTCAGCCCTTCAATCATGTACTGCCATCCGGTCTGTGTGCAAGTCAGGACTCTGACCTTCCGGTTACTTGCCGTTTTATCACGATCCTACTCCCACGCCCCCACCTCTGTCCTTGGCCTGCTGCGATGTTCCAGCAAAGCTCAACGCAGACTGGAGGAACAGCATCTCATCTTCCGGCTCGGCACTTTACAGCCTTCCGGTCTCAACATTGAATTCAATAACCTCAGATTATCAGCTCCATTCCACCTCAATCCTTATACTTTCATTCTATTTTATTTAATTTTTAACTGTTCTCTTCTTTTTATTTCTTTATTGTCTTTCTTTATTTTTCTTCCCTCCCCACAATTTCCCCAGTTTATCCCCTCTTTCCTTACATTTTCTCCTCCTTTGCTTCCCCTTTTTCTCTATTTCACCCCTCTCCCACCATTTCCCCCCATATCTTCATCTGTCACAGTTTACCCCTCTGACTTTAACTTCTCTGCTGTTTGGCCACTCACACCCTCTGTTCTCTCTATGGGCTGCCATTAGCAGCCTTTCCCCTAGTTCCAGTGGCTATGATCCATCTTTCATTCCCTCACCCTGCAGTATAAATATCTGATGTGGAGATGGACTGGGGTAAACACAGTAAGAAGTCTCATAACACCAGGTTAAAGTCCAACATGTTTATTTGTAGCGAACGCTACTAGCTTTTAACATAGAACCCTACGGAGCAGAAACAGGCCCTTCGGCCCATCGAGTCTGCACCGAACACAATCCCACCCAGACCCTATCCCCATATCCCTACACATTTACCTGCTAATCCCTCTAACCTACACAACCCAGGACACTAAGGGGCAATTTTAGCATAGCCAATGAACCTAACCCGCACATCTTTGGACTGTGGGAGGAAACCGGAGCACCCGGAGAAAACCCACGCAGACACGAGGAGAATGTGCAAACTCCACACAGGCAGTGACCCGAGCCGGGAATCGAACCCAGGACCCTGGAGCTGTGAAGCAGCAGTGCTAACCACTGTGCTACCGTGCCGCTTTTGGAACTGGCTGTTCTTCATCAGGTGACCTGATGAAGGAACAGCGTTCTGAAAGCTAGTGGCATTTGCTATAATTATCTCCCACTTTCTCTGCCTTTTAGCTTTGACAAAGGGTCATTTGGACTCTTTTCTCTCCTTACAGATGCTGCCAGACCCGCTCAGATTTTCCAGCAGTTTCTCTTTGGTTTCCACCACCCATGCCTGATCTGACTGTAACCTTCTGCCTACCCCTCAGCAGACACACCCTGCCAGTCTCTTGCCACATTTGCAGTAGGGGGAGACAGTGAGCTGAGAAGATGCCAGATTCACTGGCCTCTGATTCCTCCAGCCCCTCTTCCTCATCAGCCGAGCTCTCTGCTTCTCCTTGCCTCTTCCAATGTTCCTCCCAAAATCCGTCTCCAGAGGTTCTGACCATCAGTGAGTGTCTCCCAGTTGTCACTGTCTCACTCCTTGGTAGTTGGGAAGCTGCGGATGCCAACGAGGCCATAACTCAGTGGGCAGTTCACAGGCCTTTGATTACATGAGTTCATAAGATTTGGGCGGCACGGTAGCACAGTGGTTAGCACTGCTGCTTCACAGCTCCACGGACCTGGGTTCGATTCCTGGCTCTGTCTGTGTGGAGTTTGCACATTCTCCTCGTGTCTGCATGGGTTTCCTCTGGGCACTCCGGTTTCCTCCCACAGTCCAAAGATGTGCGAATTAGGCACATTGGCCAGGCTAAAATTGCCCCTTAGTGAGATGCTTAGGTTAGAGGGATTAGTGGGTAAAATATGTAGGGATTTGGAGGTAAGGCCTGGGTGGGGTTGTGGTCAGTGCAGACTCGAAGGGCTGAAGGGCCTCTTTCTGCACTGCAGGGTTGTATGATTTCTATGACAGGAGCAGAATTAAGCCATTTGGCCCATCGAGTCCACTCCGCCATTCGATCATGACTCACATGCACCCACACCAAGCTGTGATACAACCAGAAAGAATGCTTTCAATGGTGCATCTGTAAAAGTTGGTGAGAGTTTTAAATTTGCCGCCCCTTATCCTGAGACTGTGACCTCTTGTCTTAGAATGGCCCACAAGAGGAAGCATCCGCTCCACGCCTACTTTATCCAGACCTTCTATCATCTCAGTTTGATCTCCCCTCATTCTTCTAAATTCCAGACAGTATGTGACATGACCCACCACCCATCCAGTGAACCTCCAACAGGTGCTACCCAGTCACGGAACCCCATCGAGCTCTCGACATTTTGTTTGGAGGGTTGAAAGCAGTTTGAATACAGTCTCGTCAGCTGTGAGCAACTGAAGGGATATGCTGTTTGATTTGAACAGCCGGTCAGCGGGACAGACAGACTCATGTGCCTGACATCACACCAACACTCACATTCATCACTCCTCTGCGCTGTTCCATTGTGCGGCAGGCAGAATCACATTTTGGATTGAAGGCAGCATCCTGTCAGTGGAAAGCTGGTGAGCTTTCTGTTTCACGCAGGGAGTTTCTATCCTTTTCCGATCACAGTTGATATGAACATAGATTCATTTCGATACAGTTTGTGTTCGTGAACTGAAATGCACCCTTTCTGATACAGCCTTGTTTACTGCGCTGTGATTATCCTGGGCTTCACACAGAGACATCACGGTTTGACTACATCCTGTGTATCAGATGTCAAACTAAGCTTTTGATTTGATTTGATTTATTATTGTCGCCTGTATTAATATACAGTGAAAAGCACTCTTTCTTGCGCGCTATACAGACAAAGCACACCGTATATGGAGAAGGAAAGGAGAGTGTGCAGAATGTAGTGTTACAGTCACAGCTAGGGTGTAGAGAAAGATCAACTTAATGCGAGGTAGGTCCATTCAAAAGTCTGGTGGCAGCAGGGAAGAAGCTGTTCTTGAGATGATACATGACTTCAGACTTCTATAACTTTTTCCCAACAGAAGAAGGTGGGAGGGAGAATGTCTGGGGTGCATGGGGTCCTTAATTATGCTGGCTGTTTTTCCAAGGCAGCGGGAAGTGGAGACAGAGTCAATGGATGGGAGGCTGGGTTGCCTGATGGATTGGGCTACATTCACAACCCCTTGTAATTCCTTGCAGTTTTGGGCAGAGCAGGAGCCCACACCAAACTGTGATACGACTAGAAAGAATGCTTTCAATGGTGCATCTGTAAAAGTTGGTGAGAGTCGTAGTGGACACACCAAATTTTCTTTGTCTTCTGAGAAAGTAGAGGCGTTGGTGAGCTTTCTCAACTATAGTGTTGGCATGGGGGGGGCCAGGACAGGTTGTTGGTGATCTGGACACCTAAAAACTTGAAGCTCTCGACTCTTTCTACTTAATTCCCATTGATGTAGACAGGGACATGTTCTCCATGACGCTTAGAGAGATTGCATGGGACTATTTTTGACAAATGGCTGGTGGGTTCTCCACAGGGTGGTATTTTCACAAGACCAAGGCCCTGCCAGTGTGTTCAATGGCAGGAGGGATGGGAAGAAAGAATTTGGCCAAAAATCAGTTTCATGCCAATATGAATTTCCCACGGGATCCTGCACCTTGATGGGAAACCTGCAGGAGGCTGGTGTGAAGCTGATTTGGGATGCAGATAAAGAACCTGATTCTCCACTGCATCTGCTGAAGATCATACCAGTGCCAAACACATCTGGAACAATGTGGAGTGCAGATGTTGGGACCCAACTGGAGCTGTCTCTGGAGCTCATGATGGAGGCCACCAGCAATCCTAGACCCCAGAACACCATGGCAGTGGGTCAGGGGGAGCATCTATAGGTGGACCTTCCAGATTCAATATCCTGGACAGGGCCCATCTTTCAGCCTCAATGTTCCCGGAGATGCATCTTCTTTCTCGGGTGGTCCTCCTTCTTGCCTCAGTGGTGGGTCAGTGATGTTGGGCACCTTTCAATATGGCTCCCGGACACTACAGCAGATTATGTACCATCCAGGCCCCTCCCACCATGGAGTACGGCACAAAACACCTGGGTGCCTAATTGTCAAGGTCGGGGTCAGAAGATTTGCCGTGTTTTTTCCAGGTGTTCCGGGTTCCTCCCACAATCCAAAGATGTGCGGGTTTAGGTTGATTGGCCATGCTAAATTGACCCTAGGGCCGGGAATACTGCTTGGAAGGGATTGTGGTCAGTACACATGCGATGGGCCGAATGGCCTCCTGTACTGTATGGATTCTAAACAAATGATCTGATCATTACCACATTGCTGGCGGTGGGATCTTGCTGTGCACTAATTGGCTGCCAAGTTTCCCACAACAATGCCTGCACTTTTCTAAAATACTTCATTGGTTGTAAAGCACTTTGAGATGTCTGTTAGTTATGAAAGGTGCTATATAATTGCAAATCTTTCGAAGCAACTTCAGTTTTTCCACCGGGGGTGGGGGGTAATACCCTTAACACCAGGTAATTCTCCACTAAACCAAAACCCCATGTTAGACAGAATGTGGTAAGGAGACATCATTGAATTTAAAAAGGAAAATTTATCATCTTCAATAGGAATTTAAATCTTTTGTGTTACATACACCTTAATTATGTATCAGGGGAGGGGAGCAGAATGGATTTTCAATCTCTCTCTCTCTCCCTCCCTCCACCTCAGAGTTGCCACTTCTGTTAGTTTTTATGAGTAAGTTGATAAATTACTCCGTGTATTTCATCCTAATATGTATGGGCCGTAACGTAAAGTGTCCTGAGTGCAATTATTACTGCTGTCTCTTTTTACAAAGGAAAAGAGGGATTCCAGTTATTATTTCTCCCCCATCAGTCATCCTTGTGGGAATGATGTGAGATATTATTGAAGTCTTGCCGTATCCTTAACACAGTGACAACCCGCCCATATATCCAGCTGTTGGATGGGTTTAAACTTGTCACCGTCGACAGAGAGCTTTAGAGAACTCTTTGATTTCTAACGTGAAATGGACAATCTGTTCTCTTGTTACTGATAGGATTAAAACACCATCATTATACACATAAAAATATTCACATACTCTCATGTACAGAAACTCAAATGTTTACTAACACACACACAGATACAGGCGTGTATACATAAACATACACACTTAGGTATGCATACACAGGCACTCACATACACACACAGGTAAACATATATACACATGCACATGCATCTGCATACACATGCACAGACGCATAGGTGCACAGACGCATAGGTGCACACACATAGACACACAGGCACACAAATACACATGGACCTGCACACACACACATGCACCTGCACAGACACACACACACACACAGTTATAGACACACACACACACACAAATGTGCACATGAATCTGCATACACACAAACATACAGACACATAAAGGCTGTGTGTGTGTGCACGCGCACACACACATAGACACACACACACGTGTACACACACTTTAAACAGTTGAACTGTCCAATCTGGATTCAATCAACAGAATACCCAGAATTGCGATCAGTGTGCCCCTGAACGTGAATCTATTGCTGAAGATGAGAATATTATTCTCCAATGAATAAACTTCCCCACTCCTCAAAGACAGGCTGTCATTTCTGTCACGTTGCCATGGGAATCTCAGATTCCACTATCCCAGAGAAACACAGATGGTGTGTTCAGAAATTCATTGTGCATCTGCTCATCGTGAAATCTTACTGATCATCCGCATTACATATTGCTGAAAGATCATTAGTGATATTTTCCATATGCCTCTTAAAATTAAGGAATAATTTGATTGCAGCAGTTACATGCACACCATTATCATGCTAGCTGCTGGTATTTACCTTTAGTGATGAAGGAGAAGTTTACAGGGGGAGCAGTGGAGAGTGAAAGAGCGATGCATCAAACTTGGCAGCCACGAAATTCCAATCATGCCAAAGTCACCAACTATTCCCGCCAGCGGAATAACAAATCCCAGAAAGCAGTGCCCGTGTAAAGGCTAAAATCCTGAACTGGTAACTCTGTGTTAGTCAAAGCTTGTCAGTGCCAACCAATGAGAGTGGAGTCAGACCACACGAGCGTACAAAATTCATGGATCTTTGGGCAAGCCATCATCTGATATCAAGATCTCCCTGTGAAAAGTCGTGGAAAGCCTGCAAGGCACCATGGTCATCACTGCTCTCTCTCTCTCTCTCAGCGCCAGGGACCCAGGTTCGATTCCGGCCTCGGGTCACTGTCTGTGTGGAGCCTGCATGTTCTCCCCATGTCTGCATGGGTTTCCTCTGGGTGCTCCGGTTTCCTCCCACAGTGAAGGTTAGGTGGATTGGCTGTGCTAAATTGCCCCTTAGTGTCCAAAGATTTGCAAGTTAAGGGGATTGGCCATGCTAAATCACCCCTTAGTGTCCAAAGATTTGCAGATTAGGGGGATTGGCCATGCTAAATTGCCTCTTAGTGTCCAAAAATTTGCAGGTTAGGAGGATTGGCCATGCTAAATCACCCCTTAGTGTCCAAAGGTTTGCAGATTAGGGGGATTGGCCATGCTAAATTGCCTCTTAGTGTCCAAAAATTTGCAGGTTAGGAGGATTGGCCATGCTAAATCACCCCTTAGTGTCCAAACATTTGCAGGTTAGGAGGATTGGCCATGCTAAATTGCCTCTTAGTGTCCAAAAATTTGCAGGTTAGGAGGATTGGCCATGCTAAATCGCCCCTTAGTGTCCAAAGATTTGCAGGTTAGGGGGATTAGTGGAATAAATACGTGAGGTTATGGGGATAGGGCAGGAAATGAGGCTGGGTAAGATGCTGTCTTGGAGAGTAGGTGCAGACTCAATGAGCCAAATGACCTCCTTCTGCACTGTAGGCATTCTATGAGTGCAGCTCAACATGTGATGGATGTACCACTGCTCTCTTATCTGTGTCCTTAGCTGATCCGCAAAGGCCACAAAGATTCTCCAGGATTCCCCCCAGCAGTGTGAAACCAGGGAAAGTGTTCTGACTGACACTGAGGAGGCGGTGGTCTATATCATGCCCACAGACAGCAGACTAAGCAGAAAGCAATGATGGAGCTTGCCCAGTGCTAACCCCTGACATTTTTCTCCAACCTTTTATAAAGTCAGGCTGTCATGAGGTGTGAATAAACTACTTGAGGATTTTTCACACGTTTGCTGCTTTCACTCATCCGTTGTTTTTGGGCCCGAAGGAATATTGGGTTACGCAGAGACACACTGGCATGGGGAGGTAGAGAGTGCCACTTAATTGGCTACAATAAAGTTCTGCTTGAATCAGATCTGTGGGCCAATGTGTTGGGATTGATCTCCTTGGGGTTTTAGGGTACAACCTTTCGTATCCTTCTGACTCCAGTGGAATTGAACATTCATAGCTCGGCAGGCAAATCTGTTGAACCCAGTCAGTTGTGGAACTCTGTATGTGTCCAGGATTGAAACTCTGACTTAAACTGAGAGGTTAAACTCTAACCTGAATTCCCTCCTGTTGGTTCCAGGTTCCCTGGTGTGCAGCCCACACGTGTCAGAGCTCTCACTCAATTCCCAGGTTGGACCCGGGGTTCAGAACCTCTCGCTGTCTCCTCGCCTGAGCCCAGACGGTAAACAGCACTCGCCGCTGATGACCCCTGTCCTGACAGACTCTTCGTGCATCAAGACTGATGATGAAGAAGAAATGAGGAGAAAGGTTTGACGTTGATTATCAATGCCCTCCCACGTCCCCCTCTGCCCCCGCTTTCCAAATGCCCCCCCCACCCCCTTCCCAAACGCCTCCCCCATCCCCTTCCCAAACGCCTACCCCACCCCCACCCTGTTCCCAAAGCCCCCCCACCCCTTCCCAAACGCCTCCCCCAACCCCACCCTGTTCCCAAAGCCCCCCCACCCCTTCCCAAACGCCTCCCCCAACCCCACCCTGTTCCCAAAGCCCCCCACCCCTTCCCAAATGCCTCCCCCACCCCCACCCTGTTCCCAAAGCCCCCCACCCCTTCCCAAATGCCTCCCCCACCCCCACCCTGTTCCCAAAGCCCCCCACCCCTTCCCAAACGCCTCCCCCACCTCCACCCTGTTCCCAAAGCCCCCCACCCCCTTCCCAAACGCCTCCCCCATCCCCTTCCCAAACGCCTCCCCCATCCCCTTCCCAAACGCCTCCCCCAACCCCACCCTGTTCCCAAAGCCCCCCACCCCTTCCCAAACGCCTCCCCCATCCCCTTCCCAAATGCCCCCCCACCCCCTTCCCAAACGCCTCCCCCACCCCCACCCTGTTCCCAAAGCCCCCCACCCCTTCCCAAATGCCTCCCCCACCCCCACCCTGTTCCCAAAGCCCCCCACCCCTTCCCAAATGCCTCCCCCACCCCCACCCTGTTCCCAAAGCCCCCCACCCCTTCCCAAACGCCTCCCCCACCCCCACCCTGTTCCCAAAGCCCCCCACCCCTTCCCAAACACCTCCCCCACCCCCACCCTGTTCCCAAAGCCCCCCACCCCTTCCCAAACGCCTCCTCCACCCCCACCCTGTTCCCAAAGCCCCCCACCCCTTCCCAAACGCCTCCCCTGTTCCCAAAGCCCCCCACCCTTCCCAAACGCCTCCCCCTCCCCCACCCTGTTCCCAAAGCCCCCCACCCCTTCCCAAACGCCTCCCCCACCCCCACCCTGTTCCCAAAGCCCCCCCACCCCTTCCCGAACACCTCCCCCACCCCCACCCTCTTTCCAAAGCCCCCCACCCCTTCCCAAACACCTCCCCCAACCCCACCCTGTTCCCAAAGCCCCCCACCCCTTCCCAAACGCCTCCCCCTCCCCCTCCCCCACCCTGTTCCCAAAGCCCCCCCACCCCTTCCCGAACACCTCCCCCACCCCCACCCTCTTTCCAAAGCCCCCCACCCCTTCCCAAACACCTCCCCCACCCACTTCCCCAAACACCCACCACCACCAGCGCACCCCCCATCCCACTGACCATGGTCTGCAACATAAAACCTGATGTCAAATCGGACATCCATAGAATCCCTACAGTGCTGAAGGAGGCCATTCAGCCCATTGTGTCTGTTCCAAAGAGCATCTTACCCAGGTCCCCACCCTGACTGCCTCTGATTGGATAATCAGTGAGATCAGCTGATGGCTCTGAGAGTTTCTCTTGTGACTGAAGTGTCTGAGACAGTTGTTACACCAGCTTACAATTACACTTATTCCTCACACCCCAGGCCAGGTTTTTGGGGAGTCGGAATGGTTCTGGCAGCACCGTGGCAATGTGGTTAGTGCCGCTGCCTCTCAGCGCCAGGGACCCGGGTTCAATTCTGACCTTGGGTCACCGTCTGTGTGGAGTCTGCATGTTCTCCCCGTGTGTGCGTGGGTTTCCTCCGGGTGCTCCGGTTTCCTCCCACAGTCCAAAGATATGCAGGTTAGTTGGATTGGCCATGATAAATTCTCCCTTAGTGTCGGGAGGATTAACAGGGTAATACGTGGGGGTGAAGGGGATAGGGCCTGGGTGGGATTGTTGTGGGTGCAGACTCGATGGGCTGAATGGTCTCATGTGTTGTAGGGATTCTATGATTCAATTCCTGGATTCCTGCTCCTGTTCCCAGTGACTCCCTCTGCTAATTCTTGCTGATAAGGGGGCAGAATTTAGGGATCTTTTGAAAGGTAGGTTCAAAAGGCCTTCCCCGTGTCCACCTTCTATTCCAACTCGCTCCCACCTCCTGGGCCCCGGCATCCCCCACCCCCGTGGAATATTGATGGAATACTAACAGGGTCAGATTCGTGAATCCACTCTGAAGCCCTCTCCCCAGAGACATGCAATTCCATTCTCTTCCGGAGCCTGTCCAATTCCCTTCGGAAAGCCTCAGCTGAATCTGCCTCTCTCAGGCAGCGTGTTCCACATCCAAACCAGCCGCTGTATCTCCCTCAAGTCGCCGTTGCTTCTTTTGTCCTTCACCTCAAACCTGGGAGTTCAAACTTTGTCATTTTCTACTGAATGGAGGAAGATTAGATTTTCCAGAAATGGTGGAATATTGGACATAATTAACTGAAACATCCTTTTTCCTCTTTGGTTTTGGGAGCTGTGCAGAGCCATTTCCTGTGAAACACCCTTCCACCTTTCCGGGAGAGGCGTCAGGAGTATTTGTAACTCGGTGATATCCATCCAGGAATATAAAGCTTGCCACTGAATAGAAAACAGAAGCTTAATGGCCCAAGGCTCAACCAAGCCCCTTATTGCAACCAGTGGTAGCTCGCTGCACAGTCCAATTCTCTCTTGTGCTCTCAAACCAATAACTCATCCTCAAATTAGAATCGTAGAATCCCAACAGTGCAGAAGAGGGCCAGTCGGCCCATCGAGTCTGGACTGACAACAATCCCACCCAGGGATTCCTCGTAACCCCACATATTAACCCTGCTAATCCCCTGACACTGTGCAATGGTACAGGGGGTGCCTGTAACCATTGCACCACATGGAAAGCCTGATATCTTTAGCTGTGTGGGTTGGTGTCAGACAAGGTTTGTTGGGGGGGCGGGAGGGAGGAGGAGGAGGGAGGGTGGCATCTTCCTTTGTGTACCCATCTGGAGGCATTCCCTCCCCACCAAAGATCACAGCATGCTCCCTGCATTTCCAGCACTCCCCCCCACCACCACCCTACCTGCCCCCCACCCCCACCCCCCTGCCTCTCTCCCCCGGCCCCTCGCCCCCGGCTCCCCCACACATCCCCCACTATGGTCTGCCAGCCTCTCTCTCCCCAGTAGGTACCCCGGACTCTCCTCCAGTCCCGGCTCCTCCTCCTCCTCAGGGCTGCCTGCAGTTCCAGCAGTGGCCACTGCTCCCATCCAGCGCTGCTGAGGCTACCAAGCTGCCCGCCATCCGATTGGCCGCAACTCACCTGTGGGAGGAGTGATGGTCTCACCTGAAGGTGCTCGATGCTGCCCCCAGCTTTCAATAGCCGAAGGGATGGCTGTCCCCCACCCGCTTTATTAGCCGGGTAGTCGGGGACAATGGCGCCCTGTAAACTCCAGCCTTTTAAAGAGTTATCCAGTCATTCCCATTCTCCCAGTTCTTCCGCCCTATAGCTCTGCAAACTTCCCCCTTTTCAAGTATTTATCCAGTTCACTCCTGAGAGTTACGATTGAATCTGCTTCCAACACCCTTTCCGTCAGTGATTTCCAAATCACAAAACTTGCCTCTATATTTCACCTTTGATTCTTTGCAAATTCCCCGGAAGTATACACAGAGTGTTTATACAGTGGATTGTTCTGGATTTTTTGCAGCGGTTTCCAACAGACAAAGCCTATTTTATCGCCAAAGAAGTATCGACAACAGAACGGACCTACCTTAAAGATCTTGAAGTTATTACATCGGTAAGGACAAACGCTTTATCTGTTTGTGTATTACAGTATTGGAGAGAGAGAGAGAGTGTATGTATCCACATGTGTATATGCGCAAATGTGTCTGTGTGCATGTGTGCACGCGCGCACATGTGTGCCTGTGTGCATGTGTGTGCACCCACATGTGTGCATGTTTGTGTGCACATGCATATATGTGCGTGTGTGTGTATGTGTATGCATGTATGTGTGTGTACCCTTGTGTGTGCATATGTGCATACATATGTGTGTGTTGCAAGGCCAGCATTTATTGCCCATCTCTAATTGACCTTGAGAAGGTGGGGAGCTGCCTTCTTGAGCTGCTGCAGTCGTGTGGCGTAGGTACACCCACAATGCTGTTAGGAAGGGAATTCCAGGATTTTGACCCAGTGCCAGTGAAGGAACAGCGATATATTTCCAAGTCAGGATGGTGAGAGACTTGGAGGGGAAGTTGCAGGTGTGATGGTGTTCCCAGGTATCTGCAGCATTTGTCCTTCCAGATGGAGGTGGTCATGGGTTTGGAAGGTGCTGTCTAAGGAACCTTAGTGAGTTCCTGCAGTACATCTTGTAGATAGTACACACTGAGCATCGATGGTGAAGGGAGTGGATGTATACAGATGGGGTGCCAATCAAGCGGGCTGCTTTGTCCTGGATGGTGCTGGGATTCTTGAGTGTTGTTGGAGCTGCACCCATCTGAGCAATTAGAGAGTATTCCATCACATTCCTGACCTGTGCCTTGTAGATTGTGGGCAGCTCTGAGCAGTCAGGAGGTGAGTTACTCTTTGCAGAATTCCCAGCCTCTGACCTTGTCTTGTGGTCACACATGGCTGGTGTGGACATTTCTGTCTCTGTGTGTTTGTGTGTGTGTGCACATGCGTGGTTCACTGTCCGGTGAGGTGTCAGTGTCTGTGATGCAATTAGGATATATTTTATTTGCCTAACCTACCGTGATTAGATGAATTTCAGTTTGGACAGTTACAACACACTGGGCTATGCTGTGCTTGTGCAGTGACAGTCAAGGCACGGTGGCTCAGTGGTTAGCACTGCTGCCTCACAGCTTCAGAGTACCAGGTTCAATTCCGACCTCAGATCACTGTGTGTGTGTGGAGTTTGCATATCCTTCCCATGTCTGTGTGGGTTTCCTCTGGGTGCTCCGATTTCCATCCAGAGATGTGCGGATTAGGTTGATGATCAGGGGGATTAGCAGAGTAAATATGGCAGATTACGGGGACAGGATGGGATTGTGGTCGGTGTGGACTCGATGGGCTGAATGGCCTCCTTCTGCACTGTAGGGATTATATGACAGGATATTAACATTGGTGCTGCTGTTTAGAACATAAGAACATAAGAAATAGGAGCAGGAGTAGGCCATCTGGCCCTTCGAGCCTGCCCCGCCATTCAATAAGATCATGGCTGATCTGTCGTGGCTCAGCTCCACCTTCCTGCCCTCTCCCCATAACCCTTAATCCCTTCTCTTATCAAAAACCCATCAACCCGTGTCTTAAAAATATTTAGCGAGGCAGCTGTTTCCATTTGTTATTTACTGGGGTTACTTGAAGTATTTTCATTACAAGAACCAACTCACGATTCACCTGCTAACAAGAAGCTTTGGGTTACGCTCTCTGAAATGTCTCTGAGTGGCTGAATGGGAGTTACAATTTGTTTTGGATAGCAACTCAAAGCGGATGGTTTATAGTTGCTGCGTACAGTTTTCAATTTGACTGAATAAGCAGGATTGAATATCTGGCAGTTCACAGGGAGAAGGGGAGGGAAGGCACCGCACCAATGATATTATCCGTTTCGAACTTATCCCACCCAATCCCTCCAAGAGTGTCCAGGAATTAAGACCAGGGGCTGCGATTCTCCGATCTCGTTCGCCCTGCCAACGAGGATGGAGGGTTCAGCATTCTGTCAAAACCCCAGTCAGGGTGATGGAACCGGAGAATCCCAGCTGGGGGCGAGGTTGGAGAACTCCACCCTTTATCTGTAGGAAGCTGTGATGAGTAACGCTCAAGAGAAACACCACAGGGGCTTTAAAAAGGAAGCGTGGGTTTGACAGTTTCCTTGAACACCGTTAGTTTATTATTAGAACAGTATTGGTGATGGGGGAAGGGGGGGGAAGGAGAGAAAGGGCTGTTCGACTGGCTGAGGCAGTTGGAGGTGGACAGACAGGGAGTGAAACCTCGGGGAATGTGGGTTGCCAGGGTCAGTAATCCTATGGTGAACTAAAATTAGACCCAACTGGGTGTTGGTGACGTAAAGGAGAGAATTATTCTTCATCCCTGTTCCGTTTACAGGAATGTTTGAGATTAGAATGAAGAGATGGCTGACGTGAATGGGGTGGAAAGGTTCTCGGTGGGCCTTGTGTTTGAAACTTGTGTTTAGTCACATGGAGGACTCGGATTATGACAGGTTTTAGGTAAAGTAACCCGCGAAACACTCTATCCATGAGCTGATGGAACAAGGACTCGGGGTCACACGGTTAATGGTTTGGATGAGAACATAAGAACATAAGAAATAGGAGCAGGAGTAGGCCATCTGGCGCTTCGAGCCTGCCCCGCCATTCAATAAGATCATGGCTGATCTGTCGTGACTCAGCTCCACCTTCCCGCCCTCTCCCCATAACCCTTAATCCCTTCTCTTATCAAAAACCCATCAACCCGCTTCTTAAAAATATTTAGCGAGGCAGCCTCCACCACTTCAACGGGCAGAGAATTCCAGAGATTCACCACCCTTTGAGTGAAGAAGTTCCTCCTCAACTCTGTTCTAAACCGCCCCCCCTTTATCTTGAGGCTGTGCCCCCTAGTCCTACTGTCTTTTTTGAGCGGGAACAGTCTCTCCACCTCTATCCTATCCATCCCATTCATCATCTTATACGTCTCAATGAGATCTCCCCTCATTCTTCTAAACTCTAACGAGTACAAGCCTAGTTTATTCAGCCTCTCCTCATAGCTCAATCCCCTCAACTCCGGTATCAGCCGAGTAAACCTCCTCTGCACTCCCTCCAGGGCCAAAATATCCTTGCGCAGGTGCGGCGCCCAAAACTGCACACAGTACTCCAGCTGCGGCCTCACCAATGCCCTATACAGCTGCAGCAAGACCTCCCTACTTTTATATTCAATCCCCTTCGCTATGAAGGCCAGCATCCCATTCGCCTTCCTGACCACCTGCTGCACCTGCAAGCTGGGTTTTTGCGACTCATGCACAAGGACCCCGAGGTCCCTCTGCACCGTCGCCTGCTGCAGTTTTTCGCCCCGTAAGTAATCGTCCTTCCTACCATTCCTCCTACCAAAGTGGACCACCTCACACTTGCCAACATTAAATTCCATTTGCCATTTCCTGGCCCATTCGCCCAGCCTATCTAGATCCTTCTGCAGACTCTCCACACCCTCCGCACAATTTGCCTTTCCCCCAATCTTGGTGTCATCAGCAAATTTCGACACCCTGCACTCGGTTCCCTCCTCCAGATCATCTATATAAATGGTAAATAGCTGAGGCCCCAGCACCGACCCCTGGGGCACCCCACTAGTCACCAACCGCCAATCCGAATAGCATCCATTGACCCCCACTCTCTGCCTCCTATTTGACAAGAGGACATTAGGAAAACCTTTCTTATGCAGTATTCGGGAATGACCTCAATTTGGTCCCCATGAGGGAGGCGGAGACGGAGATGATTAATGATTTCAAAAGAAAATTTGATGGGCCCTTGAAGGAAGTAAGCCTTCAAGACAACCCTTTGTCAAAACTCCCTCTACTTGGATCACAAAGAGTACAAAGTACAACCCAGCACGGGAAACAGGCCCTTCGGCCCAACGAGCCCACGCCGCCACATCACCCCACACCTATTCTACCCTGCATATAGAACCCTACAGTGCAGAAACAGGCCCTTCGGCCCATCGAGTCTGCACCGAACACAATCCCACCCAGACCCTATCCCCATATCCCTACACATTTACCTGCTAATCCCTCTAACCTACACATCCCAGGATACTAAGGGGCAATTTTAGCATAGCCAATGAACCTAACCCGCACATCTTTGGACTGTGGGAGGAAACCGGAGTACCCGGAGAAAACCCACGCAGACACGAGGAGAACGTGCAAACTCCACACAGGCAGTGACCCGAGCCGGGAATCGAACCCAGGACCCTGGAGCTGTGAAGCAGCAGTGCTAACCACTGTGCTACCGTGCCGCCCACCTTCACGCACGACCTTCAGTTGAACCCAGATGGTGGAGCTGAGGTTCTGGATGGACACAGTTGAGTGAGCTAAAGGTTGTCCCTTTGACAAAGGGTCAACTGGACCCATAACCTCAACTCTTTTCTCTCCTTACAGACGCTGCCAGACCTGCTGAGATTTTCCAGCGTTTTCTCTTTTGGTTTTCAGATTCCAGCATTCCCAGCAATTTGCTTTTACCTGAATCCTGGAACTCCCTCCCGTAATCTCTCTTCCACCACCCCCCCCTCCCCTTAAGACGCTCCTTAAAAACCCAGCTCTCTGACCGAGATCTGTGGCATCTTTCTGTTTCCTTTCCGTTCCCTGGCGTGATTTGGTTTTGCCGCCCTCCCAAAAAGCGTTCGTTTATTAGGTTAAGGGCACTAAAATGTGCTGTCGATTAGCAGAAATGTTCAGGGGAAATCTCGAGGTGAATGCACGTTTTTTTTAGATAAATATTTCAGATGGAGTTTGGCGTTCCTGTCACTGAAATCAGGCATTGGAATAAATTGATTTTGTTCCAAATGGCATCAAAACAGGAAATTGAATAAAACACAAAGATTAGGTTTGACTTGTCGTCATTAAATAATTATGCGTTTCGTTACGGACCCTCTTAAAAAAACATGTAAATTGCATCCTGTCGACATTCCCTAACCTGCAGCGACAAGACTCGACACTATCTCTGTTTTTATGCCCCATTTTACTGTCGATTCGAGAAGTTTTCCATTCTCTGTTTAATTTGGCCCAATTATGTTGGAAATGTGCAGGTTAACAGCCGTAAATAACAGATCCAATTAATCCCTGGCGATGGTTATTCTTGGGTCTCGAGAGAATTTTACACAAATTCACGCGATCACAGGTAGTTCTGGATGAAGCTCCTTTAGCTCACTCAACTGTGTCCATCCAGAACCTCAACTCCACCATCTGGGTTCAACTGAAGGCCGTGCGCGTTGCAATCTTTGTGGTGCTATCGGCAATTTCACCAAACTGGCAGTACGGAAGTGAAGGTGAATGGTCTTATTTAATCTGAAACAAATGTGGCAGCAAAGGAACTGAGAGAATGGGGTGGAGTTTTTACGGGACGTGGGGTACTGAGAGCCTGTAGTCAAGATAGCTGTGGGAGACGGTGGGCTTGTATGGATCCTGGTGGACACTTTCCCACCAGAACTGGAGACAGAGAGGTCAAGGAATTTTGATTTGATTTATTATTGTCACATATATTAGCATACAGTGAAAAGCATTGTCTCTTGCGCGCTATACAAAGTGTACCGTTCATAGAGAAGGAAAGGAGAGAGTGCAGAATGTAGTGTTACAGTCACAGCTAGGGTGTAGAGAAAGATCAACTTAATGCAGGGTAGGCCCATTCAAAAGTCTGATGGCAGCAGGGAAGAAGCTGTTCTTGAGTGAGTTGGTACGTGACCTCAGACTTTTGTATCTTTTTCCTGACGGAAGAAGGTGGAAGAGAGAATGGAGGGAAGGGAAGTGAAACGTCAGAGATGGACCTTGTGAAGGTGATAGAGGGGTGGAAATTTTAAGTGAAATTGAGAGCAGGAAGCAGCTCTGAAATAGGCGTTGATGTGCCAATAAAGGAGATATGGGAGGGGGCCAGTGTCGAACTGGAACAAGGAATATTCCACATACCCCATAAAGAGATAAACATATTACCGTTCAGGGAAAAGGCCACAATCCCTCAGATACAGGACAAATAACTTCCTGAACTCATTAGTGACCTACTCGATAAGAATTTTTAACACAAGCTTAAAATACAGACGAGGATATGCATTCACAGCGGAACTCAGTAACTGATTATTTTAATGTATTGGAATAGCTTTAAATACATATTTTAATTAAAGTTAGATCTCTGTGATCTTCCTTTCTTTGTTTCTTTATTGGAAAACATGAGACAGATGTTAGAAATAGGAGCAGAAGTAGGCCATTTGGCCCATCGAGCCTGTTCCTCCCAGCACCACTCCCCTGCCTACTCTCATAAGCTTTCATCCCCTTGTCGCTCACACAGGTCTGTCTTCAGTCAGCAGCATTCTGAAGGTTTTTTTTACATAAATGTTCCCAGTCGAATGATACTTTCTCACGAGCACAATGTTGGTAAAAGTTTTTTTTAAAAAAACAAACCAAGACTTTTAATTACCATCAAATTGAATTTGATTGTTTGAGGTTGTCTGTGACTCTGTAATGAACAACGTGTGGCTCTGGGGCAATAGGTTTGAGACCTGGGTTAGTAGAAGGGGGGAGTGAATCTGGAGCAACGTTAGGGAGTAGCACTGGGAGATTGTCCTCTTGTTTATGAAGTGGAATTTTTTAGTAGCGTAGAAAATATTAAAATAACTTGTGAAGCAATAATTATTCAATATTACACAAATAGATTAGTTTTTATGTTCACTTTGTGTTTGATTTGATTTATTATTGTCACATGCATTGAGATATTAAATTTAAGATTTTTAATTAGTTTCACAAGTAGGTTTACATTAATACCGCAATGAAGTTACTGTGAAAATCCCCACGTTCTGGCATCCGTTCGGGTACACTGAGGGAGAATTTAGCATGCACCCGAGCCAGCATGTCTTTCAGACTGTGGGGGAAATAAACCGTAGCACCCAGAGAAAACCCACGCAGACACGGGGAGAATGTGCAACCTCCACACCAACAGTGACCCAAGCCAGGAATCGAACCTGGGTCCCTGACACTGTGAGGCAGCGGTGCTAATTGTGCTGCAGTGAAAAATATTGTTTCTTGCGTGCTACACAGACATAGCATACCATTCATAGAGTACATAGGGTGTAAGGAAAGGAGAGGGTGTAGGATAGAGTGTTGCAGTTCACCTTATGTATCCTGATTGTATTTCCTCAAGTCTACAAGTTAAAAGCAAAATCCTGCAGATGCTGGAATCTGACTCAGAAACAGAAAATGCTGGAAAATCTCAGCAGGTCTGACAGCATCTGTGGAGAGAGAATAGAGTCTGGATGACCCTTCGTCAGATGCTGTCAGACCTGCTGAGATTTTCCAGCATTTGCTGTGGAAGTTTAGATATTGACCTAGCCGAGGTGTTGAAGGTGATTAGTGGATTTGAGAGGGTGAATAGGGAGGAACTATTCCCTCGGAGTCCAGAACAAGGGAATAGAATCTCAACATGGGAGCCAGGCCATTCAGGGGTGATGTCAGGAAGCACCTCCTCAGAGGGGAGCGGAAATCCAGAACTCACCCCCTCCCACCTACTGAAAAGCTGTGGAATCTGGGGAGCCATGGCTGATTTCCAAACTGAGACCAGGCTGATAGACTTTTATTGGGTGAGGGAGTTAAAGGGTTTGAGGATGAAGGCAGGTAAATGGGTGTTAAGCTGCAGACGGTGGTACAGGTGTTGAGCAACTTTCTTCTGTCCCTGATACTGTCCCTGTGGCTACATCCACCTAGAGAGTGGGGAAAATGTGGGACTCGATACCACGAGGCATAGTTGGGGCAAATAGTGTTTGACAGGAAACTACAAAAGGCATGAAGGAGAAAGGAATAGAGGTTGAGTTGATACGAGTTAAGTTTGGAGGAGGCTGATGAGGGACATGGTTTGTGTGGGCTGAATGGCCTGTTTCTCCACTGTACGTTCTAAGTTACTGTCTGAGTTTTTCATCTGATAGGAATGGCGATATATCTTTGTCAAAATCTTGATTGGTTATTTAGATGGCTCACAGATGCCTGATATAAGCTGTTCCCTGGGGTTTCTCCTTTCTCCTCAGTAAGAGACCATCCGGTTCGAGATCAGCGATCCTCTGTCATAGTATTGAGATGAGGAGCTCGTGGAATTGGTGACTGTGGGTATAAATTCACCCATGAACAGCCTGGACAGATATTTCTGTTCATTCCAGTCATGGTTTATTTTAAAATAATATAAACTGTCATAGTGATGGAAACTTACTGATTGAAATATACTTCACATCTCTCTGGAGAATCTCTGGGGAGGGGATGGCCCAGTGGCATTATCGCTAGACTATTAATCCAGAAACTCAGATAATGTTCTGGGGGACCCGGGTTCGAATCCCGCCACAGCAGATGATGGAATTTGAATTCAGTAAAAAATACTTTGAATTAAGAATCTGCCGATGACCATGAAACCATTGTCAATTGTCAGAAAGACTCATCTGGTTCACTACTGTCCTTTCAGGAAGGAAATCTGTCGTCCCTACCCGGTCTGGCCCACATGTGACTCCAGAACCACAGCGATGTGGTTTACTTTTTAACTGCAACTAAGGATGGACAATAAATGCTGGCCCAGCCAGCGATGCCCATGTCCCATGAATGAATATATTCAAAAAACTGATGTCCTCCGGGGAAGGAAATCTGCCATCCTTACCTGGTCTGGCCTACATGTGAATCCAGAGCTACAACAATATGATTGACTCTCAATTACCTCTGAAATGCAAGTGAGCTGTCAAGCATAGAAGCATAGAACCCTACAGTGCAGAAACAGGCCCTTCGGCCCATCGAGTCTGCACCGAACACAATCCCACCCAGACCCTATCCCCATATCCCTACACATTTTACCTGCTAATCCCTCTAACCTACACATCCCAGGATACTAAGGGGCAATTTTAGCATAGCCAATGAACCTAACCTGCACATCTTTGGACTGTGGGAGGAAACCGGAGCACCCGGAGAAAACCCGCGCAGACACGAGGAGAATGTGCAAACTCCACACAGGCAGTGACCCGAGCCGGGAATCGAACCCAGGACCCTGGAGCTGTGAAGCAGCAGTGCTGACCACTGTGCTACCGTGCCACCCTGTGCTGCCGTCAAGAAGGCAGATTCTCAACCAGGGATGGGCACTAAATGTTGGCCCAACCAGCGACTGTCATATCCCTTGAATTAATTAAAAGAAAGTCCTTATGAATGACTGTCCGTATCGATTGTAATGTATTTCTTTTTTGTTAATGTAGTTGAGTAACCTCAGTGCGGACCATTACACATCCCAGTTTCATTATCTCTCCCGCAGTGTTTCCAAAGTACTGTGGCCAAAGATGATGTCATGCCAGAACCTCTGAAGACTTTGCTGTTCTCCAATTTTAATCCACTGTACAAGTTCCACACTGGTTTTCTGAAGGAGATCGAGCAAAGACTGGCGCTGTGGTAAGTGCGGGGTGGCTGCGTTTGTTAAGATTTGCCCCGGGAATCTCCTCCTGATCGTTCCACCCCAAAGACCGATAAGAACATAAGAACATAAGAAATAGGAGCAGGAGTAGGCCATCTGGCCCTTCGAGCCTGCCCCGCCATTCAATAAGATCATGGCTGATCTGTCGTGACTCAGCTCCACCTTCCGGCCCTCTCCCCATAATCCTTAATCCCTTCTCTTATCAAAAACCCATCAACCCGTTTCTTAAAAATATTTAGAGAGGCAGCCTCCACCACTTCAACGGGCAGAGAATTCCAGAGATTCACCACCCTTTGAGTGAAGAAGTTCCTCCTCAACTCTGTTCTAAACCGCCCCCCCCTTTATCTTGAGGCTGTGCCCCCTAGTCCTACTGTCTTTTTTGAGCGGGAAGAGTCTCTCCACCTCTATCCTATCCATCCCATTCATCATCTTATACGTCTCAATGAGATCTCCCCTCATTCTTCTAAACTCTAACCGGGAGTGGGGGGGCGTTCTGTCTCGGGAAGGCCCGTGGTGTGGCGGTCAAACCCTGGGTGTGGCTCAGGACCTCCGCTCTGCCATGGCAGCCTCTGCTCTAACTGCAGAGAAAGACAGTGAGAAGGTTGTCCTGTTCACCTGGTCTCTAATTTCTCTGGGCTCCCAGCTGGCCTCTCTATTGTTGCTTGCCTCTCCCAGTGCCATCTGCCAACCTCCGGATGTGGCAACTGTCAGCAACTGTTCCCTGTAATAGTGCCAATGCTCACCATCTTAGTATCTTGCTCGAGGTACCCTTGTAGGGGAGGTATGGATGCCTAAAGCTGTGAGATTATTCTATTTCAGAATTCAATCTAATTGCAGAATTCCTTCACTTGTAATAGTAAGTAAGACATCTCACAACACCAGGTTAAAGTCCAAAATTTTATTTGGAATCACGAGCTTTTGGAGCACCGTTCCTTCGTTAGGTGAGTGGAGAGGTAGGTTTCACAAACACAGCGTATAGAGACAAAGACACAATAATAGTTGGTGATGGTTAAGATTCCAACCATTATCTTGCACTTGTGTTCTTGTCTGTATGTGCCACGTTTGTGAAACCTATCTCTCCACTCACTAATGAAGGAGCAGTGCTCCGAAAGCTCGTGATTCCAAATAAGCCTGTAGAACTTTAACCTGGTGTTGTCAGACTGTGTCCACCCAGTCCAAAGCCAGGATCTCCACGTCATGCTACAGCTAAGGTGCATAAGGAAAAATAAACCAACTTGTTCTTGAACATCAAAAGATAAAAAGAAGTGCGAGCCTTCTTGTGTGGGATACTTCCACATTCCCACACATTCCGTGGCAAGCCTGATTTTTTTCCCCTGTGAAAGCACCACAGAGGGAAGTGCCTGATTTTACTGGAGAAAGCAAAGTAATGCAATAGATGGTCGTGACCTGGAAGGCACTGCCTGAAAGGGCAGTGGGAGCAGATTCAGTGAAGGTTCTCAAAAACGCACTGGGTAAAAATCTCCAGTGATAAAGAGACAGAGCTGTTAGAGTGGGACCAGGTGGATAACTCATTTCAAAAGGATGTTGGCCCAGTGCCTAGAAAGGATAGCAGGACTAGGGGGCACAGCCTCAAGATAAAGGGGGGGGCGGTTTAGAACGGAGTTGAGGAGGAACTTCCTCCCTCAAAGGGTGGTGAATCTCTGGAATTCTCTGCCCGTTGAAGTGGTGGAGGCTGCCTCGTTGAATATATTTAAGTCACGGGTAGGTAGGTTTCTGACAGACAAGGGAATTAAGGGTTATGGGGAGAAAGCGGGAAAGTGGAACTGATCCACTTCAGATCAGCCATGATCTTATTGAATGGCGGGGCAGGCTCGAAGGGCCAGATGGCCTACTCCTGCTCCTATTTCTTATGTTCTTATGTAGTGGTACTGTTGCTCAGACTGTCAATCCAGAATCTCAGCTAATGTTTTATCTGGACCCGGGTTCGAATCCCGCCATGGCAGGTGGTGGAATTTGAATTCAATTTAAAAAAGTTTGGAATTAAGAATCTGTTGATGACCCAAAACCATTGTTGGAAAAACCCGTCTGGTTCACTAATGTCCTTTAGGGAAGGAAATCTGCTGTCCTGACCTAGTCTGGCCTACGTGTGACTCCAGAGCCACAGCAATGTGGGTAACTCTCAATTGCCCTCTGAAATAGCCTAACAAACCATTCAGTATTTGATTTAAGAACATAAGAACATAAGAAATAGGAGCAGGAGTAGGCCATCTGGCCCTTCAAGCCTGCCCCGCCATTCAATAAGATCATGGCTGATCTGTCGTGGCTCAGCTCCACCTTCCCGCCCTCTCCCCATAACCCTTAATCCCCTCTCTTATCAAAAACCCATCAACCCGCTTCTTAAAAATATTTAGCGAGTTGATTTATTATTGTCACATGTATTAGTAAACAGTGAGAAGTATTGTTTCTTGCGCGCTACACAAAGCATACTGTTCATAGAGAAGGAAATGAGAGAGTGCAGAATGTAGTCTTACAGTCGCAGCTAGAGAAAGATCAGCTCAACGCAAGGTAGGCCCATTAAGCTGTTCTTGAGTGGGTTGGTTTTGTGACTTCAGACTTTTGTATCTTTTTCCCAACCGAAGAAGTTGGGAGAGAGAATATCCGGGGGACGTGGGGTCCTTGATTATGTTGGCTGCGTTAAGCCAACTAGGGGTGGGCAATAAAGCTGGCCAGCCAGTGACACCAAAGACCCAAAAATGAATTTAAAAAGGTGGCTCACGCAGGCACAATGGGCTGAATGGCCTCCCTCTGTGCTCCCATGATGAAGCCTTTATTTTTCTTGCCCTTTCTTAAGCAGGTTCTGGTTAGAGCACAAGGTGCCAGGACCCTATTTTTAACTGGGAGCAGGCTTTTATCTTCATGACTAAGGCAAGCACCATTTCATCAAAACACGTATAAAATCATTCCGCAGTTTCACAGTGGGACTTTTGAAGTTTTCACTAAACATCAGTCACGCCTCTTGGGGTTATCACATTGCCGGTAGACAGCTGTCCTCACTACTGCCTGTTGTGTAATACACAGCTTTCAAACACGCTGATCACATTAGCTGTGGCAAGGTCTACACTGTAAGACACTTGCGAGGTCATTAGCTTTGTGCTGATGGCTCCGTGCTCCCTGGTGCAATGAAAAGGATTTGCAGACGCTCATCACAAGAGTTTAATTGGAAACTATTTTTAGCAATTTAAATTTCACCTAGTGATCATTTTAATTCAAAATTTGCAAACTGGCAGCAATGAACAAATCCCGTGTTACACAGAAGAAATATTTGCAAATCCGAACCATACAATCCCTACGGTGCAGAAAGAGGCCATTTGGCCCATTGATTCTGTACCAACTCTCTGACAGAGCGTCCCACCCAGGCCCTCCCCTCCCCTCCCTGTTCTTGTGTCCTGAGCCCTGACCTGGGCTAATTCCCCCTAATCTACACATCTTGGGACACTAAAGGGCAATTTAGCGTGGCCAATCCACCTCACTCATCCATCTTCGGAATGTGGGAGGAAACCCACGCAGACATGGGGAGAATGTGCAAACTCCACTCAGGCACCCAAGGCTGGAATTGAACCTGGGTCCCTGGCGCAGTGAGGCAGCAGTTTTAACCACTGCACCACCTGCTTTAAAAATTGGTGCAGAGGACATAAACTTTCAGGTTTCTACGTATTCAGACACAATTATAGTAAATAAAATTCACTGTTTTTTTAAAGGTTTGAAGACCTTTCTGTTCTTTCTTTTGCCTTAACAAAGTTTTATTCTAAAAACTAATTGCAAGGTGGTGATTCATATTTATAGCACTGTAACACAAAACTCTAAACCCTGCAGACGCTAGGAACCTGAAATAAAACAGCAGAAGGTGATGGGAGTGCTCAGCAGGTCAGGCAGCCTGTGTGGAGAGAGTGAAGGGCTGAAATTTAGTCAATAGACGAGTGCCCAACATGAGTTAGGAAAGCGTGCCGCTGGCACACACACACACACCAGTGGTTGGTGGACCTTCCCTCTGAATTTTACAGGTGGATGCCAATCGAGTGCAGCAGGTGGTCAGGAAGGCGAATGGGATGCTGGCCTTCATAGCGAGGGGGATTGAATATAAAAGTAGGGAGGTCTTGCTGCAGCTGTATAGGGCATTGGTGAGGCCGCAGCTGGAGTACTGTGTGCAGGTTTGGGCGCCGCACCTGCGCAAGGATATTTTGGCCTTGGAGGGAGTGCAGAGGAGGTTTACTAGGCTGATACCGGAGTTGAGGGGGTTGAGCTATGAGGAGAGGCTGAATAAACTAGGCTTGTACTCGTTAGAGTTTAGAAGAATGAGGGGAGATCTCATTGAGACGTATAAGATGATGAATGGGATGGATAGGATAGAGGTGGAGAGACTCTTCCTGCTCAAAAAAGACGCAAGATAAAGGGGGGCGGTTTAGAACAGAGTTGAGGAGGAACTTCTTCACTCAAAGGGTGGTGAATCTCTGGAATTCTCTACCCGTTGAAGTGGTGGAGGCTGCCTCGCTAAATATTTTTAAGAAACGGGTTGATGGGTTTTTGATAAGAGAGGGGATTAAGGGTTATGGGGAGAGGGCGGGAATGTGGAACTGAGCCACGACAGATCAGCCATGATCTTATTGAATGGCGGGGCAGGCTCGAAGAGCTAGATGGCCTACTCCTGCTCCTATTTCTTATGTTCTTATGTTCTTATGAGTGGGGTTGCCCTCTGACTCAGGGTGGTAGCCAGCCCAATCAGAGTGTCGGCAGCTCGACAGCGCCACCAGCAGTGGTGGCCACTGCTGAGAAAGTCAGGGGCCCTGCAAACTCCAGAAAGTAGGCAAGAAAATGCTTTCAAAAGTTTTCTATGATGGCGAAATCCTTCCAAGGTAGTCACAGCAGCCCATGGTGCGACCGATCCTGCCCCCATATTGCTTAAGAGAATCTTTACCCCTGCCCATTCTCCCCTCCCCCTCCGCCCACTGGAAGCTTGCCTCCATCTAACTGGCACCTCCCTCACGTGGCAGCAGCCATCCCACAGTCAGTCAGATGTCAACATACTGTTTATTGGCCCCTAATGAGGTCTTTAACCATTTACTGACTCCTTACGTCAGGCCACATGTCCGATATCCGATTCCGGTCCCACTATCGGTAAAGTTCCCCAGCAGCAGGGACACAGTGGGAGATCCAAACCATCATGGCTGCCCGTGACTTTACTAACACCTCCCTCTCTGCCCTCCCCGAGCCTGCCTCCCTCCCAATCATCTGGAGGCTACGAGAATTCAGCCCAACATCTCAGGTCATCAGAACTGGACTGGGGGTTTAATGGTCTGTAAGCAACTGTGTAGGGTTGGGGGGGACGGTAGATGGAGGAAAGATTTAAAGGGAAGACGGCAGGTGACTAAAGGACAAAAGGGACGCTGGTTTAAGACTGCCTTCATTCTCTGTCCTGTGCGCTCCGACCTCCCTGTCCTTCCCCCGCCGTGCTGCATCAGTGTAGCTCATTGCGAACTCCCGTGATGATGCATCTTCTGTTCGGTACTTCCTGCTGCAGTGATTGTGAAAGCCTCACGTCCGGGATGTATTGAGGTTGAGACGTGGCAACTCAGCCGTCAGCGATGCTGGGGTTTAAAAGGATACAGGTGGCTGAGGGGATCGGAGACTGGGAGAGTTGGACAGAGTACACAGTCCGAGAAGGTTAGGGTGAGAGACGGTTGTAAAGTCGATGAGTGGGAAACAAAAGACAGTTAGATGGCAAGAGGCACAAGAAAATAAAACTAAAAGGGGTAGTGACAGAAATAAAAAAGGACTGATAATCCGGGTTAATCTTTACAAGACTGCGGTACGTAGAACTCTGTCCACATCCCAATTTTGAAAACAATATTTGAAGCCCTGTGGATTTTACAACAGGCAAGATCCTACTGCCCATTCACACCACGTTCCCACTGCAGTGAGGTTGGAGAATTTAGCACCCAGCCCATTCTCGTTTAACTGCAGCGGGATGGGAAATATTTATTCCTGGATAGATTTCATTGGATGATACATCTTTTATTCCTCTACACACTAACAGGGAAGGGAGGTCGAATGCTCATATAAAAGGCGATTACCAAAGAATTGGAGATGTGATGCTGAAAAATTTGCGCAGTATGAAGGTACGTTTCCATGCTCATGATGTCAAATTGTTTGTAACAACTATTTACAAAGTTAAAATCAAGTCATCTACTGTTGGATGTGATTCTGTGATTGGGCAGCACTTGCTAAACAACCCTGAATGCGCTGATAGCCACACTAACAAGCAGATTAAGACAATCGGATAAGCTCATAATGTGGCTCATTTACACAAGGGCCTGTTCTCAGTAAATAAAGTTTAAAGTTTATTTATTAGTGTCACAAGTAGGCTTACATTAACACCGCAGTGGAGTTTCTGTGAAAATCCCCTAGTCAGCACAGTCTGGCCGGGTTCAAACAGTGCGGCACAGGAACAGGCTCTTCAGCCGACTAGGTCTGTGCTGACACCGATGCCTCTTTAATCAGATATTTTCTTGCCTCTACATGGTCCCTATCCCCCTATTTCCTGCCTATTCATGTATTTATCCAGATGCCTCTTGAACTCTGTTATAGAACCTGCTTCCACCACCTCCTCTGGCAGTGTGTTCCAAGCATTCACCACCCTCTGTGTGAAAAACTTGTCCCTTACATCTCTTTTACACTTTCCCCCTCTCACTTTCAACCTATGCCCCCGAGTAATTGACCCTTTGATCCTGGGAAAAAGACTCTGACTATCCACTCTACCCAAGCCTGTCATAATCTGGTAAACCTCTGTCAGGTCCCCCCTTCATCCTCCGGCACTCCAGTGAAAACAATCCAAGTTTGTTCAACCTTTCTCCGTATTCCCCAAACCAGGCAACACCTGGTAAATCTCTTCTGCACCCTTTCCAATGCATCAACATCCTTCAGGTAGTGTGGCAACCAGAATGGTACACAATACTCCAAATGTGGCCTAACCAAAGTCTTAGACAGCTGCAGAATGATTTCCCAATTCCTATACCCAGTGCCCTGACCGATGAAGGCCAGCATGCCACACACACGCCTTCTTCACCACCTTGTCCAGCTGTGTTGCCACCTTCAGGGAACTGTGGATCTGCACGCCTAGATCCCTCTGTACGCTAATTTTACCAAGGGCTCTAACATTCGCTGTATACTTTCCTTCTGCAGTGGATCTTCCAAATCGCATCACCTCACATTTCTCTGGATTAGATTCCATCTGCCATCTCCCAGCTCGGGTCTCCGGTCGATTTATATCCTGCTGTTTCCTCTGACAATCCTCCTCACTATCCGCTGCTCCCCCCCATTTTTGTATCATCTGCAAATTTACTAATGAAGAGTTTAGCACGGCCACTGCACCCAACCAGCACGTCTTTTGAACTGTGGGAGGAAGCAGGTGCACCCAGAAGAAACCCACACAGACACGGGGAGAATGTGCTAACTCTGCACAGACAGTGAGCCAAGCTGGGAATTGAACCTGGGTCCCTGGAGCCGTGAGGAAGCAGTGCTCAAGACTTATAAGAACATAAGAAATAGGAGCAGGAGTAGGCCATCTGGCCCTTCGAGCCTGCCCCGCCATTCAATAAGATCATGGCTGATCTGTCGTGGCTCAGTTCCACCTTCCCGCCCTCTCCCCATAACCCTTAATCCCTTCTCTTATCAAAAACCCATCAACCCGTTTCTTAAAAATATTTAGCGAGGCAGCCTCCACCACTTCAACGGGCAGAGAATTCCAGAGATTCACCACCCTTTGAGTGAAGAAGTTCCTCCTCAACTCTGTTCTAAACTGCCCCCCCTTTATCTTGAGGCTGTGCCCCCTAGTCCTACTGTCTTTTTTGAGCGGGAACAGTCTCTCCACCTCTATCCTATCCATCCCATTCATCATCTTATACGTCTCAATGAGATCTCCCCTCATTCTTCTAAACTCTAACGAGTACAAGCCTAGTTTATTCAGCCTCTCCTCATAGCTCAATCCCCTCAACTCCGGTATCAGCCGAGTAAACCTCCTCTGCACTCCCTCCAGGGCCAAAACATCCTTGCGCAGGTGCGGCGCCCAAAACTGCACACAGTACTCCAGCTGCGGCCTCACCAATGCCCTATACAGCTGCAGCAAGACCTCCCTACTTTTATATTCAATCCCCTTCGCTATGAAGGCCAGCTGCACCTTTCCTGAATTGCCTGCGAGCCTGTAGCTCCCTCTTGCTCTCTCCATGGCAATGCTGCAGCCAATCTAAGTCAACTTCCCAACCATCCTGTTCCCTTGTGGATAAATTGCTGTGATTGTTTGAAATTTGATATTCTAGCCTTTGTCCTGATGAGTGCCAGGTGAAAAGCTTTGACAGCATGACTTTCTTTTCAGCAATACTCAAGCTCTGTAGTACCGAGTGCCTGTTGGATTCTGCGTTGTTTATAGTCTTTGCTGAGTGGGTGGCGTTCTGGCCTTCTGACTCAGAAGGATTGTACATTCATATTGCGATCCAGAAACCTGAGCGCGTTAGTCTATACTGAGCCCACTTGGTGCTGTGCTGAGGGAGTGCTGCACAGTCAGAGGGGCCACCTTACTTGGGAAATTAAGCTAAGATTCCCTCTGCCGCGCTAAAGCTGATTATGAAAGATCCCACGCCACGACTGGAAGGAAAACGGGGGGGAGATCCCTCCATTGTCTCGGTCAAAATTCACCCCTTAAAAATCATAAAAAAAGGTCATTAATCACATTGCTATTTGTGGAAGCTTGCTGTGTGCAAATTGCATTTCCCGGTACACTTGTATAGTATTTTCGGATGTCCAGAGATTGTTAAAGATGCTATGTAAATGCAGTTGTTTTCTTTGCACCCTCATAAAATGGGTAAATTCCGAGTGTTCTGGCCTTATTAAGACACTAAAAATGATAGCCTAGAGATTGGGTTTGCTCACCAGTCTGTGCACCCTGCCTCAGTGACACTCAACCTCCAGCACACCTGGAAGGTTAACAGACAAATACTCCCCCAAAGACACCCAACCCATCACCTACTCCCCACCCCTCCCCATCCCGTCCTCAAAGCCCATCCCCCCCCGGGACTGTGGAGAGTGTAGATGTTTCTACAGCCCTGGTGCGGTATATTGAACCCCCTCGCGTTGCTCACCGCTGTGTCCCCGGTTCACGTCAGCCGTTCGTTTCTTACCTTTGCAGCAACTCACCGTCCACCTGCAGAAGCACAGCGAGATTCTGATGGAGCTGGAGAAAGCTATTCGCAACTCGCGGAGGCTGGAAGCTGTGTGCCGAGAGTTTGAGCAGCAGAAGGTCTGCTACCTTCCCCTGAACATATTCTTCCTGAGGCCCCTGCACCGACTGATGCATTACAAGCAGATTCTGGAGAGGCTGTGTAAACATTACCCTCCCACGCACGTGGACTTCAGAGACTCGAGAGGTAAGCGAGAATGGAGAGCGACACCCTTGATCATTCTTAGGCTGAGACAGCTTGGTAGAGCAGTCCAATCAGTCTCATTTTCCCCACTCCGTCACCGTAACCCTCAAACTTTACTTCCCTCAAGTTTCCATCCAATTTCCTTTTGAAACGATTATCATCTCTGCTCCCATCAGCTCGTCGACAGCAGGTTCCAGGTCATTACCTACAGTGTTGAGTGATCCTGTGTAAGCTCAGCCCTATTTGCTTCAGTCGATGCAAAAGACTTCATTTTAAGATATTTCTGCCTGTGGCTACTAACTCTGCCAACTTGACCACACGTAGAATCAGAAGGCGAAAGATTAGCTCAAAATTGACTGCATTCCTGAAGGGTACACAACTCAGGCAAACACGTTTTTCATAACGGCAGCGGCAAGGATTATTTTTCTAAGTCGGAGACAGTCTGAGAAAAATATTACCAATAACAAGATAAGGGTTTAAATATAGTTTGGATTTTAGTGTGCGTTATTTTCGAAGTGTGTTCCAAGTTTCAGTACGTTCAAGCTCAGTACAGGGGCTGACGGTAAAAGCCAGTCTCTAAGTTCGCTTTCTCTTTTCACTTTTGTCATGTTAATTTTAAAGATCTGTTCGATAAAAGAAAACTATTTTAAAACTCGCATCAGTCTTGTCCCCTCACCTGTTCAGGTTCAATAAACTCAGGGTGTGGCAGTTACCTGGGGAAGGGAATTGCTAGTTATCTATGTGACATTGATTGTCCCATAAACAGAGACGGCGGGAACACTTTGGATGTGGAGCTTCTTTTAGGTTAGTATTACTGAGGGAGTGTCTTACAATAAACCAACTTGAAGCTGAAAGAGCAGAATGGGTTACCACTTACTCTGTAAAAAAAAAAATTCTCCCACAAATATGTCCCTCTCACTCTAACCAAAACCTTAAAATCTGTATCTCGCTAGTCTTTACACTAATGGGAACATTTTTTTACTCTACCTTATCTAAACCTCTCCTAATCTTGTACAATTCTGTCAATTTTTTTTTATTCATTCATGGAACCTGGGCATCGCTGGCTGGTTCCAGCATTTATTGCCCATCCCTACTTGCCCTTGGAGGGCAGTTGAGAGTCAACCACATCGCTGTGGTTCTGGATTCACTTATAGGCCAGACTGGGTAAGATCGGCAGATTTCCTTCCCTAAAGGACATTGCTGGGTTTTTCCGACAATTGAGAGTTGGTTTCCTGGTGATCTGAAGGTTCTTAATTCCAGATATTTTTCAATTCAAATTCCACGATCTGCCAAGGCGGGATTCGAACCCGGGTCCTCAGAACATTAGCTGAGTCTCTAGATTAATAGTCGAACGATAATACCATTAGGCTATCACCTTCCTAGTGATTACCGCTCACTGTGTGAAATAATTCTCCCTCAAATACATCCCTCTAACTCTAACTAAAATATTAAAATCTGTACCCCACCTGGTCTTTACGCTAATAGGAACATGTTTTCTTTGTCTACTTTATCTAAAGCTCTCCCAGTCTTGTACACCTATTAAATCTGCCCCAAACCTCCTTGACTACAATTCCCAATTTCTCCAACCAGAGCTTTTAACTGAAATCCCAGACCCCTGGAACAATTCTAGTAATTCCCCTGCTCAATGAACCTCACATCCTTCCTAAAGTGTGGTGACTCCAACTGGCTTTGATCAAGGTCTAACCAGAGCTTCATAAAGTTTCAGTGTAACTTCTCTGCTTTTGTATTCATAACTTCTTTATGAAACCCAAGTAAGTATTTTTAAATAGTGCGACACAGAGCCCATGTCAGAGTGAGGTTGAACTGTACTCCTGTCCATTCCTCTTATGTGGGTGGCACAGAAATTGTACACAATACAATGGAAGAGCTGGTTGGGTTTGAAAAGGTGAATGGAATTTGTAACTCAAGGTGCACTAAATAGGCATCACATAATCATAGAATTATAGAATCCCTACAGCACAGAAGGAAGCCATTCGACCCATCAAACCTGCATGGATCGCAATCCTGACCAGGCCCTCCCATAATCCCATATATTTACCCTGCTAATCCTTCTGACACTAGGGTTAATTTAGCATGGTCAATTCACCTAACTCACACATCTTTGGAGTGTGGGAGGAAACTGGAGCACCCGGAGGAAACCCATGCAGACACAGGGTGAACACTCAAACTCCACACAGACAGTGACCTGGCATTGAACCCGGGTCCCCTGGCACTCTGAGGCAGCAGTGTTAACCACTGTCCTCACACTTGGGTTTGCGGGTGGTGGTGTTCCCTTGTATCTGCTGCCCTTGTCCTTCTAGATGGAAAAGGTTGTGGGTTTGGAAGGTGCTGTCTAAGGTTCTTTGGTGAATTGCTGCACTGCGTCTTGTAGATGGTACACACTGCTGCTACTAAGTGTCGGTGGTGGAGGGAGTGAATGTTTGTAGATGTGGTGCCAATCAAGTGGGGGTGCTTTATCCTGGATGGTGTTGAGCTTCTTGAGTGTTGTTGGAGCTGCTCCCATCCGGGCAAGTGGGGAGTGTTCCATTACACTCCTGACTTGTGCCTTGTAGATGGTGGACAGACTTTGGGGAGTCAGGGGGTGAGTTACTCTCTGCAGTATTCCTAGGCTCTGACCTACTCTTGTAGCCACTGTGTTTATGTGGCAAGCCCAGTTGAGTTTCTGATCAATGGTAACCCCAAGGATTTAAAACAATCCTGATTTCTTCTCTCACCACCATCTTTTAAACAGAAAGTCTTTGATTTCTGATTATTTAAAATTTCCCCTATTATTGGTTATTATATCATTTTCAATGTTAGAAACTTTCAAAATGGGCCAACAAGAATGTGTGTGTCAAAGGGAATGAACGCAATGTGAAGACCCATCCCAAATCAGCATTGTAGTGTCTCACTTGTTTAGTTATTCTGTATTTGATTATGAGAGTCTGGTAACTGATCAATGCCCACTGTGTTTGATTGGTTAAGCCTGGGTGTGGACTCAGAGCAAAGTAAACAGACAGCACAGAAGCTGAGCTGCAAGCGTGAGTACAGACAGTTTGCGATTGCAGAGACATTTTAAAACTCTTGTAAATAAACCTCTTGCAGGAAATATGTCAACACATTTTCCAACCCTTTTGCTTTGGTGTGATCCAATTCCTACTCGAGCAAACTCGAAATAGGGTGAATTAGAAAAGGGTTAGTTTACACACACACAAAATGCAGGAGGAACCTGTTGTTACGTAGCTCCTGGTACATTGGAAAATAAAAGAGGGATAAGGGAAAGAAAGGAGTACAGGGCAAAAACCACAGATGAAAAAGAAGAATTATGCTTTCATATGAGTCCAAAGTCCAATGGTATATTCCTTCAGAGGTTCGCAGGCTGAAGACTGATGCTGGATTATCCGCTGTATTAGTGATGATCTGCACAATGGGAGAGATCATCCTCATTGTGCAAATCATTTAAGAAAGTATTTTTAAATAGTGTGACACAGAGACTTTGTCAGAACGAGGTTGGACTGTACTCCTGTCCATTCCAGACATCAATTAACCTTGTAGGCTGTGCTGTAAAGATTCAGAGCTTCTGGTAGAGTACAGTGTGGGTGGGGTGCCTACAGACAGACACACACTCGGTCTGAGCCAGGCCTTTCCTACTTCTACCTGTTGGGTGGAAAGAAATGGGCAAAGGCAAGGTCTTAGTCCGGAGTCCGGTTTTTCGTCTGAGGCATAACAGCACCTGATGATAGATCCCAAAAGCTGTCTAATTAAAACAATTCAGCTGCTTAAATCATGACCGTGTGACAGAGCGGTTCTGAGTCGAGCCCATCAGTCACTGAGGCCTCTGGTTAAAACCCAGTGTATTTTGAGCAGGTAACCATAAAGCCATTGGCACAACATTGGTGCTGGGGTTTCACTAGTAGCTCTGGGCTTTGTCCCAAGCTGGCTGAGGAACACCTTGTCCATTAACGCTTTGTGTTGGCTTGGCTGCAATGTTCGTAAAAATGAAAAAGCAACGTGATGAGTTAGCCTTTATCCCTCAGAATGGCTCAGAATCTTCCAGAACCACAAGCGAGTCCAAAGACGTGCAGGTTAGCACAGGCAATTGTGGTTAGGTTGATTGACCATGATACATTACCCTTAGTGTCCAGGGATGCATAGGTTAGAGGGATTAGTGGGGTAAATATGTGCGGTTATGGGGATGGGGGCTGGGGTGGAATTGTTGTTGGGGCAGACTCAATGGGCCGAATGGCCTCCTTCTGCACTGTTGGGATTCAGTGATTCTATGTGACCAACTGTGGCCATTTTATTTCCCCCCCCCCCAACCTCCTGGGGGTATTTTACTCTGCTAAAGGTACTATATAAATGCAATTGTTGAATAAAGGGGTCAATACTTGCTAAAAGTCGAATTGAAATCTTTTTCTTATCATTCAAACATAATGAAAAGAATCTTTTGGCTACATAAAAACAGTGATTATCTCCTAATCTGAAATTTTATAGCGGTGACAGATTTCCCAACCCCTCAGTTTAACAATTCATTAAGAACGTGAGACACATTCCCAATGCAGGATTCCTGCTGCCTCTCACTGCCGGACACGAGGTACAGTAACATTCACTGCCACAAGGTGGCAGGCAACACACACACGGATACAGACATACACACACACACACACACACACACACACAGAGATGCACACACAAAAATACACACATACGGACACAGACACACACACACACACCTACAGACAGACACACCTACAGACAGACACACACACCTACAGACAGACACACACACACACACAGATGCACACACAAAAATACACACATACGGACACAGACACACACATACGCGCACACACACACCTACAGACAGACACACCTACAGACAGACACACACACCTACAGACAGACACACACACACACACAGATGCACACACAAAAATACACACATACGGACACAGACACACACATACGCGCACACACACACCTACAGACAGACACACCTACAGACAGACACACACACCTACAGACAGACACACACACACACTCACAGACACACATTCACACAGACACGGATACACAAACACACACACACAGGCAAAACTGAATATTGTTTTACCAAACAAAGCATTAAGGTTAAGGAATAGGATATGAATTTTAGTAGAATATATGAATTTAACAAATGATGAATCTTTTTCTGTTGAATGTGGCTAGAACATTTGACCCTGTCAGAATAAAGAACAGAAACCCTGCCTCTTTTAACCTCAGAATTCTGAAACTCTTTTCCATGTTAAAAGTTCAGCTGAGATATTAAAGCATCGGCTCGATCTTAAATATTCACACGTTTTGAAGGAAGAGCAAGCTGGCGGATCTCTCGCCGGCGTCCAGGCAAATGCTTATCCCTCGACCAAGAGCGCAAAAAAACAGGGTATCTTGTCGTGCCGCTGCCCGTGGGATCTTGCTGTGCAGAAATGACCTGCGGCATTTCCTGGCGCCTGCGTTTTCACGGGTGCTCGGCCGACTGTAGGCCGTGTTGAGAGTTGCTGAGGTTGTGAAGGGGCGCCGCAGAAACATCAATCTTTGTCTTCCTTTCCCTGTCAGCGGCGCTAGCCGAGGTGGCAGAGATGGCTGCCCAGCTCCACGGCACCATGATCAAAATGGAGAACTTCCAGAAACTCGTGGAGCTGAAGAGGGACTTGATCGGGATTGACAACCTGGTTATTCCTGGAAGGGTACGTTCTCTTTTCTGTTGAGTTTTAAAAAGCACTGGGGTGGGGGGGAGGGGGGGGGGGGGGACGGGGGGAGGGGGGGGACGGGGGGACCGGGTTCGATTCCGGGCTCGGGTTGCTCTCAGTGTGGGGTGTCCACGTTCTCTGTGCGGGTTTCCCTCCGGAGCGATTGAAGAGCGGGAACGGGCTGTGGGAAGGGGGTCCTCCCTTTCAAAGCTGGAGGGTGAGGGGAGGAAGTTGCGACGGGGGTGGAGTGAATGGGGGCGGGGAGAGTGGGTTAGCGGGGGTGGGGGGTCCCCAGGTCCGGACAAGGTCGGCAGGGAAAGGACGCGTTGATTTTGGACTTCCGACGAGCTCAGGAAGACCCCAGAGGAGGACCCCCACACCCCCCCCCCAATGCTGGTGCTGCCACACGGTGTAAGCCTGGATAAAAGATCATTGGGACTCGAAACGTCGGCTCATTTCTCTCCTTACCGATACTGCCAGACCCACTGAGATTTTCCAGCGTTTTCTCCATCATATGACTTCCTGGCACTGCAGTATGATGTGGTTAATGCCTCTTGTTTGATCAACGCTCTGTCTAACAGAGGTGAAAAAATTCCATCACCTTCCATCCTGCTTCTCCTGGTTAGGTTCAGTTAGTCTGAGCAGCACCCAGCGTAAATCCTGATTCTGAACTTGGCTGTGACTGCCAACGGGAGTTTGGTGATTGATGACGCAGCGGTATTAGTCATATAACCACATCGATCACACCTTCCAAACAAATGTGTTCAGCTTTCGACATTCTGGCACCGCTGATTTTGCCCTCTGCAGCCAAAAATCTCCCAGCCCTCACCGGAATTCTTAGGATGCAGGAGGAACCAAACAGGCCGAGGCTTTCCCAGGCAGGTTGGAGGGGGGTGACCTGATGGAGGTCTTTAACGGGTGGAGAAGATGCTTCCACTTCTCGGTGTGTCTAAAGCAAGAGGTCACCCACACAAGGTGGGTCACCCACAGACCAAACAACCTCTTTAACGTATTGATGTATCCCATAGGCTGGAAGTTGAGAGGCCGATGAGGAAAGAACATAAGAAATAGGAGCAGGAGTAGGCCATCTAGCCCTTCGAGCCTGCCCCGCCATTCAATAAGATCATGGCTGATCTGTCGTGGCTCAGTTCCACTTTCCCGCCCTCTCCCCATAACCCTTAATTCCCTCGTCCAACAGAAACCTATCTATCCGTGACTTAAATATATTCAGCGAGGCAGCCTCCACCACCAGAGAATTCCAGAGACTCACCACCCTTTGAGTGAAGAAGTTCCTCCTCAACTCCATTCTAAACTGCCCCCCCCCCCATTATTTTGAGGCTGTGCCCCCTAGTCCTGCTGTCCTTTCTAAGTGGGAAAGAATCTCTCTACCTGTAATTGGAACAAAGTGGAGGGGTAACAAAGGTGTGTTTTCAGAATTCAGCGGCAGGCCTTAGAATCATAGAAATCTTAGGAACCCCATAATACAGAAATGGGCCATTCAGCCCATCGAGTCTGCACTGACCACAATCCCACCCAGGCTCCACCCCCATATCCCTACATATTTATCCACTAATCCCTCTAATCTGTGCATGCCAGGACACTATTTTCAGAGTGGCCAATGAACCTAACCCGCACATCTTTGGATGTGGGAGGAAACCGGAGCACCCGGAGGAAACCCACGCAGACACGAGGAGAATGTGCAAACTCCACATAGACAGTGACCCGAGCCGGGAATCGAACTGGGTCCCTGGAGCTGTGAGGCAGCAGTGCTAACCACTGTGCTACCGTGTGGGAGATATTGTAGAAGCGGAAAGGATATGGATGTCTTAAAGGCACTAACTGTGTGCTAAACATGCTACATAAATGAACATTATTGTTGTAGCAGTGTGACAAATCAGAGATGAGGGTGAGAGGGATGGTAGTTGTTGTGTATTTTATATTTCTCAGGGATATGGGCTGATATTTTACAACCTTTCTTGGACAAAGCTCATAAAATCCCACTCAAGGCCAGCGGAGAATTCTGCTCTGAGAGCCTCGCCTGCCCGGTAAAATTCCAGCCATGGAGACAGGACACTAGTTTCTGAGTTTACATCAAAATAGAGTCATAGTGAGTCAAACTCATACAGCATAGAAAAGGCCCTTCAGCCCTTCGTGTCTGCACCGACAATAGCTACCACTAAAGGCGCACTAATCTCATTTTCTTGCATGTGTCCCATATCCTTAAATGTTATATCTCAAAATGTCTGCATTCATGTGCCCAACTCAGCTTCCAGAAGCTTCAGTGTTGTCTGTTTGCTTAGCTCTGAGTCCACACCCAGACGTAATCAATCAAGCTCAGCGAGCATAGATCCCAGTGAGCATAGATTGGTTACCAGGCTCGCATAATAAAACACAGAATAATTGAACAGTCCAGCAGTGAGGCACGGTTGTGTGTTGTCAGGTACACTGATGTCTCCTCAGACGATGTCTTCGAGGGGCAGACGAGGTTAGGAGCCAACTCTTTCATTTCACATTTTTCCCCACGTATGGGTGTTTGATTTTTGTAGACAATTTGTTTAATGATGTTTATTGTGTCTGTGTTTGATTAAAGGAGTTCATTAGACAAGGCTGCCTGAGCAAGCTATCGACAAAGGGGATGCAGCAACGGATGTTCTTTCTGGTAAGGAAACCAAAATGAATTGTGACTGAGTTTTCGACTGGATACCATGAACGTTGCAATGGAAGTCTAGGTGTCCAGCTTCCTTAGTGGATGCTTTGATAGGTTACCATCCTTAAAGAGCACACATGGATAAAGGAAGACATGTCAGAGGTGTTACCTTGCAGATGAAATATAGAACTGAGGCTCCGTCTACTCTCTGAGGTGGATGTCTTCTATGTTCTATGTTAACTAGTCCCCCTGGCACTAAGGGGCAATTTTTTTAGAGTGTGGGAGGAAACCGGAGCACCCGGAGGAAACCCATGCAGACATGGGGGGAACATGCGAACTCCACGCAGACAGTGACCCAAGCAGGAATCGAACCCAGGTCCCTGGCGCTGTGAGACAGCAGCGCTAACCACTGTACCACCGTGCCGCCATGGCTGGCCTTTATCCAAGAGAGATTAGTTGAGTAAGAAGAGGCTTGATTGAAACCTTTAAGATCCCCGGGGTATCGATAGGGTGGATGTGGAGAGGATATTTCCATTTCCAGAATCTACAGCTAAGGAGTCACTGCTTACCAATAAGAGGTTGCTTATTAAAGACAGAGGTGAGGAATGTTTTTCTTTGACGGTGGTGACTCTTATCCCCGAAAGGCAGGAGAAGTGTTTGAATATTCTTAAGGCAGGGCTGGATGGGTTCCTGAGTAACCTGGGGGTGAAAGATCATTGGGGTTAGGCAGGAATATGCAGTTGAGGTTACAGTCAGATCAGCCGCGTTCTTATTGAATAGCAGAGCAGGCTTGATGGGCCGAATGGCCTAGCCCCGCTGCTGTTAAACAATCAGTGATGGTTTCACATTGTCATTATTACTCTCACTAACATTATAGTCCAGATTTTTATGCATGTCGAATTTAAGTTCCACCAGCCGCTGTCGTGGGATTTGAACCAGTGTTCCCAGAGCCTGGGATCCCCAGTGAGATTACCACCCCGCCACCATCCCCGCTTTTCCATCCACCTGCAACAGCAGACGGGGCCTCAGTTGAATGTCTCATCTGAAAGGCAGGGCCCTCACAGCGCAAGCTCCGGGAGTGTCAGCCCTGACTCCCCAGGTTAAATCCCCATGTGGGACTTGAACCCAGAACTTTGTGATTCAGCCCCCCACACCACCCCCCAACCAAGCCATAGCTGACCCTGTGCTAGTGTTTATATGGGCCAAATGGCCCATTTCTGTGCTGTACATTCTATGTAATTATTTAAGAATGTAAATGACCTCCAAATCAACATTCAAGAAGCCTATCCAGGGATAAAACTCTTCACTTCCTATCTCCGTACACGGGGAGAACATAATTACGGATCAGTGCAGTTGGAATATACATTTTTCCTAATTAGCTTTCCTAATTACTTACTGGACCTGTACACTAGCCTTTTGTGTTTCATGCACTAGGACACCCAGATCCCTCTGCACTTCGGACCTCTGCAATCTCTCACCACTTAGATTATAAGCCTAGTGTTCCTGCCACAATGAGCAATGTAAATACCCATCTGGTTCACTAATGTCCTTTAGCAAAGGAAATCTGCCATCCTTATCTGGTCTGGCCTAAATGTGACTCCAGAGTCACAGCAAAGGTGCTTCCTTTTTTTTATTCATTATTGAGATGTGGGCATCACCGGCAAAACCAGCATTTATAGCCCGTCCCTAATTGCCCCTTGAGAAGGTGATGGTGAGTCACCTTCTTGAACCATTGCAATCCCTGCTGTTCCATCCACTGTGCTTTTTACGTGGGTTTAATATAAACATATTCAACAGTGTTTAATTTTCAATTGAGGTGCTTGCTGCATTGGAACTGTTTGATAAGAGAATGTTCTTTCCTTCTCCTCCCCTCTTTCTCTCGCTCTATTGTTCCAGTTCAATGATATTCTCTTGTACACCAGTAGAGGATTGACTGCAACCAACCAGTTCAAAGTTCACGGACAGATTCCCCTGTATGGCATGACCGTAAGTATTGAGTTCAATATAAATTGTAGTTGAATCTGATTCCACTTCCCCCCTCCGACATTGAATTCCTGTAAACGGCAACGTACAAGTCAACTCAACATGTCCCTGTCCCCTCCCCAAAATCATGTATACGCTTAGCATACAAGTCGTAGAATCATAGCATTGAATCCCAGAAGGAGACCATTCAGCCCATCGAGTCTGCACCGACAACAATCCCACCCAGGCCCTATCCCCATAACCCCACACATTGACCCTGCTAGTCCCCCTGACACTAAGGGACAATTTAGCATGTTCAATCAACTGAACCCGCGCATCTTTCGGACTGTGGGAGGAAACCTGAGCTCCCGGAGGAAACCCACGCAGACATGGGGAGAACGTACAAACTCCACACAGACAGTGACTCGAGCTGGGAATTGAACCCGGGTCCCCGGCGCTGTGAGGCAGCAGTGCGAACCACTGTACCGTGCCACCTCTTTTCAGCCATGAACTGCTACAGTCACACTCAACCTCAATTTTTCTCCCCACAAGTATACATTTTACTTATCGGTGCCTCACAACTGGGCACAAGGGGATAAGCAGGCATTATGGGCAGTGTTGTAAGAATTTAAGACACGCCCATCCTTTGTGCCAGTGATATTTCGGAATAATGAGAACCCATAGACCAGACTGGTGTTTCACTTTTATACTCTGTGTATAAGTCGACCCCTGCTTTTGGAGGGGTTCACACAGTAAAAAGTCTGACAACACCAGGTTTTAGTCCAACCTATTTATTTGATAATATTCTCACAAGCTTTCGGGGTTAGCCCCTTCGTCAGGTGAATGGAGAGTTCTGGCCTCAGACAGAGCATATAAAGCACAGACAGTTTAGAGATTGCTGATTAGAATGCGAATCCTTACACCTAACCTGCTGTTCAAGACCTGAAGTGGCTGATAATGTGAGTGGAAGGAGCACTGATCACAGTTTACAGAGATGTGTATTGTCTCCAGACAGTATAGTAAGTGAGGTTTTGCAAACCCATGCAAGTCACGGGGGTTACAGATAGTGCGACATGAACTCAAGATCCCAGTTGAGACCGTCCTCATGTGTGCGGAACTTGGCTATCAGTCTCTGTTCAGCGACTCTGCGCTGTCGTGTGTCATGAAGGCCGCCTTGGAGGGGTTCCCCAGGCATTGAAGGTTGACTCATATGCTGATAATACGGTAGCTGTATCTAAGAAATTGTACCTCCTCTGGGTTCCATCGCTCCACCGTTGGCGACCGTGTCTTCAGCTGTCCAGCTCTAAGCTCAGGAATTCCCTCTCTAAACCTCTCCATCTGTTCTTTGGGAAGCTCCTAAAATCCTTCCTTTTTGGGCCTGGTTTTTGATAACCTGTCCTAGTACCTCCTCGTGTGGCTCAATGTCAAATGTTTCCGTGAGGCACCTTGGGATGTTTTATTATGTTAAAAGGCGCTGTGTAAATGTTGTTGTGTGAGAAATGCATTGTCAGAGGGAATTGAACCTCCTGTCTTGAGTGTGGATCTCCCATCTAAAGCTGAAGGCCAGAGGTCATTACTTGTGCAGAGCATGATCCCAGATGGAACTCCAGTCGCTGAGGGAGAAGTTTGCTACAAGTGTACAAATCCCTGGTCAAGCCATGCCTGGAGTTCTGTGTTCAGTTCTAAGCTCCTTAACAGATGGAAAAGCTCGAGAAACACAGGAGAGAAAAGTGTAGGAGAGTATACTGATAGAGTGAGATGGGAAGGGGGAGGGAGGAGGCTCAAGTGGAACATAAATACAATCCCACCCAGGTCCTATCCACATAAACCCATGTTTATTTATCCTTCTAGACCCCCTGACACTAAGGGACAGTTTACTACAGCCAACCAATCTAACCCGCACATCTTTGGAGTGTGGGAGGAAACCGGAGCACCCGGAGGAAACCCATGCAGACACGGGCAGAACATGCAAACTCCACACAGTCAGTGATCCGAGGCCGGAATTAAACCCGGGTCCCTGGCGCTGTGAGGCCGCAGTGCTAACCACTGTGCTACTATGGCTGTGGATTTGTAAGGTGGTCACCTCGCCATTCCCTGGAGAATGAGTTCCACATTTCTCACCCCTCTCCGGGGTGATTCCCTGTTGGATTTATTAATGACTGTCTTTTATCAAAGGCCTCCTAGTTCTGGCCTCCCCCTCAGGTGGAGTCGGTCCTGCAGCTTGACGCACAGAACCTTTCCATTGCATGATGTAGGAGACACAAGTGGGAGCCCAGCCTGAAACTTGAAAGATAAACTAACGCGAACACTGCTGCTCAGTACCCAGAGAGAAATGTTTCAGTCGATTTTTCACCAGCAACGAAAGGCAGGCTAATAATTCCAGACTGATCCTTCATCAGTTGGCCACCCAATCAGCTTCTCTTTTCCTTCACTTTGTTTGTTGTCTTTATCTCAGATTTCCTGCTCTCCCTCCTTCTCTTCCTAACTCTTGACGGATTCCTCTGACACAGAGCGCCCGTGTGTTTGACATTTTCAACCTTTCCCTCTTCAGATCGAGGAAAGTGAAGATGAATGGTCGCTCCCTCACTGTTTCACCCTTAATGGACCTCGCCAATCCATCGTTGTAGCTGCAAGGTAAGGGGAAAGGGCAGTGAGGGTTGGGTGAGAAGGGGTTGGCTTTGTTCAAGCTCTAATTCCTCAGACTTGTTGCCTCATTGAAAGAGCGTGAGTGTTCAAAAATGGTTCCTGAGCAATTGAACTATAGGGAGAGAAACTAGAAGCAGGAGTAGGCCATCTGACCCTTCGAGCCTGCTCCACCATTCAATTTGATCATCAAATTCAATACCCTGATCCCACCTTCAACCCCATATCTTAGATGAGTCACTGTCAGGTAGATTGTAAATAGAATAGAACATAGAACATAGAACATTACAGCACAAACAGGCCCTTCGGCCCTCGAGTTGCGCCGATCGCATCAACCCCACCAATCTATAGACCTATCTATAACCCCCAATCCCATTAAACCCCATATACTCATCCAGAAGTCTTTTAAAAGACCCCAGCGAGTTCGCCTCCACCACCGACGACGGCAGCCGATTCCAATCACTCACCACCCTCTGAGTGAAAAACTTACCCCTAACATCACCTCTGTACTTCCCTCCCCGCACCTTAAATCTGTGTCCTCTCGTAGCGACCATTTCAACCCGGGGAAATAGCCTCTGAGAGTCCACCCCATCTATTCCTCTCAACATTTTATAAACTTCTATCAGGTCGCCTCTCAACCTTCGCCTCTCCAGGGAAAAGAGTCCCAGCTCCCTCAACCTATCTTCATAAGGCATGCCTCCCAGTCCAGGCAACATCTTTGTAAATCTCCTCTGCACCCTTTCAATAGCTTCTACGTCTTTCCTATAGTGAGGCGACCAGAACTGCGCACAGTACTCCAAATGAGGCCTGACGAGGGTTCTGTAAAGTTGCAGCATTACCTCCCGACTCCTAAACTCAATCCCTCGATTAATGAAGGCCAGTACACCATACGCCTTCTTGACCACCTCCTCCACCTGCGAGGCCGATTTAAGAGTCCTGTGAACCCGGACCCCGAGATCCTTCTGCTCTTCAACGCTACTAAGACCCCTGCCCTTAATAGTGTACTCGTTCATCCCGTTGGTTCTGCCGAAATGGACTACTACACATTTATCCGCGTTGAAGTCCATCTGCCACTTCTCCGCCCATTCCTGCATCCTATCTATGTCCTGCTGCAACTTTTGACATCCTTCCAGACCATCCACAACACCGCCGACCTTTGTGTCATCAGCGAACTTGCTAACCCATCCCTTCACTTCCTCATCCAGGTCATTTATGAAAATGACAAACAACAAGGGTCCCAGAACAGATCCCTGGGGCACCCCACCTTGATCCCTTCAGCCTCAAGAGCAATATCTAATTCTTCCAGAAATTACACAATGTTTTGGTCTCAACTACTTTCTGTGGTAGTGAATTCCACAGATCCATGGACAGAGTTTGTGAATTTGACTGAGTGAAAAGGCACACACTCGTAAAAAGACCATTCTTCCACAAACTGATAGAATCGTAAGGCTGATTACAGCACAGGTGGCCATTCAGCCCATCATGGATTTACTGTACACCGTGCGATACGAGAGAATTTGCTCTAGTACTTCGAAGCACTTGTAATCTTGCATTTAGAATCAGGTAAACTGGCAGTTGTTGAGTTCTGTATTAATACAAACACTGTGCAATAGGTTTAGACATGTCATTAGTTTAACATAACTCAAATTGAGGCAGCAATACAGGCCTTTCACTAGCTGCTGACCAGTCAGTTGTTACCTGGGCGATGTTGCTTTTTGAGACAGGGGTTTTGCTTTTGTTTTTGGAAAAGGCTGGAAATCATTTTCATTATCACTAGTTGGAACCAATGAGCTGTCACTTGAAGGTGACCCCATTCCAATCCTCTTCATGTTGCCAAAAGAATAATGAGCGATTTGACTCAAAGGCAGAATGAATGATCCGGCAAGCATGTGAAGCAATTGCAAATTGACCATTAAATCACACTGCAGAGAAATATCCTGAAGAGTCAACAGTATCCTAGCAACAGAGGAACAGGAGTAGGCCATTCAGCCCTTTGAGTCTGTTCTGCCATTCAATGAGATCATGACTGATCCACGGCCTAACTCCACATTGAAACATAGAAGATAGGAGCAGGAGGAGGCCATTCAGCCCTTCGAGCCTGCTCCACCATTCATTACGATCATGGTTGATTGTCCAACTCAATAGCTTAATCCTGCTTTCTCCCCATAAACCTTGATCCCATTCACCCCCAGTGTTATATCCAGCTGCCTCTTGAATACTTTCAATGTTTTGGCATCAACTACTTTCTGTGGGAATGAATTCCACAGGCTCACCGCTCCTTGGGTGAAGAAATGTCTTCTCATCTCTATTTTAAATGGCCTATCCCGAATCCTCAGACTGTGACCCTGGTTCTGGACTCCCCCACCATCGGGAAGGTCCTCCCTGCATCTACCCTGTCTGGTCCTGTTAGAATTTTACAAATCTCTTGAGTTCTCCTCCTCACTCATCTGAACTCCAGTGAAAATAATCCTAACCTAGTCAATCTCTCCTCATACATCAGTCCCACCATCCCCTGGAATCAGTCTGGTAAACCACATACGTGATCTCACCCATATTCGTCAATATCTTCAGATAAGAAAGATCTATCAATCTCTGATTGAAATTAACAAATAATTTGGCAGCAATTGTCACTGCCTGGAGAGAATTCCAAATTTTTACACACCTTTTGCAGGGAGAAATGTTTGCTAATTCACTCAAGAATAGTCAGGGTCTCATTTTTAAACCGTGTGATCCTAGGCCTCAAATCCCCAACCTGAATAAACAATACTTTGAAAACTTTGTTAAAATCACTTCTTAACCTTTGGAATTCCATCAAACAAAACTCTGTTGATTTGTGTAACTTCAATGTTTGGAACCCCAATAGTGTTCTGTCAAATCCACACATCAGTTGGCCCGCCTTATACAGGAAGTCTTATACAGGGGTTAACACTCCTGGTTTTATGAGTGAAAGGCCAGTGATGACACTGAGTGGATGCGCCCTGCTGTTCCTGATGATTAAGAGTAATCGTCCGGTGTGCTGGAATAGCGATGTTCCAAAATCCTCACTCGGGAAGTTAAAGGGCTGAATGGGCAGGAAAACATTCTTATACGAGGAATAAATGCTTTATTACGAACTGCGGAAGTTCCCTCTGACCAGAGTGGTTTGCGCCCGATTTGAATAAAATCTCACGTTTTGCTGCTCCGTCAGTGCCCAGGTAGAGATGGACAAGTGGATTGAGGATTTGCAGATGGCCGTCGATCTCACTCAACAGTGCAACGGGTCACCGAGCGAACTAATGACACCCAGCCCCAGCGACGGACCCCCCAGTAAGTGGCTGAAACAGATTAGCTGGTATTTCTTCTGAGTTACAATGTTCACTAGCCTGGCGTTTTCGTGGGATTTCACCAGGTCTACAATAAGCTCAACACCCCCGTTGCTGCATGTACGATTTTGGCACCTTATAACGAAAAGTTCTGAAGAGTCAGATAAACTAATATGCTGGTTCCAGTGCCTGAGAACATAGTGCAGTATAATGATCTCAGGGCGAGATAGAATTATGCAATGTGGGGCTATTGGTTGAAACATTTTGTATATTCCCTCTCTGTAGAAAAAAAATGATGCTTTAAAAATATTTATGAACTCTTTTTATCTTTCAGCCATTGCAATTAATTGGTTTTGAGTTTTCTCTTGAAAGCAAAACTGTTGACTGGCTTCCCAATAGAATAATGAACGCTTAAGAAAATTATCCCGAAGCCACACCGATACAATCCATCCCTGTGGGGACCAATAACTTTTCACAAAAAAACCAAGCATCCAATTAATATTTGAAAGGATGGTTCAACAAGGTTTCACATTTCAGACTTACACTGTAATAAGCAAACTAAAAGCACTGTTGATTAAACACTTTTTGTAGGCAATTTATAAGTTAAACTAGAGATCGGAACTTTCCCCTTTTACTTCTAACAGAACTGGAAAACCCACTTTAAATATATATTCTATTTATTTATTATTAGTGTCACAAGTAGGCTTACATTAACACTGCAATGAAGTTACTGTGAAAATCCCCTAGTCGCCATACTCTGGCATTTGTTCGGATACACTGAGGGAGAATTTTCCATGGCCAATGCACCTAACCAGTACATCTTTCGGACTGTGGGGGGGAAACTCGAGCACCCAGAGGAAACCCATGCAGACATGGGGAGAATGTGCAGACTCCATACAGAAAGTGACGCAAGCCAGGAATGAAATCCAGGTCCCTGGCACTGTGAGGCAGCAGTGCTAACCACTGTGCCACCTTGCTGCCTCTACACTTTACACTGTCTCTTAAGTAGTCATTTGGTTTTCCCCAAATATATCCTAAATGATTTTCAGCTTCTGAGGGCTTGCTTCTATTCTTTCCTTGCCCAACTTGGTTAATTTTAACCACAGAACTTTCACGGTGAGTGTTTTTCTAGGAGATTCTCCCTCTGGAGAAAACCAGGTGAATCTTCCAGCTTTGTTTCAAATCTCACAAATTTGATCGTTCCATCCCAGGCACAAACTCGTAGCCACGTTCCTGCCCAGTCCATCATAGCTTTCTGGCCTCTCACCCAAATCCTGGCAGACTGACTGCATTTGGGAGTTCCAGGGACGTCTTAGAAACAGCTGCCCTCTCAAACCACATCTCCATGGCAATAAGAATCACATGGACCTTGTATCCAAATAGAAATGCCGATCAGCTACCCTTGAGATCCAAACTCTATTTTGTCTTTGAAGTAAATGGGCAATTTTCGCATAATCTCTTCCTGGGGATTATCAGTCTAACCACTGTAAGCATGGATATTGTTCCATTTTGTCTCCAAATTAAACATCTCTGCCCAGCAAAAACAACTCTTTCAATTTTTTTTACAGTCACTTCATCCAGGCCTGCTGTTGAGCAGACATCAGGACAGGTCACTTGATCCCCTGTATTTTACCCTAAGTTACAGACACACCCCGAAGCACAGCAGTATTAACTTTCATTCTCTTCAGTGCCAAATGTCAGTTTCTTACCGATTTACTGCAAGGGGTGTGAGATTATCCCCATGGTCTCCGAGATTGTCTAGAGTCACCATACCACAGAATGAGGCCATTCAGCCCATTGAACCCAAAGTTACAAATGGCCCTCCCCTCACTGTGGCCGATAGTCAGCCGTCACCGTCTTAACAAATTGTATGTTTTCTTAAAAAAAAATACTGGGCCAGATGCTGGGCAACACGACAGCTCAGTGACTATCACTGTTTGCTGTGCAGATACATGGATTTGGGCCGGTGTCTGCGGGAGTTTGCACGTTCTCCCCATGATTGCGTGGGTTTTCTCCGGGTGCTCCGGTTTCCTCCCACATCCCAAAAACGTGCTCTTAGGCTGACTGGTGTAACAAATTGTCCCTAAATTAGTCTTCCCTCAATCTTCCCCAGTAGGCGTAGACAAAGGTCATAGTTAGAGGAGGGCACTCATAATGTTAAAATGGCGGCACGGGCTCATTGGGCCGAAGGGCCTGTTTCCCATGCTGTGTTGTTCTTTGAGTCCATTTTGGCAGTCTGTAGGGCAATCCAATGAGTCCTATTCTCTCATTCTATCTCAATAGACCTTCAACTTTATTATCAAGTCTTAGAATCATCGAATCCGTAAAATGCAGAAGGAAGCCATTCGGCCCATCAAGTTTGCACTGACCACTTTTCCACTCAGACCCGATCCCCATAACCCCATGCATTTGCCCTCGCTAGTCCCCCTGACAGTAAGGGGCAATTTAGCATGTCCAATCCACCTAATCCACACATCTTTGGAGTGTGGGAGGAAACCCACGCAGACACGGGGAGAATGTGCAAACTCCACACAGACACTGACCCAAGCCGGCAATCGAACCCGGGTCCCTGGCGCTTTGAGGCAGCAGTGCTAACCACTGGGCTACCGTACTGACCTTTCTTAGAGTCATTACAGCAGAGTAGGAGATTAGGACAGAGTAGGACATCCCAAAAATGTGCTTTTAGGCTGATTGATTGGGTAACAAATTGTCCCTATATTGGATCTCCCTGATCCTCACACATTAGGCATAGACTAGAGTCATGAATAGGTCACTGACCATGGGACGGCGGCGCGGGCTCGTTGGGCCGAAGGGCCTGTTTCCCGTGCTGTGTTGTTCTTTGTTCTTTGTTCTATTCAGCCTCTGAATTCCGATCTCTGGGTTCTCCTGCCAAACACTGACTTCCTGTCTAGTTTTATTCGGTTTCTCACAAGTTTGTGAATAATCTGTCCATAGTAATAACAGGAGGAGGTCGTTCAGCTTCCCAGTTCCACCACTTAATCAAATCATGGCTGATCTGTATCTTAACCCAACTCTCACATCTCCAAATAACCTTCCCTGATAAAAAATATCTTCTCATCTCACTTCTGAAATTCTCCTTCAGTGTACCCAAATAAATGCCACAGAGTTTATTCCACAGTCATCAATTTGAGTATCACCCATCAAAATTTATTACATCTTGGGGCCAGGATGTTGCGTGAACAGGATTATGTCACATGATACTTCAAGTTGTTCCCAGAGCAATGCTGGGCACAAGTCTGGAATGGTCAGGGGTGGCACTGTGGCACAATGGTTATCACTGCACCAGTGACCCGGGTTCGATTCCCAGCTTGGGTCACTGTCTGTGCAGAGTTAGAACATAGAACATAGAACATTACAGCGCAGAACAGGCCCTTCGGCCCACGATGTTGCGCCGACCAGTTACAAAACAATGACCCACTAGCCTAAACCAATCCCTTTTCATCCATAAACCTATCCACAGATCTCTTAAATGCCCCCAAACTAGGTGCATTTACAACTGCAGCTGGCAGGGCATTCCAGTCCCTCACCACCCTCTGGGTAAAGAACCTACCCCTGACATCAGTCCTATAACTACCCCCCCTTAATTTAAAGTCGTGCCCCCTCGTGCTAGCTTTCTCCATCCTAGGAAAAAGGCTATCACTATCTACCCTGTCTAAACTTCTAATCATCTTATATGTTTCAATAAGATCCCCTCTTAGCCGCCTTCTTTCCAGCGAAAACAACCCCAAATCTCTCAGTCTCTCCTCATAGGATCTCCCCTCCATACCAGGCAACATCCTGGTAAACCTCCTCCGCACCCTATCCAAAGCCTCTACATCCTTCCTGTAATGCGGGGACCAGAACTGCACACAAAACTCCAAGTGTGGCCGCACCAGAGTTGTGTACAGTTGCATCATGTTTGCACATCATCCCCATGTCTGCGTGGGTTTCCTCCCACAGTCTGAAAGACATGCTGGTTAGGTGCATTGGCCGTGCTAAATTCTCCCTCTGTGTACCAGAGTCTGGCAAATAGGGGATTTTCACAGTAACTTCAAAGTAAGCCTTACTTGTGACACTAATAAATAAACTTAGAAATGTTTAATTGATCCTCGACAGCTTTTTTTAACAGGGTGGGGTAGTGAGTTCCAGATTTCCACTCCCTGTTGTGAAGAAGACATCACCCCAAACAGCCTGACTCTTTATGTTAAAGGTAGACCTCCTGTTTCTGCACTCTCCCATCACAGAAAATAATTGTTTAATTAGTTATTTGAGGGTGGCACAGTGGTTAGCACTGCAGCCTCACAGTGCCGGAGACCCGGGTTCGATTCCTGTCTTGGGTCACTGTCTGTGTGGAGTCTGCACATTCTCCCCGTGTCTGCGTGGGGGTTTCCTCCAGGTGCTCTGGATTTCTACCCACAGTCCAAAGATATGTGGGATTAGCTGGATTGGCCACGCGAAATTGCCCCTTAGTGTCAGGGGGACGAGCTGGGGTAAAATGCATATGGTTATAGGGATAGGGGTGGGATTGTGGTTGGTGCAGACTCGATGGGCTGAATGGCCTCCTTCTGCACTGTAGGGATTCCATGAACAATTTGAATCTTTTCTTTAAAATAAGGAATCATTCTTCTGCTCTGAAGCCAATCAACTTGTTTCAAATTTTGGCCAGAAAGTAATTTAAAGCAATTCTGGAATGATGTGCCTCATACTGTATCCAGACCCCTGGCTGGATCTGCTCTCTGGATTTTAATTGTTTTGTGATGATGTATGTGTACAAGACTCTCTCCGCAGTTTTTTCCCCTGATGTTAATGCCACTCGTTGGTTTCGCCCAACAAGTTGACCTGGTCACTGGGATTTATTGTAAATTTTTAAAGGACTTTTCAATCAATTCTTTAGAATCGCCCGATGAGACATCTGTAGAGCATGAATCTGAAGACGATCTAAGTGCCTCAAGGACCTCTCTTGAGAGACAATCACCCCATCGTGGGAATACCACAATGCACGTTTGCTGGCACAGAAACACTAGTGTTTCAATGGTGGATTATAGCATTGCTGTCGAGGTACAAGCCATCTCAACTCTAAACCTTTACGTCCCAATCTCTTTGGAATGTGACACACTCTTGTCTTCGAAAAAGCCAACAAATTCCATGACGGGTTCTAATAAATCTTAACCTCCGTCTCGGTGCTTTCAAAATTCTGACAAGCAATAATTTCCAGGCTTGAAGCACCGGGTCTCATTGAGGCGTTCAAAAAAAGGAGATGGGATAAATTGGGAGAAAATGTGTCTGTAACTGGCAGGATGGGGTCAGTAACCGTGGATACTGGTTTGAGGTAGTTGGCTGAAGATTTAGAGGGGGAGATTCGGAGGACTTTTTTAAAGTTGTTATTTGCATCATCATCAGGAACTTGCAAAAGGAAATTGGACAAAATACTGGAAAAGAGGAGGGGAGGTTGGAAATTGCAGGACTTTGAGGAAAATATAGGGAGTGGATCTAGTGGGATAGCTCTTTGAAGGGACCAGCACAGTCAAGGATGGGCTGAATGGCTGCCTTCTGTTCTGTTGTATGATTTATAAGTTGCTGTAGTTCCCTTGATCTCTCCCACAATTTGGCCATGATAACACCTGTGGACTGGGAGAAGTTTGGAAGAACATGCACCTGAACTTTGTGTCGTGATCAAAATAGAATGTCTCCTTTCACTTTGTGTATTCTGTCACCTCGGTTATGTCATGGGATGATCAGACAACACAAGCTGCAAACAATCTAAGAGACCCAAAGACTAGGAATATTGGCAATAGCATTGAAGGATCATAAGACCATAAGACATTGGAGCAGAATTAGACCACTCGGCCCATCAAGTCTGCTCTGCCATTCAATCATGGCTGATATTTTTCTCATCCCCACTCTCCTGCCTTTTCCCCATAACCCCTGATCCCCTTATTAATCAAGAACCTATCTATCTCTGTCTTAAAGACACTCAATGACCTAGCCTCCACAGCCTTCTGTGGCAAAGAGTTCCACAGATTCCCCACTCTCTGGTTGAAGAAATTCCTCCTCATCTCTGTTTTAAAGGATCGTCCCTTTAGCCTAAGGTTGTGCCGTCTGGTTCTAGTTTTTCCTACTAGTGGAAACATCCTCTCCATGTCCACTCTATCCAGGCCTGGCAGTATCCTGTAAGTTTCCATAAGATTCCCCCCCTCATCCTTCTAAACTCTAACAAATACAAATCCAGAGTCTTTAACCATTCCTCATACAAGCTATTCGTTCCAGGGATTATTCTGGACCCTTTGCAAGGCCAACACATCCTTCCTTCGATACGGGGCCCAAAACTGCTCACAATTCTCCAAATGGGATCTGACTGGAGCCTCATACAGCCTCAGCAGTATATCCCTAGCCTTCTCAACATGAATGCTAATATAGCATTCCTAGCTGCCGACTGAACCTTAGCCTTAAGAGAATTTTGAACAAGGATTCCCAAATCCCTTTGTGTTTCTGGTTTTGTAAGCATTTCCCCATTTAGAAAATAGTCTATGCCTCCATTCTTCCTTCCAAAATGCATAACCTCACACTTTTCCACATTGTATTCCATCTGTCACTTCTTTGCCCATCTCCTGACCTATCCAAGTCCTTCTGTAGCCCCCCTGCTTCCTCAATATTATCAGTCCCTCTGCATATCTTTGTATCATCTGCAAATTTAGCAACAGTGCCTTCAGTTCCTTCCTCCAAATCGTTATAGATAAGACTTTAAACTTTAGAAAAGTATCTTGCAGAAACTTAACTGGACAAGCCACGTATATTATTGTAGCTCCAAGGGCAGGTCAGAGGCTGGGAATTCTGTGCTGAGTTACTTACCTCCAAACCCTCCCCCCCAAAGCCAGTCTACACTCCACAAGGCAGGAGTTGCCTAGATAGGTGCAGCCCCAAGAACACTCAAGAATCTCAACACCATCCCCAGGACAAAGTAGCCCACTTGATTGGTACCCCATCCATCAACTTAAATATTCACATCCCGCCCCTGGCATGGTATCAAGAGTTTGTGCCATCTATAAGATGCACTGCAGCAACTCATCGAGGTTCCTTCGACAGCACCTTCCAAACCCACGATCTCTATCACCTAGAAGGACAAGGGTGGCAGACACCTGGGAACCCCACCACTTGTAAGTTCCCCTCCAAGCCACTCACCATCCTGAGTTGGAAATACATCGGCCGTTCCTTCATTGTCGCTGGGTCAACACCCTGGCACTTTCTCCCTAACAGCACTATGGGTGCACCTACGCCACACGGACTGCTCTGTTCTGGAAGGTGGCTCACCATTATCTTCCCAAGGGGCAGTTAAGGATGGGGAACATCCTCTGAACAAAAAAAAAAGAAGCTCTATGAATGAGGGGAGATCTCATTGAGACGTATAAGATGATGAATGGGATGGATAGGATAGAGGTGGAGAGACTCTTCCCGCTCAAAAAAGACAGTAGGACTAGGGGGCACAGCCTCAAGATAAAGGGGGGGCGGTTTAGAACAGAGTTGAGGAGGAACTTCTTCACTCAAAGGGTGGTGAATCTCTGGAATTCTCTGCCCGTTGAAGTGGTGGAGGCTGCCTCACTAAATATTTTTAAGAAGCGGGTTGATGGGTTTTTGATAAGAGAAGGGATTAAGGGTTATGGGGAGAGGGCGGGAAGGTGGAACTGAGTCACGACAGATCAGCCATGATCTTATTGAATGGCGGGGCAGGTTCGAAGGGCTAGATGGCCTACTCCTGCTCCTATTTCTTATGTTCTTATGTTCTTATGACTTGTCAGAATTCTCAAAGTCTGCAGATACTAAATTTGACTAGAAATATCCTTTATTGCTGGGATTTAGTCTGGCGCAGAGTTCAGGGAGTTTGAAAAATGATCAGGGATAGGGGAAACTGTAAGTGAAGTAATAGTGGATATATGTTGCTAAGGTGATGATAATTTCAGGTGGCCAGTGCTTTTGGGGCTTATACTAGAAGCAAAATAATCAGATGCTGAAATAAATAAAAAGGGCTGGAAATACACAGCAGATCAGGTGGAATCTGTAAATGGAGAAACAGAGTTAATGAGCCGCGATTTAAGTGCCCCTCTGGGTGGTGTTTTCAGCAGGGACGGATGGGAACATAAAACAGACCAACATCCCACCCACTCCCGGCTCATCTCCATAATACGGGGAGGGGGCAGACACTCAAATCAATGCTCAAGTTAGGCCTGTTACCAAGTCAATTAACCCTGACAAATCACTGCCACACCCATTTGGCATTGGGCAGTCAGGTGGGAATGGGCAGCTCGATTTTTAAAATAAATTCTTCAAATGACTGGAGGAAAGTGGGGTTGTATTGTTAAATGATGCCCTATACAGATCTGGGGCAGCCCCCCCCCCCCCACCGCGAGATAGAACTCCCCCCTTCCCACCGACTCCCTTTTCTTTCTATCCATCTGCTGCTTTGAACCCACTGCCTTCCCGTTTCTCTCCGACATGCCCAGACCCTCCCTGCCCAAGATGCCAGTCTCCTGGGATCCATTCAGCCTTCCAGTTCCTCGTTGCGGATCCGGCAGCGCCCACTCATGTGATCTTGGCGCTGCCAGCCAGTCCGGTTGCCTGGCGTCCTCCCCAGGGCCACTCCTTCGTGAAGGGGTAGAAGTCTCACACTGCCCCGGTTTAGCCTGCCCGTGGGGTTTTGGGGCGAGTTTAATGCCAGTTTTGCTAGCGGGGAGAGTGAACCAATCAATCAAGCCCCCCCCCCCCTGCCTGCACCCCACCCCCCCAGTAATATTCAGCCCAGTGTTGGAGGTTGTGGTGACTGTTTTATAACTGTTTTTACAGATTAACATCAAATCTCCTCCACGCAATGATTAATATCTTTGGCACTGGAACTAAAAGACCATAACACATAGGAGCAGAATTAGGCCATTCAGCCATCAGGTCTGCTCCACCATTCAATCATGGCAGATATTTTTTTCATCCCCATTCTCCTGCCTTCTCCCCGTAACCCTTGATCCTCTTATTAATCAAGAACCTATCTATCTCTGTCTTAAAGACGCTCAGTGTCCTGGCCTCCACAGCCCTCTGTGGGAATGAGTTCCACAGATTCACTACCCTCTGGCCGAAGAAATTCATCCTCATCTTAAAGGAACGCCCCTCCACTCTGAGGTTGTGTCCTTGAGTTCTAGTCTGTCCCACTAGTGGAAACATCCTCTCCACGTCCACTCTATCCAGACCTCTCGGTATTCAGCTAGATCCTCCTTCATCCTTCCAAACTCCATCGAGTGCACTCCCAAACTCAACTGCTCCTCATATGACAAACCCTTCATTCCTGCAATCACTCTTGTGAAGCTCCCCTGGACACAGTGATTCAGGTTTTCCCTCTGGCTGATCTTGTTTTCACTCTTGGATTGGACCTCTTCTGCGATCATTCAGTTTGGATGCCTCAATGTGGCAACGTTTTGTCTTTTCTGGTCACCTCAACCTGAAGCATTGGGTGGAATTCTCCGGCCATCTCTGCCTGTAGGATCTTCCGGTCCTTCCGGGGGGGACCCCCTGCCATGGGCACCCCCCAGTGGTGAAGGGTTCACGAAACGGGAAACCCCGTAGTCAGCGGCAGGACCAGAAGATCCCACCACCAGCGAAAGGTGGGTTGTCTCCACAGACGCAAGAGGGGGACAGAAAAAGCCCCTGCTCATTAACTCTGCTTCCGTCCACAGATACTGCCAGACCGATCTGAGCTTTATCCTCATTTGTGCGTCAGTAGGGAGGATGGTAATCAGAGCATTCTTTTTCTGTACGGGTAAACTCCAAAATTTGTCTGGGAGGCTAGAATATATCCAATACAAACTTCAGTGAACGGTGAAGCCCATTCTCTGATTCTCTCTGCTCATCTCCAGTACCGCGTGCCCCAGGGACCATATAAATGGTATGGAGGAATCACAGATTTTAGCTGGGAGGGCTACTCTCTGCCTGTCTGAAGATTCTGGGGTTTTTTTGTGTGGGATTCAAGTCACAATTTATGTGGCAGAATTCTCCAACCTCGCCCGCGGCTGGGATTCTCCAGTCCCGCTGCAGTGAATGAAGTTTCGTCTGAACGCCAAATTCTCTGTTCTTGCTGGCGGGGGTGGGGTGGGGGAGGGGGGGGGGTGGCGGACGGGGGTGAACGAGATGAGAGAATCCTGCCCGTGATCCCTTGTTTTGTGTTCCTTCTCTTTGGAAAAGGTTTCTCTTGCTTTCCAGAAACACACCGGTGTCTGTCCTCTGTCTCATGTTTATTTGTTCTACCCGCACAGTTACAAGGTGAACCTCTGTCTCTCTGCCAAAAGCCTGAAACTGCCACATTCTCCTTTTTAGCACCTCCTCCGCAGTACTTCACCTGTTTCTGTGCTTCTCTGGCTAAACCAATGTTACTTTAAGAATAATCTGACTCCTGCTTTAGACTGAGAGTATTCTACTTATGGGCAGGTTAGGTGGATTGGCCATGTTAAAATGCCCCTTAGATGCATAGGTAAGGGGAATTAGCGGGGGTAAATTTGTGGGCTGATGGTGTTGGGGCAGGAGTGTGGCCTGGATAAGATGCTCTGTCGGAGAGTTGGTGCAGACTCGATGGGCAGAATGGCCTTCTACAATACTATAGGGATTCTATGATTCTACAACACTCGTGTGGATGACCATTACCAGTTTCTGTGCTGTAACTTCTATGTAGGATTGTTGGCAGAGATTTCTAGCCTTGCATGTGACACGAATCTGGTGGATTGTAAGTGAGCATTTTGCATTGCTTTTTTAAGAAAATCGCATTGATAGATTGAAATATTTTAACAAATCCTTAATGTAAGGTTGGTTTGGCTCCTTTTAAAGCGTCTTCTCTTTCAGGCATTCTGTCAAGATCTAACTCTCCTTGTTGCACAGATGGACATGTCTGTGTGCACATTACAACTCGGGTTGCCAACTCTCTTTGGCCGTATCCCTGGAGATAACATCCCATGACCACCTGTGTACCGCAAGCCTGGCACCAGCAAACATGTGACACACATGGCCTTCCGCGGCCAATCAAAATGCGAAACCAGACTTCATTATCCAATTAGATGATTGTAAAGCTGAGTCGAGCAGTCCTATCTCTCCATTGGTTTCTCTTTAATGTGTGTAGTAAGCAAATGATTTCTAAAAGAAATGTTTTCTAAAAGAAACACACCAATTGTGTTCATTTCCCCTACTTTCATTTGCCTCGAGATCAAAGCTGTGCAGGTTAGACGGATTGGCCATGCTAAATTGTCCCTTAGTATCCAAAGATGTGTAGGTTAGGTGGATTGGCCATGCTAAATTGCCCCTTAGTATCCAAAGATGTGTAGATTAGGTGGATTGGCCATGCTAAATTGCCCCTTAATGTCCAAAGGTGTGAAGGTTAGGTGGATTGGCCATGCTAAATTGCCCCTTAATGTCCAAAGGTGTGAAGGTTAGGTGGATTGGCCATGTTAAATTGCCCCTTAGTATCCAAAGATGTGTAGGTTAGGTGGATTGGCCATGCTAAATTGCCCCTTAATGTCCAAAGGTGTGAAGGTTAGGTGGATTGGCCATGTTAAATTGCCCCTTAATGTCCAAAGATGTGTCGGTTAGATGGATTGGCCATGCTAAATTGCCCCTTAATGTCCAAAGGTGTGAAGGTTAGGTGGATTGGCCATGCTAAATTGTCCCTTAATGTCCAAAGATGTGTAGGTTAGGTGGATTGGCCGTGCTAAATTGCCCCTTAGTGTCCAAAGGTGTGGAGGTTAGGGGGATTAGTGGGATAAATACATGGGGTTACAAGGAAAGGGCCATGGGTGGGATGCTCTGTTGGAGAGTCAGTGCAGACTCGATGGGACGAGTGGCCTCCTTCTTCACTGTAAGGATTATATGATGATCAGCTTCCAATTCGCAGGCACTCCAAGGCAATCCTGGAGGGTTGGCAACCCGATTTACGACTCATGTACAGAACTGTTTGTCTTCTCCTTGCTCCCTGCATCTTTTACAGTCTGTCTCTGTCTTCTCTCCTTTTTTTTGTTCTTCTTGTCCTGTTGGTGTGATAGAAGATGTCTCCACAGTTAGTGACTCAGCCTCCTCTCTCCCCTCTGGACTGATCAATAATCACCGTTCTCTTGCCATATCTCATGTCTGCTGGTATCGAGCGCAGACTCTCTCCTTTTATGATTGCGTCAGGATTGTTGAGGTAACAGAAAAAGATAAGTTAAGCCGGCCAGCTGCCTCGGCACTTGGATTTAGCAAACGGGGCTATAATTAACTTGCCAAACCTTGCTTCCGCTGGTGTTTGAAATGTGCTACGAGGGCTTGTAATTGTCACCGATCGCTCAATTACACAGCCAGGCTGAATTTAAATGGCCACGCTAATTAACTTTTTAAGCTAGAGACTCGAAATCAGTCTGTGGAAAGGTGAGGAATTTAAATTTCTCATGAAGCGAAAGGAGCATTGTATACATGGACTGTGGTATTCTCCCACTGGCACACTGACCTCAAGGTGTAGCAGCCACAACAACAACTTGTGTTGGTGTGGCGCCTTTAATGTAAAGTATTGGGAGTTTGCGCATTCTCCTCTTGCTTGCGTGGGTTTTCGCCGGGTGCTCCGGTTTCCTCCCACACCCCAAAGATGTGCTGTTAGGCTGATTGGCAGGAATAAATTGTCCCTAAATCAGTTTCCCTCAATCTGGATGGCCATAAAACATTAGACAGGGGTCGTGGGTAGAGAGGTGGACTGGTGGTGTTGAGATGACGGTGCGGGCTCGTTGGGCCGAAGGGCCTGTTTCCCGGGCTGATTTTGTTCTTTGTTCTTTGTATTCACAGAGAATACCAAGTCAGGTGAGGTTATATTAGTCATGATGTGGGAATGCCGACGTTGGACTGGCGTAAACACAGTAAAAAGTCTGACAACACCAGGTTTTAGTCCAACCGATTTATTTGATAATATACTCACAAGCTTTCGAGGGGACTGCCTCTTCGTCAGGTGAATGGAGAGTTCTGGCCTCAGACAGAGCATATAAAGCACAGACAGTTTAGAGATTACTGATTAGAATGTCTGTGCTTTATATGCTCTGTCTGAGGCCAGAACTCTCCATTCACCTGACGAAGAGGCAGTCCCCTCGAAAGCTTGTGAGTATATTATCAAATAAATAGGTTGGACTAAAACCTGGTGTTGTCAGACTTTTTACAGGTTATATTAGGCCAGATGACAATTGATTTGATTTATTATTGTCACATGTATTGGGATACAGTGACAAGTATTGTTTCTTGCGCAATATATAGACAAAGCATACCGTTTATAGGTGAGTGAGAACACCTTTGGTTATCTAGACTATGGCACCTTACAGAACCTCTCAGCTTCGCAGTGTCCAGGATTGATCTGAAGAATTGTTGTCAATTCTGATGGGCTGAATGGTTTCATTCTGCACTGTAGGGATTCTATGGTTCTCCTTGGAGAAGAGGGGGTGCAGAGGAGATTCACTAGGTTGATTCTGGAGTTGAGAGAGTTGGCTTCGGAGGAGAGACTGAGTAGACTGAAGCTATACTCATTGGAATTCAGAAAAATGAGGGGAGATGTTTCAAGTGCTCATCCAATTATTTAAAGGTTGTAATGTTTCCGGCCTCCAATAACTTCCCGCTAGTGCAGTCCAGATTCTCACCACTCTCAGAGGAATTTATTTTTCTCGAATTCCCTCTGAATCTCCTGCTCCTTACCCGAAAACGATGCCACCTCGTGACTGAGCCCTCAACAAGGGGAACAGCTCCTTCCTATTCACCTGATGGGGCAAATGGCCTCTTCCTACACTGTAACAATTCTGGGATAGCGGGTTTTGGCAGTTTAGCAGGAAAACTGATTTCTGATGACCGAATGTATAAACACATTTGAGAAGGACAATGTAGAGATGATCAGGGGGGTGGATTTTACTTTTCCACCCACCACGGTAATCAGAGCGGACAGAGGAGGACACGGACCATTGACCTCGGGCGGGATTTTCCGGTTTGGGGGCAAGTGCGGCTGGAACATCCCGCCTGATGGTTCCACTTGTGCGGGAGCCCGAAGTAAGACATTGTCAGCACAGGACTAGTTAATCCAGTACGGAATTCAGGAAAACCTCTTCCCTCAGAGAGTGGCGACAATGTGGAACTCACTGCCACATGAAGATGTTGAAGTGCAAAGTTTGGATACATTTGAGGGGAAGCTACGTGAGGAGAAAATAAGACAGATACGTTGAAAGGATGAGATGTGGGTAGGTGGGAGGAGGCTTGTGTGGACCTTGATCTTGATCAGTTGGGCCAGTGGGCTGACGAATGGCAGACGGAGTTTAATTTAGACAAATACGAGGTGATGCATTTTGGTAGATTGAACCAGGGCAGGACTTACTCAGTGAATTGTAGGGTGTTGGGAAGAGTTACAGAACAAAGCGATCTAGGGGTACATGTTCATAGCTCCTTGAAAGTGGAGTCACAGGTGGATAGAATGGTGAAGAAGGCATTCGGCATGCTTGGATTCATCGATCAGAACATTGAATACAGGAATTGGGATATCTTGCTGAAGTTGTACAAGACATTGGTAAGGCCACACTTGGAATACTGTGTGCAATTCTGGTCACCCTATTATAGAAAGGATATTATTAAACCAGAAAGAGTGCAGAAAAGATTTACTAGGATTCTACCGGGACTTGATGGATTGAGTTATAAGGAAAGGCTGAATAGACTAGGACCTTTTTCTCTAGAGTGTAGGAGGCTGAGGGATGACCTTATAGAGGCCTATAAAATAATGAGGTGGATAGACAAAACAGATAGTTAATATCTTTCCCCAAAGGTAGGGAAGTCTAAAACTAGAGGGCATAGGTTTAAGGTGAGGGGGAGAGACTCCTGTGGGGCAATTTTTTTTACACAGGGGGTGGTGAGTGTCTGGAACGAGCTGCCAGAGGTAGTAGTAGAGGCGGGTACAATTTTATCTTTTAAAAAGCGTTTGGACAGTAACATGGGTAAGATGGGTATAGAAGGATTTGGGCCAAATGTGGGCAATTGGGATTAGCTGAGGGGTTTTAAAACAAAAGGGCAGCAGGCAAGAAGGGCCTGTTTCCATGCTGTAAACCTCTATGTCTCTATGACCAGCACAGTTGGGCTGAACGGCCAGTGTCTGTGCTGTAAAATTCCGCAGAACACATTCCGACGCACAACACTGGAAGCTGATCAGAAATAGGATTCCCGGTTGGTCTTTTGCTTCCTTGCAGCTGAGACATGCTGAGTAGATCTCCACTGGGAGTCCGGTTGGATTCTCTGTTAATTATCCATCTTTAGTCTGGAAAGTCATAGCCATAGATCACATCTTTAAAGCAAAACTGAAATTAGATTTTACACTATTGCGGGACATGGTGTAAAATAAATGAAAACGTGAGCAAAAAGTTGTAAGCTGTAACCAAATGGAATCACGACCATCAATCAAAAAATGAGTTTCTTTAACTTGAATCTAATAGAATGAGACCGAACAGTATATAACGGTGGTGTTTTAAACCTAAGTAAATTTGATCAGATCAGATTGCAGATTTTGATTTTTTTTAAATTAATTCATGGGATGTGGGCATCATTGACTAGGCCAGCATGTATTGCCCGTCCCTAACTGCCCTTGAGAAGGTGGTGGTGAGCTGCCTTCTTGAGCTGCTGCATTCTGTGTAGTGTAGGGACACCCACTGTGCTGTTAGGGAGGGAGATCCAAGATTTTGACCCAGCGACTGTGGAGAAACAGTTGATAGATTTCTGAATCAGGATGTGAATGGCTTGGAGGGGAACCTCCAGGTGGTCTAAGGTGTGAGATTTAAAGGAGATGTACGAGGCAAGTTTTTTTACACAGAGGGTAGTGGGTGCCTGGAATTCATTGCCAGGGGAGATAGTGGAAGCAGATATGCTCGTGAGTTTTATGGGGCGTCTGAATAAATACATGAATAGGATGGGAATAAAGAGAGATAGTCCCCAGAAGGGTAGGGTGTCTTAGTTCAGATGGGCAGCATGGTCAGTGCAGACTTGGAGGGCCGAAGGGCCTGTCCATATGCTGTAATTTTCTTTGTTCTTTGTGCTAGTGTTCCCATATATCGGCTGGTCCGGTTCCTCTACGATAGAGCTGGCAGGTTTGGAAGGTGCTGTCGAAGGGGCCTTCGTGAGTTGGTCTGGTTGCAAAACAGGGATTGACACATCAACAATGTCAAAAGATAATGTGCAAGGGAGCAAGGATTGAAATACTCATACCAAGTTAAATTAAAATAGGGGACTTGATTTTCCTGTGAATGGGGGTGCATATTCCTGATGTGGGACAGAAACATTTGGAGAGTGACCAAAAAGTCAATTGACAGAGCTGCTTCCCCCAATTTTCCCATCCCGCTCAAGACAATGTCCGCCACTGGAAAATCCTGGCTTATTTAATATCACTAAATATTGAATGTCTTGCTTGTAAAGGAATTATGGTGGCGCAGTGGTTAGTAGTGTTGCCTCACAGCGCCAGGGACCTGGGTTCAATTCCAGTCTTGGGTCATTGCCTATGTGGAGTCTGCATGTTCTCCCCATGTTTGTGTGGGTTTCCTCCCACAGTCCAAAGATGTGTACGTTAAGGGAATTAGCGGGGTCAATATGAAAGGTTAATGGGATACAGCTTGGGTGGGATGCTCTGACGGAGATGGGCCGAATGCCCTCGTCTGCACTGAAGAGGTTCTATGATATTTTTGAGTTATTTACACTCCTGCCAAACATGTGGCAGCTAAGTGAGCAAATAATGATCACCATCAGCTAACTAAGAAGGTTCCCTTTACCAAATGTAAAACTAAGATGTTGCTTAGATTATTTACAGTCAATAACATATTAACCTGCACTGTGTTGATCACATTCTAATGAACAAACACATTCCTTTGGTAACAATGAAAGATGTAACTGAGTAAGCTCTGAGATGTTAAAGTAAGATTCTAATCAGGTTAAGTGGAATCTAACATTTTGGAAGTTTCTCTGTCCAATGGTGAATTGAATGGAGAGTTAATGGGTGGCAGCATGCAAACAATATATTAGATTTGATTTATTATTGTCACGTGTATTGTGAAAAGTATTGTTTTTTGCATGCTATACAGACAAAGCATACTGCTCATAGAGAAGGAAACGAGAGGGTGCAGAATGTAGTGTTACAGTCATAGCTGGGGTGTAGAGAAAGATCAACTTAATGCGAGGTATGTTCATTCAAAAGTCTGATTGTAGCATGAAAGAAGCTTTTCTTGAGCTGGTTGGTACATGACCTCAGACTTTTGTATCTTTTTCCCAACGAAAGAAAGTGGAAGAGAGTATGTCCAGGGTGCTTGATTATGCTGGCTACTTTTCTGAGGCAGTGCGAAGTGTAGACGGAGTCAGTGGCTAGGAGGCTGGTTTATGTGATGAATTGAGCTACATTCACAAACCTCTGTAGCTTCTTGTGTTCTTGGGCAGAGCAGGAGGCATACCAAGCTGTGATGCATCCAGAAAGAATGCTTTCAGTGGTGCATCTGTAGAAGTTGGTGAAATAGTACAAGGGCATGGCCATCCTGAATAAGATGGGGAGATGCTGGCGTTGGACTGGGGTAAACACAGTAAGATGTCTTACAACACCAGGTTAAAGTCCTACAGATTTATTCAGAATCACAAGCTAGTTAACCTACCTTTCCACCTAATGAAGGAACAGCGCTCTGAAAGCTCGTGATTCCAAATAAACCTGTTGGACTTTAACCTGGTGTTGTGAGACTTCTTATCATTCTGAACAAATAGTAGAGTCCTGGTAACAAAGAGTGAATTTTCGCCTGGATGAATCTGGACTTTCTTATTCCTAACACAGATGTCCAATGCATTTAATTGACAAAAGTATAAATAAATAACTGTGTTCTTTACATACTTAGAATCACCCGATAATATTTCCTTTGCATGAGTTGAATCTGGAGAGCAATTATTTACAACAAATCTTCCTTCAGTTTTTTTTTATTTTAGTGAATGCCTATTTTGGCCTTCCCTTCAAAAAAGCTTAGCAATTCGCCTGAGATTTGAATTTGTGTATCATTGCGCAGTTGAATTTAAGGGTTGCCAACCCTGCTTGGATGATTCCTGGAGATTGCTCATCACCAACTGCACTTTCCTCCGTGCACCCACCCCACTCCAAATCCCAGTCAAATAGACTTTCCCCCACCTCCATCTCCAAAATGTTTATACCCAAGCAAACCAGCATTTAGAGGAAATTAGGAAAAAAGTATGATTCTATAAAACGTTTGGATAGTTACATGTGTAAGATGGGGATAGGGGGATATGAACCAAATGCAGGCAATTGGAACTAGCTTAGGGGTTAAAAAAAGGAGCAGCATTGTCAAGTTGGGCCGAAGGATTTGTTTCCATACTGTAAACCTCAATGGCTCTATAAAATATTATGACAGTTAATGGGTGAGTTGAGTATAGAGGGATATGGGCCAAAAGTGGGCAATTGGGACTACTTTAGGGGTTAAAAAGGAACAGGGTGGACAAGTTGGGCCGAAGGGCCTGTTTCCATACTGTAAACCTCTAAGACTCTATAAAGTGTTTAGACAGTTACATGGGTACGATGGGTGTAGAGCGCTATGGGCCAATGCGGGCAATTGGGACACACAGTGAGCACGTGAAGCTTAGGGGTTAAAAAAAGGAATGGCATGGACAAGTTGGTCCTGTTCCCATGTTGTAAACCTCGATGACTCTATGATTGTTCTCCATTGTATTGTCTGGGGGAGGTTGGATTCAGATTAATTTTCAAATCCGGGAGGCTCCAGGACAATCCTGGAGGGTTGGCAACTTTTGGGAGCAAGTCTTCCTTTGCTAAAACATAATCAATGGCGGGCTGTATTTTCACCATCTTGGTCTTTTACTCGTTGGTTGTAATGTCTCTTTTGCGATCGCCGCGTAGCGTTCTGCCTGTTTTATGGCACCCTGATATTTGTGCTTTCTTCCCACCTCAGAACCAGCTGTCTGGAAACCTGCTGAGGAAATTCAAAAACAGCAACGGCTGGCAAAAGCTTTGGGTGGTTTTTACCAATTTCTGCCTCTTTTTCTACAAATCACATCAGGTAAGTCATGCACTAGAGTAAACGAGTATTGGTGGGATTGAGTGTACAGTGTTCGAGGATATTACCTTGATGCCCATCTCCAACACAGAGTCATTGAGGTTTACAGCATGGAAACAGGCTCTTCGGCCCAACTTGTCCATGCTGCCCTTTCTTTTAAACCCCTAAGCTAGTCTCAATTGCCTGCATTTGGCCCATATCCCTCTATATCCATTGTACCCATGTAACTGTCTAAATGCTTTTCAAAAGACAAAAGTGTACCCACCACTGACTGCAATATTAAAATTATCTCACTCGCTGCGGGATGTCCTGGGCCAGCTAATGGTGACATAGTGGTATTATCACTAGTTTTAAAGTTTGAGTTTATTTATTAGTGTCACAAATAGGCTTACATTAATACTGCAATGAAGTTACTGTGAAAATCCACCAGGCTCTGGCACCTGGTTAGCGGGATTAGTAGGTAAAATATGTAGGAATGGGGGGGGGGGGGGCTGGGTGGTATTGTGTTTGGCGCAGACTTGATGGGCCGAAGGGCCTCTTTCTGCACAGTAGGATTCTATGATTGTGACCCAAGCTGGGATTCGAACCCAGTTCCCTGGTGCTGTGAGACAGCAGTGCTAACCACAATGCCACTGTGCTGCCCGAGACCAGACTAGACTAGTAATGCAGAGATCCACGGTAATACTGTAGAGATCTAGGTTTGCATTACCCCCATGTGAGAGGGAGAAAGCTAAATTCAATAAAAATCTAGAATTAAAAGTTTAATGATGATCATGAAACAATTGCTGATTGTCAGAAAAACCCATCTGGTTCACTAATGCCCTTTAGGGAGGGAAATCTGCCGTCCTTACTCGGTCTGGCCTACTTGTGACTCCAGAACCACAGCAATGTGGTTGACTCTTAACTGACCTCTGAAATGGCCAAGTGAGACACTCAGTTCAAGGGGCAATTAGAGATGGGCAACAAATACTGACCCAGCCAGCCACACCCACATCCCATGAACAAATTCAAGTTAAATCTCTAAATATAAAAAGCATTTAAATTACTTTCTGTGGCTCGATTCACCTATACCCTCACAAATCCTGAAATTGAGTTTTTTTTCCCCTTAAGTTTCAGATTAAGGCTGCTTCCCATTTTCTTGTGGGAGAGATTTAGGGATTCGTATTCCCTCAGGTAAAGAAGATGATCTCAATGAGGGATTAAAGATGATTAAAGGAATTAGTAGGGTCGGTAGAGACAAACTATTTCCTCTGGTGGGGAGTCCAGAACAAGGGTTTATTTAGAAACCACCAAAGCAACAAAATAAAATCAAGGCAATCAATTAAAGGATGAAACAATTCAGGGTTTCCCAAAGTGCGTAACAACCAATGAAGTGTTTTCGAAGTGAGTTTATTGTTCTAACACAGGAAACGCAGCAGCCAACCAGCACACAGCCAAAGCAGCAATGTGATATCGATCAGAGAGTTTCTTCTCGCCATGTTGGCTGAGGGATAAATATTGTTCAGAACGCTGAGGGGAACTCCCCTGTCTGTCTCTGAAATTGTGCTGTGGCATCTTTTACATTCACCCGAGAAAGCAGACACGGCCTCAGTTTGAAAACCCCTCCAAAAGGGCTGAAACATCTCTTAGCAACAAATAAGAAAACTCAATTTGATGGACTTTTTTGTGAATGGTTGGGAATCTGATATTAGCTACCACTTGTGGAAAAAACATCCCGCCCGCCTGAGAGTCAGAGTGGATGGGACACAGACCACGCAAAGGTTGACTGACCTCGGGCAGGATTTTCCGGTCTCGGGGAGAGTGTGGCTGGAAAATCCGGCCCATTGTCTTTCTTTGTGTAATTGTCTTTGGGAGTTTTGCGTTCTGTATTGCTTGTTCCACTTGTTTTCCAGTCTTTCCCTTCCCTGTTTTCTCTCTCTGAGCTCCACCCTTTTCTCTCTTCCCACAAATTGACAACTTTGGATTCCTTTGGCCTGATTATCTCCTTGGGGCCGGGAAACAGGAGTCTGGGCTGCTTCTGTGTCAGGCATTGCCCTCCGCTGGGAGACTGGCTGAAGCTCAGGTTTCCCCGAGGCTGAGCCCTTTACTGACATGGAGATGGGTTTCCTGTCCAATGAAAGCTGATGGGGACAGAATAGAGGCAGCTTTCACCCATGGCAACCTTCATTCCAGCTGCTGGTTGCCCTGAGAGCGAGAGTTTGTCTCAAAGCCTCTCCCTGTGGGACAAGGAAGTGAGATCTTAGGGGAGCCAGAGAACCATGAGGGAACAGAGAGACATCCTCTTCTCAGAGGGTGGCAAGAGGTGGACGCCTCCATTGAGAATCATCTTCCTCTGCCACCAATTTCTCTCCATCTTACCTCCTGTTCCTCTCCTGATGAGCTAGTCCATTCCAATGCCTCACATCCCTCTGAAAGGCCATGTTGTGGAGAGCACAGCAGAAGGAGCAAGACTCTTTCAAGAGGATGTTGCAGGGCATCACCAGGCACCAGACCCAGTTCTCTCCAAGTTTGTGATGCCCCCATCAGCTCTACCACTGATGCATTGTCCAGCATCAGTGAGTAGAGCACTCATCACTGAGCTATGCAACCATCAATGGGTTGCTGCAAACGTCTGCATTGATGAGGGCACAACAGTCCGTGACCATCTATCTGGAGAGTCACAGTCTCCATTGCTTTGTCTGCCTGTAGATCCTGTGCTCAGGGTACTGTCTCTGCTCCTCTGTGCTGCTTACCCTCTCCTCTGGCCCCCTGATGCCTGCTGCTGTTCCCTTCCTTTCTAAGCTGCTGCTCCTCATCTTCGGTGATCTTGATTTCTGAGGGTGCAGCACCCTTTCCATTGGCCCTCTTCCTGGTATTAAATCTCTGACAGTGTGGGAGGAAACCCATGTAGACATTGGGGAGAACGTACAGATTCTATACAAGACAGCGACCCAAGTCAGGAATTGAACCCGGGTCCCTGGCACTGTGAGGCAGCAGTGCTAACCACTGTACCGCCTTCTTATTGTTTCCCAGTGGAAAATGTTTGGTTTGCAGCCTCTGACTACGCTGTGGATTTTTTTTTCCCTATAGGATAATCACCCGCTAGCTAGCTTGCCGCTGCTGGGCTATTCCGTCACTATTCCTGCAGAATCGGACAATATCCACAAGGACTATGTCTTCAAGCTGCAGTTCAAGTCCCACGTGTATTTCTTCAGGGCTGAGAGTGAATATACGTTTGAAAGGTGAGGCATTTCTGTTTTGAAACAAGTTCATTATTATCACGGATATGATGCAAATGTCTGCAGATTATTGCTGACTCTGAAGCATCTGCTGATTATGTTGCAAGGTTCCAGGGAATCCGTCCGTTTGAGTAAGTTTATTTATACGTCACCAGTATGGCTTACATTAACACTGCAATGAAGTTACTGTGAAATTGCCCTAGTCGCCACAGTCTGGCGCCTGTTCGGGTCAATGCACTTAACCAGCATGTCTTTCAGAATGTGGGAGGAAACCGGAGCACCCAGAGGAAATCCACGCAGACACGGGGAGAATGTGCAGACTGCACAGTCACCCAAGCCGGGAATCGACCGGCACTGAGGCAGCAGCGCTAACCACTGTGCCACCCCATAACAGAAATGTTAATTGCGCTTGTACATTTCTGCAGATTTACACAGAAACAGACCATTCGATCTGCATTTATGCTTCACGTGAACCTTCATCTCAATCTATCAGCATATACTATTCATTTTGCCCTCACAAGACCTTTGAATTTCCATTAGATGTTCTATGTATACGATAACTGACTAACCTGGGAGATACAGTAATGAGATGTCAAGCAGCTCAGATATAGCTGACTGGACAGCTTTCCCTCTATTCATGGAATCATATAATCCCTACAGTGCAGCAGCATGTCCACACTGGTCAACAAAGATCCCATTTGCCAGCATTTGGCCCACAGCTCTTGAGTTTGCAGCAGCACAAGTGGATGGCACGGTGGCACACTGGTTAGCATTGCTGCCTCAGGATGCCAAGAACCTGGGTTTGATTCCGGCCTCGGGTGACTGTCTGTGTGCAGTTTGCACATTCTCCCCGTGTCTGCGTGGGTTTCCTCCGGGTGCTCTGGTTTCCTCCCACATTCCAAAGATGTGCAGATTGGGTGGATTGCCCATGCTAAATTGCCCCTTAGTGTCAGGGGGATTAGCAGGGGAACTGTGTGGGGTTATGGGAATAGGACCTGGATGGGATTGTAGTCAGCACTGACTCGATGGGCTGAACAGCCGCCTCCTGCGTTGTAGGAATTCTATGATTCTTCTATGAAGTGAATATCTAAATACTTCTTAAATGTCACAAGAGTTTCTGATTCGAACTCTTTACTCAGAGGGTTGTGAATGGATGAAGCTTTCAACCCCAGAGAACGGTGGATGCTCAGTCGATGAGAATACTCTCATCAGGGCCGGGGATATCAAGCAGGAAAATGGTATTCAAGAAGAAGGTGGCCATGATCTTAGTAAGTGAAGGAGCAGACTCCAGGTGGAGGGATACAAGGCCTTCTCCCACGTATGTTCTAATGCAAGAGTTGTGAATGGAATTGCAGAGTGTAGTTTTAATGTTTATTAGTGTCCCGAATATCACTGTGTCACTGCTCACCTCACTGAAAGAAGAATGTGGAAGCATTGGAGAGAGTGCAGAGGAGATTTACCAGGATGCTGCCTGGTTTGGAGGGTAGGTCTTATGAGGAAAGGTGGAGGGAGCTGGGGCTTTTGAAGCAGAGGAGGATGAGAAGCGACTTAATAGAAGTTTATAAGGGGGATAGATAGAGTGGATGTGCAGAGACTATTTCCTTGGGTGGATGTAACTGTTACAAGGGGGATAATTATAAGGTTCATGGTGGGAGATACAGGAAGGATGCCTGAAGCAGATTCTTCACTGAGTGGTTGGGGTGTGAAATTGACTGCCTGCTGTGATAGTGGAGTCGGGCACAACATCGAGGGCCGAAGGGCCTGTACTGTTCTATGTTCTGTGAGTAGACTCACATTAACATTGCAGTGAAGTTAGTGTGAAAATCCCCTAGTCGCCATTGTAGAACCATCATAGCAGAAGTGAGAAAACATGTAAAACAAAGGAAAGGAACGTGCACAAAGGAAAAGTAGACAAATTAAATGTTGATTTTAAAACCAGCAATAATTAAATTGAGCCTCAAATTCTAATTAATTATGCAATTTTTGTACATTATCGCCAAGATTAATCTCTGGATACTTTAAATAATCTTTTTGTCAATGATTCTAAATGTTGTAAGTTAAGTTTTTTAAAGTTTATTTATTATTGTTACAAGTACACTTACATTAGCACTGCAATGAAGTTACTGTGAAAATCCTCTAGTCATCACACTCCAGTGCCTGTTCGGGTACACTGAAGGAGAATTTAGCATGGCCAATGAACCTAACCAGCATGTCTTTCGGACTGTGGGAGGAAACCCACGCAGACACGGGGAAACATGCAGTCGCCGCACAGACAGTGTCCCAAACCGGAATCGGACACTGGTCCCTGCCGCTGTGAGGCAGCAGTGCTGACTCAATGTTGGGGAATCGGTTTAGCTCGGTTGGCTAGATGGCTGGTTCGTGCTGCAGAATGACGTCAGCAGCATGAGTTCAATGCTTGTACCGGCTGAGGTTATTCATGAAGGCCCCACCTTCTCAACTTTGCCTCTTACCTGAGGTGCAGTGATCCTCAGGTTAAATCAGCTCAATCCCAGTGCTGAATACATTTTTGAAGTGGGGGGTTTGCAAACATTACAGTGCTTAATTTTGAATGTTACAGCGTGTGTCTTATTCTTACATGGGGTGTGGGCATCATTTGTTGCCCATCCCTAATTGCCCTTGAACTGAGTGACTTGTCAGGCCATTGCAGAGAGGTGCATTCAGAGTCAACCACATTGCATTGGATCCAGAGTCACATGTAGACCAGACTGGATCAGGATGGCAGATTTCCTTCGCTAAAAGATATAGGTGAACCAGATGGGTTTTCCCAACAATTGAGGACAGTCACCATTACAGAATCCAGCTTTATATTCTGGATTTATTAACTGAATTCTAATTCAACCAGTTGCTATAGGGGGATTTGAACCTGCGTTCCCAGACACTGTGCCTGGGCTTTTGGATGTCGAGTGACATTACCAATGTGCCACAATCTCCCCCAAATTGCCAGACATGATGAGAAGTGGATTGCAAACAAAATCACTCTTTCAGAAATAATGGCGGAATTTTCCGGCTGCAGTCATCCTGAAACCGGAAAACCCTGCCGGAGCTCAATGGAGCTTTCCACAGTCCATCCCTTGCCCGCTCCAACTCCCATGGTGGACAAAATGGGAAAATTTGCCCCTATTGCTCATATCTTCAAATCCCAGCAAGGAATGCCTTCTGTAATAAAAGATTTTCAGTTCCACATCACCCCTCATGAGAGTTGTTCACAGGAACATAATACTGAATGGAAATGGTAATTATTTAAATTCCTGATTACAACCCAGGAATTTCCACCCAAGTAAAGCTGGCCACAGTAGTTTTCAAAACCATCCAATGGCCTTGTTCCTCCCCATCTCTTCCAGCGCTATACACATCTTCAGTCAAATCTGTACTCTTCCAATTCTGGCCTTTTGCTCATCCATATTATTCCTTCAGTTTCCAAGGTTCCAAAACTCAGAATTTCTCCCTCTGGCCCTTTCCCACTGTCAGCCTCTCCCTCTACCCCTTTCAATCGCTCCTTAAAACCAACCTCTCTGGCTACCGCCCGCCCTGACAGCTGCCGATGGGGGGTCTGTCCCAGATTATGGTTGACAACCAACGAACCACTTGGACCAAAGCACTTCCATGGCTGCACATGGTTCAAGGAGGCCACCACCTTCTCAAGGGCAATTGGGAGACGATGGCCTTATCGCTAATGTTCTAGGGACCTGGGTTCGAATCCCGCCATGGTGGAATTTGAATTCAATAAAAAAAAATCTGGAATTAAGAATCCACTGATGACCATGAATCCATTGCTTATTATCAGAAAAACCCATCTGGTTCATTAATGTCTTTGGGAGAAGGAAATCTGCCATCCTTACCTAGTCTGGCCTACATGTGACACAGTAAAAAGTCTGACAACACCAGGTTTTAGTCCAACCGATTTATTTGATAATATTCTCACAAGCAAGCAAGCTTTCGAGGGGACTGCCTCTTCGTCAGGTGAATGGAGAGTTCTGGCCTCAGACAGAGCATATAAAGCACAGACAGTTTAGAGATTGCTGATTAGAATGCGAATCCTTACACCTAACCTGCTGTTCAAGTCTTAAAGTGGCTGATAATGTGAGTGGAAGGAGCACTGATCACAGTTTAAAGAGATGTGTATTGTCTCCAGACAGCACAGTGAGTGAGGTTTTGCAAACCCAGGCAAGTCACGGGGTTACAGATAGTGCTATCTGTAACCCCCGTGACTTGCCTGGGTTTGCAAAACCTCACTCACTGTACTGTCTGGAGACAATACACATCTCTTTAAACTGTGATCAGTGCTCCTTCCACTCACATTGTCAGCCACTTTAAGACTTGAACAGCAGGTTAGGTGTAAGGATTCGCATTCTAATCAGTACTCTCTAAACTGTCTGTGCTTTATATGCTCTGTCTGAGGCCAGAACTCTCCATTCACCTGACGAAGAGGGTAACCTCGAAAGCTTGCTTGCTTGTGAGAATATTATCAAATAAATCGGTTGGACTAAAACCTGGTGTTGTCAGACTTTTTACTGTGTTTACGCCAGTCCAACGCCGGCATTCCCACATCATGACTACATGTGACTCCAGAGCCACAGCAACATGGTTAATTGTCAACTGCCCTCTGAAACAGCCCAGCAAGTCACTCAGTTGTAACAATCACTACAAAATCTCAACAAAGAAATGAAACTGGACAGACCACCTGGCATCGACTTAGGTACCCAAAAAGACAGTGGCAAAACAAACAGCCCTATCGACCCTGCAAAGTCCTCCTTACTAACATCTGGGGGCTGGTGTCAAAATTGAGAGAGCTGTCTCACAGACTACTCACCAAAGATCCTGAGACAGCACTTTCCAAACTCACTTCCATTTCAAAGGACAAGGGCAGCAGATACATGGGAACATCACCACCTGCAAGTTCCCTCCAAGCCACTCACCGTCCTGACTTGGAAATATATCGCAGTTGCTAGGTCAAAATCCTGGAATTCCCTCCTGAATGGTATTGTGGGTTAACCCACAGCACAGGGACTGCAGGGATTTAAGAAGGCAGCTCATCACCACCTTCTCAAGGGCAACTAGGGGATGGGCAATAAATGCCAGCCTAGCCAGCGCCACCCATGTCCCACAAATGAATATAAAAAATTCCAGAAACTCAGCTAATGTTCTGGGAGCCAAGTTTCGAATCCCACCACAGCAGATGGTGGAAGTTGAATTCAATAAAAGATGTCTGGAATTAAGAATCAAAAACATCTGGTTCACTATTGTCCTTTAGGGAAGGAAATCTGCCGTCCTCACCTGGTCTGGCCGACATGTGACTGCTGATCCACAGCAATGTGGTTGGCTCTCAACTGCCCTCTGAAATGGCTTCATTCACGGGCAACTAGGGATGGGTAATCAGTGCTGGCCAGCCAGCGACACCTATGACGCACAAATGAATAAGAAAATTAGACACATTAGCAATAAATTCTGGGCTATCCAGCGAAGCGCCCATCTCAGTAATGAATAAATGAAAATCGCCCCTACGAAATGCCTTGGGACTTTTTAGTCGCTTTACATAAAATTATGTACATTTTTATTTTCATGCATCACTTTTCTCTTACCAGGTGGATGGAAGTGATAAGAAGCGCGACTAGCTCTGCTACACGTACTCGTCTACTAAGCCGCAAGGAATCTCATGCTTATTGATCACTGGAGGGGAGAAGCCCCCTTCGAACCACCTCCAGCTCCACTTATCACATGGCGATTGAACTTGTTGACCAGAATTCTTTTAAAAATAAAACACATTTATGAGGATGCTGAATACCTAACCCTAAGAAAGTAAAACCAATGCCAATATCGCAAATCAATCTATTTTAGCAATATGAAAAACTGAAACGTGCATGTTTTTCTCTTCTGCTAGACTCGCCCCATGGACATCCTGGTTGTGGGGGGGGGGGGCTGCAAAATATGTTCTGCCAGTGTTTAAGTGAGTTTGTACACACTATATATAAAAAAACAACAATATTGTGTAAAGTTTACGGGGGAGTTTGAAAGAATGCACATCTAATTCAAGCCTAGGATTTCAGTATCCCCCTCTTGGACCTTGCCTTGCCCTGAAACGCAAAGCATGTATAAACTGTACTGGGCAAATTAATCAGTGGTATGCATTTTAAAGGATTCAATTGTACTGTAAGCAGGCACTAATGTTCTAAGCTGATTACATGATCTACAATTCTTTAGAACGATATGGTTTAGGTACTGATTAATACAGACTTTTGACAATCAACGCTGTTGGTTTGGAATGAGTTTATCTTTGTTGTCCCTTTAATCGATATAGAATCCCTACAGTTGCTGAAGGAGGCCATTTGGCCCGTCAATTCTACATCAACTGAGCATCCTGTAATATAATTTAAAGAATCTCCCAACTTTATAAAGCCCCAAGTTATATGCAAAGCACCATCCTGAATTATACCTAGATACTCCACTGAACAGTAAATAACTTTTTACACTGTTGAGCTTCAGTTGCAGTCTGAATGTTACAAATAAGAGAGACCCTTGCTAAAAGGCAGGGGGTAGGAAGGCTTGCAGAAGGATTTGGACAGGTTAGGAGAGTGGGCAGAGAAGTGGCAGATGGAATATAATGTGGAAAAATGTGAGGTTATGCACTTTGGAAGAAGGAATGGAGGCATAGACTATTTTCTAAATGGGAAAATGCTTAGGAAATCAGAAATACAAAGAGACTTGGGAGTCATTGTTCAAAATTTTAAGGTTTACTTGCGGGTTCAGTTGGAAGTCAGGAAGGCAAACATTAGCATTCATGCTGAGAGGGCTAAAATACAAGAGCAGTGATGTACCTCTGAGACTGTATAAGGCTCTGATCAGACCCCACTTGGAGTCTTGAGAGCAGTTTTGGGCCCCATATCTAAGGAAGGATGTGCCAGCCTTGGAAAGGGTCCAGTGGAGGTTCACAAGAATGATCCCTGGAATTATCATATGAGGAACGGTTGAGGACTCCGGATCAATACTTGGTAGAGTTTAGATGGATGAGGGGGAATCTTATTGAAACTTACAGGATACTGCGAGGCCTGGGTGGAGTGGACATGGAGAGGATGTTTCCATTAGTAGGAAAGACTAGAACCAGAGGGCACGATCTCAGGCTAAAGGGATGATCCTTTAAAACGAAGATGAAGGGAAATTTCTTCAGCCAGAGTGGTGAATCTGTGGAACTCTTTGCCGCAGAAAGCTGTGGAGATCAGGTCAGAGTGACATTAAGACAGAGATAGATAGTTCTCGATTAATAAGGATCAGCTGTTTGGGGAAAAGGCAGGAGAATAGGGATGAGAAAAACATCGGCCATGACTGAATGGCAGAGCAGACTCGATGGGCCAAGGGGCCTAATTCTGCTCCTATGTCTTATGGACTTAAAAGAAGCTGGGATGCCTTTCTACAAAGATTCACTTATTGCTCAACTGGCTTCTATAAAAAAGGTTTAAGATAATCCATTTCCATCACCTGACATTCCTCTCGCTTCCCTTTTCAACAAGGTCAGATCAATGGAATCTGAAGTTCCTCCTGCATCATTCGCAACACAAAGTTTGCTCTGACTTTGGCAAAAGGAAAGCGAGCCACATTACAATTAAATTGTTTAAGGAATTCATAGAATTCCGACAGTACAGAAAGAGGGCATTCAGCCCATCAAGTCTGTACTGACCACAATCCCACCTAGGCCTTATTTCCGCAACCGCACACATTTACCCCGCTAATTCCCCTGACACTACAAGGCAACTTAGCATAGCCAATCAACCTAATCCACGCAACTCTGGAGGGTGGGAAGAAACAGGAGCACCCGGAGGAAACCCAGGTAGACACGGGGAGAATGCACAGACAGTGACCCAAGGCCAGAATTGAACCCAGGTCCCTGGTGCTGCAAGGCAGCAGTACTAACCACTGTGCCACCCTAATTGAAAGTAGGAGCTAACCCAGAAACAGTTGGTGTAATTTTAAATCCCAGCTTGTTTCCAAGGCCAGTCTGGTTTTAAAAAATCTTGAGTTCTCTCACAGCATCTTTCAGAATTTTTTTGAATGCAGAGTTGCTGTTTTTTTTCTCTCACAGAAATGCACTTTGTAACCGAATGAGCAGTGAGCTGTAATAGACAGGAGTCTGCAATGTTATCAGGCTCGGTGAAACCTCAGTGGTGGTTGCATCATTGTCGCACTATGCTGACAGCTCACCTCCCAACAGGGACACCAATCTACTGCCGGCCGTGCAGTTTCTTGAAATTGATCTTTCAAATTCTTAGCATCTGCACAGGAACAATTGTATTTTATCTGCTTGTAGCCAAGTTTTAGTCTCAGAGCCAAAATGTGAAATCCACCAGCCAGCCCGGAGCTGTGATACTAGATTACCTATTTTCTGTTATAAATTGGGTTATACTTTTATTTATTCAATTATTATGGAGATGTCAATGTATACATTCATCTCAAACAATGGTGGCAGAGTATAATCAACAGTGACCCAATATATCTTGGAATCCAGATTGTTAAATGTCCCAACGTGGACGTAATCCCATTGTTTTTCATCCACCTACCCAACCAAATAGAATATCTTCGATCTGTTATCCAGAGGTATTCTACTCTGTTTTATATAATTTTAGTACACTGGGAACACTTTGCCAATCCCTGAATTGGTTAAATTGAAGCTTCATGCAGCCTATCATTTCTTTCTTGTGTAGGGATATGGGGATAGGGTCTGGGTGGGATTGTGTTCGGTGCAGACTCGATGGGCCGAAGGGCCTGTTTCTGCACTGTAGGGTTCTATGTTCTTGTAGATGACTACAAATCTTGTCCCAAGATCACTCTTGTGGTCTGGATGGACCGCACAAAAGGAGTTCAATGAACCTGATCCATATTCACGCCATTTGAGAGCAGTAAGGACAGGACTGAATGTTTACATTAAATCCAGCTTCCTGCATTATCCCCCTTATAGAATCCCTACAGTGCAGTAGAAGGCCATTCTCCCATCGTGTCTGCACAGACCACAATCCCACCCAGATCCTATTCCTGTAACCCCATGTCTTTATCCTGCTAATCCCCTGGTGCTAGGATCAATTTAGCATGGCCAATCAACCTAACCCACACATCTTTGGGCTGTGGGAGGAAACCCACTCAGACATGGGGAGAATGTGCAAGCCACAAAGAAGCTGAGGCCAGAATTGAACTCAGGTCCCTGGTACTGTGAGGCAGCAGTGCTAACCATTGTGCCACCATGCCGCCCTTATTCCCTTATTATTCAAAAAAATCAACTGATGTCTAACTTGACTATCACAGTGTTCAAAGTTGTTGAGGGGATAGTGAATTTCAAAGGTGTCTATTCACAAGGCTCTGAGGCTTTTCCAAGTCAATGGACGGCACAGTAGCACAGTGGTTAGCACTGCTGCTTCACAGCTCCAGGGTCCTGGGTTTGAATCCCGGCTCGGGGTTACTGTCTGTGTGGAGTTTGCACATTCTCCTCATGTCTGCATAGGTTTCCTCTGGTTTCTTCCCACAGTCCAAAGATGTGCCTGTTAGGCTGATTGGCTATGCTAAGAAATTGCCCTTTAGTGTCCAGGGATGTGTAGGTCAGAGGGATTTGTGGGTATAATATGAAGGGATATGGGGGGAGGGCTGGGTGGGATTGTGGTCGGTGCAGACTCGATGGACCGAAGGGCCACTTTCTGCACTATGATTCTATACTGGTAAAAGCTAACTGTGTCTCTAAAAAACAGGGGCCACTTTAGCTCTCAGTAGAAGATCATCAATCCTTCCTGGGTTGGTTATAAGGTTGTGGCCTATCAGAAGGATTCACACCAACAGGAAGGCCTTCTCAAAGTCAATGGGGTAGAGTTGCTGAGGTAACCCGAGCTCTGGTTTCTCTCCCCTAGTCATGCTTCTTTGATGTGGGAGGGAGCAGCAAATTACCCCACACCCCCACCCCTCAGATACATTAAATGACCGTCACGTGAAAAATGGAACAGAATCCTGTCTGAACCTAGGTTTTGTGCCAGGCATTGCTTCACTGATTGTTCGTCTTTGTTTCAGGCTGGTGTCTAAGGGTCATTAACTTAACTTGTCTTAATTCCATTTGTTGAAAACTGTCTTGTGCGAAAGGAAAGTTAAATATTTAACACTGTAAAAAGCCAGTTCTGAATGGAGAATTTCTCATGTTGGAGCCAAAACAATTTTTTTTTAAATAAACAAATTAACAGGTACGTCCGTGATTCAAAGGCTCCTTGGCAGGTGGGACTGCACTGGGTGACATTCACAAAAAAGTGCATTTAATTAAAATAACAAAGGAATCGGAGACAGATGTATGAACATGTTTTTATGTTAAAAACATTCAGTGCAATACCACCTTAAACAACAGTCCAAAAACCTTTGCTCCAGGATTGTACCTATTTTATAAGTGGTAATAATATTGATTATACCTTTTTTTTTTAAAAACAGTCTTAACCATTTCAATAAACGCTACATTTGACACCCATTGTCGTAGTAACTAATATCTAAGGATGTCATATTTTCCTGTGATTGCGTTGGGCAAGATCTTGCAGCCTCTGGATTGAATCATAGAATCCCTACAGCACAGAAGGAGGGCATTTGGCCCATCAATTCTGTACTGACCACAATCCCTATCCCCATAACTCCACATACACTATGCTGCTAATCCCCCTGACACTAGGGTCAATTTAGTATGGTCAATCAACCAACCTGCTCATCTTTGGACTGTGGGAGGAAACCGGAGCACCCGGAGGAAACCCATGTAGGCACGGGGAGAATGTGTAAACTCCATGCACACAGGGACCTGAGGCCAAAATTGAACCTGGGTCCTCGGTGCTATGAAGCATCAGTGCTAACCACTGTGCCCGTGCCATGTTGGATACCTCATGGATATGCTGATGCACTGACCTCCCTGGGAAATGCCTGTGAAGTTTCAGCTTCCAATAGTCGAGTCGCCTCTTCCTGTCATTCTCCAAGAATGGAACTGTCCCTGTAGGAGATAATGTACTTGGGTGAATAGTTATCCAGACAAATTAAACCATAGTCCAACATCCACATTTTCCCCCACCCTCCATTCACATCACCCCACAAAGCAGTTCCCCCCACCTCCCCCAATCCTCCTGATGCCCCCATCCATCTCCCTGCCTCCCACCACTCACCCAAATCCCAGACTACAATCTGACCTGATTACCCATTTCTGTCACCCAATCACTAACATTCCGACAGGATATTTAATTTTGCTGCACAGCAGCTCACGCTGTTTACAAAGCAAGGGAGGAATTGCCCAGGCTTCCCCCAACTCTACTACAATCTGATGTAGTTCTCCAAGGGAACCCTGACTTTGGATTCATAGAATCCAAGGGCTCTAAACTCTGGGATTCCCTAGGGGATTATGGGCCTAGAGCAGCTACATGGAGTTCGGCCACAGATCAGCCACAATCTTATTGAAAGACGGAGCGGGTTTGAGGGGCTGAATGGCCTATGCCTATTCCTATGTTCTTTTTGACGCTTCATGATTTAAAACCGATCTCATTGACCAAGCTTTCGGCTGCTTATCCTAATATCTCCTTGTGGTGTTCACCTTGTATTGGACGGGTTGGTGACTGGGTGGCTCCGAAGGACAGTTTTTCACCCCTGTGCGTTATATGGGATTACCCAAATGTTGTTTCTTCCTTACCTCGCCCCCAACACCGCCAAGCACCGCTGCCCAAAGCTGCAGGCTCCTTCGATTGCTTCTGAAAAATTCAGAAACTAAGGTGAAAGGATTGCGACAAAGGAAGGATACCACCACCCCCAGACTGAGCAGGACCAGGTAAATCGAGAGATAACAGCCATCCCACTCACTTCTGGAAATAACTTATTTTTCAGTACTGGGTTTGTACTTTGCATCAGAATTCCACAATTTATTTAAAATCACTTAAAAGCTTACAAGGAGTTTCAATACATTGTTTAATGACAGAAGCAAGGATTATATACAAGACTATAAACTGTCAGCAATGTTACATAAAATGAAATTTACACTTAATTAGCATCTTTAATAAGTATCCCGTCATTATTAAACATCTTAAAGGACAGATTTACTGCAATACTAGCTCTTTACATACAATTATAAAAATATTGTCTTTTTAATTGAATCACTCCGTACATTATACCTGTGTTTAAGAACGTTTCCTGATGATCCTACTACTTTATTGCCATACAATAATTACAGTTTCCTTTGATTGTAAAGAAATTGTGGTTAACGGGAGAGAATGGGTACAAAACCGCAACTTACGTACCGTTCGAATTACTAAAAAGACGTCCTCTTAAAAGTGCAGCCAGGTACACACACAAACTAAATAAGGATACAACAATGGTGGGAAGTGCAGCTCAAGACCGTAAGAAAGGACACAGAATGAGTCATGGCACTTGTTATGGAAACATCAATAGCTTAAAGCTTGTAATTAGCAGACAGTGCCGAAAGTCACCTTCCTCCTTTTCAAATTACCAATCGTATAGTGCAAACTAGTGGGAAATAGTCACCTTAAAGAACAAAATAACTTAAGAATGAAATGCTATCAGATATTCAAGTTAAGAGATTTTCTTTTTACTGAGCTTTACACAAATGGCTCTTTGTAACTAGTACCTGGGTTACATACTGTTCTGTAAGCAGGATTTTTGTGACTTGGCCAGCAGTGCAGTGTTATTTTCGACAAGCGGCACATTTCTCTTTTAAACCGGACCCAATGATTGGGAAAGATTTCTTAGAACTGTACAAATGGTCGCAGCTCATGTAACCTGTCCGGTCAACAGAAGTGTCAGCTACAAGTTTATGTGCTGTCAATTTAAGAAAAAAGATCAGTTAAAGGCTGCATAATGCGGGTGTGAATGAGCAGCGGGATCACTCTGAAATAATTTCAAGAGGAAACAATGAGTGGCCATTCCTCTCAGCCACTAAGATTCAAAGTGGGTCACAGCCTGAAACCAGAAGAAAAAAATGCCCAACAGCAAACTGGAAAGCAAATCTCTCAGATCAAACAGGACTGCCTGCTTAGTATGTTAAAACATTTTACCTTGTTTTTTTTAAAGAAAATGGATATAAGTACCATTGCGTTTCATTTGTCTTCAGAATTGTCATGAAAATGGGAAAATCTAATTGCTGATTCGGCAAAAGTAACAAGCCACCTCACACTCTTGTACTTCACCACTGTTTATATTGGCACAATTGGAGATAAAACATTGCATTTCAATCTCATCTGTGACTGCATGACAGGCCTTTCTTCAGACAGGCTGAATGAATTGGAAAGCTTAGTCTGTCACCTGTGCTTGAATCTTTAAAAACCTTCAACAGTACCCCGAACCCGAGGGAATTATGAAGCACAAGCACGCGACATGGAATAAAAGGATTAATTATTGGTTATCCAGGGAATTAAAAAGATTGCACTTGTGAAACTGCCAAAAGAATGCCGTAAATGCCATCAACTTGAAGACTATTTAAAATCCAATCTGCAGCGTACACCGGAATTTCTAACACTCAAGTCACACAATCCTGATGTACATCTTTGCCGTGAAGTAAAACTGTTTATTGCTTATTCTTCAAATTGGTTTAGACTTCATGTAAATTAAGCAGTCGAAACAAATCATTGGTCTGTATATAACATGAGATGCTCATCTACATCTTGATACACAATCTCCCCATTCCAACATCTCTCAACTTATCCCTCCGGTGTCTCAACACAAGATTCAAAATGATACACCACACTTTCCATTTTTCAAACTGATCTTTAAAACAGATATCAGTGATAAGATATTCTAACTGCTCCGGTTAACTCCTCCGACACGATGTGGGGCCGCCTTGTAAAAATCTCCTCTTAAGAGAAAGCGGGGGGGGGGTTTACTGATAAAACGTGTAAAAATCATAAAGAGATTTTATAGGGTTGATATTCACCCTTGTGCCCGAGATCTTAACTAGGGACCATCAATGTATGATATATAGTCACTAATAAATCCAACAGGGAATTCTGGAGAGGGTGGGCAAATTGTGGATCTCTACCATGGAGTCATTGAGAATTGTAGAGGTGCATTTAAGGAAAAATTAGGCAAACAGAAGGGAGAAAGGAATAGAAGGTTAGCAGAGAGAGGAAGTAGGGATGAGGAGAAAGCTCATGAGGGACACAGACAATGGCATGGGCCAGTTGGAAAATCTCCTGTGCCTATGCTGTAAATTCTATGTACAGGATGTAAATTAGCAGTTGTCAGAGCTTTACAGTGGTGATTACAAAAATAGCAGTATCATTGCCTCTCATATGAGCACAGGGTTGACCAGGGTAGACCTCCCTCATGACAGAGTGGGTGGAACTGCTCTGAATTCAACCAGAGGGCACGGTGGGGAGAGTCTCTGCGAGAATGCTTCTTTCTGACTATTTAACCATGCGCTTGCCCGACAGAACACTGAGGATTCTGGGGAGGCACTAACACCAAAGGAGCCAAACTTGAAAGAACATCGTTCTGTGGCATTTCCATTCTGCATAATGTCATTCAAAAGGACAAACATGTTGAGGGGTGGGGTATATTCAGCCATTTCCCACCCCCGATAAATTTACTTTTTTTGACATCAAGGAAAGGGGGAGAAAATGATAATGGGTTTTGGCAACTCTTCCATTTCTTGGTGGTAAAAAAAATATCAAGCTAGCTCCATCTGTGAAGGAGTCTGGATGACCCTTCGTCAGACCTGTGGCAGAGGGTCATCCTGCCATAAAACACTGGCTCTATTCTCTCTCCACAGGTGCTGTCTGACCTGCTGAGATTTTCCAGCACTTTTATGGTCTTGTTTCAGATCCCAGCATCTGCAGTATTTTGCCTTAAGCAAGCTTTTTTGCCAATTGTGTTTCCCTCTGTGAAAGCTCTCTGAACAGGACAGGTGACAAATATCAGAACTTGGAGGCTTACAGCATAATGACAGGGAACATTTCTTAATCTTGCTACCGGCGCCAAAATGTCACCAACTAGATACAGCAAGTCCACATTCTAGGGGCAAGTTTAACATAACCCACACACCGAAAAACAAACAGGAGCAGGTACGATGCTCATTTCATAGCCTGCTCCATCAAACTGAAGCTCTGAAAGGAGTCAGACCTAGCTTGGTGTCTCTCCTTCCTTTACACCGAGGGAATCATTTTATCAGATTGGAGCAAGACGATTATCCTATTGGGAAAACTGTGCTCTTGTGTGGATGGGTATAAAAACCTAGAGCTCCAAAGCTTAAGGGGAAATTTTCAGTGAAAGGCTGAGACTGTCATGAGTGTTAGAATGTAACCAGTGACAACTTTGCATTGGATGTAATGTGACTAATGGGAGCAAGATGTAAGGGTCAGCTGACCCAGTAAAACAGTGATGTAATAGTCAGTTGACCAGCTGATTCACTGTAACCAAGGAATGATGTAGAATTGTGGGAAGCTCGGAGTGGCCCAGGGTGATGCCCCAAGTTGGGGTAATGATGTTTCTTTATTAAACCCTTTCTTTGATTTACAACGTGGAGTAAGTTTTGTTATATTTTCTTTAGCTGCATTTTGAAGAATTCCTTCTGAAGGAACAATGAATTCTCAACTGATTGTGGGTTTTGGCACACACCAAGTCTGATTTGGCCTCGTTTGTGTTGGACATTGTTGAGCTTCTGGAGACTCCCATAAAACCTCCTAAAAGTTGTGCTATGGATCAGCTCTTACCACCTGTAACCAGATCTCAAAGATCTGAAGCCACACGCTGGCACACTCTCTGAAACCCAAAAGAAACTCACTTTCTGATGCAGAAAATAATCATTCGAGCCGACACGCCTAGAAATCGATGGTTACATTTTTGCAAAGGTCATCTTATGGCAGTTCAAAACTTGATTTACAAGGTTTGAAGGGTAATCAGGTATCGTGCATGGAAAGAAGATCCTGACGACACGTTTCTTAAAGGGACAGACACCGTTCTGGTTGCATAGCTTTGCCTTATCTAGAAGGAGCGTAAAGAGAGGAACATCGAAAAAAAACAGTGATTTCTAGTTTCACTTAGATTACCACAGAAACCTTGGCGGCAGCCTGTTGTCCTGATTTATTCCAATGTAACCGTTGATGATGACATGTGGCTTTTATGTCACCCAAGGTGCCTGGTTTCAACAAGATATTTAATTTGGATCAAGGCTTTTAAAACAAAACAGGACATAGAGGGGAAAGCAATATTTAGATAATTTCTGAGCTCTGGAGCTTTCTCAAGTTGGATATTAATTATCCAAAAATTGGCCAGACTCTGGAAATAATTAAAATAAAAGTCACCTGAACATCAACCAAACTTGACAGGTAAATCAGCAAGGCAAATATTATGGCCCTTTCGGAGAATCACTCACAAAACATTATCTACATAAGCATTCGGTTGTTGATACGATTTGTACAATTATGCTCCTAATGCACTCTCAGGATTTTCATCTGAAGTAAAAATGACTCTCTGTACAAATATACACAAAGAAGCAAGAACCTCTCAACCTCCCAGGAAAAAAAACCATCAGCTTAAAGCAGGGTACCTGAGGTGCTGCAGGAGGTTTCAGTACCCTATCCCAGCCCTAAATATACAATTTGGGATATAAAACGACAAAAAAAATCAGTAGGCATTTCACCCTACTTTGAAAATGTGCACTATGACAGAAATTAATAAAAACTAATTCCTTAAAGCAGCACAAGCTGATGGCTCCTCTGAGAGACTTCATCTTTTGATGTTGCTTGCCCAGGGGTGGATCGCCAGTGACTGGACAACCCTGTCAAGGTTGTGGTACAATGATCACCCTCAGAGCACCTCCTCAGACGGCATGGACCGAACATTAATCTTCAGTTGGAAGAAGTACCTGCCCCACTTAACGAATATCTGAAATAAGAAATGTTTCAGTGTCAGTATTTTTTGTTTTATAAGCAGACAAATTGAGAACATGATTCTGGCCCTTCTTTCAAAATATTCTGCAAGGAGAGCACATTATTTGTTTTTTGACATTTAAATTACGTTGCAGCTCCGCCACTGGGGTTACAAGCAATTCAAGCCCATAAATTGGCAGGAAAACACCAACTGGTCAGTCCATCAATCCTACCACACACGATAATGGTTGGAACATTGTGACTGGGGTTATTCCCTTTTCACTTTCTCCCCTACTTGCTGCACTAACATATCCTCCCGGACAAGACAAAATGCAAGAGAAAAAGACTCTCTCCAAACCTCCCAACCGAGAGGAGATTGTATAGATCATGTGTTATTAATAAAGACACTGACCATTAATCTGGTGTGATCTCCATGTCAACCCATCAAGAACAGCTTCTTCCCTACTGCCATCAGGCTTTTGGGTGGACCTAATTTATATTAAGCTGATCTTTCTCTACACCTTTGCCATGATTGTAACACTATATTCTGCACTGTCTCCTTTCCTTCTCCCCCAGCATACTCTATGAAAGGTATGATTTGTCTGTATAGTGTGCACATTATCCCAAAACATGTGACAATAATAAAGCAAATCAGATCAGGAATTGGTCCAACTGCCTCTTGAGAGGGGTGCAGAGGCAGTATCTAGTGCACCAGTGGCCCAGGGAGTGTGTTTGCCACTGGACCATTAACCAGCACCACAAATTATTTTTAACACCACAGTGTTACATTTTATGACAAAACTGGCCTGCTGTTTAATCATTCAAATATCTTTTATTTAAAAAAAACAATGACTTTGAAGCTATTGCAAATGTCAGCCTCACGTGTAGGTACAAATTAAACTAATAGAACCTGCCTCCCTGAAGTAATCAGCATGTCTAAATCATTTTGCACTCCTACAATAAAAAATTGATTTTCTCTCATTGGATTCCAAAATGCTAGCTCTTTGAGTGGCCTAAAACATGCATTGGTCTGGCATTCCCAGCACGTAGTGATAACACTGAGTCAAACTGCTTTTCAGAGCAATTATTCCCCTCACTCCTCTTGGAGAATAGCAACAAAAACGAACACGACAAATCACAATTGTCATGTTAATGCTAAAGTCGTCCATACAGAGCTGACTCCCACAGGTCAAAACCTGCATCCACTCCAACCGTTTGTGATTTTGACAGCGACAAGAATAGAGTTCGCACTTAGATAATCAAACAGAAGCACTTGTCTTCAACACTGGATAAAATAGTTTCACTTAAGGTGTACAAGCCAGGAAAGCTAATAATTATTTCAAGTAATTTACACTCGTACCCAGAATCACATAGCATTTCACTGCACAAAAACAGACTCTTTGGCTCAACTGGTCTACACTGGGTTCACACTCCACCCTCTTCCACTCAACACAGCCTTCCATTCCTTCTCCCTCATGAGTTTATCTCACTTCTCCTCAAATACATCTCCATTATTCACCTCAATACTTGATCTAGTAATAAATTCTACATTCTGGGTAAAGAAGGTTCCCCCAAATTTCTCACTGGGTTTATTAGTGAATATCTTTAACACTTGGGGCTTCTAACTGAGGAATCCTCCATAAGTGGAAACATTCACACTCCGTCTGTGATGAAGAACCATATAGCTTTATTCACACACTTAATAGGTGAAGTTAAGAACATAAGAACATAAGAAATAGGAGCAGGTGTAGGCCAACTAGCCCTTCGAGCCTGCCCCGCCATTCAATAAGATCATGGCTGATCTGTCATGGCTCAGTTCCACATTCCCGCCCTCTCCCCATAACCCTTAATCCCCTCGCTTATCAAAAACCCATCAACCCGCGTCTTAAAAATATTTAGCGAGGTAGCCTCCACCACTTCAACGGGCAGAAAATTCCAGAGATTCACCACCCTTTGAGTGAAGAAGTTTCTCCTCAACTCCGTTCTAAACCGTTCCTTTATCTTGAGGCTGTGCCCCCTAGTCCTACTAACCTTTCTGAGCGGGAAGAGTCTCTCCACCTCTATCCTATCCATCCCATTCATCATCTTATACGTCTCAATGAGATCTCCCCTCATTCTTCTAAACTCTAACGAGTACAAGCCTAATTTATTCAGCCTCTCCTCATAGCTCAACCCCCTCAACTCCGGCATCAGCCTAGTAAACCTCCTCTGCACTCCCTCCAAAGCCAAAATATCCTTGCGTAAGTACGGCGCCCAAAACTGCACACAGTACTCCAGCTGCGGCCTCACCAATGCCCTATACAGCTGCAGCAAGACCTCCCTACTTTTATATTCAATCCCCCTCACGATGAAGGCCAGCATCCCATTCGCCTTCCTGACCACCTGCTGCACCCAAGCTCGGTTTTTGCGACTCATGCACAAGGACCCCGAGGTCCCTCTGCACCGTCGCCTGCTGCAGTTTTTCTCCACGTAAGTAATAATCCTTCCTACCATTATTCCTACCAAAGTGGACCACCTCGCACTTGCCAACATTAAATTCCATTTGCCAGTTCCTGGCCCATTCGCCCAGCCTATCTAGATCCTTCTGTAGACTCTCCCCACCCTCCGTACAATTTGCCTTTCCACCAATTTTGGTGTCATCAGCAAATTTCGACACCCTACACTCGGTTCCCTCCTCCAGATCATCTATATAAATGGTAAATAGCTGAGGCCCCAGCATCGGCCCGTGGCGCACTCCACTAGTCACCATCCGCCAATCCGAATAGCACCCACTGACCCCCACTCTCTGCCTCCTATTTGACAACCAGTCCTCTATCCACCATAACACCCTACCCCCAACTCCATGCCCCCTGACCTTCTGCAATAACCTCTTGTGAGGTACCTTGTCAAACGCCTTCTGAAAATCAAGAAAGACCACATCCACCGGCTATCCTCTATCCACCGCCCTAGACACATCCTCATAGAACTCCAGTAAATTTGTCAGACACGACTTCCCTTTAACAAAACCGTGCTGCTTCTGCTCTATCAAGCAGTTCCCCTCAAGATGCCCATGTTAACAGAATAGAATAATCACGAAAATAGGATTAAAAAAACGGTGATTGTCTTATGAATTTAACAGATTGTTCAGGAAGGAACAACAAGCAGAACTTATAGCAGGAGCGCATACAGACACAGGAGTTTGGACTAATCAGTTTAAGCAGTTGGGAGGAGTGAGCCTGGGGAGCACTGGGACAGTCGAGTCTATGGGTGATAAAGATGATAAAGGCAGATGGGTGGAAGTGAGCAAGATAGAGGTACAAGGAGTTTGTTTCCATAAATGAGAGAAAATGGGGTTGGAAGCTCAGCCCTTTGTCAATAGGATGCTGAGCTCTCTTAAGTCTGCTTCAACTGCAATTATGACCGAGGAATGGGGTCAGTCGCAAGGGTAAATAGTTTGCAGCAGGGGTGAATGACGACACATGACTGTACCCAGGCAAGCAGCATGACAACACAGCAGCAGTGACAGTGCAGTGGACAAGGGGAAACTGAGCCCAGGACTGCAGGTAATGTCAAAAATAGCAGGTAGGTAAGGAAGAGGAGGGGGCCAAGGAAAGAGAGTTGGGCAAGTCTGCAGATAATATAGGGATAAAAACCACACAGATAATCTGATAAACATAAAAGCAATGGATGGAATTCAATGTTAGTAAGTAGAAGATAATAGTTTTAAAATATAATAATAACTAACATTATTTTGAGGGCAGGTTGAGTGATGTGGAAAAGCTGACGGGTTTAAGGATTCAGGCACCCAGGGTGTAACTAGAATAGTTTAAATGAGTCGTAGCAAACAATTTTGTTTCAACAATTGGGTCCAAAATATAAAACCAATGGAAAATACCTTTGAAGCCTTTGCACAAGCTGGGATACGAGTGTGTCGGAAATGCCTGGACAAGCCTCTTCTACCAAGAAAATAGCCTCCCTCAATTCTTCCACTGCTTCAGTATTACCTCCTCCAGCCCGGCTCTTCTCCTTGAGCTGAAAGAATATGCAATCCGTTAATCCACTAGGAATGCGTGTCAATCCCAATCCATCAATACACCAGGAATACACAATAAGGGATACATCCCCTGCTTCCCGCTTCAAGCCCAAGGAAGTGAATTTTTGCATACCTCAGTAAATAATGGAGAAATAATTGTCGGTAAACACTGAGACAGCGTGTGCTTTGGAGTATCTTCTACCTATGGAAGTTGAGAGTTACAAGTTAATCTCCTTAGAATTGGCAGTCGACAGCTCTGCTTAGATGAAACAGGATAGTGGTTAAGGTGAGGCACAGGGTCATATTTCTCACCAAACAGCAATGTTAATGGGTGAACAGGCTGTTGGAGGGCAGCTAGATAACATATTTGCATCTTCTATTTCCTGATGCGGCTGTTTTCAACAACACTGGTCGTTTTCTTTAAGCAGTGTCTCTTAGACTAGTTTCTGGATCAAGTGACTGGAATTTCTTTAACAATAATTATATGCATTCTTCTTTTTACTGCACAGGAGCAGGGCATTTGGTCCAATAATCTATACCTGGTGTTTACGTTTCACTCTCACTTCATTTACACTCATCAACCAAACCTTCCTTTGCCCTTCACGTGTATATCAGTGTGGTTCTCCTCACCCACTCCATGTGGGAGTGAGTTCCAAATTCTAACCATCCTCTATGCTAAGAAATTCTCTCCTGAATTCTTCATTAGATTTAATAGTGGCTATTTTATCTTTTGTCCTTTTTGTTTTGAACTCTATATCTACCCTATCAAACACACTCAGATTTTGAGAGATTTCTATCGGGTCACTTTTAAAACTTTGATCACGGGCAGTGAGCGCTGCTGGCTGGGCTAGCATTTATTGCCCATCCCTGACTGCCCTTCAGCTGAGGGCATTTAAGAATCAATCACATTGCTGTAACTCTGGAGTCACATGTAGGCCAGACCAGGTAAGGCCATTAGCGAACCAGATGGGTTTTTACAACAATCGACAATGCATTCACGGTCATCAGATTTTTGTCGAATTCAAATTTCACCGCCTTCCATGGTGAGATTTGAACCCAAATCCCCAGAGCATTACCCTGGATTACTAGTCCAGCGACAGTACCACTGCCTCCCCACTAGCCTTCTTTCTTTCACTTGTTCAATCTTGCTTTGCATGAGTTGCTTGGCAGGTGCTAAATGAGATTTCCTGAGACCTTTGGCTAAGCTACCAAAGACAGAATGCTGCAGTCCATCTCATCCACTAACCAGTAATTTAAGAGCTCCACAAAGACGATTTAAAAAAAAAACTTAAAAGATGGAGACATCAGTTGTACCTGATCCCTCTCGATAAGATCATCGGGTTGTGCAGCTCCATTCTGCAACTTGACAGGATCTTTCTCTTTGATTGTGAAGATCCAGTCACTTGTGTCATTTCCTCCTGATGCTTGTCTGTCACTTTCCCTAAATTAATTAAAGAAAACATTATTGCTTCATCTATCCTGTAAAATCATCATACCAGGAACAAACAAGCTTTTTTGGCATCCATGTCATGACTTTATCTACATGCGGCCAAATTCCCCCTGCAACTCAACTTTCAAGTTTACTGATGATACCATCATAGTGGGTCAGATCTCAAACGATGATAAGACGGAGTACAGGAAAGAGACAGAGTCTGGCGACCTGATGCAACAACAATAATCTCTGCCTCAATATCAATAAAATGAAGGAGATTGTCAGAGGCTTTGGAAAGTGTAGTGGAGGACATGGCCCTGTCTACATCAACAGGGATAGAAGTGGAAATAGTTGAGAGCTTCAAGTTTCTAGATGTCCAGATCACCTGTCTTAGTTCCTCCATGCCAATGCTTGGGGGTGTGTGTGTGTGTGTGTGTGTGTGTGTAATATGCACATTTTCCTAGTGTCTATGTGGGTTTCCTCCAGGTGCTCCAGTTTCCTCCCACAGTCCAAAAGACATGCTGGTTGGGTGTATTGGCCATGCTAAATTCTCCCTCAATGCACCTGAACAGGCACTGAAGGTGACTAGGGGATTTTCACAGTAACTTCATTGCAGTGTTAATGTATGCCTACTTGTGATACTAATAAATAATATATAAACATAAAAAAAAAATCCTTTTTCAGAGAAGGACACCAAAATTATACACACTACTCCAGATGTGGCCTCACCCACACCCTTGAAATGCATAGCATGGACATATTTATGGGGCAGTAGATAAGGGAGAAGGAAATAGGATACATTGATAGGGTGAGTGAGGAGGATCGCATGGAACTTACACACCAGCCTGGACTAGATGGCCCGGATCTGTGCCATAAATCCTAAATTAAACTCAGCAATATTTCATCGTTATCAATACAACTGAGCATGTTTCACTGAAAGTAACTGAGCCTTGAGTAGGAACCGGATGGACAGAAATGGAACACTTACGAGTCAGATTCGTCTGAGCTGGAATGATCATGGTTCTGCTCTGCTTTCCATCTCTTGTACCGGTCAATTAGTTCTGTCAAGTAAGAGGTCTTCTTGGAATTTCGTATTATGAATTTATGCTTCAGCAATTCTTTTGCCGTAGGTCTCTTAAGAAAATAAACAAAACATATTAGTCACTCCTGCTTAAATAGCAAAGTGGAACCTATTTATCGTTTCACACCATCATGGGTACAGAATCATTTCTGTGCATTGTGTGCTCGGAATGATGAACTTCAGAATCACTTCGTTCTTGATATAACAGAAACAGTCACATGCACGTTTTTATACCCAGCCATAACTACAAACATCACAAGTGCAATAAGTGATTGCACTTCAAAAGTACTTGATCGCCTACAAAGAGATGTTTTGTTTGAAAGACAATTTAAGTTCACAAATGCTTCGAATTTTCCACTCTTAAGCTGACATTTAGACCCAGAACTGTAGCAAGTGTAACCATCGGAGTCAAAGCCAGCTGAAAATGTTTCCAATGCAGTTGCAGTAACAGGCCAGTCGCAGTCTAATGAGATCTTTAAAGTTTGATTTTGTTCTCCGATTGCCCTCGAGTCTGCATACATATTCAAGGTGATTGGAGCGACATTCCTACAGTAAACAGACAAATGGGCTACCCAAGGGTCTGTCTGAACCCTTTTCAACTTGTGGACCAACGACCTACTTTGTAACCCAGTCCCAAAAGTTTAGCGATGCAGATGACATCTGCTGTGGGATACAGGCCCAGACTTTACGAGTTGGAAGACACACGAAACAACAATACTGCAAAGCAGGCTGACTACTGCAAGATGTGATTCCTAAAACCGAGTACCAGTAATACAGTCTCTAGTACATTCCACCTGCATGGTGCCAGTGCTAATAGGGAACTGAACATCACTGGGCAGCCAGGGACTGAAGCATGATGGACTTAGGTGTCACCCTTACCAGAGCCCTCACAAACCAGACAAAACTTCAAGACTATAGAACAATATTAATCCCCCAATAACTTCCTCAATAAACTGGCCAATACCTCATGGAGATCACAGGCCAAGACCCTAAGGGCCTCTGTTCTTGCCATTATTTACCCAACTGTAGAACGCTGCGTTACCAGTATGGTACTATCTGCCCACAATAAACTTATTGATGTGCAACTCAACTCTACAATGCACATTATGGCGGGTAATCTTTGACCAACTCAGCTCTCTTGGTTCACAGTCCCACATCAGGAGGGTAATTGCAAAGGCAAATAACTGGCGAAGGTCCCATTCAAATCCAAGCCTGCTCTTATTCAATGACTTCCTCAACCCACCAGCAGTACACCTTTCCTCATGCCAGCCCATGGTTAAACCCACCCCGCCAAGAAATAATAGCTGATAGCCAGTGGCAGGAGGATCGCCAGGAGAAAACATCCACCAGAAACCGCTCCTTCATCACAGACACCACTGCATGTCCAACGTCCAGCTACGATCTCCCACACTGGTTTAAACCATTTCCAAATTGACCAAGGTTTCCGTATAGCCACCCATTATCAGGGAGCCACCGAGACCATCCAAGTTGCAGCTCCAATGTCTTATATTGCCACGGAGTAGCTGTCTGCTGACTAAATGTGAAAGCTGGCTTGAAGAACACCATCTAGCCACCGAGAGGGCTGTTGTTTGATTCCGTCCGTCATCATGCACATGCCAAATAAATAAACAGGCATCAACACTTCTTGAGGTTAAAACATGCTAGCCTGTACTTATAGAATTGTTGGCATAAAATAACTTAACATCTGTTCTCTACTCAGGGACAGCAAGAGACAACAGCTGGATGGGTCATGAAAGGGTATTCTAACATCGTCAGTTCTTATTTGTTGGATTGGTGACATCTTTCAATTGGCTAAACCCGGGTACATACTGGAGACCAGGGGAAAAAGCCTCTAGAAAATCTGGGTGCTTAGGAAAAAATAATCAATTTAATTTGGAATAACAGATAAGGTCATTATATCCAGCACCCTCTCCCCACTTGCATTTTCTTTCGTTTGCAATAAGATTTTTACATTTTAAACCGCTTACAAAACTTGGTTCTTTATTCAAGCAGGCTTCCACAAATTCTTTTAGGGGTTTGCTGTAATTTCCCTCCAACGTTGGTGCATTGTTCTTTGGAATAAGAAATAAAACTTTCATCGGATGTAGCTCTGAATGTGGTGGTTCTCCTTTTGTAAGTTCTATTGCGGTTATTCCCAAAGACCAGATATCAGCCTGTGAAAACAGAGGGCAAATTATTTTGTAGTAACTTCTAAAGATTTGTTTCTCAATCAAGTGCAGGGCTTAATTCTTTCAATGCACATGGTTAAACATCAAGATTATTATTGTTTCAACTTGAGTCAAATTATGAACCACTGCACATTTTTTGCTAACAATCTCAGAATGTAATTTATCCCATTGAAGCCACAGCATTTCCATGGTTGGTCCAATTGGGCTGCTAGTCAATAGTGCTCCCAGAATAGAGTCATAGAGGTTTACAGCATGGAAACGGGCTGTTCGGCCCAACTTGTCCATGCCGCCCTTTTGTTTTAAAACCGCCAAGCTAGTCCCAATTGCCCACATTTGGTCCATATACCTCCATAGCCATCTTACCCATGCTACTGTCTAAAGGACAAAATTGTACCCACTTCTACTACTACCTCTGGCAGCTTGTTCCAGATACTTACCACCCTGTGTGTGGAAAAATATGCCCCTGGACCCTTTTGTATCTTTCCCCTCTCACCTTAAACCTACGTCCTATAGTTTTAGACTCTCCTACCTTTGGGAAAAAATACTGACTATTTAGCTGATCTATGCCCCTCATTATTTTATAGATCTCTATAAAATCACCTCTCAGCCTTCTACGCTAGAGAAAAATATCCCAGAATGTTCTGAAGCTTTCAACAATCTCCAGCCATTTAATATATGGACAGCATCTATCAACTGCGGATATTTTAAACAGTACCTTCGATTTACTGGTTACTTGATTCAGAACGCACCATGCATCAAACATAGTGTCTTCCAGCAGAAGACTCAGCACCTATGTACAGCACATCTGTACTACATTAACTGAGCCAATCATGCTGTATGTTCAGTGACCATTAGATTACACATTAATTTCTACTGTCAGTATTTGAAGATTTAGGAAAACAGTTGAACAGAAAACGGCAGTCAAAAGATCAAACGGAAATACTTTATATCTTTCAATCTATATGCCAATTTATAAAGTAAACACAGGGTTAAGACACAGGATCTGTGCACACCAGTTTGAGAATCATTCTGGTCCATGCTGGTGTTTATGCTCCACACAAGCTTCTTCCCACTCTACCACTGCTTAGGCAGCATATCATTCTACTCCTTTCATGAATGACTCAGCTTAGGAGGCCACCATTTAGTCCACTGTACCTGTGCCAGTTCTTTAGTAGAGCAATCCTATTAATCCCACTCCCCTGTTTTTTCCCCAGAGCCCTGTAGAAGCCTTTCCTTTCAAATATTTATCCAATTCCCTTTTGAAATTTACCATTGAATCTGCTTCCACTACCCTTCCAGGCAGTACATTCTAGATTTGCTTTGCGTAGGGAAAAAACACTCATGTTGCCTCCAGATATTTTGCCAATCATTTCAAATCCGTGTCCTCTCTGGTTATCAACACTTCTGTTACTGGAAACAGTTTCTCCTTATTTACTCTTTCAGATCTTGTAAACTCAGATTTTTGCAAACTTCTCAGCTCCAATAAGAACAATTCCAGTTTCTATGATCTTGTTTCAGAACTGGAGACACGATTTGCTGGCACCATTCTAGTAAAGCTGTTCTGCACGCACCCTTCCTAAAGTGTAGCGTCCAGAATTGAACACAATATCCAGCTGGGACACAATCGGTGATTTATAAGGGTTTATCAAGTTTCTCCCTTGCATGTTTATCTAGCTTTTCCTTAAACGCATCTACGCTACTCACCATAATGACCTCATATGGTAGTGAGTTTCAGTCAACCCAAATAGACGGGCCATGTTTTTTTTTATTGCTGACACAGATGTCAGTGTTATCCTGCAACAACAACTTTCATTCCTATAGTGACTTTAACAGAGTAAAGCACCCCAAAGTGCTATACAGGAACTATGGTTTGATACTACGCCACGAGGTGATATTGGAACGGGTGAGGAAAAGCTCGGTCAAATACACAGGGTTTAAGAAGCCTCGTAAAGTGAAAAAAGAGAGGTTGAAAGAAGGAGAGCTTTGGGAATGGAATTCCAGGAGCTTTGGACCCAGTAAGGTGAAGCCATAGGTGGAGTGAAGAAAATGAGGAATGTGCTAGAGGTCAGAATTGGTGAGTTCTGAGGACTGCAAGCAGGGGATTACTGAGACAAGGAGGAATGAAGCCACGGACAGCTTTGGAATCAAGGATGAGAATTTTAACTTTGTGGCAATGCGAAAATTGGAATCAATGCAACCCAGCAAGTTGATGGGCTGATGGTGAATGGGCATTTGCCGAACGTAAGGATAAGTGTCGCAGATCTTCAGACAAGTTGAGGTTTACAGTGGATGAAAGGTGGGAATTCCAACAGGAATAGTGACATCTAGAGGTAACAAAGGCATGGATGGGAATTCTAACAATAGATGACTGAAGCATGGGCAGAGCAGCCAGACACTGTTATGCACACACATCTGCAAACCCTGTCATCTCAAAAGGAACCGATTCTTCCCAGTATTGATCCGCAGTTCATTCTGGAGAAACGGTAGCAATCTGTACCTTTGAATCATATGCCGACTGTTTGATAACTTCTGGTGCCATCCAGAAGGGCGTACCCACAAAAGTGTTCCTCTTTATTTGTGTGTCCGTCAGCTGCCCAGCAACACCAAAGTCTGCTAGCTTAACTTCACCTTGTTCTGACAGCAGGACGTTGGCAGCTAGAAAAAGATAATACAAATGTTAGAGAGAGACTTGAATACAATCACTTAGTTTAAAAATACAAGTGCCATTTCTCACCTTTGATATCCCTGTGGATTTTCTTTTCTGAGTGCAAGTATTCAAGGCCTTTTAAAATTTCCCTTAGTATTGTAGCAATCTGGTATTCATCCAGCGAACCGGGTTCTAACTAAGAAAAGAAAAGAATCAAACCTTCAAGAGCCTAACAAAATATTTCATAAACATAGGAGAAGGCCATTCAGTCCCTTGACCACGTTCCACTGTTGTAGTAGATCAGAGCTGGTACGTACCTTAACGTCATCTCCCAAGCCTTAATACGGGTAGCAACATGGCACAGTGGTTAGCACTGCTGCTTCACAGCACCAGGGACCCGGGTTCGATTCCCGGCTTGGGTCACTGTCTGTGGGGAGTTTGTACGTTCACCCCGTGTCTGCATGGGTTTCCTCCGGGTGCTCTGGTATCCTCCCACATTCTGAAAGACATGCTGGTTAGGTGCATTGACCCATACAGGTGCTAGACTGTGGCGACTAGGGGAATTTCATAGTAACTTCATTGCAGTGCTAACGTAAGCCTTACCTGCAATTAATAAACAATAAATAAAAACCTGTGCCTAACAAAAATCTATCAATGTTAGTCTTAGCATTTCCAACAGAACCTGAAGCTCAGTTACTTTTTTTGCTGGAGAACACTGCAGATTTGCACACCCCTCTATGACACCAAGTGATTCCTGACATTGCTCTTCAACAGGCAGGCTCTAATTTAAAAGTGGTGCCCCTTTTCCCTGGACTCTCCACCAGCCCTGCTGGAGGAAACAGTTTTTACTTATCCTTTAATCATTGTAAAATATCTCAACTGGATCACTCTTTAAGCTTCTATAAGTCAGGGAATACATGCCTAATCTATGTCCTCAAAATTTAACCCTTTTAGTTTACGTTCTTTTTTAATGAATCCCCTCTGAAAGCAATACAACCGTTTGAATTACAGGCTGAAATCTTGGTGCAGTACTTTAAATGAGCTTTTTTCCACCATCATTCACCCCACCATATCAATATAATCTTCCAATCTTACTCTCCCTATGTACTCATCTCACCTTTACAAATCTGTCCATTTATTTGACCTGATGAGGCAAAGTCTCCAAAATGTACGATGACACTCACATTTCTTTAGATGGAGCAAAGACAATGGCTGAATAGTCAGAATTACTGCTCAGAGTGACAGCATTTCAATATTAGTTAGTTCTCTGGATTAATCTAGCACTTCCTTTTCCTGATTTCAAAGATTTCGATATCAGACAGTCTTGCAACAGCTTTCAGCAGCATTTCAGATTAGTGGCATGATTGAGCCTGCACATCTTCCACACGTTATGAAGGAGAAGAAAGCGTGAAACTTTTCTGCTTCAAATTTAGTTTTGATGCGTTTTCTGGAATCTGCATTTCTCACAAAGTTACAGACTTCACTTTCCAGCTGCACTGCTGAAATTTGGTTCAGAAAACTCCATGTGAAAATTAATATTAAGTAACGTTAGCACCCCTGCAATTGCAAGCTGGTCTACCTTGGACTGGGTAGCTGGCATTGCCTCACTTTACTGCCACTGAGACCTACTTCCACTTCATCAAACTGTAGCTCCTACAAGATCTAGTCTGGGCAGTCACGAGAGCAATTACTGCACAGTGTGTCAGGCAGGGACCAAATTTCTATTTTGTAAAATAAAATGCAACTTCCCAATGAACGCTCTGTAGCAAAATTTAAAAATAATGTACTTACCAGATCTAAGGCAGAGCCACCACCGAGATATTCCATGATAATCCATAGTTTTGTATCCTGTGTATCAGATGAAGAATTATCAAAACCTGCTTACAGTTAATCACAACATAGCGACAAGCTATTTGAAAGGCGGGCCTATTGCACATGCTCTTTTTCCTTCATTCCATCATTGGTTTCTGTGTCATTTGCTGCCTAAGCTCTGTAATGTGTTCCTTAAACCTCCCGTCTCTCTCTCTCTCTCTCTCCACCCCCCCCCCCCCCCCCCCACCTTAAAATCTACTTTGTCCAAGCTTTGGGTCACCTGTTCCAGTACCTTTATGTGGCTAAGTGTAAAAGTTTTACACTCCATGTGGGACATATCATTACCCTCATGCAAGATGTTGTTGGAAGCGTTATACATGATGAATGCAATTAAATCCAACGTCATATGTTCATATTAGCTCACTTTCCTTAGCAAATTTTAAATACTCCAATGTTTTTATGAAGGAAACAACTCAATGTGAAGGGTGATAAGGCTGATGCAAAACAATGCATTGCAGTGGAATCAAATTAGAACACCAATAGGAAGCTGTATGTAATACCTCAAAACAGAGAAAGACTGGAAGGTTATATCTTATTAAACTGAAAAATATGCTGGGGTGGTGCAACCTCTGTGAAGCACTTCATGAATTAAAATCCTCTTGTAAAGAAAGGTTGAACAGCTTAGGTTTAGACTCACTGAAGTTCAAAAACAGAGAGATGGTCTTACGGAAACATATAAGATCCGGGGAGAATTTGATAGGATGGATGCCTGGATAAGGTTGCCTCTTGTGGGGAAGACTAGTTTAAAAATAAGAGGATTTCCTTTTAAGACAGAGGTGAGGAGATTTTTTTTAATCTCCCAAAGGGTCATTGGTGCATGGAATTTTCTTTGCTAGAAAGTAGTGGAGACTGGATTATTGAACATATTTAAGGCTAAATTAGACAGATTTTTGTTAGGCAAATGAATTGAGGATTATGGGGGTGGACAGAAAAGTGGACTGAAATCACAACCAGATTGGCCATGATCTTATTGAATGTTAGGGCATGCTTGAGGGACCAAATGGCTGCTCTTACTGAATAGTGGAGTAGGCTCGACGAGCCAAATGGCCTGCTTCTTCTAGCTCCCTAAAAATGTTATACATAGAATTTACAGAACAGAAACAGGTCATTCAGTCCAAGCCAGTGGTTCAACTTAAGGTGAGCCACGCCCTACTCTGCTCCAGCTCACCTATTCAGCTCCTTTCTCCCTCCTGTATTTATCTAGTTTCCTCTTAAGATGCATATGTACTATACACTTCAACCACTCCCTGTAGCAATGTGTTCCACATTCTTACCAATCTTGAGAAGAGGATTCTCCTGAATTCCCTATTACATTTATTAGCAAGTATCTTACATTTATGACACCCAGTTTTAGAAGCATTTACCCCATATCACCTGTACTGAATCCCTTCACCGTATTCACAAGCACTATTAAGTCACCTCTCAAGCCTTTCTTTTGTTGGGAGGTTTGAGCCCAGAACCCCTCCCTCAGATGTGCCCGCTGTCTGTCACTCTGACGTAAAATCAAAATACGGAAATTGTTACAGCTCAGGGTATTAGACAGTAAAAAACCTGATGGAAAATTCACACTATCTAAATTTAAAAATAATATTTTCTGTGCTTCCAAAGTAGCAAACTTAAATTGCAAACAATATTTGATTTCAAATCTGATTTTATAGCCAATTTTATAAACACAATATCTTATGCAATTGCATTTAGTCAAATGCAATAATGCAAATGCAGTATCTGCCAGATGTCACAAGAGCAGTCCTTAAAGCAAAAAGCCCTAAAACAATGAGGTTTTGTTTAGCTTTGATCTAACAGAACAAGCATGAGGGTTCCTAATGGCCCAAGCACTTTGGAACATGCTGGAGACAAGAAAGGACCATGTAAATGCAAGTTCAGTGAATCTGGACAAAACCCTTAGTCACTGGAAGTTGACTCAGTCAACTTCCAGTGATGTATGTTACAGTAGCTGGAACATTTTAATAAAAGTAAAATGGCATGTTATTGTTTTATACCTTTTCAGCAGTAGAATCACAATACAACACAAAGACACGGCATACCATCAATCAAACATGTTATAGCAAAGTGAAGATTTACAGAAACATTCATCTATAAAATGGATCACAGGCTGAACTAAACTCTCAATCAGCTTGGATACTGTAACATCCAAGACAAAGGCAAAGACTGGAGAAAGGCATTTCCCAATCACTTTTATTCACCCTCACTGATACTTACTGCTGAATTACTCATGAGAGGGCAGCAGCAAGGTAGTGACTTCACATGAATATAGGATCACAGCCATACTCCAAGAGCTGCCATTTATATGGCACCTTTTTCATAGAAGATTTATAACATTGTGACCTGTCTTTAACAGCACTGTGGTTTAGACAAGCTATTTGCTATAGACTGCAAATACAACAACTAAAGATATAGGACTTTTAAATGGTACAATGGAGAGGCACTGCTGCATCACAATGCCAGAGGCCTGGGTTCAATTCTGGCGTTGGGTCACTGTCTGTATGCTCTCTTCGTGTTTGCATGGGTTTCCTTCAGGTGCTCTGGTTTCCTCTCACAATCCAAGAAGGTGCTGATTCGGTTGATTGGCCATGCTGAATTTCTTGTTAGTATCAGGGGGACTAGCTAGGATAGCGTCTGGGTGGGATTGTTGTCAGTACAGGCTCAATGGGCCAAATGACCTCCTTCTGAACTGTAGGGATCTTATAATTCTAAAACATTGCAAGGCGCTTCACAGGAGCATTTCAGAACAGCACAACATGGAACCATACAAGGAGATAGTGGTCAGATGACCAAAGATTTGGTCAAAGAGGAAGGCTTTAAGAAGCGTCATGAAGGGGAAAAGCGAGGTAGAGAAGTTCAGGAATGAAATTCCAGAGCTTCAGGCCCAACTAACTGAAAACATAGCTATCAATGCTGGAACGATAGTAATAGGGAATGATCAAGAAGCCAGAATTACAGGTGTAGATATCTCTGAGGATTGCAACATGGAAGAATTAAAGAAGTAAAAAGTCTGACAACACCAGGTTTTAGTCCAACTGATTTATTTGATAATACTCACAAGCTTTCGAGGGGACTGCCTTTTCGTCAGGTGAATGGAGAGTTCTGGCCTCAGACAGAGCATATAAAGCACAGACAGTTTAGAGATTACTGATTAGAATGCGAATCCTTACACCTAACCTGCTGTTCAAGACCTGAAGTGGCTGACAATGTGTGTGGAAGGAGCACTGATCACAGTTTACAGAGATGTGTATTGTCTCCAGACAGTATAGTAAGTGAGGTTTTGCAAACCCAGGCAAGTCACGGGGGTTACAGATAGTGTGACATGAACCCAAGATCCCTGTTGAGACCGTCCTCATGTGTGCGGAACTTGGCTATCAGTCTCTGTTCAGCGACTCTCATGTCACACTATCTGTAACCCCCGTGACTTGCCTGGGTTTGCAAAACCTCACTTACTATACTGTCTGGAGACAATACACATCTCTGTAAACTGTGGTCAGTGCTCCTTCCACACACATTGTCAGCCACTTCAGGTCTTGAACAGCAGGTTAGGTGTAAGGATTCGCATTCTAATCAGTAATCTCTAAACTGTCTGTGCTTTATATGCTCTGTCTGAGGCCAGAACTCTCCATTCACCTGACGAAGAGGCAGTCCCCTCGAAAGCTTGTGAGTATTATCAAATAAATCGGTTGGACTAAAACCTGGTGTTGTCAGACTTTTTACTGTGTTTACGCCAGTCCAACGCCGGCGTTCCCACATCAGAATTAAAGAACACAGGGATTTGAAAATCTGAATTTTAAAATCAAGATATTTCATAACTAGAAGGCAGGGGCGATAGGGGAAAGGGATTTTCTGCGAGTTAAGACATGAGCAGCAGAGTTTGGATGACCTCAAGTTTACGGAGGTGAAATACTACACCATTTCAGAGTGAAACAGAAGTCAGAACTGCTGCATATCGATAAGAACCCATAATGATAGGAAGAACTTTCAATTATGCAACACTTGTTATGACTTCAGGATATTGCAAAAGCCTTTATAGCCAACAAAGTGTTTCTGAAGCGTGTAATTACTGCTATAACGTAGGCTGCTAGAATCACACAACTAAAATATAACCATCAGTGAAGCTGACAGAATTTAGCCATTGATTATTTATGTCACAGTGTGCAAGATATATGGCGAGGTGCCCAGCAATAAGGGATGATTCATAACTCATGGAGTATCATCTCCTTGTCACAAGTTGCTGGACTTCCTTCTCACTAATAATGGCAGGTAGCACGAGCTCTCAATTTTATTTCCACTGATTTCTGGTTCGTTGACTATGCTATATTCAATCGGTTTCAAGTATCTGAGTTTTGGTACAAGGTATCCAAGTAAAATGCCAAACATACTTTGGGCACTGTCTTGCTTCCCAAACTGCAAAAAGGATGGTTACAGCTATGGCTCAGCATTCTTGCTCCCAGATCCCATGGTTGTGGGTTCAAGTCCCAATTCAGAAAACTAGCAGAGAAGTCCAAGCTGGTATCTCCAGTGCCAATACTGTTGGGAGTGCTACATTATTGAAGATATCAGCTTTCAAATGAGATGCCAAACCAAGCCCTCCCCTGCGCTCTCAAGATATGAAAGATCTCACAACCATTATTTTGAAGTAGTTCTCCCTGACCAATTCGTTTGTCCCTCAAATAACAGATGCTCTGATTCCAGGAGCTTACTGCATACAAATTGGCTGCTACATTTTCAACTTTACAATCTTGACTAAATTTTGAAAGTATTTTAATGGATGTAAAACATTTTGGATGTCCTTAGGTTGTGCAAAATACAACGAAAACTCAAGTCTTTCTCCTTTTTTTAAAAATTGATTTCACCTGGAAAAGCTAGCTGTTTTGATTTGCTGCACTTGTTGTTCTGGGATGTTTCAACTTACAGAATCATAAACATGGGCTGTGACATTTTATATACTTCCCTGCTCCCTTCTTCCCCCTTCCCACCCAACCTCCCCAAAACATAAATAACAAGATAATTAACTAAAAGAATGTAACTGGGCAAAGTGTATTTGCGAAACACATTCTTGGCTGAAATGTATGTGCAAATGTTATTTAAATAATAAATTTGGCACACTGTGATAGGAACACAGGAAATAGCAACAGGGGCCATACAGCCCCTTGCGCCTACTCTGCCATTTAATTTGATAATGGTTCATCTTCTACCTTGATGCCATTTTCCCACACTATCCCCATATCGCTTGATATCTGTTAATATCCAAAAATCTGCCTTTCTTTGCCTGGAGCACACTCAATTACTGAGCTTCCACAGCCCTAGGGTAGAGGATTCACAAGATTCACCACTGTCTGAGTAAAGAAACTCCTTTCTATTTCAATCCTAAATGACCTACCTCTATTCTGAAACTGTGTCCCTCATTCTCGAACACCCCCCTCTCCCAAAGTCAGGGGAGGCACCCTTCCTACATCTACCCTCTCAACCCTACAGGAATTCGAAAATGAAAGAATATTGTACTGTTGAAGTTACTGTTTTTTTGGATGAGATGTTAAGCTAACTTCCTGCCTGCCTCTTCAAATGGATATAAAAGATCCCATTACATTTTTTTGAAGAGCAGTAAGATCTCTGTTGGAGTATTATGTTGCCAAGAACCGTACACACTACATCAAGCATTGGAGAGAGTGCAGAAGAGGTTTATAAGAATGGTTCCAGGGATGAAAAACTTCAGTTACGAGAATAGTTTGGAGAGATTGGGACCTTTTTCTTGGTGAGAAGACAACTGAGAGGAGGTTTCATAGAGATATTCAAAATAATGGCGGGGTTGGATAGAGAAACTGTTCCCACTCGTAAAAGAATCAAAAATGAGAAAGTACAGGTTTAAGGTGATTCGCAAAAGCAAACGTGATGCAAGAAAAAACCTCTCCACACGAGTGGTTAAGGTGGAAGTGTGGTGGAGGCAGGTTCAATTGAGATATTCAAAGGGGAATTAGATGATTACTTGAATAGAAACAATGTGCAGGGGTACAGGGAAAAGGCAGGGGAATGGCACTAAGCCATATTCATCTTTGAGAGCTGGAGCAAACACGATATGCCAAATGGCTTCCTTCTGCACCGTAACAGCTCAGTGACTCACCCCTCAGCCAATGAAACAAAACAGGTTAATTGGTCATTGAGCTGTTTTTGTGTAACCCTGCTATGAATGAACTACCCACAGTCATCACTTCCAAGCAGTAATTACATTTCAAATATAATTTACAGCTGTGCAAGTGCTTTCAGATAATGAAATGTGCAACATATTTTAAGTACTATTACATTGTACTTACAACACAGCAAACCCAACTGGTCTGTGCTGGTGTTTCTGCTCCACACGAGCCTCCATCCATCCTACCTCTCAGCCTATCCAGCACATGCTTCCACTTCTTTCTCCCTAGCTTCTGCTTAAACGCATCTTTGTTTTCTGGCCTCAGCCCTGTGGTAGTGAGTTCCACATTCTCACTGCTCTCTGCGTAAAGAAGTTTTATCTGAATTGGATTTATCAGTGAATATCTTGCATTAAACAACTCTGCCTTGATCACCCCCACAAATAGAAATGTCATTCCTACATCTACCTATTCATCCAGAACAACTTCTTTGTCAAGTTGGACTCTTAGCAAAAAAATCCATTTGTCCTGTCATCAATAGTATTTGCATGAATGACTTGCTGTTGAAGATCAGGCTATTGAAGATAGGGGAGAGGGGTTTAAGGAAAGACTGCATTAAAGAAAAGCTATTGAGCATTCTTGAGCATTCCTGGAATAGCAAGTAGTTTTGTTAGACAAGGTGGCAGGACACAATAAAGCTTTATCTGGACGAACTAGATTTTGCGGTGACAATTAAACCAATTTTCCGCAATATCTGTTCAAGTCTGTACTCCTTCAAATTAAGAGAGTGCGGATGGGGGATGTTCCACGGGAATAGCCTGGGTGAGAGAGAATAATAGATTCAATTGAGACTAGGACATCAACAGTAGAAGTGAGACTGCAGTTGAACAGACCACCAAATGGAGAAATGTTTTGGTGAATGGAGGGCTGTGGACGAGGGAGTTGAGATTGGTTGGAGAGGAAATTGGCAAGGTTATTCCTGGCTCGGGTCACTGCCTGTGTGGAGTTTGCACATTCTCCTCGTGTCTGCGTGGGTTTTCTCCGGGTGCTCCGGTTTCCTCCCACAGTCCAAAGATGTGCGGGTTAGGTTCATTGGCTATGCTAAAATTTCCCCTTAGTGTCCTGGGATGTGTAGGTTAGAGGGATTAGCAGGTAAATGTGTAGGGATATGGGGATAGGGTCTGGGTGGGATTGTGTTCGGTGCAGACTCGATGGGCCGAAGGGTCTGTTTCTGCACTGTAGGGTTCTATGCTGGTTCTATATGCAGGGTAGAATAGGTGTGGGGTGATGTGGTGGCGCGGGTTCGTTGGGCCGAAGGGCCTGTTTCCCGTGCTGGGTTGTTCTTTGTTAATCCACAACTGGCATGCTGTGCAGGAAGGTTGGCGATAGAGTAGGATGGGCACCTGATATCGCTGCTTGTATGGAAACCAAGATTGGGGGAAAGGCAAATTGTGAGGAGGGTGTGGAGAGTCTGCAGAAGGATCTAGATAGGCTGGGCGAATGGGCCAGGAAATGGCAAATGGAATTTAATGTTGGCAAGTGTGAGGTGGTCCACTTTGGTAGGAGGAATGGTAGGAAGGACTATTACTTACGTGGCGAAAAACTGCAGCAGGCGACGGTGCAGAGGGACCTCGGGGTCCTTGTGCATGAGTCGCAAAAACCCAGCTTGCAGGTGCAGCAGGTGGTCAGGAAGGCGAATGGGATACTGGCCTTCATAGCGAGGGGGATTGAATATAAAAGTATGGAGGTCTTGCTGCAGCTGTATAGGGCATTGGTGAGGCCGCAGCTGGAGTACTGTGTGCAGTTTTGGGCGCCGCACCTGCGCAAGGATATTTTGGCCCTGGAGGGAGTGCAGAGGAGGTTTACTAGGCTGATACCGAAGTTGAGGGGATTGAGCTATGAGGAGAGGCTGAATAAACTAGGCTTGTACTCGTTAGAGTTTAGAAGAATGAGGGGAGATCTCATTGAGACGTACAAGATGATGAATGGAATGGATAGGATAGAGGTGGAGAGACTCTTCCTGCTCAAAAAAGACAGTAGGACTAGGGGGCACAGCCTCAAGATAAAGGGGAGGCGGTTTAGAACAGAGTTGAGGAGGAACTTCTTCACTCAAAGGGTGGTGAATCTCTGGAATTCTCTGCCCGTTGAAGTGGTGGAGGCTGCCTCGCTAAATATTTTTAAGAAACGGGTTGATGGGTTTTTGATAAGAGAAGGGATTAAGGGTTATGGGGAGAGGGCGGGAAGGTGGAGCTGAGCCACGACAGATCATAGAACATAGAACATAGAACATTACAGCGCAGAACAGGCCCTTCGGCCCACGATGTTGCGCCGACCAGTTACAAAACAATGACCCACTAGCCTAAACCAATCCCTTTTCATCCATAAACCTATCCACAGATCTTTTAAACGCCCCCAAACTAGGTGCATTTACAACTGCAGCTGGCAGGGCATTCCAGTCCCTCACCACCCTCTGGGTAAAGAACCTACCCCTGACATCTGTCCTATAACTACCCCCCCTTAATTTAAAATCGTGCCCCCTCGTGTTAGCTTTCTCCATCCTAGGAAAAAGGCTATCACTATCTACCCTGTCTAAACCTCTAATCATCTTATATGTTTCAATGAGATCCCCTCTTAGCCGCCTTCTTTCCAGCGAAAACAACCCCAAATCTCTCAATCTCTCCTCATAGGATCTCCCCTCCATACCAGGCAACATCCTGGTAAACCTCCTCTGCACCCTCTCCAAAGCCTCTACATCCTTCCTGTAATGTGGGGACCAGAACTGCACACAAAACTCCAAGTGCGGCCGCACCAGAGATGTGTACAGTTGCATCATGACGCTGCGACTCCTAAATTCAATCCCCCTACCAATAAACGCCAAAACTCCGTATGCCTTCTTAACAACTTTATCTACTTGATTCCCAACTTTCAGGGATCTATGTACACATACACCTAGATCCCTCTGCTCCTCCACACTATTCAAAGTCCTCCCGTTAGCCCTATACTCAACACATCTGTTATTCCTACCGAAATGAATTACCTCACACTTCTCCACATTAAACTCCATTCGCCACCTCTCAGCCTAGCTCTGCAACCTTTCTAAGTCATCCTGCAAACTATGACACCCTTCCTCACAATCTACCACACCTCCGACTTTGGTGTCATCAGCAAACTTACTAATCCACCCAACTATACCCTCATCCAGATCATTAATAAAAATTACAAACAGCAGTGGCCCCAAAACAGATCCCTGAGGCACACCACTAAGGCACATTCAATAAGATCAGCCATGATCTTATTGAATGGCGGGGCAAGCTCGAAGGGCTAGATGGCCTACTCCTGCTCCTATTTCTTATGTTCTTATGAAACAGGGTCAAGTTTCTCAGTGGACACTTTGGAGAATGCCAAGAGAGGCACAGAGGGAAGCTGAAGGCTTATCCAAGAGACAGTCAAGTTTGGAGAAGATTGAATAGGAAGAATAGGAAGCTGAAAAAAACCTGTAGAACCGGGAGGCCAGTAACCAGCTCAACTGGGAACAGCAGGAGACAGGGGTGAGCTGCAAGCTAATCAAGTTACTTAAAAGTTAAAAAAAACTGGGCAGATCAGAGACACAGCAGCTGAGTCTTAGTGTAGAAGTCAAAGGCACAACCTTGATAGAATCATAGAAAGCCTACAGTGCAGAAAGAGGTCATTTGGCCCATCAAGTCTGCAGTGACGAAAATCTCACCTAGGCCCTATTCCCATCACCCCACATATTTACCTTGTTAATTTCTCTAACCTACACATCTTGGAACACTAAGGGGCAATTTAGCATGATCAATGCACCTAATCCGCACTTCTTTCCTCTGTGGGAGAAAACTGGAGCACTCGGAGAAAACTCATGCAGACAAGAGGAGAACATGCAAACTCCACACAGACAGCAACCCAAGCTGGAAATCAAACCCAGGTCCCTGGAGCTGTGAGGCAGCAGTGCTGACCACTGTGCCACCATGATGAGGGAAATCCAGAATTCTGGAAGCCAAATTTGAAAACGGGTCCAGAGTTTTTTTGTGAAAAGCAGAGATTAGACATGGACTGAGAATGGACAGTGATAGTTAAACTGGTATTACTGAACCTGTAGTTGGGGCTATAATGCACCCACTATTAGAACTAGAGGAACTTAGAACAGTAGCAGTAAGGATGCCAGTAGAAGGGTAAGCAAAGAAGTACACAGTAAGGAGTTCCTTAAATAGCATCTTGAGCAGATTGCCAATATTTGGTTCAGGCTTAAGCAAGTGGTTCAGTAACAATCAGCCCCTCCAATAATTAGCTACTGAAAGAGAGAGAGAAGCCAAAGTAAGAGCACTTAAGGTGCACCATATAGAGTCCAACAACAGGGCTGCTTTTAGTGGTCAGACAAAGAGAGGACATGTCCCCTTTTCTTCTTGCTCTGCCTCTTTAGACCAGACAGCTGGATCAATCCTCTGACGTAACGAGCAAGTAGTCAGAGTCTGATTCAGGGCGCTTTAACATCACACCTTGCTATTTCAGCAGAAAATGATCACCATAACTTCAAGCACCAAAGGACTGTAAGAAAAAGCTCAATAATGTTCATGTGTACCAGTTCAAATTCTAACAAATTAAGTTTTTCTTCCTGTATCACGTACTCCAAATCAGCTTGGAATATCACCAATCACCAGCAGAATTAAATGCCAAGTGTTCTGGTGAATTAAAACTACAGAAAAATCATGGAGAGCTCTCAGGTCATCTTGAAATGGATTTGGACTAAACCCATATTAAAAACACAGCAGAACATTTAAATACAATTGATACCCAAGGCCAACCACCATACCTTTATTTTACCTCAGCATATTCCATTCCCCAAAAACAAGCAAAATGAGGAGCCTCACCTTCAGATAGGATCCATAGTATTTTGTAACATACGGACTATCACACTGACTGAGGACAGTTATTTCCTGTTGAATATCTTCAATTTCATCTTCAGCTTCTTCAAGGTCAATATTTTTTATGGCCACAATTTTCTGAGTCCGGTTGTCTATTCCTTTGAAAACTTCACCAAAAGAGCCCTTTCCGATCTTCTCCAACTTGGTAAATAATTCTTCTGGATCTGCTTTCAAATTCTAAGAAAAAAATAAAAAATGTTAGAACTACACTGAAACTTGAGCTAAACTCCATAAAGAAAGATTTATTTTTAAATTGCATCTTTTATAAATGCAAATGCCCCCAAATCATTCTACAGCCAATTCAACACCTTTGAAGCGTGTTCATTGTTGTAACATAGAAAATGTGGCAGCCAATTTGTGCACAGCAAGCTCCCAGAAATAGCAATGAGATTAATGATTAGATACTTTTAGTGAAGCTGGTTAAGGGGCAGAAATGGACCAGGATATCAGGAAGAATTCCTTTGCTCCTGTTCAAATGGTGCCATTGAACTTTCTGAGCACGAAGATGGGGCCTCACAGTCAGCACTTGACAGTGCAGCACTCTCTCAGTACTGAATGGTATGTTAGCCTGGATTCTAAGCTCCGGTCTCCAGAGAGGAATCTGAGATCACAACCTTTACTCAGAATATTTTTGATGAAAATAAAAATACAGGTCTGAAAACAAACTTATTTGCTCAGCACAACTGTTAATGTAGATAGTAATATACATCAGCTTCTCATCTTTTATTGACAGAACTTATTGGTTTTTATTTTCTCAGAACACAATATCTTTGCAGCACTATGGTCAGACATCAGGAGATGTGTATTTCAGGTGTTGCTGGTAAGGCCTGATAATTACATGTTTGTCTTAGAATGGCTAACTCTTCCCTCGATACTTCCCACTAATCTCCCATCTTCCACAACTGTGAACTCATTCAAAATGCCACTGCCCATATCTTAGCTTGTCCCAAATCTTGTTCATCCACCATCCCTCATTCTCTGACCGACACTGACACTGGATCTGGGAACATCCAAATTTGGAAATTCTCATCCTCGTTTTTAAATCTCTCTCTGGTCTCATCTCCCTCCATCTCTGTAACCTCCCAAAATCCAAGATCTCTTCACTCCCCCAATTTTGGCCTCTGGTGCATCACTGGATTTCCTTGTTCTACCATTGAGAGCCATACTTTTGTGCCATTAGCGCTGGAATTTTCTCCCTTGGCTCCTCTGCCTTCGAGACTCTGTTTAAAACCTACATCCTTGGTCAAGCTTTTGGTCACCTTTATCTATGACGCGATTCAGTATTGGGTTTTGTTTTGAAAGCATTGACCTGTGCTGTCAAAGGGCCTATGAAGGACCTAGTGATGTTTTACTATGTTAAAAATGCTATTTTAATTACTGTTGGTGTACGTTCTTCAATTGAATGCTGAGGCAGCCTCTCCAGACAACGCTTTACCTACCAAAATGGCAATTCCTTCCTAATTACATGTTTCCTTGCCTCACTCACAGGCATATCATCAACATGCAGTAATGGTAGATTAATTATTTTTAAAAATTATACCAAGTAATTATTTCAAATGAGGTTTTCAGCTTGTGATGCTATGAACACGCAAGACAGGAGGAACACAAAAAAAGAGTTAATATCAAAATGTGCAGATATTGGCTGGGAAGCAAGTGTCAACAATGCTTGAAGGGCAGCATTTCAGCAAATGGTTCATGATGTCGGAAGCAGTGTTGCTGCTGGAATTACAGTAAAGTGGATGTGGCATTTTCATGAGTTCATTTGAACTGTAAAGCACTCTGCAATACAATTATCAGGTCTGTCCTTCCAAAAGTGGACTGTACTTTAGGCTTGTTTATTGAGCTACAGAGATTGTGTTGGGAGAATATTAAAGCTGGCTTTAAAGTAGGACTTTTGTAACAACATACTGGTTATCAATACCAATACTCTAAACATTCTTTGTGACAATACTAGGAAATTTCAGGACTGATCTGTCTATCTATATATTATGTTGCATTTACAGCACAGAAATGGGTCCAACCTGCCCTAACTGGTGTTTAGGCTCTATGAGGGTCTCCCTCCACTCCTCTTCATTTCACCCTGTCAGAATATCATTCTTTTTCTTTCTCCTTCATGCACTTATCTAGCTTTCCCTCTAATGAATTTACCCGCTACGCTGCAACCATATTGCTGTAGTGAGCTCCACATTCTAACCACTCTCTGGGTAAAGAACTCGTGAAACTGCTACTGTACGCATTAGTGACTAATCTATATTTACCTCACTTAACTTAATCAATGGACCGAGATCCTCTTCCTGCTGCAAACAGGACAGTAGAAGATCCTATTTTTAGTCCTACTCCACGTTACCATGAATAGTGTGTGAAATAATCAAAATCGCTTTGCTCAATAGCAATCGAATTCTAATTGTCAGTCCTTATGTTGTGTCAGTAGGTACCCAAAAACTGGCAAGATTATCTCAATGAGTTTTATTTCTAGAGGACTAGGCTTAAAAAGTTAGGTATTTATGCAAACACTGTATCGAACACGTGTTAGACCACATTTAGATTGTTATGTGCAGTTCTAATTGTCATGTTATAAAATAGAAGCACAGGAGAGAACGTTCATAAGAATAGTACCAGAAATGCTTGAGAATACCGACCAGGAAATGATAGGCTGGGTCTCTTCTCTTGAACAAAAGGCTGAACAGTGACCAAAAAGGGATTGGTTTAGGTTAGTGGGTCATTGTTTTTGTAACTGGTCGGCGCAGCGCTGTAATGTTCTATGTTCTAAAGATTCTAATCACATCTTATACCCCCAAAGATATCGAAAAGTTTTCAGACTTGGACAGATAGAAACTTGATGCAAAAGCAATGCAGTAATTGGTGATGTCACACTCAGCTATTTATATAATTATAGAATGGTTACAGTACAGGAGGCCACTTAGCCTGTGACTGCGCTGGCTCCCTGCAAGAACAATCCAGTTAGTCCCAAGCTCCCTTTCTGTTCCCTGCAGTCCTGCAATTGCTTTCTCTTCAGGAGTCTACCCAATTCCCATTCAAAGGCATAACTGAATCTGCCTGCACGCCACTCTCAGACAGTGCATTCCAGATTTAACCACTCGCTGGCTTATAAACATTTCTACTTGCGTTGACATTTGCTCTTTTGCCACTCACCTTAAATTGGTATCCTTTGGTTTTTGACCCTGCCATCAAAGGAATGTTTCTCCCCATCTACTCTGTCCAGGCCCCTCATATCTCTGATCGCCTCTATCGAATTTCCTCTCAACCTTCCCTTCTCTAAGGAGAATTGCCTCGATATCTCCAATCTGTCCTCGTAACTGAGGCCACTCATTCCCAGAACTGTACATAAATACAGATGGACACTGCGCCAGACTATAAATGCATCAATTTCTGGTCATTGCTGAGGTATTTCTGATCTCCACATTGCTGTCCGAACGCTACTGCTTTTGTAGCTACGACAGAAAGGATTTGTTTAGTTTTGAATAGTTGAGAGAGTGCTAGTACTCTTATTGAACTGCACCATGGTAACTGCAAATACGAAGATTGAACGCACAATATAAATCAAGTAGGCGTCAAGCTCAAATGTTTTTACCTTCCTCTCTTTGCAACACATTGCTCCTACAAGTAATTGTATTTCATGGGAATGAGCTAATCTTTAAAAGTATGCCGACATTTTGAAGTTTCATTGCAATTCAGCGCTGAGACTTTAGCATTGTCATGCTAAAACTGTCAAAGATGCAACTGTTTGCCGAGTGAATGCCTAAAACTGAAAAATGCCCCATTACATTGGACAATCAGGGGTACTTTATTTTTAAAAATCTAATGCAGAGATAATATCCCAAATCCAGATAGCTGCCATGCAAGAGTTTTTATTTGATGAAGAAAATGACTTACTCGGCTTGTTGAGCTGCATTGGTGCAAGGTGCATTGACTAATTATCAGCTTTGCAACTCTGCCTTTTCCCACACTAACCCAACCCAAGAACCTGCAAGGTGTAAAATCCAGCAAAAACTCATGGTTGGTGGCTTTGAGACACTGTACCTGGATAGATTTTGGTTTATATTTTAGATACAATTGACTAACTTTTGCAAACTTTGCAGACTATCCAACATGCAAAGGATCTTCTCTTCCTGATCCAACTGCAAAACTGGCATAGTCCAACTGCAATGCACCGCAGCAGAGTGTAATCTTAATCTTACAAGCCCAGCTATAAAATTGCAAGGGGAACCTTGGTTTCAACAGCAAAGAAATCTGAACATTGAGAAATAATACAAGCAACACTAATCAGACTAAAAATTGAAAGAACCAATTTTATTTAGGAACCTATCCCCCAGCTCAAGCACTTGCACACACTGATGGAAATAAATGTGCATTTTCTCCTGGTGTGACTACCAGTGACCCACATAATACCAGGGTCGAGAGCTTCAAGTTTTTAGGTGTCCAGATCACCAACAGCCTGTCCTGGTCCTCCCATGGCGATACTATAGTTAAGAAAGCCCACCGACATCTCTACTTTCTCAGAAAACTAAGGAAATTTGGCATGTCAGCTACAACTCTCATCAATTTTTACAGATGCACTACAGAAAGCATTATTTCTGGTTGTATCACAGCTTGGTATGGCTCCTGCTCTGCCCAAGACTGCAAGGAACTACAAAAGGTTGTGAATGTAGCCCAATCCATTACGCAAACCAGCCTCCCATCCATTGACTCTGTCTACACTTCCCATTGCCTCGGCAAAGCAACCAGCATAATTGAGGACCCCACGCACCCCGGACATTCTCCCTTCCACCTTCTTCCTTCAGGGAAAAAGATACAAAAGTCTGAGGGCACATACTAACCGACTCAAGAACAGCTTCTTCCCTGCTGCTGTCAGACTTTTGAATGGACTTACTTTGTATTAAGTTGATCTTTCTCTACACCCTAGCTATAACTGTAACACTACATTTTGCAATCTCTCGTTTCCTTCTCTATGGATGGTATGTTTTGTCTGTATAGTGTGCAAAATACAATACTTTTCACTTATGTTACTATATGTGACAATAATAAATCAAATCAAATCACTTCTAAGTAAAAAGTCTGATTGGAATTTTAAAAGGACCTCAAGATATCAAAACTTGAGAGCCTGCAGAAGCCATTTAATAGATTGATATCAGGGGACGAGGGCCTTCCTTTGTTTGGAAAGGCTGAGCATGTTCTCTTTAAGAGCACAGAGAAGGTTAGTGGGAGATTTAACAGAGCTGTTCAAAATCATGAAGGGTTTTCATAAAGTGAATAAGAAGAAACTGCTTCTTTCGCCATCAGAATCAGTGACTAGAGGACACGAGATGGGAGATAAGGAGAATGTTTTACACAAGGAAACTGTGATCTGGTTATGCACTGTCTGAATGGGCAGTAGAAACAGATTAAATAGTAATTTTCAAAATGGAGCTGGATTAACATTGGGAAAAGAAACATTTGCAGGGCTATAGGGAAAGAGTGGGACTAATTGGATAGATCTTTGAAAGAGTCTGCACAGGGCCGAAAGGTTTCTTCCTGTGTTGTACAATTCCATTTAGATACCAATGTTGACCCTGCAGTGCACCCGGAGGCTCTACTTAACGTTCTCCTCCTTCCCTCTCAGAAGAGTGGCTAGATTTTTTCATCCCTTCTCTCCCACTCCTGCTGCCACTGAATTTCTTCTTTCCCTTTGTTCACAAATGCACAACATACAACTTCCCCCTTCATTCACAGATAATGTTTGCTCTTTCATTTTCACCCTCAATAAACTGGAACTCATCCATCACTCTGCTACCCCCATCCCAATGTGTACCAAATTCCATTCACCCATCACCTGCTGACTGATCCACACTGGCTTCTCTTTGAACAGTGCCTTGAATTAAAAATTCTCATCGTGATTTCGAATTCCTCCATGGTCTCGGGTCTCACCATCTGTAATCTTCTCCAGTCCTAAACTCGGAGATATCTGTGCTCCTCCAATTCTGACCTCCCACACGTCCCTGATTTAAATAACTCTACCACTGGTGGTCTAGGCCCTAAATCCTGTATCCTAAACCCTATATTTCCCTCCCTAAAGCTCTGCATCTCCCACAGAAACTTTACAATGCAGAACAAGCCATTTGGCCCATTGAGTCTGCACTGACACTGACAGAATATCTCACCCAGGCCCTCTCCACACCTTGCCCTGTAACCCCACACATTTACCATGATTAATCCATCAAACTTACACATCTTTGGACACTAAGGGATAATTTAGCGTGGTCAACCCACCTAACCTACACATCTTTGGATGTGGGAGAAAACCAGAGCACCCGGAGGAAACTCAGGCAGACACGGGGAGAACGTGCAAGCTCCACACAGGCAATTGCTTAAGGCCAGAATCGAACCTGGGTGCCTGGAGCTGTGAGGCAGCAATGCTAACCATTGTGCCATCTTCCCCTTCGCTCTCTCCTCCCATTTTCTAAGGGCTATTGCTGTTAAGTTTGCAGTGCTGAGTTTCAGTCTTAAGGAAAACAGTGGTTTATTGAGGGGGGAATTGGGAAAAGGTGAACTTGGGGGGGGGAATGGGATGGGAGGTGGGAAATGGAACTATGAGCTGGGCAGAAATTGAAATTAAATACAACCAATTGCACCAATAATCGAGCAAAAGACAGCATTAATCATGCCCACGTTACAGCCAAAATTCAATTAATAATCTAGGCAGAGTTTGGAATTTTCAAATTGCTTTCTGCTCCTATTCCCAGGAGCTATTCACTAATAGTAAAATCAAATCAGTATTTTGAAATTCTGTTCCCAACAACTAACACTTTTATAGCATCTTTCACACGAGACATCCCAAGGTACTTCAAAGGTGGATACAACATGAACAATTTGCATTCACATCCCACCATTAGCAAAGTGAAACATTTCAAGGTGCTTTGCAGAAGCCTTATCAAACAAAACTGATCACCAGGTCATGGAAGGAGCCATCAGGGCCAAAAGCAATAAGCTTAAAGAATTAGGTTTTAAGGAACATCGCAAAGGAAGAGAGGGGAAGAATCAGAGAGAGTATTCTAGAGCTGGGAGCCCAGACAGTTGAAGGCACAGATGCCAACGGATAGGGCAAAAAAAATTGTGACTGTTCCAGATTGAAGGAGCACTGAGGTAACCTGGCAGCAGAAACATAACGGAAAGCATTCAAAGGCCAAGATAATGCAGTAAGCTTTTGAGGATGCTCTTGAAGCTCCCGAGAGGACTGGAAGCAGCTGAGGAAGAGTGTTCTTGAGCACTGGATTCACAGGGGTGAAGGCCTGCTATTAATGGGGCAATTGGATAGGTTGGGAATGGAAGTCAGAAAAAGCACAAGATCACTGAACAGTACTCAGGGTTAACTGGAATAGACAAGGCCAAGGACTCATTCACCAACCAGAAACAGTTCAATGCAGTAAGAGACTCAGAGCCAAGGTTACCTAAGTATGGTAGGGATGGATCTGGACAGTAGAGGTTGGAAATATTTGAGCTTATGATGGGTAGTGGGAGCAAATTGATTTGCAATATTCAAAATGGAATTAGACAAATACTTGAAGGAGAACATTTGCAGGGCAATGAGAAATGAGCAGGGGAGTGGAATTAACAGGATTAGTCATTGGAAGAACCAGCACTGTTACGATGAGTTATTGCCTCTTTCTATGCTGGGCGATTCTACGATTTATTCCTGCAGCCATTAGAATTTTGCTCTGGAAGTAAGTAATGAAACTCTTAAGGAACATGTTATAAATAAAATGTGGAGTTTGATTTTAGCCACGCTGAACTAAAAGCAAAAGCTGAAAAATCTCTAGCTTCTCAGAATGTCATGTGATTGGCCATTGGTGTCAAGCAAATTTATAAACCTCTTTACTAGTCAAAAATCCCAAGTCTCTGTCCATTCAGCAAGACTCAAACTGATGAAGTTCACCTCATTTAAATTCTCTGCCCCACACCCACCTATTCTCCGCACCCCACACTGTTCCAACAAAACTCAACCCGAGCGTGAGGAAAAGCACTTCATAACCTTACGGACTCAACACTGAGGTCAAAAATTACAATAACCTAGACTCACTTTGTTTTTGCATTTTATTCTCATCCTTGGAAGTTAGTTGCTGATGATAATTCTATTCTTCCCATTTACACCTCCTCTACACCCATCTTATTTTTCCCATTACTTTATCCTTTATTCCTTTGCACCATTATACTTTGTCATTTAATCTCTCCTGTTGCCTGCCAAATCACTCTCTGCTCCCATCTCCCCTGCCACTGTATTTGCAAAAAGCCTGTCACATTCTCCAGTTCTGATGGAAGGTCAATGCCCTGAAACATTTCTCTTCTCAGATGCTGTCTGATCCGGAGTGTTTCCAGAATTTTCTCTTTGCATTTCAGATTTCTAGAATCCATCGAATTTGGCTTGAGGAAACTGCTCTTTCCACTGCCCAGTGCCTTCATTCCAACATCAGCTCCAACCCTTCCCTCCATTCACATCAGTGTCCCAGTTTGGGTCGTGACTGTAGCCAATTTCTTTCTTTTAGGTGCGCAGCAATAAATTTAAACTCGACGTAATAATTAAATACTATTCACTCTAGAACAAGCTGCAACTCAATTTCATAGAATCTTACAGTGCAGAAGGAGGCCATTCAGCCCATCAAGTCTGCACTGACCACAATCCCACCCAGGCCCTATACCCATGACCCTATGCATTTACCCTAGCTAGCCCACCTGACACTAAGGGGCAATTTAGCATAGCCAATCCACCCAACCCTCACATCTTTAAAGACGCATTCTGTCAGGATATTTAATCTTACTACACAGCAGCTTGTGCTGTTTACAAAGTGGGAGGCAAGGTTGCCCTGGCTCCCTCGACCACCACAATCTGATGGGGTTCTCCAAGGGAACACTGTTCTTGGAATCATAGATTCCCTGCAGTGCAGATGGAGGTTATTCAGCCCATCAATTCTGCACCAACTCTCAGAGCATCTTACCTAGGCCTTTTTCCCATAACCCCACATATTTACCCCACTAATTTCCCTCACCTACACATGTTGGGACACTGAGGGAGAATTTAACATGGCCAATCCATCTAACCAGCACATCTTTTGAACTGTGGAGGAAACTGGAGCACCCAGAGGAAACCCACGCAGACATGGGGAGAATGTGCAAACTCCACACAGACAGTGAGCCAAGATGGGAATTGAACCCAGGTCCCTGGTACTGTAAGGCAGCAGGGCTAATCATTGTGCCACCATGCTGCCCATTTGTACTTAGTTCTTCTGGTTTTTGCCTTACTGTATTTGCTTGGGAGGCAGTGGTAGTGCTTCTGCCTCTGATCCAGAAGCTCCAGCTTAAAGTTCCACCCCAGATAAAGAAGGCAATCTTCATAACATGGTTGAGCAAGTTGGGTATCAAGCTGCAAATGCTTCCAACACACACCAATAGCAGACGGAGGAATGATTCCCCGTCAACCAGACCTTGGAAAGAAACTTGGAATGTCAATCATCACTAACGATAGCTCCACACTACATCATGCATGTGTGCTGCCACAACAGCTCAAGAATCCAGAAGGCTGTATCACATCACCACCCTCGGCATGTCCCGCATCAATAACAAAATGAATGAAGAATAGAAGAAATTTTTCAGTATAGCTAAAAAAAAACAGGGAAGAGGTTGAGAATGAATTCAGTTGCAGTCAAGTATATAATTATCAGTAGGAGGAAAAGATTCAATACTTCATCATAACATTAAGATCTGCTGGTCTCAAGTCATTCAGAATGCTGTACTATCACCACAAGGTCAAATTAATCTACTATGCCCTTTCGGATTTTCTCTTACTGTCGCTTTCATTCAGAAGATTTAGACCGTAAGACACAGGAGCAGAATTAGGCCCATCGAATCTGCTCTGCCATTCAATCACTGCTGATATTTTTCTCATCCCCATTCTCCTGCCTTTACCCCATAACCCCTGATTAATCAGGGACCTATCTGTCTAAAAGACACTCAACGATCTGGCCTCCACAGCCTTCTGCGGCAAAGAGTTCCACAGATTCACCACTCTATGGCTGAAGAAATTCCTCCTCATCTCTGTTTTAAAGGATCATCCCTTTAGCTGAGATTGTGCCTTCTGGTACTAGTTTTTCCTATGAGTGGAAACATCCTTTCTATGTCCACTCTATCCCGGCCTCGCAGTATCCTGTAAGTTTCAATAAGATTCCACCCCCCGCCATCCTTCTAAACTCTGAGTACAGAGCCAGATTTCTGCTCTACACGCATCTTTTCTTGTCCCATCACCACTACCCTTTGGCCCCAGAAGGCCATCTCATCTGTCATTCAATCCCTCCTGCCTCGCTCCAATAAGACATCTTCTAATTGTCCTTGTCCCAGCCACCCCTTATTCAAACCACCAAATCTCCAATGTTTGCCAGTTCTGATGAAGGGTCACTCTCCTGAAACATTAACCTTCTCTCTCTCTCTCTACAAACATTTCCAGACCTGCTGAACACTCATTGTTTTAATCTACATTGATGTTTTGTGACATTAACAGGCACTACGTAAATGCAAGTTGTTGGTGAATAAGTGACCTGTCAAGCCAAATTTGAATCGATGGACATTCTAAAGTGGGATATGCAAACTAGCTGGGACTTTTGGCAGTCTAACACCAGTCCATTCTCTACAACTTTGCATTATACAAATAGTATACAAATGCTGCAGACCAAATGGTTGAGGAAACGCTGCTTATAAAGCAAGCAATTTGCAGCTATTTTCAGCATAGCGCTTCTTAAATTAATTTAGAGCAGAAACTGACAGAACAGCATGCAGTGGAAATTACAAACAGTAATTTGCAAGCTACAGCCAGTCCAAACAGCAATTTGCCAAGTGGCCCCCATCATCTAAGTTGCACACTTTCAAACAATCTTCAGATATCAAGCACGACGTCACAGTACAGGAAATTGAAACTAGTCAGTGAATAACAGCCACAAGACAGAAAATGCTTCTTTTTACATATTTTGGCTAAAAAAGCTTCAGAGCTGTCCAGCATCACATATTCTATTTATATAGTTAAAACTTAGTGCTCAACATCATGTAATGCAAGTAGCATTCATCCCACCATGCCTATGCTGACTCTTTGAAGCAGGTGACTGTGCAGAGTTTGCACATTCTCCCCATGTGAGTTTCCTCCAGGTGCTCTGCTTTCCTCCCACAGTCCAAAGATGTGCGGATGCTGTACTGGCCATGCTAAACTGTTCCTCAGCGTCCAAAAATGTTGTGTGGACCGGCCATGGTCAATGTGTGGGGGTTACAAGTATAGGGCAAAGTTGAGAGCCCTTCTGGAGGGGCAGAGCACAGTCAATGAACCCAGTGACTGCCTTTTGCACTATAGCGATCATATGAAACCTCACCATCCAGAATTACTCTATACAACTTGCATTTACATAGCCCCTCTAAAGACACTTCAGAGGGGCATTCAATGTAATGCCCCAAAAAAGAAATTGGCATGGACTTTACAACAGTGACGACAATGAAATAAGTCCATAACTCCTGATAAACCTTTCTGGCACTAAAAAACTAATTTTATATTTATGGATTATCAAACTTCGCCACAATGATAAAAATGTACATTTTTAAAAATAATTTGTTTTCAAGTTTGCTGTGATACTCCAGCTTCTACCTTAGTACTCTGTGTATGTCACAATCATTTATTCTGTTTTCTGTAAAATTTGGTGAAAAATTAAAGATAATAGGTGCATTTTATCCCTTCGTTTATAGCCCGTGCAAATCGTTCTATGTGATTGGCTGATTACCCGTGGATGCTGGATGCCTGAAAACCCCCTTAACTTTGTGCTATTTTTAATGCAATATTTAGAAAGGAGAAATCCACACAGCAGGGATCGCTGGATCTTAGTGCCAGCTTTCTTAGAGGTCAGTGTCATCCCACCACTGACCATGACATTCGAGCTCTTAGGACAGGTGGCCAAAATCGTGCTCAAAGAGGATGATTTTCAGGACCATCTAGAAGGAGTAAAGAGAGGGAGAAGGAGAGAACCTCAGAACTTGGGACCCAGACAGCTGAAGGACGGCTGCTAATGGTGGTGCTGGCAAAAATCAGGGATATGTGAGAGTCCAGATTGGGAGCAGTGCAGAGATGTGGGGGGACAAGGTAATGCAGGACTTGAAAAAAAGTCTGAGAATTTTAAATTGCAGTCTTTGCTGGACTGGGAGCTACTTGGGGTCAGTGAACACAGGGGAAGCTGGTGGACAGGACATGATGCAAGTTAGGATATGGCCGGCAGAGGTTTGGATGGATTGAAGTCTACAGAGGATAGAAAACAAGAAACTGATCGAGGGAGCACCATAAAACATGGGAGCAGAATTAGACCACTCGGCCCATTGAGTCTGCTCTGCCATTTAATCAATGCTCATATTGTTCTCATCCCCATTCTCCTGCCTTTTCCCCATAACCTCCGATCCCCTTATCAACCAAGAACCTACCTCTGTCTTAAAGATGCTCAATGATCTGACCTCCACAACCTTCTGCAGCAAAGAGTTACACAGATTCACCACTCTCTGGCTGAAGAAATTCTTCCTCATCTCTGTTTAAAGGATTGTCCCTCTAGCCTAAGGTTCTGCCCTCTGGTTCTAGTCTTTCCAACTAGTGGAAACATCTTCTCCACGTCCACTCTATCCAGGCCTTGCAGTATCATGTCAGTTTCAATAAGATTCCCCCCCCTCGTTCTTCTGAACTCCAACGAGTACAGAGTCCTCAACCACTCCGCATACAACAAGCTCTTCACTCCAGGGATCATACTTGTGAACTTCCTCTGGACCCTTTCCAAGGCCTGCACAACCTTCCTTAGATAGGGGGCCCAAAACAGCTCACAATACTCCATAAGACCAGAGGCTTACACAACCTCAGAAATACATCCCTGCTCTTGTATTCTAAAGAGATAGAATGATCAAACAAAAAAGATCTGTATGATATAGAGACACATGAATGAACATGATCTAAATCCAGGCTTCCCAAATAAATAACATTTCTGAAATATCATTTCCATTTTTAACATTTTACCTTAAAAAACTATAGATCTGAATTTAATTTTACAATAAGTTTAAGCAGCAAGCTTGAACCTAGCATTGGTATTTTTAAATTCTCATTTGTATTTGCAAATCTCTCCATAACCTAGCGCATTACTTCCTTTAAAATGTACTTTTAATTGTATCTGAGCAAGCTTTTGGTTATTGGTCTTTTCATGTGACTTAGGTGTCAAACTTTGTCTGATTAACACTCCTGTGAAGTGGCTTGGGACAGTTTTCTACATTAAATGCATTTGATAAACAGTTTAAGGTGCAAATAATGTGGAATAGTCTGGAGTAATAGCGTGGAAACATTATAAGGCTGCACCAATTTTGGTCTCTTGCACATCCCCAATTTTCTTTGCTCCACCATTGGTGGCCGTGCCTTCAACTGCCTGAAAGCTCTCCAAGTCTCTCTGCTCACTCCTCCTTTAAAGCACTTTTCAAAACCAACCTCTTCAACCAAACTTTTGGTCACATATCCTAATGTGGACTGATGTTAATGTGTGGCTTGTTAAGGTACCGGTGAAGCTTTTTTGCAAGGTTTTACTATGCAACAGCGGTCATTTGTCATACAATCTGAGTAACGGTGAGAGAGAGGGGAAGGCTGTCAAAGTTTTGAAACCTGCATTCATCAGGACAGAGTCCACAGAACGGCAACACAATAAAAACAAAAGACTGCAGAAGTTGGAGATATGAAATAAAAAACAAAGTGCCAGAAAAACACAGCCTTGGAGAGAAAAAGAGTCCAAAATAACTCAAGAACAAAAAATGCTGGAAAATCTCAGCAGGTCTGACTGCATTTGTGAAGAGAGAATAGAACCAATGTCAAGTCTGGATGATCAACTCCATAGATGTTGTCAGACCTGCTGAGACTTTTCAGCATTTCCTGTTTTTGTTTCAGATTCCAGCATCCGCAGTATTTTGTCTTCAGTCCAAAATGACTCTTCTTTCCAAAATTAGGAATGCCAATGTCTGGACAACTTTCTTTAGCTTGCAGAGGCCAGTTCCCTGCATTATGAGTGCATGGAGCTGCCACGTATACCGCCACATCTTTGTGTGGTGTAAATTGTTACTCGCTTTGAAATTTGGCACTCTGGGGACTATCCAGATGACCACAAGACAGTTTGGCTGACACGTTATGTTTTTACAGCAATGCACAGTGGTTAGCACTTGCTGCCTCAGGGTCAGCATCAAGATCCTCGCTTGGGTCACTGCCTGTGTGGAGTCTGCATGTACTCCCCATGTCTGTGTGGGTTTTATCCAGATGCTCCAGTTTCCTCCCACACTTAAAAGACATGCAGATTAGGCGGATTAACCACGTTAACTTGTCCCTCAGTGTCAAGGGAATTAGCTAGGGTAAATGCATGGGGTTATGGGGATAGGGCCTGGATGGGCTTGTAATCGGTGTAGACTCAATGGGCCAAATGGCCTCCTTCTGTAGGGATGCTTATGATTCAACCGCCGGAGTGTGGCGACTATGTGATTTTCACAGTAACTTCATTGCGGTGTTAGTGCAAGCCTACTTGTGACATTAATAAATGAACAATGTTAAAAGTGCTACATAAAGACAAGTTGTTGTTGTCGACCCCCCAATTAATCCCTGGAGGAGCTTGCAGGAGGAGATGGCGGTGCTCAGGGTCCCAGGACCGGCCTGTCCTCCCCATCCCCCAGCCTGTCCTCCCCAGCCCTCTCCCCCCGCCCCCGTCTCTCTCTTACCTGTACCCCGGGCAGAGCGGCCTGCCCCGGGGACTGAGCCATCGCCGCCCTGCTCGGTGCAGCTCCTGAGGAGGGAGGGACAGCCCGAGTCTCCCAGCGGGATCCACACCGACCGGAGCGCCTGCAAACACAAGCACAGGGAGTCAGTCAGAGCGCTAGGCCCCAGGCCTCGGCTCCCCAGTCCCGCGGTGCCCGGCTGGGCTGGGCGGACCCGGAACGACCTTTCCCCCGGAGCCCGCTTCCCCAACCCCCGGCCCGTCGCCCGGTAATTCTGTTTGAACGCAACTGAACGCGGAGAGGGTGAAGGTCGTGAGGGAAAGCCGCCCACCTGCCCGCAGAGTGTGAGGCACCAGGACCGCGGCAATCGCTCCACTCCAACACCGGGAAAGTCCTCCGGCCGCCGGGGGCAGCATCGGACGGGGCTCCACCATCAACGTCAGTGCGCCGCCCTCGCACCCACAGTAATAGCAGTCCGCCGATCGCCGGGGGCAGCAGCGGACGGGGTTCCACCCTCAATGTCAGCGCACCGCCCTCACACCTACTGTAATAGCAGTCCGCCGATCGCCGGGAGTCGCTGCAGCTGAAGCAGGGGCGTGGTCTGGGCTAGGGCCGCCCCCGTTGCAATAGCGGTCCGCCAACCGCTAGGGGTCGCTGCACCTGGAGGAGGGACCGGGTCTGAACTACCGCCCTCACACCCGCTGCGATAGCAGTCCGCCAATCACCGGGGGCTGCTGCAGCTAGAGGAGGGGCAGGGCCTGGACTGGGGCCGCCCTCATTCCCGTAGGAGGCGGGGCCGAGACGAAGGACGGGCTTTGTGTCATCCCACCGCCCTCACTTCTGGATACGGCACTGACACTGCGCACCGCTATCCTTCCGAAGGCGCTGCAGGCGGAGATTTCTGAGGGCATGGGGGCGGGGCTTCATAACGGCATGTGCAGCCCTCCACTTTGGGCCGCCGACGACCAGAGGTCGCTGTGTTAGGAGCTGTACGTTGGAGAGCGGTGGGGCCCGAAGAAAGATTCAAGCTTATAGATATGAGATTTAGTTGATGACAATTATATGCAATAAGAGTTTAAAATTAATGTCATCCGGTTGGAGCATCTCTGTGAGAGACAGGCTCTGAAAATGGGTCCGCTGGCTGTAAGGGGTAAGTGGCGATGCGTTTTTGTTTGACGCCCTAACGGACACGCTCAACACTCTGGAGGCTCCCAGGGATGCAGTGAGGACCCTCGGTCACCACAGACCGCTGGAGCTGACTCCCGGCAGCGACAATGAGGGCGTCCGGCGGCTAATGGGCGGGGGAGCTACTACTGTATGCGGCAGTAATGAGGTCTCCAGGCCGCCAGCGGTCGCTGGAGCTGTCCGCAGGCGGCGACAATGAGGACCGCCGACCGCCAGAGGCCGCTGGAGCTGTCCCTGGGCAGCGACAATGAGGACCGCCGACCGCCAGAGGCCGCTGGAGCTCTGCCCAAGCAGCGACACTGAGGACCGCCGACCGCCGGAGGGCGGGAGAGCTGCTCTTAGGGAGTGGCAATGAGGGATTCTGGCCACCAGAGGGCATACATACAGAAAATAGGAGTAGGCCATTTGGCCCATCAAGCCAACTTTACCAAACATTATGATCATGGCTAAATATCAAATTCAATATCCTGATATCCGCCTTCGACTTGATTCCTTCAGTCCCACGGAGCACTGCTTTCAGGTGGCACAGAGAATATTTTTAAAAATTAATTTACGACATTTGAGTGTGGCTGGCTAAGCCAGTGTTTATTACTCATCCCTAATTACTCCTTGAGAAGGTGGTGGTGAGCTGCCGACTTGAACCTCTTCAGTCCTTGTGGTGTAGGTATACGTAAGAACATAAGAAACAGGAGCAGGAGTAGGCCATCTAGCCCTTCGAGCCTGCCCCGCCATTCAATAAAATCATGGCTGATCTGTCGTGGCTCAGTTCCACCTTCCCGCCCTCTCCCCATAACCCTTAATCCCTTCTCTTATCAAAAACCCATCAACCCGCTTCTTAAAAATATTTAGCGAGGTAGCCTCCGCCACCTCAAAGGGCAGAGAATTCCAGAGATTCACCTTTGAGTGAAGAAGTTCCTCCTCAACTCTGTTCTAAACCACCCCCCTTTTATCTTGAGGCTGTGCCCCCTAGTCCTACTGTCCTTTCTGAGCTGGAAGAGTCTCTCTACCTCTAGCCTATCCATCCCATTCATCATCTTATAGGTCTCAATGAGATCTCCCCTCATTCTTCTAAACTCTAACGAGTACAAGCCTAGTTTATTCAGCCTCTCCTCATAGCTCAACCCCCTCAACTCCGGTATCAGCCTAGTAAACCTCCTCGGCACTCCCTCCAAGGCCAAAATATCTTTGCGTAAGTGCAGCGCCCAAAACTGCACACAGTACTCCAGCTGCGGCCTCACCAATGCCCTATACAGCTGCAGCAAGACCTCCCTACTTTTATATTCAATCCCCCTCGCTATGAAGGCCAGAATCCCTTCCTAACCACCTGCTGCACCTGCAAATTGGGTTTTTGCGACTCATGCACAAGGACCCCGAGGTCCCTCTGCACCGTCCCCCATAGTGCTACCCATAGTGCTGTTAGGAACAGAATCATAGAATCCCTTCAGTGCAGAAGAGGCCATTTGGCCCATCGAGCCTGCACTGACAATGATCCCCATCAGGTCCTATTCTGGTAACCCCACATATTTACCTTGCTAAGCCCCCTGACACTAAGGGGCAATTTAGCACAGCCATTCAACCTAACCCGCAAATGTTTGGACTGTGGAAGGAAACTGGAGCACCCAGAGGAAACCCACATGGGGAGAATGTGCAAACTCCACACAGACTGTCAGCCAACGCCAGAATCAAACCTAGGTCTCTGGCATCGTAAGGCAACAGTGCCAACCACTGTGCCACTGCACTGCTGAGAATTCCAGGATTTTGACCCAGCAACTAGTGGGGATATAGTTCCAAGCCAGGATTGTGTGGGACTTGGAGATTGGCTTCTCAGTGTGGCGTTCCCTTGTATCTTGCAGCTTTAGAAAACATTTTTTCCCAAAGGTAGAGGAGTCTAAAGCTAGAGGACATAGGTTTAAGGGGAGAGATACAAAAAGCCCAGAGGGCCAATTATTCCACACAGTGGGTGATGAGTGTCTGGAACAAGCTGCCGGAGGCAGTAATAGAGACGGGTACAATTTTGCCTTTTAAAAATAATTTAGACAGTTACATGTGTAAAATGGGTATGGAGGGATCTGGGCCAAACGTGGGCAAAGGGCAGCATGGACAGGTTGGGCATGTTTCCATGCTGTAAACCTCTGTCACTCTCTGACTCTATCTGCTGCCCTTGTCCTTCTAACTTGTAGTGGTCATGGGGTTGGAAAGTACAGCTTAAGGAGCTCTTGTGAATTGCTGCAGTGCATTTTGTGGATGGTACACACTGCTGCCACTGAGTGTTGGTGGTGGAGTGGATATTTGTGGCACCCTCCCTAACTGCACGGTGGGTGTAGCTACACCACATGGACTGCAGCAGGCCAAGCAGGCAGCTCACCACCACCTTCTCAGGAACAATTAGAGATGGGCAGCAAATGCTGGTCCACATCCCATGGACAATTCTTAAAAAATACATCGAATGCCAGCATTCACAACATTATATTCACCAAAGAACAGACAATTTCTCTTCACTGCAAAAATAGAACGTATTGCAAGTCAAGCGTACACTTGGCTTCACCTGTAGTGGAGTTGTGCCATTAACAGGATCCCGTAAACCTGGAGTTCTCATATTTTTCAATGAAAATATATTTTGCAATATTGGGTTAAACCATAAGAGGGCGGTAGTTACACGTTTGCTGCAGAGAATGGCTGAACAACTTCCAATCAGATCCAGTTTGGGTCTCAGTTAATGTTATGCAATCTTCGAACACAGACAGAAACCTGTTGGCTTCTTGAAAGAGCTACCCCAAGGAGTGTCATCCCCCTCCTACCTGTTCTCCCCCCCGTAGACCTGCATTTTTGTTCTCAATAATTCCCTCAACTCTGCAAAAGCCCCAGAAACACCAGATGGTAACGCCCCAATTCCGGAAAGGAGGGAGACGGAGAACAGGAAACTATCAGCCAGTGAGCCTGTCGTTGGGAAAATGCTGGAATCTATTATGAAGGAAGTAGTAGCAGGAAATTTAGAAAAGTCATGATGTGTTCAGGCAGAGCGATGTGGTTTTATGGGAAGGAAATTATTTGTCATCGTAGAGCATTTACAAGCCCAGTGAATCAGATTTTACTGTGCTCTTACTGCTGTGTGGAAAGATTTGTGCACAGCACTGTCCCATGTACAGCATAGGCTTTTTAACTTGATCAAAGAGCAACACAGCACAGGGACAGGCCCTCTGGCCCACCAAGTCTGCACCAATACCCCATTTCTATTCCTCTGCTCACCTCCCGTTCATGTCTCCATCAGGATGCTCCTTGAACGCTGCTTCTACCAATTCCACTAGCAGTGTGTTCCAGGCACCCACCACTCTCGTGTGGAAAACCTTTCTCCACGCGTCTCCCCTAAAATACTCTGCCCCCCAACCTCAAACCTGAGCCCTCTTGTAGTTAACCTTTCTACCCTGGATAAAAGCCTTTGACCCTATTTATGCTTCTTATAATTTTCTATCAAGTAATAGCCTGCCAGCAATTCCATCTCGAGTGTTGCAATAGATATAAAATAATAGATTTATAGGCCAATAGAAACTCAATAATATGGAGTCAATTCCTGCCTCAGTGCACAGGAAGAGGTAAGGCCTGTCATTCAGATGAAAGAGGGAGTGTCATCAAACCTTTGGCCATAGCATTAATGATTCACACTATTTATCTTGTAGATTGTTATAATTTTTCTATTATCTCATCTCCACCGGGAAATGAGCAACTGAGAGGTCCAGGTGTTTGGAGTTCCTGATTCAGCTGATGAGCTACAGCGCCATCATTGGCAGGATGGTGGAGTTACAGCGTGACGTTTACATGGATACTTTCTATTACAAATATGTAGTGGGTTGGTCAACGCATATGATTTTGCAGAGAAGAGGGGTGCGTCCAAACACAAGATTCTGAACACACTTGCACAATGGCAAACTGGTTAGCATTGCTGCCTCACAGCACCAGGGACCCGGCTTCGATTCCCAGCTTGGGTGACTATCTGTGTGGAGTCTGCACATTCTCCCTGTGTCCTCATAGGTTTTCTCCAGATGGTCCAGTTTCCTCCCTCAGTCTAAATATGTGTGGGTTAGGTTGATTGGCCATGCTAAATTACCCCTTAGTGTTAGGGGATGTCAGGTCAACTGGTAGGTTAAATATGTAGGGTCACAGGTATAGAGCCTGGGTGGGATTGTTGCCGGTGCATGCTTGATGGGCCGAATGGCCTCCTCCTGCACTGTACGGGTTCTGTTATTCTGTCCTATTAATATATTGATCAGTCTGGTTCTAATTTGACGGTTCTGGCCCCTTCTTCTGGACTCCAGACACATGGGAACACTACCATCAGGAATATCCCCTCCGCGTCACTCAGCATCCTGACTTGGAAATATAATTGCCAGTCCTTCAATTCAAAATCCTGGGATTTGATATTTAACAGCACCTACACTTGCGGGCGCTATGGTGACACAGTGGTTAGCACTGCTGCCTCACAGCGCCAGGGACCTGAGTTCGATTTCCAGATTGGGTCATTGTGTGGAGTTTTCACATTCTCCGTGTCTTCGTGGGTTTCCTCTGGGTGCTCCGATTTCCTCCCACATGCTGGTTAGGGTGCATTGGCCATGCTAAATTCTCCCTCAGTGTACCCGAACAGGTGCCAGAGTGTGGTGACTGGGGGAATTTTCACAGTGACTTCATTGCAGTGTTAATGTAAGCCTACTTGGGACAATAATAATTCAACTAAAAAAAAAACCACACAAATTGCAACAGTTCGAAAAAGGCAGCATCTCACCACGAGCTTCCCCCAAGGCAATTAGGGATGAACAATAAACACAGCTCTAGCCAGCGATACTGTGAGTGAATTTTATAAAAATAAACACGGTCCTTGACTCTGAGACCTAGGATGGAATTTTCCAGCCACGCTCGGCACAGGACAGGAAAATTCGACCCGAGGTCAGTGGACCTTTGCATGGTCCGTGTGCCGCCCACTACGATTCCCCTGGTGGGCGGGACGGGGAAATCCCACCCCTCAGAATCTGGGGGGTGTTTGCAGTCCTGGCCCTGACCACTACTGGACGCAGAGACCGCAGAACTACTGACCAATCAGCTGGCAGCTCTCTGAGGCACGACTTCTTGAATGAGGGGCAGAAGAAAAATAAATATAGAAGGAGGCCATTTGGCCCTTCAAGCCTGCTGCGCCATTCATCATGATCCTGGCTGATCATCCTACTCAGTCGCCTAATCCAGCTTTCTCCCCGTAACCTTTGATCCTATCCGTCCCAATTGCTATATATAGCCACTTCTTGAATATACTCAATGTTTTGGCTAAAAGGCAGTGTCAGTATTCCGAGTACCAGACAGAAGCAAGACAGAGAGCAAGGGAAGTCCAGATTAAATTGCATTTATTTCAAGACAAGAGGCTTGACGGGCAAAGCAGATGAATTCAGGGCATTGATGAGTATGTGGGACTGGGATATTATAGCAATTACTGAAACATGGCTAAGGGAGGGACAGGACCGGTACAGATGCTATAGGAAAGATAAAACGGGAGGTAAGGGAGGAGGGGGAGTTGCACTTTTGATTAGGGAAAGCATCACGGCCGTGCTGAGAGGGGATATAGCCGAGGGTTCACCCACTGACTATATGGGTAGAACTGAGAAATAAGAAGGGGGAAACCACTTTGATAGGGTTGTACTATAGGCCCCCAAATAGTCGGCGGGAAATTGAGGAACAAATAAGTAAGGAGGTTGCAGAATTCCAAGAAAAATAGGGTGGTAATAGTTGGAGATTTTAATTTTCCCAACATTGATTAGGACAGCCATAATATTAGAGGGTGAATGGAGAGAAATTTGTTGAGCATATTCAGGAGGAATTCCTCATTCAGTATATGGATAGCCCGACTAGACAGCGGGCAAAACTTGACCTCCTTTTGGGAAATAAGGAAAGCAGGTGACGTAAGTGTTAGTGAGGAATGACTTTGGGACCAGTGACCTTAATTCTATTGGTTTTAAGATAGCAATGGAGAATGATAGGTCTGGCCCAAAAGTAAAATTTCTAAAAAGGGACAATGCCGCTTTTGATTGCATCAGGCGGAACTTTCAAAAGTTAATTGGGGGAGTCTGGTTAAGTGGCGGGCTTTCAAAAGTGTGCTAACCAGGGTTCAGGGTAAACACATTCCTCTTAGAGTGAAGGGCAAGGCTGACAGAAGTCGGGAACCCTGGATGACTCAGGATATTGAAGCCCTGGTCAAGAAGAAGAAAGAGGCACATGACATGCATAGGCAACTGGGATCAAATGAATCTCTTGAAGAGTATGGGGGGGGGGGGGGGGGGGGGCAGTAGGAATAATGTTAAAAGTGAAATCAGGAGGACAAAAAGGGGACACAAGATTGTTTTGGCAAATAAGGCAAAGCAGAATCCAGAGAGCTTTTACAAATACATAAAGGGCAAAAGAGTAACAAGGGAGAAAGTAGGGCCCCTTAAGGATTGACAAGGTCTCTATGTGTGGATCCACAAGAGGTGGGTGAGATCCTAAATGAATATTTCTCATCAGTATTTACTGTTGAGAAAAGCATGTATGTTAGGGAACTTGGGGAAATAAATAGTGATGTCTTGAGGACTGTACATATTACAGAGGAGGAGGTGCTGGAAGTCTTAAAGTGCATCAAGGTAGATAAATCCCCGGGACTTGATGAAGTATATCCCAGGACATTGTGGGAGGGTAGGGAGGAAATTGCGGGTCCCCTGGACGAGGTATTTGAATCACCGATAAACACGGGTGAGGTGCCTGAAGATTGGAGAGTGGAAAATGTTGTGCCTCTGTTTAAAAAGGGCTGCAGGGAAAAGCCTGGGAGCTACAGGCCAGTGAGCCTCACATCTGTGGTGGGTAAATTGTTGGAAGGTATTTTGAGAGACAGGATCTACAGGCATTTAGAGATGCAAGGATTGATTCAGGACAGTCAGCATGGCTTTGTGAGTGGAAAATCATGTGTTACAAATTAAATAGAGTTTTTTTGAAGGGGTAACCAAGAAGGTAGATGAGGACATGTTGTTTACATGGACTTTAGCAAGGCCTTTGGCAAGATACTGCATGGTAGGTTGTTGCACAAAGTTAAATCTCATGGGATCCAGGATGAGGTATCTAAATGGATACAAAATTGGCTTCTTGACAGAAGCCAGAGGATGGTTGTAGAGAGTTGTTTTTCAAACTAGAGGCCTGTGACCAGCGGTGTGCCTCAGGGATCAGTGCTGGGCCCACTGTTATTTGTCAATTACATTAATGATTTGGATGAGAATATAGGGAGCATGGTTAGTAAGTTTGCAGATGACACCAAGATTGGTGGCATTGTGGACAGTGAAGAAAGTTATCTCCAATTGCAACGGGATCTTGATCAATTGGGCCAGTGGGCTGACGAATGGCAGATGGAGTTTAATTTAGATAAATGCGAGGTGATGCATTTTGGTAGATTGAACCAGGCAGGACTTACTCAGTTAATGATAGTGTTGGGGAGAGTTACAGAACAAAGAGATCTAGGAATACAGGTTCATAACACCTTGAAAGTGGAGCCACAGGTGGACAGAGTGGCGAAGAAGGCATTCGGCATGCTTGGTTTCATCGGTCAGAACACTGAATACAGGAGTTGGGACGTCTTGTTAAAGTTGTATAAAACATTGGTAAGGCCACACTTGGAATACTGTGTGTAATCCTTTATAGAAAAGATATTATTAAACTAGAAAGAATGCAGAAAGGATTTACTAGGACGCTACTGGGACTTGATGGATTGAGTTATAAGGAGAGGCTGAATAGACTGGAACTTTTTTCTCTGGAGCGTAGGAGGCTGACCTTATAGAGGTCTATAAAATGAGGGACATAGAAAAAGTAGATAGTCAATATCTTTTCCCAAAAGTAGGGCAGTTTAAAACTAGAGGGCATAGGTTTAAGATGAGAGAGGAGAGATACAGAAGTGTCCAGGGGGCAATTTTTTCACACACAGGGTGGGGTGAGTGGCTGGAACAAGCTGCCAGCAGTAGTAGTAAAGGTGGGTACAGTTTTCTTTTAAAAAGCATTTAGACAGGGGTACAATGGGTATAGAGGGATATGGGCCAAATGCAGGCAATTGGGATTAGCTTAGGGGTTTTAAAAAAGAAAGGGCAGCATGGACAAGTTGGGCCAAAGGTTCTGTTTCCATGCTGTAAACCTCTATGATTCTATCTGTGACTCTATAACTACTTCCTGTGATAATGAATTCCACAGGCTCACCACCTGGGTGAAGCAATGTCTCCTTATCTCCATATTAAACAGTCTTCACCAAATCCTTAGATGTGATTCCTGGGTACAGGACTCTCTCACCATCGGGAACAACTTTCCTGCATCTAACCTGTCTAGTCCTGTTAGAACTTTGTAAGTCTCTATGAGATCCCCTCTCATTCATCTGAGCTCCAGTGAAAACAATCCTAAGACAGTCAATCTCTCTTCATACATTAGTCCCACCATCCCCGGACCCCTGTTTCTAACAAGCAAACACTCCTTCGAGCGTTAAGTGGATGCAGGGTAATCTAATCCGCAGGTCACATCTCTTCAGGTATAGGGCAGGAAACCCTACAATCTGAAAGAAATCTCTCCAGTGTTCTGCAAAGTCAGTTCTCCCTATCACAGGAGAAATGTCCTTCCATTTCAAGAACACCTTGTTTGAAGTTAGTTTAATCCTAGGTCCAATCAGGTAACTATGCAGATACTTTGGTGTTTCAGGGCAGGTTTGTTTAACCCCCTCCACCTGGAGAAATGGGTCTCTCTCTGCTCAGATGTTCTGGAGGTTTGAGGACTGGCAGCCTGCGTACCAGCATGTAAGGCTGTGTTGTTTCCTAACTAATTTTGAAATGGAGTTTAAGTCTATGAGGAATATTGCTTAAATTGGAACTAAAAGAGATAGGGTAGCAGTTAAGAATTGTATTTGTCATGTCTAAGCATGTCAATTGGGAAAGGTTAAGCTAATTCATTTGTTACAGTTAAACTATATTGTTAAATAAAGTTGGTTTTAATAAAAGCTTCCTAGTGGGTAAATAGGATCACATCTGGAGTGAAACATCTTATCCTCACACTATTACTAAAATTTTTTTTAAAAGTTGGGATCTGGTCCAACTTCATAATATATCTTGGAGTTTCTGATCTGGTCCACAACAGAACCCACACTATGTGGGACTGCAGTGGTTCAAGAAGGCAGCTCACCAAACCTTCTCAAGGGGAAACTATGGGTGGGCAGCAGATGCTGGTTTTGTCAGTGACGCCCACGTCTCAACAATTTTGTTTTTCAAAATTGCTGGTGCTAACTCTTGGTCAATGTGTAAAAACATCTCCGGGATGATTTTTCCAGGATTAAATGCAAGTTAAGGAAAATATTTTTGAAGGTCTGTGGCCAAACGGGCCACCTAAGATGGCAATTTACAAATCAGGCTGAGATAATTGGGCAAGTACAGAATCAGACAGGCTGCAGCTTAAAGGACAGAGATAAACAGTCTGCAGCTCAGATAGGATGCAGGCCATCTCAAAGGCAATGGACGCTTTCTGGTCAAATCAAGTTGTTTACCAGACATGGGTACCTTAGCCCCTTATTTGGGAGGAAGGTTATGTGACCTATGTGCCTCCTACAGGCACGGCCATTGGGGTACACATCCAGAGATCGGTTTGGCAGCACTTGATCGATCAGAGCGATCACATCCTGACCGATTGGTTTCGCTCCTTGTTTGGTTATCGCCAATCGATGAGGGATGAAAGGTGCTGCACAATGGAAGGATCTCTCTGTCTCTCACAAATGACACCAGTGACCATCACCAGCAGTGACCAGCACAAGGAGAGCTGCCACACAACAAAGGAAGGAAGACCAGTGCCAGAGTATCAGACCAGACTGAAGGGCCAGACTACACAGAGGACTACAAAGACCAACAAGTGGATAAAGGCCACAATATCTGCCTGGGTACTTGCCAGTCGCGCAAAGGTTAAGTGAAAGTCTAGCAGTGAACTTGAACTTTAGTATTCTGTAAGTAACTTTGTGTGGGTGATTAAAATCAATTGTGTGTGAATAAATATTACTACGTTAACAAGGAGTCAACTCTTGTCCAGCATATAAGGATTAAAACAGATTGTGCAGCAGGCACAACAGAACTCAGGCCAGACTTTGAATTCACAAAAATACAGTCACTTTTACTGTTGAGTTTTATGTCTTCTTCAATAGTCATGACACTTTGAATTACATTTTCCACATGATATTTCCTGCTGCAAAAATTCCGATTGCTTAGGATAAAATCTCTCTGTCTTCTGATATTTACTTTGGCAAACTCTTCCAAAAAACAGCAGTATCCAGTTTTAAAAAAAAAAATCAAAGAAGTCAGGTCTGGAATACTAAAATACTTTTGGGAATGGGGCGATCATCTAACCTCTTGATGTCTTTTGATATTTAAACTTTGTTCAATAATATTCAGAATTCTTGAAGATTACAACAACATGGTTTTAAAAATATAGCCATGTGGAGATGTCGGCATTGGACTGGGGTGGGCACAGTCAGAAGTCTCACAACACCAGGTTAAAGTCCAACAAGTTTACTTGGAATCAGGTGGTTTTGAAGTGCTGCTCCTTCTTCACCTGAGGAATATTGCTTAAATTGGAATTAAAATAAATAAGAATTGTATTTATCATGTTTCAGCATTTCAATTGGGAAAGGTTAAGGTAATTCATTTGTTCCAGTTAAACTGTATTGTTAAATATATACTTTTGACAAAAGCTTTACTAGTGGGTCAACTGAATCAAATCTGGAGTGAAACACCTTAGCCTGACACTCATGCCTGATGAAGGAGCAGCACTCTGAAAGCTCGCGACACCACATAAATCTGTTGGACTTTAACTCGGTGTTGTGAAACTTCTTACTAAAAAAAAGTAATGAGAATTGTAAATGTGTCTCACGCAAAATGGTAAGCATTTGATTCTTGGACTGTAAATTTGAACATCTGACATCAAGAATTATGAGTGTACTGAAAGTTGCAACGGACTTTTCAATTCCATGAGTTCTCTATTTGTCTACTCAATCATATTGCAGCTTTTGGAAATAATACTGAAACGCTGGCTAATATAACTTGAAAGGGTATGGTAAAATATTGTTTCTTGTATGGGAACTTCTAACACAATTAGGGAGGTGTCGTATCAAGTGTCAGACCAAGCCCAAGGTGACAGGGTTGAGTCAATGATCAGGGTAGCCGACGAGATTTAATCGAGACATTGCCTGATGGAATTTTTCAAAGTCATCTCAGCCTTTTGGCTAGGATGGAGCTTCAGATGGAACCTGAGATGGGGTGCAATGCCTCATTTGTCAACTTGGATCTTGTTTGTCTCTTGCAGGGACCATCGATTGTATTCAATTTGAGTTTGGTTTCTTGGAGCGAGCAAGCAGATAGATTTGGGTCCTCCCAGTCCACTCTGAGCAATGGCTTTGTTATTTTGAGAATGGAGTAAAACATTTTTTTAAAAATCTCTTTCAGAGTCAGGCTGACTGAAGGTGAGTTATTCTCAGTCTGTGAGTTCCATCGCTGCTGATGTTACTTCTGGCTAAATTTAATGGAAGTGTTTCATTTGCTACACCTCAGAGACTTGAGTTACCCACTGGAACGGTTCCATTTTCAGAGCTGGATTGTCCCTCTATTGCCTCTTGTTTCTTCCTTGCTGATTCCTCCTCTGCTATCCTAGCCTCCAGCTCCGATGGATCCACGTAAGTGTAGAAATAGGCCATGATGGCGAAGACTATGCAAACAGCTATCAACAACACGGCAAATAAGATGTATTCAGCCCACTGTGCAAAGAAGAAAGGTCAATAATGATCAGCAATGCAATCAATCCACTTGTTGTTCAATGTTCTCTTTTGAAATTTTGTTTGTTTTGCACAGCCTATTCATTTCAGTGTGCTGTGGCCTCCAGATTGCTGAAAGCCCACAAAACATATACTCAGCTTAGCCACAGTGTGGATTATATCCCATCTGACACAACAGGCAAAAAAAATACATTCATAGAATCTTACAGTGCAGAAGGTGGCTCATTGAGTCCATACAGACCACAATCCTACCCAGGCCCCTTCTCCATAACCCCACACATCTATTCTAGCTAGCACCCCTGACACTAAGGGGCAATTTGGCATGGCCAATCCACCTAATCTGCACATCTTTGGACTGTGGGAGGAAGCCAGAGCATTGGAAGGAAACCAGCGCAGACACGGGGAGAATGTGCAAACTCCACACAGACAGTGACCCAAGCCAGGAATCAAACTGGGGCCCGTAGAACTGTGAGGCAGCAGTGCCAACCACTGTGCCACTGTGACACCCAGTCCATTTATATAGCGGGTCAGCAGGAACTTCTTGTGCTAGCCGCTTCCATTCACCGTATGTTGAAATTATAATCTAATATCATGACGTAAGCTGCACTCATATTGCGGTTCATTTAACATGGCACAATTTTCCCCATATCTGCTTGGGTTTCCTTTGGGTGCTCTGGTTTCCTCCCACAGTCCAAAGGTGTGCAGATTAGGTTGGTTGTCCATGATAAATGCACAGAGTTATGGGGATAGGTGTGTGGTGGGGAAGTTGGGGGGGAGTGGTTTCATCTCAATGGGCTGAATAGCCTTCTTCTGCTCTATAGGAGTTCTACAATTCGCACCAGAGATTGTGACACTGTGGCTTCTAACATTGAACGCAAATGCCTGGAATATTGTTTTTGTTGTATTTTGATGTTTGTTAGCTGATTTCAACATCAGAAAACCCTGGTCAAGAAGGAGCTAAATCCAGAGTGGCATTACTGATCCCAAGATAGTTTCCAATTCAATAACAAACCTCCACTGCAATATTCCCAATTATCGCTAATCCAGGCACAATGAAGGGGTGATGGTGATGGTGAGAAGTATTGCTGTAGTCAGACTGTTACCTGCATGACCTACGGGACACTATTCAATGCCAGTAACGCAATACAGCACCTGATTCTCCATGAGAAAGAGCATTATCGATTAGATACAGAGCCCAGCATCCTCTACACTGCAAAATTAAATGCAGATCCCAGTGCCCTGTACATTGCCAAACCAATGTCCCTCACTGTAATAGCTCCACAGAGGTAAAAACCCCGTCACCAAGTTACTTTATTTACACCATCCATCTGTACACAGCCAGCTCTCCAGTTGCTCCCTGCTGAATGCAGGCTGGGAGTCTGACACACCTGCTTTAAACAGGGAGCATGAGGCTCCCTGGTTTATCCAATTAGAACTCATCAGGTCCCCCTTTTTGTGAAAGATGTTGGGGTGATACCAGGATTTGAACCTGGATCCTCATGCTGCCAAAGCACACGCTCTACCACTGAGCTATGTCACCACCCCAATAGGGCTCATCAAATATCTCTTTTCATACTCTAGCAAGCCAACCTCATTAGCCTGATTGAAGTCATCACACTCACCCAACCCCAACACGCAGGAGAATGCACCAACTATGCCAATGTTACATTTACACATCACAGTTAACTGACACAACATCTCAATGGACATCATGTGCTGTCTGAGGAACATTTCCAATCCAACATTCATTTTCTTACACTCAGGGCCCAAAACTCAATTGGATGGAATCCCAGTTTCTGGAGTGGGGATTGGTGCAAGGCAAATTGTAGTTGGATTTCTCCAACGCTACGTCGAAGAATCCTTTCCTGGTGATCCAGCGCACAGCATTAGCCATGGCGATTGGTGTAGTTCCCATTATTCACATACCTCATAGATTCATAGAACCCGTACAGAAAGAGGCCCTTCGGCCCATCGAGTCTGCACCGAACACAATCCCACCCAGGCCCTACCCCCATATCCCTACATATTATACCCACTAATCCCTCTAACCGACGCATCCCTGGGCACTAAGGGGCAATTTCTTACCTGCTCCTGAATAGTTGATGCTTCCGCCACTATCAACACAATAATGTTACCAACTGCATTCGTCAACAGCCAGCCAGCCTGAAGCACTGATTTCATGTTGGAAGGTGCCTGGAAAACATTGGGCAAAAATTAATTTTAAAAAGCAATAGCTTCAGTCTGTGGGGAAAGGTTGAACAACTGTTGATATAGTCACATACATACTGGAAGATAAAATTACTTTTTCTGGTGAGGTAAAGAACATATCAGCATTTCCCAGCCAATCGGGTAGAACTTACAGCCACATAAACAAGCCATTCGGCCCCTCTGCTCCATGCTGGTGTTTATGTTTCACACAAGCTTCCTCCCACCCAACCTCATCTCACCCCTTCAGCACATCCTTCTCCTCCTTTCCCCCTCATACTAAATTGGGATGGGAGTAGGCAAAATGGCAGAATTGCATATTGATGATAAAGACTAGCACAGACCAGGTGGGCTGAATGGCCTGTTCCTGTGCTGTAAACTCTGGCTCTATTCTTCACAGGTGCGCTCAAACCTGCTGAGATTTTCCAGCATTTTCTGTTTTTCAGATTCCAGCACCGGTGGTATTTTGCTTTTGTCTTACTGTTAGTTCTAGGCTTTTCTTAACTCATTCATGGGACGTGGGCATTTTTGCCCATCCACATTTACTCTCGAAGAGACGATAATGAGCCGCTTTCTTGAATATAACGGAGTGGCTCGTTCAGCCATTTCCGAGGTACTTAAAAGTCACCACATTGCTGTGGATCTGGGATCACAAGTAGCTAGACTGGGTAAGGATGGCAGATTTCCTTCCCTGAATATCATGAGTGAGTCCAATCGATTTTTACTTCAACGCGTTACTGTAATGGTCACTTACTAAAGTTGAGGGGGTTGAGCTATGAGGAGAGGCTGAATAAACTGGGCTTGTACTCGTTAGAGTTTAGAAGAATGAGGGGAGATCTCATTGAGACGTATAAGATGATGAATGGGATGGATAGGATAGAGGTGGAGAGACTCTTCCCGCTCAGAAAGGACAGTAGGACTAGGGGGCACAGCCTCAAGATAAAGTGGGGTGGGGGGGGAGCGGTTTAGAACAGAGTTGAGGAGGAACTTCTTCACTCAAAGGGTGGTGAATCTCTGGAATTCTCTGCCCGTTGAAGTGGTGGAGGCTGCCTCGCTAAATATTTTTAAGACGCGGGTTGATGGGTTTTTGATAAGAGAGGGGATTAAGGGTTATGGGGAGAGGGCGGGAAGGTGGAACTGAGCCACGACAGATCAGCCATGATCTTATTGAATGGCGGGGCAGGCTCGAAGGGCTAGATGGCCTACTCCTGCTCCCATTTCTTATGTTCTTATGTTCTAACGTTAAGTTTTTTTAAAAAAAATCCAGTTTTATATAATTTACTGAATTCAAGTGCCCCAGCTACCGCTGCAGGATTTAAATTAGTGTTTTTGGATCATTAGTCCCATGCCTGTGGATCACCAACATAACCATCTGTGCCAAATCCACACTACATTTATTTTTTTTTGAAGGGATGTGGTGTCGCTGACTAGGCCAACATTTATTGATCATCTCTGATTGTCCTGGAGAAGTTGGTGGAGAGCTGCCTCCTTGAACCATTCAGGCCATGTGGCGTAGGTACACCCACAGTGCTGTTAGGGAGGAAGTTGCAGGATTTTGACCCGCAACAGTGAAGAAACAGTCGATTTATTTCCAAGTTAGGGTGGTGAGTAGCTTGGAGGGGAACCTCCAGGTGGTGGTATTCCTATATATCTGCTTGTCCTTCTAAATGGTAGCAGTCATGGGTTTGGAAGGTGCTGTCTGAGGACTTTTACTGAGTTCGCGCAGTGCATCTTGTAGATGGTACAAACTGCTGATTTTTGATTTGATTTATCATTGTCACATGTGTTAGCATCCAGTGAAAAGTATTGTTTCTTGCATGCTACAAAGCATACTGTTCATAGAGAAGGAAACAAGAGAATGCAAAATATAGCATTTACAGTCATAGCTAGGGTGTAAAAGAGAGAACATGAGAACATAAGTAGGAGGAACAGGAGTAGGCCATCTAGCCCCTCGAGCCTGCCCCGCCATTCAATAAGATCATGGCTGATCTGAAGTGGCTCAGTTCCACTTTCCCGCTTTCTCCCCATAACCCTTAATTCCCTTGCCTGCCAAAATCCTATCTATCCGTGACTTAAATATATCTAGCGAGGCAGCCTCCACCACTTCAATGGGTAGAGAATTCCAGAGATTCACCACCCTTTGAGTGAAGAAGTTCCTCCACAACTCCGTTCTAAACTGCACCTCCCCCCCCACCTTGAGATTAACTTAATGCAAGATATGTGCATTCAAAAGTCTGATGGCAGCAGGGAAAAAGATGTTCTTGACAGTTGGTACGTGACCTCAGATTTTTGTATCTTTTTCCCGATGGAAGAAGTGGAAGGGAGAATGTCCGGGATGGGTGGGGTCCTTAATTATGCTGGCTGCTTTTCTGAGGCAGCGGGAAGTGCCGACAGAGTCAATGGATGGGAGGCTGGTTTACATGTTCAAGACCTTTTGTAGTTCCTAGCAGTTATGGGCAGAGCAGGAGCCCATACCAAGCTGTGATACAACCAGAAAGAATGCTTTCTCTGCTGCATCTGTAAAAGTTGGTGAGAGTCACAGCTGACATGCTAAATTTCCTTAGTTTTCCAAGAAAGTAGAGGCGTTGGTGGGCTTTCTTAACTATAGTGTCGGCATGCCATTATGCGTCAGTGGTGGATGTTTGTGGATGTGGTGCCAATCAAGCAGGGCTGTTTTGTTCTGGATGGTGTTGAGCTTCTTGAGTGTTGTTGGAGCTGTACTCATTTGGGCAAGTGGGGACTATTCCATCAGACTCCTGAGTTGTGCCTCGTAGATGGTGGACAGGTTTTGAGGAGTCAATGGAGGTGAATTACTCACATTTGGCATCTTGCTATTCAATGCATTAAACCATACACATCCTCCTGAAATATCCTAGTTCCTTCTTAATAAGTGATGAATAATATTGGGTTACAAATGAGGTTGAAGCTTAGAAATACACTTTAGATATTATCCTTGACTATTGATCTATGGAATGTTACTGTTTAATAATTTAGGATTTACTAATATCTGGCACAATATTGGATGATTGTCAGGCAGATGCAGTGGTGTAGTGGTATTGTCATTGGATTAGTAGTCCAGAGACCCAGGTTCAAATCCCACCATGGAGAGTGGTGATATTTGAATTCAATAAAAGATCTGGAATTAAGAATCTACTGATGACCATGAAACCATTGATGATTGTTGTAAAAACCCATCTGGATCACTAATGTCCTTTGGAGAAGGAAATCTGCCACCCTTAGCCAGTCTGGTCTACATGCGACTCCAGATCCCCAACAGTGCGGTTGACTCTTGGTGGCACCAATGGTTAGCAGTGCTGCCCTACGGCACCAGGGACCTCGGTTGAATTCCCGGCTTGGGTCACCGTCTGTGTGAGTTTGCACATTCTTGCCCATCTCTCCGTGGGTTTCCTCCGGGTGCTCTGGTTTCTTCCCACAGCCCACAGATGTGCGGGATAGGCGGACTGGCTGTGCTAAATTGCCCTTTAGTGTCAGGGGACTAGCTAGATTAAATGTATGGGGTTATGGGGATAGGGCCTGGATAAGATTGTGATCACTGCAAACTCAATGGGCCGAATGGCCTTCTTCTGCAGTGTAGGATTCTATGACTCTCAAAAACCCTTTGAAATGGAGGTCCATTAAGTATGGCCAATAAATGTTGGCCAAGCCAGCAACACCCACATCCCATAAATGATTAAAAAAGAATGTCAGATGGTTAGTTTCCATTGGAAGCTTTGAAAGGTGCATGGTTTTCCTGGAAGGAACAAACTTTAACTCTCAAACCTTTCCTCTCGTTCTATTCTTTCTGATTCTGGCACAACTTTCAGACACTGAAGAGTTGACACCCGGAGAAATTCACAATAGTCAGTTTTTTTGCCATTAAAATATATTCACTCACCTGTGAGTAAGCGAACGCAAGACCAGTGACAGAGAAAACAACTTCACCACTTGTGATGAGGAGATACTGAGGGATCTGCCATGCCATGTGAACTGAGTTAGGCCCAATGTCTTCATAGTAGTTTATTTTGAAACTATCTGTGGGACACTGAGCAGACAAAATCTCATCACCAATGTGGAAAAAAAATTAACACATCCTGAAAGTCGCTATCTGCAGTAACCCACGTCCGAATAAAAGAGGCTGGGTGGGATTTTCCAGCTGCACTAGCCTCAAAACCGGAAAATCCCACCCAAGGTCAACAGACCTTCGCACGGTCTGCCCCAGCTGGTTACAATTCCTGCGGTGGGCAGGATGGGAAAATTTTCCCCCCACTGGATAAAGTAAGAACGCAAAAATCATAAGAATACAAGAAATAGGAGCAGGAGTAAACCATTTGGTCTATCGAGCCTGTTCTGCCATTCCATGTTATCAAGAGTGATCTCAGGCTTTAACTCCTCCTTCCCACTCGCTCCACATACCCCTTGATTCCCTGAGAGATCAAATATCTTCCTATTCCAGCCTAAAATGTATTCAAATGTATTCAACACTGACACTCTGGGGTAGAGAATTCCAAAGATACACAACCCTCAGAGTGAAGACATTTCTCCTTATCTCAGTCAGAACAGATTGGCCCGTTATCCTGAGACTCTGCTCCCATGTTTTAGATTCCTTGACCAGCAGGAACAATCAGTGTCCACTCTGCCAAACCCCTTCGGTATTCTGTAAGGTTCAATGAGACCGCCTCTCATTTTTCTAAACTCCAGAGTATTTAAACCCAAGTTGCTTAGCCTCTCACCACAGGACAACCCTGTTATCCCAGGGAACAATTTAGTGAACGTTTGCTGTAATATCTCCAATGCAAGTACATTCTTTCTGAAATGTGCAGACCCAGTGTTCCAGATGTGATCTCACTAACACCCTGGAAAATTGCATCAAGACCTTCTTTGTTCCGATACTCCAATCCCTTTGCTAGGGAGACCAAAATACTGTTTACCTTTCAAATTGCTTGCTGCATCTATATGCAAACCATTTGTGTTAACCCCACACAGACCCTATCCTCACAGCCCCATGGCTAGTAACCCTGACACTAAGGGGCAATTTAGCATGACCAATCCACATAACCCGCACATCTTTGGACTGTGGGAGGAAACCAGAGCATCTGGAGGAAACCCATGCAGACACAGAGAGAATGTGCAACTTCCACATAGACCCAAGCTGGCAATCGAACCCGGGTCCTGGTGCCGAGAGGCAGCAGTGCTAACCACTGTGCCACCCCACGTGTTCCTTGTATGCACACACCCAAATCTCTTTTAACATCAACATTCATAAGTTTCATATATCTTTTCGAAAAAATATTCTCCTTTTCTATTCTTACGACCAAAGTGGATAATTTCACACTTTGTCACATTATTCTCCACCTGCCATCTTGTTGTCCGCTCACTTAACCTGTCTATGCCACTTTTTAACCTCTCAGTGCCCTCCCCACAGCTTTCCTTCCCACCTAGCTTGGTAACATCAGCAAACTTAGATACGTTCCTGACTGTCCCTTCATCTAAGTCATTAATATGAATTGTAAATAGCCGAGGCCCCAGCACAGATCGCTGTGGAACTCCACTATTCACTGCTGCCAACTTGAAAAAGCTCTACAAGTTTGGATCTTGAGAACACCGCAGGGGTGGAGGCCATTCAGTCCCACCATCTCTTCTGTCCTTGGTTGATCTGTACCTTAACTCCTTCCACCCACTACATCTTAATACCTTTCCCAAATAAAAAAATCTCCATCATTCTCAGACTTGAAATTTTCAATTGACTCCCAGCCTCAGTAACCTTCTGGGGATTCCCACCATCCTTTGTGTGAAGAAGTGCTTCCTGACTTTTTTTTTTGGGACGTGTGTGTTGCATTTTGCCCATCTTTGTGCGCCTTTGAGAAGATAGCGGTGAGCCACCTTCTTGGACAGTTGAAATCTGGACGGTACAGCTCCAATTTTAAAGTTCTACCCTTTGTTGTGGTCTCTGCCACCAGACGAAATAGTCACTGCACCCTATCAATCCCTTTAGCTTGGATCAACCCTATCTCTCTTTTTGGAACCATGAATTAGATTCAATTTGAATTGGTTTTTGAAGCAAGCAAAGCAATGGATTAAGGGTTTGACCCTGTCCACTCCACACATTGGCTTTGTAACTTTGAGAAAGGAATAAAAGTGTTTTTAAAATAGTCTTCAACGCCCAAGTTGGATCAGCTTTTCATCTATACTCATGGGAATACAAGCCTAGTCATTGCGACATGTTCTCATAATTTACCCCAAAAATTCGAATGAATTTTCCCCATGAATGGGAACCGTTAATTGACCATTAACATGGGCGGCACAGTGACACAGTAGTTAGCTCTGCTGCCTCACAACGCTAGGGACCCGGGTTCAATTCCGGCCTTGGGTCACTGCCTAGGTGGAGTTCACACATTCTCCCCGTGGCTGCGTGAGTTTCCTTCGGGTGCTCTGGTTTCCTCCCACAGTCCAAAGATGTGCGGGGTCAGGTTGATTGGCCACGTCGAATTGATGCTTGTGTCAGGGGGATTAGCTGGGTAAATATGTGGGGTTACAGTGATAGGGCTTGGGTGGGTTTGTGGTCGGTGCAGACTCAATGGGCCAAATGGCCTCCTTCTGCACTGTAGGGATTCAATGATTCTATGAGCTACTCACCTCCTCACTAATGATTATCGTGTAAGCGCTTCCAAAGCCTAATTCCTTTGACATCTGTGAGCATTTCATCCCGCCTATCATATATGAAATCCTTTTCCTAAACAGATAACACAATTAGAAATTCAAGACTGAATATTTCACAGTCAACAATGTTCAGTTGTATGAAACCACTTTTTGGTTCTGATTCTCAATCTCTCTTTGATCTCCTTTACTGAAACCCTCCATCATAACGAACATTAGAGTGGTGATCCGTGTCTTTGTAAATGTTATGGGAATGATGATGGAGCGGGAGGTGGCGGGGGGGGGGGGGGGGGGGGGTGGGTGGAAGGGGGCACCATGAGGAGACAAGGTTCAACACTACCCATGTATCTCAAATGTTGCAGAGTGTCTGTGGGACCAGCACACAATGAGTTAAAACAGGTTTCGGCCGAACAGGGATTCATTGTGAAACAGGCCCAAAGATGAGAATGAGGTGCTAAAGAAACGTGCAAAGGTCATTCATCCATGTCTCGATGGTGTGGGAGACGTTGACCTGCGCTGTTTATAACAGTAAAATCATTAGAGGAGCTTCAGTGGACCGTATATCCATGGTAACAAAATGGTTAGAAGGAATTTCGGAGAGTGAAGTGCATCTTCCTGACTCCAGGGAAACAGCTCCATTGCGGGTGTTCTGGTATATTGTCATTGAGGTTATTATGCATGAAACATAAAGGCGAAAGGTGGAATTGGTACAAGAGATTTGAGTGAAACATTGTATGTCGTAGGCATATTGAATTGTCAACTGCGATGTACTTAGATCTTATAGTGAACAATGAGCTCAATGAAAACTTATACACCTATTGGATCACATCATTTAAGAACATAAGAACATAAGAAACAGGAGCAGGAGTAGGCCATCTGGCCCTTCGAGCCTGCCCCGCCATTCAATAAGATCATGGCTGATCTGTCGTGGCTCAGTTCCACTTTCCTGCCCTCTCCCCATAACCCTTAATCCTCTTGCCTATCAAAAACTATTTTTATTATTCATTATTTTTATTATTCATTATTTTTATTATTCATTTGTGGGACATGGGCACCACTGGCTGGGCCAGCATTTATTGCCCATCCCTAGTTGCCCCTTGAGAAGGTGGTGGTGAGCTGCCTTCTTGAATCGCTGCAGTCCACGTGCTGTGGGTTGACCCACAATGCCGTTAGGGTGGGAATTCCAGAATTTTGACTCAACGACTATGAAGGAACTGTCAATATATTTCCAAGTCAGGATAGTGAGTGGCTTGGAGGGGTAACTTGCAGGTGGTGGTATTCCCAAGCATCCGCTGCCCTTGTCCTTCTAGATGGAAGTAGTCGTGGGTTTGGGATACACGACGGGGCAGTATTGATGTCCGAGTACACATGTTGGATCATTTAACATGTGCTCGTTGAAGAGCTGATTTTGCAGTTGTTCTGATTGATGTCTATGTATCCTGTGTTTGAAGTAACAAAATGAACTAGAACGAGAGGACAGTCCCAATCCATGTGATCCAATAGTTGCCATTTTCTTTGGGTAAAACTACCCTGGAGAAGGCTTATATTAATGAATGAACAAAACTGATAGACAAAAAGTCACCGATTGGTCTAATGGACAGGCCCGATGACCCAATCAGGAAACCACTTCACATAGGTTGAGAAAATGCGATTTTTGTAACCGAGCGAATCACTTACTGTCCTTTAGTGAACAACGAATAGTTTGTAGCAATTAATTTGTTCAAACTTCCAAAGTCAGTGCCTTCCATTGTGACATTTTTAACGTTTGACAGCGAAGTCACAAATCTGGAATGAAACCACATTTCAAAAATATTAAAGGTGCACAAATAAGGGAATCAGGATGGATACGCCAAGTTCAGTATCACAAAACTAGGCATGAGTATAGCACTCAACAACATCACGCAATTATCCAGCACCTCTAACGCAATGAAAAGTCCGAAGGTGCTTCACTGGAGATTTACTGCGTGATATCTGACACATAAGGCAGGTATTAGGGCAGAGGGTCAATAGCTTTGGTCAAAGAGGCAAGTTTTAAGAAGTGTCTTAAAGGAGGAGAGAGAGAGAGAGAAAAAGGGAGATATTTAGAGAGGGATTACGAGGGCTTTGGGACCAGGCAGCTTGTAGGCACTGCCGCTGATAGCCAAGCGGTTAAAATCAAGGATGTCCAGAATCGGAGAGATCTGGGGAGGAGAGTGAGGCTAGAGGAGGTGACAGGGACACTGGGGAATGAAGCTGTGGAGGGGGTTTTAAAAACAAGGAACTTAAATGCAAAGTGTTGCTGGGTCCTTGAGCTACACCGATGGGTAGATGGGACTGCTTTGCAGGTTGAGATAGGGGGCATCAAAACTCTGGGTAAGCAGGGTGGAGGGGTGGCGAGTATGGTGAAGATTACCTGATTGCATTTTTTCCTTCTTCTGGTTTTGTTTTAAGATCACTGGCCTGTCAAAACAAAATCAGAAACCTTTACATGAACTTCTTTGACTATTGTAGTTACACTTCCAACAGTTGACAGTGTCCCAGATTGGTGAGATAATTATTCCCCTGAGCCTCGATGCATTCAGCTCAGCCCTACACAGGGGAGGGCATCATTTACTTACACACAGATTGGAAAAGTATAAAACAACATCTAGTGGGGCGGGGGAAAGAAGGGGTCAAGTTTATGAGTTGAGATCCACTGTGCTCTTAACCGCACAGAGCAGGACACGGACCTGAACTTGTTACTGCTCCAAACAATTCCCAGTTTCAGTGAATATCACCTACACTCCCCAGCTCTGGGCGGTACAGTGGTTAGCACTGCTGTCTCACAGTGCCAGGGGTCAATCCTCAGCTTGGGTCACTGTCTGTGTGGAGAAACGCACGTTCTCCCCATGTCTGCATGGGTTTCCTCCGGGTGCTCCGGTTTCCTCCTGCAGTCCAAAAGACGTGCTGGGTAGGTGCATTGGCCGTGCTAAATTCTCCCTCAGCGTACCCGAACAGGCGCCTGAATGTGGTGACTAGGGGATTTTCACAGTAACTTCATTGCCGTATTAATGTAAGCCGACTTGTAACAAATAAACAAACTTTGTTTTATCCTTTAACAAGCTAAAAATCACAGTAAAGTGTGCATCTTGTCCATTGCTATTTACTGATTGCTACTAACTGTTATCATTTCAAGTTGCCCAATATCTGTTGTGAGGACCGTGTGACGAGTTCCACTATCCGTTGAAAATGGGATTGTCTTATTTTGGAGTCCATACTTAGCGGAAACAGACTTTGCCTTGGCTGCTGTAAAGCTGATATAGTCAGTTGCCTGGAAAAGAAGAAGTAAGACTGACAAGATAAGCAAGAAATTCTCAAGATGGTTTGTTTTTAATGGCATCAGTTGTGATTCCAGCTATTCGGCATGCTTGTTTTGACAGAAGCATCCAGCCTCATGATAAGACCATAAGATATAGGAGCAGAATTAGGCCATTCTGGCCATTGAGTTGGCTCCACCGTTCAATCATGGCTGAGAATCATCCCCATTTTCCTGCCTTCTCCCCGTAACCCTCGATCTCCTTATTAATCAAGAACCTATCTCTGTTTTAAAGACCCTCAATGGCCTGGCCTCCACAGCCCTCTGTGGCAATGAGTTCCACAGATTCACTACCCTCTGGCTGAAGAAATTCCTTCTCATCTCAGTTTTAAAGGAGCGTCCCTTCACACTGAGGTTGTGTCCTCGAGTTCTAGTCTCTCCCACTAGTGGAAACATCTTCTCCACATCCACTCTATCTAGGCCTCTCAGTATCCTGTAAGTTTCAATTAGATCCCCCCCTCATAGAACATAGAACATAACAGCGCAGAACAGGCCCTTCGGCCCACGATGTTGCGCCGACCAGTTACAAAACAATGACCCACTAGCCTAAACCAATCCCTTTTCATCCATAAACCTATCCACAGATCTTTTAAACACCCCCAAACTAGGTGCATTTACAACTGCAGCTGGCAGGGCATTCCAGTCCCTCACCACCCTCTGGGTAAAGAACCTACCCCTGACATCTGTCCTATAACTACCCCCCCTTAATTTAAAATCGTGCCCCCTCGTGCTAGCTTTCTCCATCCTAGGAAAAAGGCTATCACTATCTACCCTGTCTAAACCTCTAATCATCTTATATGTTTCAATGAGATCCCCTCTTAGCCGCCTTCTTTCCAGCGAAAACAACCCCAAATCTCTCAATCTCTCCTCATAGGATCTCCCCTCCATACCAGGCAACATCCTGGTAAACCTCCTCTGCACCCTCTCCAAAGCCTCTACATCCTTCCTTCCCCTCATCCTTCTGAGTACAGACTCTTCAACTACTCCTCATATGACAAACCCTTAACTCTTGGGATCATTCTTGTGAACTTCTTCCGGACCCCCTCCAAGGCTAGCACGTCCTTCCTTAGGTATGGGTCCCAAAACTGCTCACAATATTCCAAATGGGGTCTGACCAGAGTCTATGCAGCCTCAGGAGTACTCTTGCATTCTAGCCCTCCAGAAATGAACGCTAGATTGAATTTGCCTTCCTAACTGCCAACTGAACCTGATGTGAAGGACTCAGATGGCGACACTCCTGGGAACACCTTCCCCTGGAGGTTCCCCACCAAGAGGGTGGTGAGCGTCTGGAACCGGCAGCCAGAGGTGGTAGTAGCGGCAATTTTGTCTCCCCAACAGCACTGTGGTTGTACCTACACCACACAGATTGCTGTGAGTCAAGAAGACAGCTCCCCAGCAACTCCTCGAGGGCAATTAGGAATGGGAAATAAATGCTGGCCTAGCCAACCAGGTCCACATCTTGTGAATAAAGTACAAAGCAGGGGAAATAATTTCACATTTCATAAAGGAATTGAGAAGGAGAACACTTACAGGGCTGTGGGTAAAAAGCAGAGCGAGTGAGGTGAATTGAATGGGTTTTTCTAACAGCTGTCACTGGTACGCCATGCCAAATGACCTCCTTCTGTGCTGCAATAGTCTGAGAAACATTTATTTTACGAAATATTCAGAAGCAGTTGTGCCAATTGTGGTCTCTACGTGGGTTGAGTAACACCCGTTGCTGGAGAGAAAATCTTTATTTGAATTATAAGGAGAAGTTGGATAGACTGGGTCTTTTTTTCCTGGAGCGTTGGAGATTTAGGGGTAATCGTATAGAGATCTCTAAAATAATGAGGGGCATAGATCAGCTTGAGAGTCAATGTCTTTTCCCAAAGGTGGGGGAGTTAAAACTAGAGGGCATAGGTTTAAGGTGAGAGAGGAGAGATACAGAAGTGTCCAGAGGGGCAATTTTTTCACACAGAGGATGGTGAGTGTCTGGAACAAGCTGCCAGAGGTAGTAGTAGAAGCGGGTACAATTTTGTCTTTTAAAAAAACAGTTACATGGGTAAGATGGGTACAGAGGGATATGGGCCAAATGCAGGCAAATGGGACCAGCTTAGTGATTAAAACTGGACAGCATGGACAAGTTGGGCTGAAGAGCCTATTCATAAGAACATAAGAACATAAGAAATAGGAGCAGGAGTAGGCCATCTGGCCCTTCGAGCCTGCCCCGCCATTCAATAAGATCATGGCTGATCTGTCGTGACTCAGCTCCACCTTCCCGCCCTCTCCCCATAACCCTTAATCCCTTCTCTTATCAAAAACCCATCAACCCGTTCCTTAAAAATATTTAGCGAGGCAGCCTCCACCACTTCAACGGGCAGAGAATTCCAGAGATTCACCACCCTTTGAGTGAAGAAGTTCCTCCTCAACTCTGTTCTAAACCGCCCCCCCTTTATCTTGAGGCTGTGCCCCCTAGTCCTACTGTCTTTTTTGAGCGGGAACAGTCTCTCCACCTCTATCCTATCCATCCCATTCATCATCTTATACGTCTCAATGAGATCTCCCCTCATTCTTCTAAACTCTAACGAGTACAAGCCTAGTTTATTCAGCCTCTCCTCATAGCTCAATCCCCTCAACTCCGGTATCAGCCGAGTAAACCTCCTCTGCACTCCCTCCAGGGCCAAAACATCCTTGCGCAGGTGCGGCGCCCAAAACTGCACACAGTACTCCAGCTGCGGCCTCACCAATGCCCTATACAGCTGCATTCCTATGCTGTAAACCTCTATGGCTGTATGCGTGACTGCTGGAAGGTGCTACTTCATACTACATACCTCGAATGGTGCCAGGGAATGATACGAGGAAACTCCGGTTATTGTTACATTGGTGGTTGACTGGCCAACATTGATAAATTTAACTTGGCTCTGGTCACCAGTAGGGAAGTTCGGAAGACTTTTCTGTAAGAGAAAGAGAGAAATTGCAGCTAGGAAACACAGCAACTGAGACAGACACATTTACAGATGAACATTAGTTTCTCCCACAACATCGATTGCAACAATAGGGTGCAACTGGACTCTTGTTTTAACACCTCAATAGCTAAAAGGAAAGCTTCCTTTAAAGGTGCCACAATGAGATCTCTGGCACAAATTTCAAAATTATCATTCTAGACTTCATTCAAAGACAGAAGGAGGTAATTCAACCCATTGTATCTATGCTAGCTCTCTGCAGAGCAATCCAATCAGACCTATTGCCCTGCTCTATCTCCAAAGTCCTAAAGTACCCATTCAACTTCCTTTTGAGATTGTGAAGCAGCTATGTTTAAGAAATAAATCGGACCTGTGCACAACTAGAGATCTATAAAGACTTTTCCTTTAATCCACAAGGGTAGAATGGCTCCCTTCTATGATGTAATTTCAAGGAAATTATTTCATTGGGATTCAGGATACATAGTTTTACAGTGAGGAAACGGCAAGTTTAGGTGACATGGGCAAGATTGTTTGTAAGGAGGATAGGGGGAAAACAAAATTAAAGTTTATTTATTCATCAAAAGTAAGGCTCACGTTAGTTACTGCACTTACCGTGAAAATCCCCTTGTTGCCACACCCAGGTGCCTGTTTGGGTACACTGAGGCCATACTTAGCATGGTCAATGCACCTAACCAACACATTTGTTAGATTGTGCAGAGCAGCTGGATGAAACACCCATGCAGACTCAGGGAGAACATACAAACTCCACAATAACCCAAGCTGGGAATCGAACCTGGGTACCTGGAGCTGTGGGGCAGCACTGCTAACCAGTGTGCCACCATGCCAGCCCTGCGTAAAAGGTTAGTTTATATTCTGCTCAGCTTTGACCTAATCTAATTTTGAAGAATGGTCTGTTCTCTTAAGGGAAGTAAAATAACTGCACAAATAGAATGGCCTAATATTAGGGATTATTAAAAAAAATGAAGGGTTATGATCTTGTATGAAGAGACAGGAAAGGCTGGGCTTTTTTCCCCTTTTAGCAGACAAGGTTAAGGGGACAGAGGGCCAAATTTTACTGGCACATCCGGCCGAGGTCCACATGATCCCACTCGAGGCTAAAGGAGAATGCCTTGCCTGCCCCCAGAATCAGGGTGGGTGTGCTGGTAAAATTCTGGCTAAAGAGTCAGAGACCAGATGACACTATTTGTTTTGTTCCTCTCTTCACAGACGCTGCTGGACCTGCTGAGCATTCCCACTGGGGTGACACAGTGGTTAACACTGTTACCTCACAGCACCAGGGACCCGAATTTGATTCCTGGTTTGGGTCACTGTCTGTGCATGTTCCCCCCGTGTCTGCGTGGGTTTCCTCCGGGTGCTCTGGCTTCCTCCCACAGTCTGAAAACGTGCAGGTTAGGGTGCATTGGCCGTGGTAAATTTTCCCCCCAGTGTACCCGAGCAGGTGCTGGAGTGTAATGACTAGGGGATTTTCACAGTAACTTCACTGCAGTGTTACTGTAAGCCTACTAATGACGTTAATAAATGAATGAACTTTAAACTTTCTGTTTTTATTTCAGATTTCCAGCATCTACTGGGCAGTACTTTGGACTTAACTGAAGAGGAAATTTAATTGAGGGATTCAAAATGCATGAATGCATTTGACATGTTCCGGTAAGCAGAAGAACACAGACTTAACATAATTGTCAGAAGAGGGGGAGAGATGAGAGATGAGAGGATTTGTTCTTACACAGCGAGTTGGGCTGTCTGCAGGGTGGCAGACTTAACAGCAACTTTCAAAAGGAAATTAGGTAAAAATGTGAGGGGGGGGGGCTTCAACCTGCAGGGATTGCAGGCAAATTAGACTAATTGGACAATTGTTTCAAAGAGCCAGCACAGGTACAATGGACTGAATGGTCCTATGCTGTATCATTCAATGGTTGTATGACATGCGTGCATTTTAATGATCATTCACGTCTTAGCTTACAGAACAAACAAGAGTTATTAGCACATCCACACCATGCTGCGATTTACTTCAAACATCATACAAGACAGACCAAAGAGCAGACTCTCACCGCTCTGCTCCTGAGTCACGTCTAATACATGAATACATGGGTGGAAGGTAGGACACAAGTGATCTTTAGTCCTTAGCCCCTATTCAGTTCCTGAATAACACTGTATCCAAACTTCCTTAGTGTCTTCCCAGATGTGTGTAAACTCTTGGCAAATGGATAATAAACAAATGGCCAGGAAGAAACCTCGCTGTTCATGATGGCTGAAACATTGTGACGAGATATTTCCCAGGAGAGGCAAAAACAGGGGAAAAAATATCCCGAGCCTGTGGGTTTTTACACAGAGGTTTCCTCCTGTACAGTGGTTCCTGTTCTCCTGTCTGCTGCTCTCCTCAATGCTGCATTTTCCTGGATGAACAAAATGTCCAACTCGAGTTGGACGTTACCCAGGAGGGATCATCATGTGACCTGAGCCTCCAATGGCCCCACCACTGCATATTTGCAATTGGTTACCCAACAGGTCCATCCTCCCAGGACCCCGCCTTCTGACCTTAATCAGAAGACATACAGACTCTTGGTTACCCAACTGGATAACTCTTCACCATCATTTTTTCTCTCCCCCACCTCCAATAATTTTATAACCAGTAAACAAAAATGTTCAAAATGAATAAAAAGCAGTTGTTAAAATGTTTATCCATAAATGTATTCTTTCATGGGATGAGAGTTCCACTGGCTAGACCCACATTTATTGCTCATCTCTAATTGCTCTTGAGAACATAGAACATAGAACATTACAGCGCAGAACAGGCCCTTCGGCCCACGATGTTGCGCCGACCAGTTACAAAACAATGACCCACTAGCCTAAACCAATCCCTTTTCATCCATAAACCTATCCACAGATCTCTTAAACGCCCCCAAACTAGGTGCATTTACAACTGCAGCTGGCCGGGCATTCCAGTCCCTCACCACCCTCTGGGTAAAGAACCTACCCCTGACATCTGTCCTATAACTACCCCCCCTTAATTTAAAATCGTGCCCCCTCGTGCTAGCTTTCTCCATCCTAGGAAAAAGGCTATCACTATCTACCCTGTCTAAACCTCTAATCATCTTATATGTTTCAATGAGATCCCCTCTTAGCTGCCTTCTTTCCAGCGAAAACAACCCCAAATCTCTCAGTCTCTCCTCATAGGATCTCCCCTCCATACCAGACAACATCCTGGTAAACCTCCTCTACACCCTCTCCAAAGCCTCTACATCCTTCCTGTAATGCGGGGACCAGAACTGCACACAAAACTCCAAGTGTGGCCGCACCAGAGTTGTGTACAGTTGCATCATGACGTTGCGACTCCTAAATTCAATTCCCCTACCAATAAACGCCAAGACTCCGTATGCCTTCTTAACAACCTTATCTACTTGATTCCCAACTTTCAGGGATCTATGTACACATACACCTAGATCCCTCTGCTCCTCCACACTATTCAAAGTCCTCCCGTTAGCCCTATACTCAACACATCTGTTATTCCTACCGAAATGAATTACCTCACACTTCTCCACATTAAACTCCATCCGCCACCTCTCAGCCCAGCTCTGCAACCTTTCTAAGTCATCCTGCAAACTATGACACCCTTCCTCACAATCTACCACACCTCCGACTTTGGTGTCATCAGCAAACTTACTAATCCACCCAACTATACCCTCATCCAGATCATTAATAAAAATTACAAACAGCAGTGGCCCCAAAACAGATCCCTGAGGCACACCACTTGTAACCGAACTCCATGACAAATATTTCCCATCAACCACCACTCTCTGTCTCCTATCTGCTAGCCAGTTCCTGATCCAATTACCTAGATCACCCCCAATCCCATACATCTGCATTTTCTGCAGAAGCCTACCATGGTGAACCTTATCAAACGCCTTGCTAAAATCCATATACACCACATCAACTGCCTTACCCCTATCCACCTCTTTGGTCACTTTCTCAAAGAACTCGATAAGGTTAGTAAGGCATGACCTACCCGCTACAAAACCATGCTGACTGTCCCTAATCAACTCATTACTTTCCAAATAACTGTAAATCCTGTCTCTAATAATCCTTTCCAAAACCTTACCCACCACAGAAGTAAGACTCACCGGTCTATAATTCCCAGGGAAGTCCCTTCTACCCTTCTTAAACAATGGGACAACATTTGCTGTCCTCCAATCTTCTGGTACTATACCAGAGACTAACGACGACCTGAAGATCAGAGCCAGAGGCTCCGCAATCACCCCTCTTGCCTCCCAAAGAATCCTAGGGTAAATCCCATCTCGACCAGGGGACTTATCTATTTTCAATCCCTCTAAAATATCCAGCACATCCCCCGTATCAACTGCAATACTATCTATTTTACACCCCTGCACCCCAGTGTCCTCCTCAGTTACATTCCTGTCCCCTTGCGTGAACACCGAAGAGAAGTATTGGTTCAACGCCTCTCCAATCTCCTCCGGTTCCACACACAACTTCCCTCTACTGTCTGTAACTGGCCCTAATCTTGTCCTAACCAACCTTCTGTTCTTGACATACCTGTAAAACGCCTTAGGGTTCTCCTTAATCCTATCAGCCAAAATCATCTCATGTCCTCTTTTAGCCCTTCTTAACTCCCTCTTCAACTCCCTCCTAGCCAATCTAAAACTTTCTAATGCACTACCTGAGCCCTCAAGCCTCATCCGGTGGCAGTGAGACACCCTCTTCAGCCACTGCAATTCCTATGGTCTAAGTACACCCACAGTGCTGTTCGGGAGGGAGTTCAGGATTTTACCCAATGATAGTGAAGGAATCGCAATATATTTCCAAGTCAGGATGGTGTATGGCCTGGAGGAGATCTTGCAGGTGGTGGTATTCCCTGGCATTGACTGTCCTTCTAGTTGGTAGAGGTTGTTGTTTTGGAAGATGCTGCTGAAGGAGCCTTGTTTTCCATGTTGCAGTGAGTCTTGTAGACGGCATGCCCTGCTTCCACTGTGCATCAGCTGTCGAGGGAATGGGTGCTTGAGGTGGTGTATGGGGTGCCAATCAAGGGGGACTGCTTTGTCCTGGATGGTGTTGAGCTTCTTGAGTGTCGATGGAGCTGAACTCACCCAGACAACTGGGGAGTATTCCATCACACTCCTGACTTATGCCTTATAGATGGTGGACAGGCTTTGGGGAGTCAGGGGGAGGTGGGTTACTGCCATAGGATTCCTAGCCCCTGACCTACTTGTGTAGCCGCTGTAGTTATTTGGCTGGGTCCAATTCAAGTCCTGGCAATTTCCTCGATGTTAATTAAGAAATCTCAAAGATTCCACATTAATCCTGTCTAGTTGGCAACTCACTGGCAATGTCTGCCACAGGACTGACTTGTTCACTTTTGGATCCTGGCAGGAAACTTGGAGTCTGAGATTGTCGTGTATCTTTGCTCCCTGAGATCGTCGAGAGAGGTTTATTGGCCCCTTGATAGTCTGAAACTGAGAAGAACTGGAACCCAGCCCAACTGTTCTGGAAGTTACCGTTCCAATTCCAATATTGTGGTACTCACATCAATTTCTATTTGCACCAAAGCAGCAGCAATAAATGCTAAAGCAGCAAGAAACATCCCGACAGTCATCTTCCTCAGGGGTCTGAAAACAAATCAAACAAAATGAAATGTGACATCAAACTTTACAGTGATGGAAACATTGTCCATTATGGTGTTTCCACGTGCTAACCATGACAGACTCTGTCAAGGCTTCAGGGTAAATTTTCCAGTCGTAATGGGCAGGGTGGACAATTTGTTGGACCATCGACAGGTCAGTTGATCGCGACCTCTGGTCTCTGGGTGGGCAGGACTGGAAAATCCTGCCCAATCATCTGCCTCTTCTTAACTCAACTGTAATTGTATTTACTCTCTTTTAGCGGAGCAGATTCAATGGGCTGAATGGCCTAATCCTGCTCCGATGTCTTATGGTCTGTGGTCTTTTTAGAATATTTTCCTGGACATTTGAGATGTCCAGTGCTTGTGAAAAGTGCAACATGAATGCAAGCCTTTCTTTTTTTTAAAATGTCCATGTTAACTGCTTAAATATCAGTGGTTTGGGTAAAGTTTGATCCATTGTGTGTTAAGTTTTGGGAACTAATATTAAATGAAAGGTCACATGATGGTGGTCACTCAGGTTATACAAGGTCAAAAAAAAGATATTAAGCAACATTGGCAGTAACAATGTGAAAAATCATCCTTCTAAAAGCCTGTATAAAGGGAGTACTTCAACTTATTTCCTCATTCTGACTGCGTCAGTGTGACACCAGTGTTTAGTGTGGTGAGTATTTACAAATTGGACATAATAGTATGCATGATTTCAGGAAACTTGTATTTTTCCCAGCCAATGCAATCAAATGCTTAAAATGGAAATTCTATTGAAACAAAGATCTCTCTATACATTATATGGATTGTGTTCACATTGCACATTGCACTAGTGCAAGTGAATTGGTAGGTTAAGATTAATGCACACACACACCCATCCACTCACCCACCCACACACATACACGCACACACACACACACACTTGCAACATGCACATCCACTCACACACACACGCAAAGTGGTTCCACACACAGGGCAACAGTCCCTGTGTAATGGATCTTCTTACCAGTCAGTGTCAAACGACAACACCTTGCATTAATTGAGCATTTGGGGTGGCACAGTGGTTAGTTCTGTTGCTTCACAACGCCAGGGACCCGGGTTCAATTCTGACCTCGGGTGTGGAGTTTGCACATTGTCCCCGTATCCGCGAGAGTTTCCTCTGGGTGTTCAGGTTTCCTCCCACAGTCCAAAGATGTGTGGTTTATGTTGATTGGCCATACTAAACTGTCCCTTAGTGTCACGGGATTAGGGGGTTAATATGTTAGAGGAATAGGGCCTGAGTGGAATTGTGGTTAGTGTAAACTCGATGGGCCAAGAGGCCTCCTTCTGTGCTGTAGGGATTCTATTAATCTAAGATGCTTCACTGGGGAATTAATAGAAAAAATTTGGCACTAAGCTATATGAGGAGATAATAGGTTTGGAGGAGTGTCTTAAAGGAAGAGGGGGAGATATAGAGGGGCAGCAAAATTTAGGGAGGGAATTCCAGAACTGTGGCCCCTACAGCTAAGGGCACAGCCATCTATGGGTGGAGGGGTTAAAATTGGGAATTCTAAAGGCAAAGACCGGAATCGGAGGTTGCAGAGATCTTGGAGGGTTATGGGGCTGAATGAGGTCACAGAGGTAGGGAGGGGTGAGGCCATGGAGGGATTTGAACACAAGGCTGAGCCTTGACAGTCTTGCAGTCACCAGGAGTTTTAAAGTTTATTTATTAGTCACAAATAGGCTTACATTAACACTGCAATGAAGCTACTGTGAAAATCTCCGAGTCGCCACAGCCCGGTGCCTGTTCGGGTAACACTGAGGGAGAATTTAGCATGGCCAATGCACCCTAACCAGCACGTCTTTCAGACTGTGGGAAAGAAGTAATAAGGTTTTGGAGGCAGATGTCCCTTCATCAAGACTCCTTTATTCTATAAACTATAAACAGCAGTATACTGTGTGCTATCAATTAGCAGCCTATCTCCAGGGCGGGGGGGGGGGAGTTCATACTCCAATAGGCCAACTTCAATGGCCTAATTGAAGATATAAAAAGGGGTTATACAAATGGCCAGAATTCATAGAATCCCTACAGTGCAGAAGGAGACCATTCGGCCCATCAAGTCTGCACCGACGACAATCCCACCAGGTTCTATTCCCGTAACCCCTCATATTTATCCTGCTAATCCCCTGACAGTAAGAGCTAATTTGGCCTGGCCAATCAACCTAATCCGCACATCTTTGGACTGCGGGAGGAAACCACAGCGCCCGGAGGAAACCCACACAGGCCTGGGGAGAATTGGAGGAGCAGAGGAATCTCGGAGGATCTTGGGTGGAGGAGGGTGGGGGTGGGGGAGGAGGGAGGGAGAGCAAATCGGCAACTCCATTATTGGAGTTTGGGCCAACGGATCCAGCATCCACAGATCCCAGTTTGGTTTGTGCCCTCATACTGGACCACTCCGGTTAGCTGAAGCAGAATCCTGAAAGGCCTATCGGTTCTGGGGGGAGCTTCATACTCACGTAAAGTTTACTTTGCATTTCGCAATCAATGGATAAACGACAACATCGACAACTGGAACCATGATCAGGATCAGGATTGGGTTGACTGTCTGCACAAAGGTCAGAAGCACAAAGTCAATCAGTTTGTGAGTCAGGAGAAGCAGCGACTTCATCACGAGGAATTATTTCAAATTTCAAAACTAAATGACATACCTGCATCTGATCGGGCTGAATGTCGAGGCCTCCCTAAAGATAAAGAGATATTCGATTATAAGTATCAGTCCAGTAAAGACAAAATTAAATGTAAGTTGCGTAATGCTAAAGTTTTAATTAATATCTTACAAAATTTCCATTCATTCTGGTAGCTTGAAAGGTCCATCTTGACCCCTGTAAGGAAATCCACAATCGTTAAAGATCACACTGTTTGACCGCGGAACGTATATTAATTAGTTAAATTATATGCAGACACGTAAGCACAAATTGAGACACCCAGTGCCCTTCTGAGGGAGTGCCGGACTCTCAGAGGTGAGGCACGGTGGCACAGTGGTTAGCACTGCTGCCTCACAGCACCCAGGGACCCGGGTTCAATTCCCAGCGTGGGTGACTGTGTGGAGTCTGCATTTTCTTCCCGTGTCTGCACGGGTTTCTTCCGGGCGCTCCGGTTTCCTCCCAAACTGCAAAGGTGTGTGGGTTAGGCGGACAATTGCCCCTTAGTAAGAAGTCTCACAACACCAGGTTAAAGTCCAACAAGTTTATTTGATCGTAAACCCACAAGATTTTGGGGTTTGCCCCTTTGTGTTGTGAGACTTCTTACTGTGTTTACCCCAGTCCAACGCCGGCATCTCCACATCACTGCCCCTTAGTTTCAGGGGGATTAGCAGAGTATATACGTGGGGTTACGGAGATAGGGCCCGGGTGAGATTGTGGTTGGTAGAGACTTGATGGGCCTAATTGCCTCTTTCTGCACTGCAGCGATTCTATGAGATGCCATCCAGTAGATGAGATACTAAACAAAAGTTTTCCCTCTGTAGTGGACATGATTGATCTCATGGCACTGTTTCTGCAGGCTCAGAGATGACTCATAGATGATGTGTCGCTCCCCTGGTGCCAGGATCAAGGATGTCACTGTTTGGATGCAGAGCACCTGATGGGGGAGGGTGAACTGGCAATAGTCATGGTCCACATTGGGCAGAAAGGGGGACATGTTCCTCCAGTCAGAATTTAGGGAACTGGCAGAAAATTGGCAAGAAGGATCTGAAAAGTAGTATTCTCTGGACTATTCCAGGTACCATGTGTGAGAAATAGGAGGATGAAGCAGATGAATGAATGCAAGCTGGAAAGGTGTTGGCAGGAGAGAGGCTATAGATTCCTGGCACATTGGAACCTCCTCTTGGGGGGATAAGACCTGTACAGGTTGGAGGAGTTGCATTTGGAAAGAGCTTGACCTGAGTTCCTTTTGCAATTTGCTGGAATCCTTGGATAGTGTTCAAACTACCTCAGCAGGCATCTGGCAACCAGGTGATAGTGTCAGAGAGGAATACCAAGGGGCAGACAATACCAGGAGGAATAGATAGCATCAGAGCAGGGAATATTAAGTTACTCAATGGATTCAGAGCAAGGGAGCAAGTAATAAAGTTCAAATTAGGGTTACTGGTATGTGTGTGGGACGCACGTGTACGTAAAGTTGGTGAGTGACACATGCCGAGTGCAGTGTGGAGATATGGTGTTGTTGCTATAACAGAAATCTACTCAAAGGGTGTTAAATATTCTGGAATTAGGAAAGCTAGGGATGGAGAGAGGCTATCCCAGAGTAGGTCAAGGGTAGATACTATTTGGTTAGAGATAGGGAACAAAAAAGATGCATTGCTCAGTGTAATCTATAAGCCACCAACTAGTGGAAAAGATATAAGGAGACAAATTTGCAAAGAATTTACAATGAGGTGCAAGAATTACAGAGATGGATTTGAGAAAACCCTGCCCTAATTCCCCAAAACAAGAGATTCTGCATCTAAAAGTTTGTGCAGTGTAAATCTCCAAGAACGGATCCCAGAATACTCTCCTATTTCTCACACTACGTCATCTTTAATGCAATATAGTAACAACAGTCAGCATTATTATACAACCCTTGCATCACATGGCATTTCACAGGAGTAATGACCAAATAAAATTTGAAATCAAGCCACATGGGAGATATTAAGGCAGGTGATGAAAAGCTTGGTGGAAGAAGAAGGAGAGGCAGTGACGTGGTGATATTGTCTCTGGGCTAGTCATTAAGAGACCCAGGTTAAAGCTCTGGGTTCCAAGTTTGAAACCTATCAAAGTAGAATGAGAAATTTGAATTTAATAAAGAAAAATCTGGAATTAAAAGTCTAAGGTTGACCATGAAACTGTTGTCAATTGTCATAAAAACCCATCTGGTTCAATAATGCCTTTTAGGGAAGGAAATCTGCTGTCCTTACCCAGTCTGGCCTACACGTGACTCCAGAGCCACAGCAATGTGGTTACTCTTAAATGTCCTCAGGGCTGGGCACTAAATGTTGAACGGCCAGTAATACCCACATCCAATGACAAATGAAAAAAATGTTTTATAGAACATCCTAAAAGTGGAGAAAGGTGAAGATGTTTATGGAGGAGCCTGGGTAATTGATGGAAAGGCCTCCAATGATAGAGTGATGAATATTGGTGATGTGCAAGAGAGTGGAATTGTAGAACTCTCCGAGGATTTTAGGGCTGGACGAGGTTATATTGGGGTGAGGTGATGGAGGAATTTGAAAACAAGAATGAGACCTCATTGGACCAAGATTCAGCGCAGGCCAGCAAGGGTGATGGGTAAAGAGGGCTTGGTCAGAATTAGGATGAGTATATTCACTCTATTCGATGGTGTCTTGTGCCATTGACCCATTCCTCAGCCAAGAGTCCACAATGACAGAATTGAGGGGGAGAAAATTGGTGCAGGAAGCAAATTTATAGATAATCTTTGCTTTAGTTGGTTTTCTATCAACTGCTCATTTTTCATGGGTAACCGAAGTTGGAAATGTTTATTTCTTACCTGTTGGTCAAATAAAGCCCAGAACATGGGCAGTGGGAGATATAGGAAGAGCACTTTCAGCACCATCTTGACCTGAGCGATCAATTGTTCCTAAAACAGTTGATAAAGAGAATAAGTGTGAAAACAAGGTAAATTGGTTCCTGTCTGATCTGTGTACTTCCCAAGATGTCGTAAGACTTTGCCTGTTGACTATTGAGCTTGGTGGCATCAAAGCCTTCACAATAAGCAGGAGCTAAAGCTGAACACAACCTTTATGACAATGCCAAACTCACTGATCTAAAAGCAGTACTCCAGCTTAACCAGAAAGGACTGCCCATGCAACGCGTCTGTTATTGATTTTAACAGTCTTACATGACTGCCAACATGTGTAGGTGGCACAGTGGTGAGCACTGCTGCCTCACAGCATCAGGGTCCCGGGTTCAGTTCCCAGCTTGGGTCACTCTCTGTGCGGAGTCTGCACATTCCCTCTGTGTCTGCATGGGTTTCCTCTGGATGCTCTGGTTTCCTCCCATAGTCCGAAAGACATGCTGGTTAGGGTGCATTGGCCGTGCTAAATTCTCCCTCACTGTACCTGAACAGGTACTGGAGTGTGACGGCTGAGGGATTTTCACTGTAACTTCATTGCAGTGTTAATGTAAGCCTACTTGTGACATTAATAAATAAACTTTATTTTTGTTAGTTTAAATTGCAGAATCTCTCAGAAATCAAACCTGAAGCTGGTGGAAGTAATGACTAAGGCATTTCAAATTTAGCATTTTATATAAACAAAATGGACAAAATTAAAGAGCAGAAAGAGTCAACTGGGCCAGCAGCGCTGTTCCACATACTGAGCAACGAGTTTGCACATTCTCCCCATGTCTGTGTGGGTTTCCTCCGGGTGCTCTGGTTTCCTCCCACACTTCCAAAGATGTGCAGGTTAGATTGATTGGCCGTGCTAAATTGACCATAGTGCTAGGGGTTCAGCAGGGTAAATATGTGGGTTTACGCAAATAAAGGCTGGTTGGGATTGTGGTTGGTGCAGACTCGAAGGCCCGAATGGCCTCCTTCTACACTATGGGGATTCTATGATTTTATGTTAACCACAACTACTTTAGGAGTTTCAATGCGCCAGCGCCCTCAGATTTAGCAGAACTGAAATAATACATGATGTTGCCCCTTTAAATCATTTAAAGCATCAACATGTATAGTTATTAAACTGTAGCTTAAACATTGTGCTCAGTTCCAGTTAAGAAAGTATGTCAAGGTCTTGGAGAGGGTGTGAAAGAGATGAGGCACTTTAGTCTAAAAGAAGCTGGGATTGTTCTCCTTAGAGTAAATAAAAATAAGGGAAGATTGAATGAAGGTGTTGGAAATAAAGGGAGGTGTTGATGGAGTGGATACGGTGAAACTATTTCTATTGGTTACACATTGCTGCCGTTTGTAGCTACTCTTATCTTGTACCATCCTCACACATCCAATGTAACTCATCTGTAGTCGCTCTGTGACATCCACCATCCAACTACCCCTGGATCTAGTCCTCCTTCAACTGCCCTCCATCTTACCCTCTAGAGATATCTCTGTCGCTTTTTAGGTCTGATCAAACTGATAATCTGATCCCAGGCCTGGAGGTGGCACTGTCCACAGTGAACTGGGTGGATAACAGGGCCTGAAGAGGGAGAACTATCTGACATATCAGGGAGAGGGCTTGAATTTGATGCCTCCATGGGGTTTGGATGGGAGTTCCACATTGCCAGATCATTATGTTCACCCAACCCCCGGTGAACACAGGAAAAGTGGATCAATCTGGATCCAGGTGTCAGGTTCCCCCGAAAAACTAGGATCACCATGTCCGGTTCAATGTCCACAGGATTGGAACAAAAGAACCTTCATGGTGATGGGTTAGCTACACAAAGAACTAATTGAGCCCTAGTCTTGTGTGGCACAGTGGTCAGCGCTACTGCCTCACAGCACCAGGGACCGGGGTTCAATTCCAGCTTTGGGTGTGCGGAGTTTGCACATTCTCCCCGTATCTGCGTGGGTTTCCTCTGGGTGCTCCGGTTTCCTACCACACTCCAAAGATGTGTGGGTTAGGTGGATGTGCCGTGCTAAATTGCCCCTTAGTGTCCCAAGGTGTGTGGGTTTAAGGGGATTAGCGGGGTAAATGCATGGGGATAGGGCAAGGAAGAGCCCCAGGGCAACATGATCTGTTGAAGAGTCAGTGCAGGCTCGATGGGTCGAATGGTCTCCTTCTGCACTGTAGGGATTCTAATGTGTTTGAAAACAAAGGTAAGTTTAGAGCCACTATAAACATTTATCCCAGTGCAGAGAATACTGATTGGGTATTACCCTATAACTCAGCGATGGGCAAAGATAGAACTCTCCTGTATGACCACAGCAAAGATGGACACTGCCATTTGACTGGACGGACACAAATGTAATGTAATTCTCAAAATAAGCAGAGAAGAGAAGAGACTTTTTTTAATGCAGAGTTATTGGGATCTGAAATGCACTGCCTGAAAGGACGGCAGTGTAATAAATCCTGAGGCAGAAGTCCCGTCACTAAAATTCCTTTACTTACAAGATCCAACAACAGGATGGAGTGCTGTCAGTGTGTCGTCTCCATCCGGAGTGCCAGAGGAACCGACACACCCGTTTACGGGCAGAGCATGGAACTCCCTGATTGGACCGTCAATTTGGTCCTTAATCAGGGAGTTCCTATTCAAGTAGGCCAGCCTCAAATATCTGATTAAAATCATTGCAGGTGGAAGCAGATTTAATAAGAGTTTTCAAAAAGGAATTGGATAAATATTTGACGGTGAAAGTATTTGTAAGATTATGAGTTAAGAGAGTTGTGTACGCTCGGTGGTCTGATTCTATGATCAGGAGAAACTATGGAAGAAAAACTCAACCGACAAACTCACATCGTATTTCTCTGAAGCCCAGTCCATGAAGTGTTCCCGTCTGGAATATTGCTGACTACGATGCTTGAATCTGTTTTTGATCGCAAACTGTTGAAAAGAAACCAATAATTGGTAAATATTATTGACAATATCATGTAGGATTGCAGTAGATGCCAAGGAAAAGCTAACAAATTCACATCTAGCACTTAATCATACCTAACCCACACCAAGAGAATGCTGTTAATGGGAGGGAGGGGAACACGGTAAGTCCACATGTCTTTGGTGAGACATGGGTTGACGTATTTAGTGATCTCACGTGCTGAATTTCCAATCCCAGTTTTCCTCCATGTTTGGGATTGGGAATTCAAAGGAATATGTGGGATGTCTCCAGACATTGAGGATAAACTGCTCACCCAAAGTCCTACCTCTGGAGACTCCTACTTTAAACGCAGAGAATTTTGCATTTTTTGAGTCCAGGAACAGGCCATTCTGCCGAACTGGTCTCTGAGGCTTCTGCTGTACCAGACAATGGCACTGATATGGAGCTACCCACACTTTCACAAGTTAGAGAGTAGCCAGCATTCTCTCAGTCACTGAGAAGTCTCAGACATTTGAGACCCGACGAACAAACAGAGGAAATGAAAAGTACATTTAAATAAAGGCTGATGTGACGTTTCTGGGAATTATGGCCAGAATTCTCCAGTCTCGTGGGCCTCACTGCGGCTGTCAGCGAGAACGGAGAATTTGGCGCTCAGCCGAAACTCCATTCACTGCAGCGGGGCTGGAGAATCCCAGCCGCGGGGTGAGGTCAGCGAATCCCAGCCAATATTTGAAACCCAGTGTGCAAGGATGGAGGATCTGGTTCCTAAGGGAGCCAGTCTACTTGTAAAATTATCATTTTCAAGAGGATAGCAGCATGTTATATACTGTTTTGTATTACACTAATTATTCAAAGGCTTAGACCAATGATCAAAAGACACGAGTTCTCCCACCAATATAGCGGGGGATTTTAAATTCAGTTAATTAACTAAACGTGGGATTATAAAAAGTTACTGTTGGTAAGGGTGATTATACAACTGCCAGATTGTCGTTACAAACAGCTGACTTACTATTATCTTTTGTTTAGGGAAGTAAGTTTCTCAGTCTGCTCTACGTGTGAGTCCAGACCCTCAGCAATGTAACTTTACTGCACCCTTCAATGTCCTCACAATTAAATAACAATCATTTTTGACCACATCAGTGGCACCCACATCCAATCAATGAACTGAAAAATAATTTTGCCGCACAAACTGTAAGCACCCATATCCTCCTCAGCTGTCCACCCACCTGTCCACTCTCTAGGTTGCCACTTCAGGCCTCTCACTTACCACAATACACTTGGAAACTTTAAGCATAACGTTCCCCTGGGGAGTGGATTTCTTATACAAAGCACTTCCTCCGATAAATACAACTGAAATACATAACACGGCATGGTTATCGCTTCTGCTGGTACAAGATTAAATATATATACACCCCGGAGGAAACCCACGCAGACACGGGGAGAACATACAAACTCCACACAGACAGTCACCCAAGCCAGGAATCGAACCCAGGTCCCCGGCACTGTGAGACAGCAGTGTTAACCGTTGTGCCAGCGTGCCGTCCCCACACTCCACTTATTAATTGGCCGGCACATCCATACTGGTGTGGCAGTGCCTTCCTACGCCAGTTGGAAAGCAAATAACCCAAGTGGATGATGTTTGACTGTCAGCCAAACAGCCCTTCTCCCCTTATTTTATGTCTGGTGAAGAGGAATGTTCTAAGACAATGGGTGGGATTTTCCAGCCTCGCTCATCCCAAAACCATAAAATCCCACTTGAGGTCAGTGGATCTTTCCGTGGCCTGCTCCGATTTCCGTGGCCAACAGGGCGGTAGAATTCCGACCAATTTTTTTTTTTTAAACCCATTTTAACTCCCTGATCCGGGGTCACGCACAGCCGTGTCCTGGAGATTTCTCCAGGGTCACTGACAGCGCTGTAATGGAGATTTAATCCTCAGTTCCTGGAGACTCTGAGGTAGTTCTGGAAGGTTGGTAATCCCTAAATTTCCAAGAGCTGGCACAGAGGCGAGAGAATGAATAACCTCTTTCTGTGCCGTGCTACTCTACAATTTGAAATGAGCAGATTCTAACAAAATGAAAAGAAGTGCGGTCTTTTTTTTTTGTGAATGCTCCACGTGTCTTTTCCTGGGTTTTGCTCTCCGGAGATTAATCTGTAATTCCTGCAGGCTCCAGGATAATCTGGAGGGACTGGAGGCCCCATTGCCTGCGTCACATTTCATTGAAGTGAATCAGACTGGAAATGTTAGGCCGTGTGTCCATTATTCCCTGCTAGGTGTCACCAGTGAGCAAAGGCTCCATGTGCACCACGCCTGCTATTCCCAACATGTGGAATGCAAGAACCGAAATTTTACCCAGCAGTCAAACCTCGAAGGAGCAAGCTATTTCATTGTTTCTAGAGAAGGGAGTTTGTAAGACTTACTTAAAGCAATTGCCATCAGAGCAGCAGGGACTCCAAAGGCCACAGGGTAACAAGCCTGGGGGACGTGACCACATTTTTGACCTAAAACACACAAAGTCACTCTTAGGGTTGGAGGAAAAGAATAATGAAAATAGACTGTCCCTTAAGGACTTACACGTACAGGTCATGATTGAGATGATCACAGATAATGATAAAATTAACCGTGTGTTCGACAGTGAGTAAGAGAGCCAGAGGTGTTCAATAGACTGGTCAGATGGGCAGAGAGGTAGGAAATGGAATTCAATCCGGAGAGGGGTGAGGGAACGCATTTGGGAATGTAAAACGAGGGAATACATGATAAACGGACAGAGACTGAGAAACGGAGAGGGTTACGAGGAACCTTGGAATACCAGTCCCAGATCCCTGAAGGTCACAAGACAGGCCGATGAGGTGTCCAGGAAGGTTACACAGGATACATTCCACTTATTAGCCTATTACAAGAGAAGGGGAGGGAGCTTTCGCTCAATGTATCTCACAGGAGTTAAGGTTGCAGCTCGAGCACTGAGTACAGTTCTGGTCATTTTGTTACATGTAAGCACACTAGAGTGCAGGATCAGGAGGAATGTTGGCAGGAATTTTAACTGCGAGGGAAGATTGCACCGTCTGCGATTGTTTTCTTTGAAACCCAAGAGGCTGAGAGCAGATTTAATCGAAAGGTACAAAATTACGAGGGGCCAGGATAGAGTGATAAGGAACGATTGCCATTGGTGGGGGACGTGGATTCAAAGTAATCGATAGAGGCAATGGTGAAGCAATGGGCTAGTGGTATTATTGCTAGATTATTATTCCAGAAACTCAGTGGGTGTCCTGGGGTCCCCCGGTTCGAATCCCACCATGGCAGACGGTGGAAATGGAATTCAATTAAAAAAATCTGGAATCAAGAATCTACTGATGACCCATTGTTGTAAAAACCCATCTGGTTCACTAATATCCTTTAGGGAAGGAAATCTGCCGTCCTTACCCGGTCTGGCCTACATGAGAGTCCAGAGCCACAGCAATGTGGTTGACTCTTAACTGACCTCCAAGGGCAAGTAGGGATGGGCAATAAATACTGGCCAGCCATCAACGCCCATGTCCCACGCATGAACTAAAAAAGAGGAAAACTAAGGAGAATATTTTTCACCCAGAGGGTACGGAAATCTGCAACTCACTGCCTGAAAAAATGGCAGGGGTAGGAATACTCCTTGCATTTAAAAACATACTTAGATATTCACTTGGAGTGTTGTAACCTACAGGACAATGGATCATGGGAAGCAAAATGAGGTTAGGCCAGATAATGCTTGTTTTTAACCATGATGGGCTGAATGGCCTCTTCCTGTACCATAGCTTTCCTACGTTTTTGTATTCCTACCTAACGGAACGCTGGTTTTATATCAAGGGAGCCAGAATATAAAGCGATGGAAGTTAAATTCCAGCGTCATAAATCTCGTGGGAGAGACCATCGGGAGTAACTGTGTTCAGGCCTGGGCACTGAACCTTCGACCTTGGAGGGGGTGCAGCGTAGATTTACCAGAACAATACCGGAGTTGAGAGGGCTAAATTACAAGGACAGGTTTCACAGGCTGGCCTTGTATTCCCCTGAGCATAGGGAGATTATGGGGTGATCTAATGCAGATGATTAAAGAATTTTATCGCGTTATTAGAGAGAATCAATTATTTCATCCAGTTGTGGGGGAGGGGGCAGCGGGGTGGCGCTTTCAGGGCAGTGAGTGGGGGCAAGTAGTTGTGGGTGGGTAATTCTGGAACAAGGAGGCACAACCTTAGAATCAGGACTGGAGTGAAGCACTTCTTTGCATAAAGCTTGGTGGAAATCCCCAGAAAATATCACTGAGGCTTGGGGTTCATTGAGAAAACTATAAAACTAATATTGATTGATGTTTGTTAGACCTGGATATTGAGGGTTAGGGGACCGAGATGGTTTGGTGGATATAGATTAGTCATGGTCTAACTGAGTAACACGACAGGGTCCCAGGGCTGAATGGCCACCTCCTGTTCCAAATTCCCAAGGTCAACATTGACCCATCTGATAATGCCATTGGCTGTGGTGCTGGACAAATGGACAACGATAATAATTATGTGCAGAAAATAGCAGAAATTGGGGGTGTAGATTTGCCAAGTGATTGTGATTACAGACATCAATTTTCAGAGTGATGATCAACAAAGATTTTCATTGTTTGGTTTTTTGACAACAATTTTGCAATTTATGGTTTGTCTGTGATACTAGCTCCAATGAGTGAAGCCAACTACTGCCTACCTCTCAAGATGGGAGTAATAATGGTAGAAATGAGACTTCCAGCATTGATTGACAAATAGAAAATTGAGAAGAACCTGCCCCTTTCTTTTACCTTTGGAGAGAGAAGAGAACATTGGCTTCAACAGCAGAAGCAACCAAAGGTACATTTACAGAAATTCATGTTCACGCTATAACGTGAGGACATTGTCACATCTCCCATTATCAGTTGCTGCCTGGATTTCGCTGCCAAAGTGGTGGCGAGTTTAATGTACCTCGCCATTACTGAGACACCAATCTGCCAGCATCTTGCGTGTGAGGAGGACAGTCTCCATGAGCTGTGAATCACCACAAGCCACCACTTGACTTGCTTTCCTTTGATTTTAATCGGACAGTAACAACGGCTCACCCTCAATCACGCCATGAATTCCAAACGATCGTCTGCATTAACTACTTGTTAAACTCACTGCAGAAAGGTACTTAACAGCGTAATAATGCTCTTAACAAAGAGATTTATGTTCCTGTGATGCCACTCAATCCCCCCAGCCCAGAAAACAAACAATTGAAACTGTGCAACCTCATTCCAACAGGTAGAAAATTGTTCTTAGAGATTTAGTACATAAAACATGTCTCAGATTTCCATTTTTTTCTTAACTCTCTCTTAATCCAATCTCTTCTTTCTTCTCTTAATTTCACCTTTTTGACTTTAATTCACCCAATTTCCTATTCAATCGCTCCTTTGGTTCTTTCTCAATCCTTGAATCTCAGTGGGTTTTTTTAGTCATTAATGGGACATGGGTGTTGCTGGCTAGGCCAGCATTTATTGCCCATCCCTAGTTGGGGAGGTGGTGGTGAGCTGTCTTCTCGAATCGCTGCAGTCCGTGTGCTGTGGGTTGACCCACAGTGCCGTTAGGGAGGGAATTCCAGGATTTTGACCCAACGACTGCGAAGGAATGGGGATATATTTCCAAATCAGGATGGCGAATGGCTTGGAGGGGAACTTGTGGGTGCTGGTTGCTCCATTGTATCTGCTGGAGATAGACTATTGGTCCCACTGGTCTCAAATACCCCGTTACCCTCACAGACCTGGCTAGTTCCTGGCCTTCATAGCGAAGGGGATTGAATATAAAAGTAGGGAGGTCTTGCTGCAGCTGTATAGGGCATTGGTGAGGCCACAGCTGGAGTACTGTGTGCAGTTTTGGGCGCCGCACCTGCGCAAAGATATTTTGGCCTTGGAGGGAGTGCAGAGGAGGTTTACTAGGCTGATACCGGAGTTGAGGGGGTTGAGCTATGAGGAGAGGCTGAATGAACTAGGCTTGTACTCGTTGGAGTTTAGAAGAATGAGGGGAGATCTCATTGAGACGTATAAGATGATGAATGGGATGGATAGGATAGAGGTGGAGAGACTCTTCCCGCTCAAAAAAGACAGTAGGACTAGGGGGCACAGCCTCAAGATAAAGGGGGGGTGTTTTAGAACGGAGTTGAGGAGGAACTTCTTCACTCAAAGGGTGGTGAATCTCTGGAATTCTCTGCCCGTTGAAGTGGTGGAGGCTGCCTCGCTAAATATTTTCAAGAAGCGGGTTGATGGGTTTTTGATAAGAGAGGGGATTAAGGGTTATGGGGAGAGGGCGGGAAAGTGGAACTGAGCCACGACAGATCAGCCATGATCTTATTGAATGGCGGGGCAGGCTCGAAGGGCCAGATGGCCTACTCCTGCTCCTATTTCTTATGTTCTTATGTTCTTAGTTATAGGGCAAACTGTTTTTGAGTTGTAGGGTGCAGAACCAACGAGGCATGTGTGAGATAACCACTCCAGTGAAGTCTAGACCAACCTTTCTGGGCTTGAGTAACATCTTTGCACACCCGTTTCAGGAAAAGTGTATTCCTAGCAATTTTCACGTCTGATTAAAAAATTATCCACATTTACCTGGCTGTCTTCAAACTGGTCACCACCAAAAGCTGACACACAAGGTTTAATGCCACCAGTCCCGAAAGCAATAAGAACCAGACCCAGTATTGCCAAACCGCTGGAGGAAACAAAATATCTTAATTTACAAACATTGACAGGATTTAATATCATTAGGTATTGCCCAGGATTCAATGGATAGAACCTATCCCCCTGAGCCAAATTTTATACTTTTCATTCCCAATAAGAAGTCTCACATCAGCTTAAAGTCCAAGAGGTTTATTTGGTAGTAAACGCCACAAGCTTTTGGAACGCTGTGCCGTGTGAAAGCCACACCCAAGGGTGTTGGTGTTTGTGCACCAAACAGGATAACCTGCAACATCCGTCCAAACACAGCAATGGCTGGTGGGAAGAGCGGGAGAGACTCCTGGTCAGCCACACTCGATGTGGAGCGGCGCCCCCTCAAGATATAAGCCGCTGGTGACCATCTCGTGACCTGTCCCAGCAAAACCCTCACCCCCTATGGGGGCAGAAGAGAAGTCTGCCTTGTGGGAAATGAAAACCACAGCAACTCCCCTGGTAGCGGCACATTCCACACACGCACCAACCCCAACAAGTGGGAACATCGGCTGGAATGTTACCCGGATCGGGCGAGGCTGGCAGAATGGAATTCTCTGTTGATCTCGGGTGGGGTTTCATGAGCCTCGCCTGAGCGAGGTTGTGAAATAGTGGCCATCGTCTCTATATCTACCTTGTCAAACCTTCCTTCATTTTACAGCTTAACTCCGCAGTTCCTCCACTCTCAAGAAGAGGCCCAGACTGAGCAATCTTTTTTGACAATTCTAAATGGGGGTACCATAAACATAAACACGGGTCAAGGGTGGAGGAGGAAAAGCACATTGTTAAGATGGCGGCGCGGGCTCGTTGGGCCGAAGGGCCTGTTTCCCGTGCTGCGTTGTTCTTTGTTCTAAACCCTCTGTTTAGGTTTCATTTTTGCAAATCTTTGTGGCGTATTTTCAGGCACTTCAAGATCATTATTATAACCTGGTCACCAGGAATGTACAGTGGTCTAGGTGCATTTTAACCAAATTCAAGACTCGTTTGAAATGACTTCTCTGCTTTTCAATTCTATTGCTTTCGAAATGAACTCCAGCTCTTGATTTATTCTTTACATCCTTGTATTAATGTGCATCGCTACTTTAAGCGTTACATTTTTATTGAGCAAGAGAATGTACTCACACATGAAGGTTTAAGTTATTTGGATGCCCATCACCGTCATTATCTGACATGTCTGCAACGGCACTGATTGATATCACCAACTGTCCGACTGTATAAACAATCGACAGGTAGACAATGGTTCTGTTATGAAGGAAAGTTAAAATTAATTAAGACAATAGCATTAGGAGATTCAAATCTCCTAGTGCACGGCTAAACACAAGTTGGTTATTAAAACTGTACACACTCTAATGGTCCCCATTTTAGTTGATTTGATTTGATCTAATTTATTATTGTCACATATATTGGTACCCCGTGAAAGGTATTGGTTATTGTGCGTTATACAGGCAAAGCATACCGTTCCAGAGTACATAGGGGAGAATGCAGGTGTTGTGTTATAACCACAGTTATGGTGAAGAGAAAGATCATTTTAATAAAAGGGAGGTCCATTCAAAAGTCTAATGGCAGCAGGGAAGAAACTGTTCAGGTCAGTACAGTACAAAGTTTCACAACCCCAGGTTAAGGTCCAACAGGTTTATTTGGTGTCACAAGCTTTCGGAGCTTTGCTCCTTCATCAGGTGAGTCACATTGATCTCCTGTTCTGGGAAAGAAAGGCCTTCACTACCCCGCTAGTAATAGGGCTAAAAACTTTTCTCCCTAAATAATTTAGATAAGGCACTCAAATACACACAGAAACCAGAGTAATGGGTTTATTCTTGGGTGAACCCTGCTGTTGCATTTTAAATATATATTTTCATGGGAGGTGGGCATCACTGTTAAGACCAACATTTATTGTCCATTGCTAATTGCCCTTAAATTGTGTGGCATGCTAGGCTGTTTCAGCTAGCAATTAAGAGTCAACCATATTTGCTGTGGATCTGGAGTCACATGTGTAGAATCACACACTCTCTGCAGTGCAGGAGGAAGCCATTCGGCCCATTAAGTTTACACCGACCACAATCTTACCCGGGCCCTATCCCATAACCCCACATATTTACCCTGCTCGTCTCCCTCACACTGAGGGACAATTTAGCACATATTTGGAGTGTGGGAGGAAGCTGGAGCAGATCAGGTAAGGATGGTAGATCTTCTGAAGGACATTGGTGAGCTAAGTGAGTTTTGATGGTAACCAATGATAGATTTGGTTTATATTTACAAATTTATGAACCAAATTCAAATTCCACTATTTGAACACGTACCCAGACCATTAGCCTGGGTTTTTCAATTACTAGCGAAAGGATATTACCACGACACTGCTGCCTCCCTTTTAAAATTGTGCCACGTGCTAACACCATCATTGTATATTTATCAGGTTTAATTATTTTGATAACACCTACCTGAATTTTCCAAGCCAAGAGTCAGCAACGAGTGCTCCAAGGATAGGTGTTAAGTAGCACAGAGCCACAAACGCGTGGTAAACGGCTGTAGCAAGATCCTCATCCCAGTGTAAAAAATAGCGGAAATATAGGACAAGAACAGCTGCATGAAGAAGGTTCAGAAAACAGACTCATCAGACCCATTATTTAGTTATTAATAAATATTTCACCATAGAAGGTATTAAACTGAAATATTAGTGATATGGGGGGGAGAAGGGGGAATCAGGATATTGAATTTGATGATCACAGATAGAATCCCTACAATACACAATGATGCCTTTCGGCCCATCGAGTCTGAACTGACCACAATCCCATTAAGGTCCTATTCCCGCAATCCCACATATTTACCCTGCTAATCCACTGACACTCGGGTCAATTTAGCTTGGCCAATCCACCTAACCTACACATCTTTGGACTTTGGGGGGAAACCAGAGCAGCCGGAGGATCACCCATGTAGACACGGGGAGAACGTGTAAACTCAGCAGAAACAGTGACCCGAGGCCAGAGTTGAACCTGGGACCTTGGCGCTGTGAGGCAGCTGTGCTAACCACAGCCATATCCACCCCCGCTCCACCATTCATTTTGAGCAGGTTCGAAGGGCCAAGTGGTGACCTCCTCCTGCTTCTCGTTTCTATTATCAATCAGTGGACTCCAACCAATCCTCCGCTGTTATTTAACTCTGTGTTTTGCAGCTTCCCATCTCCAGCATTGTTCCATCTCATCAGTTGCTTAAGCACCCATCTGTGCCTTTATTTCCTCCAAACTATTCCTTTGCTCTCCCAGTAGGCTTCCCCTCATTCCTGCTCAGGAATTTCGAACTCATCCCAAAACTCTGCTGCCAGCATCCCAACTCGGGCTAAGTTCACTCCTTGCACTTGTTGACCGACACTGGTTCACTGTCCAGCAGTGCCTTGATTTTAAAGTTCTTATTTTTGTGTTCAAGTCACTCCTTGGCCTAGGTCCCTCCCTTTCTCTGTAACCTCCTCCACCTTTACAATCCTCTGAGATCTCTGTACTCCTCCAATTCTGCATCTCTTCGGCATCCCTTAATGGCTCCACCACTGGTGGAGCCGTGCCTTTAGCTGCCTGGGTCCCGCGCTCTGGAATTCCATCCCTAAACCTCTCCATCTCTTTCTGCTTTCTTTAGGCATTTCTTACTAACTACCTTTTGGCTCTAACATCTCCTTCTGTAGCTCAGTGTTAAAGTGTATCCCACCTCCTCAAGCTGGAAGAAATGCTAGTTGATATCAGTTTGTAAGTTAAAAGAAATTATGCTGACGCTTAGATCAAAGTTGGGGACAGTTCTATACTTTGGTGGAAATTTTTGGTTATTCTTCCTCAAATTAATCATGTCTGTAATGGAAAGAATTTGAAGATTGATCAAGATCATTGCGATCTTACAAATCTAATTTATTGACGAGTATTCCAAGTGACCAAGCTAGCTCTCATTGGAGGGAAGACTGAAAGGAAGTTTCAAAGTAGTAAATTATAACAAGCTATGTGAATAGGTTTATGGACGAAAAGGGATTGGTTTAGGTTAGTGGGTCATTGTTTTTTAACTGGTCAGCGCAACATCGTGGGCCGAAGGGCCTGTTCTGCGCTGTAATGTTCTATGTTCTATGTTCTATATTGCCCCTGCAAAGTGCCTTAGGACAAGGGGTGGCACGGTGGCAATAGTGGTTAGTATTGCTGCCTTCACAGCACCGGGGTCCCAGATTCAATCGTGGCCTTGGGTCACTGTCTGTGTGGAGTTTGTACATTCTCCCCATGTCTGCGTGGGTTTCCTCACACAGTCCAAAGATGTGCGGGTTAGGTTGGTTGGCCATGCTAAAATCAATCCTAGTGTCAGGAGTATTCACAGTAAAAAGTCTGACAACACCAGGTTTTGACTAAAACCTGGTGTTGTCAGACTTTTTACTGTGTTTACGCCAGTCCAATGCCGGCATACCCACATCAGGAGTATTAGCAAGGTAAATATGTGGAATTATGGGAAAAGGACCTGGGTGGGATTGTGGTTGGTGCCGACTCGATGGGCCAAATGGTCTCCTTCTGCACTGTATGGAACCAATGGACTCTATGTCACTAGACTAAAGGCACTCCATAAAACACAAGGTGTTGCTGCTTCTGGCCAGGTTTGCTTGGTGCAAAGATTTTTGTGTGGGAGCTCTTGTGTGGGTGAAGGATTACAGGTGACATCGTCACTATGCAGTGAGAGAACACCATACTGAATACTTGTCCAATCCCAAACTCCATTAGAATCAAGGGAGGATTGGAACCATTTCTTTACAGGACTCAAGATTGTGCGGAATTCTCTTGACGTGCAAGATTTAAAGTACCTCGCATTCCATAGTAGGAGAATCTTTCACAGAATTCATTGACCACGATGAAGAAGATGCTGATCGGAAATCCTAAACAACTCGGCTGTAAGAGAGCAAACGAGTGATGGGTGAGTGACAGCGAATCATCATCAGGTAACTACGCTCCCGTTAAATAAAATGTCCACTCAAAACGTCTGCAACAAACAAAGAAGGTGTGACTCAGCTGTCCTGTCCAAACTAAAACCTCTGAATGGGCACACCAATGTCTGCTACGAGTAGACCTTTGTGGAATAACTTTTATTGTGCTAGTTAGTTGTTGCAATACCCACATGGTAGAAGCACCTGGCTGTAAAGAAGTTAAGATAAGAATTTATATAGCACCTTTCAGGACCGCAGACCACTGCAAAACACCTCACAGCCAACCACAGAATCTCTACAGTGCAGAAGGAGGTCATTCGGCCCATCGAGTCTGCACCAACCACAATCCCACCCACGCCCCATCCCCATAACCCCATCTATTTACCCTGCTAATCCCCCTAACACTAAGGGGCAACTTAGCACGGCCAATCAACCCAACCCGCACATATTGTGACCGTGGGAGCACCCGGAGGAAACCCACGCAGGCACGGGGAGAATGTGCAAACTCCACACAGACAGTGACCAAAGCCTGGAATTGAACCTAGGTCCCTGGTGCTGTGAGGCAGCAGTGCCAACCACTGTGCCACCCATGAAGTTTTCTTTGAAGGGCCATCAATATCGCAATGTAGGAAACACAGCGGCCAGTTTGTGCGCAGCAAGCTTCCAGAGACCCCATCATCACAATGACTGGATATTCTATTTGTTTTTGTCACGTTGGTTGAAGGATAGATATTGACCAGGGGGCAATCTCTCCTGCTCTTCCTCCATTGACCATAGAGGGCAGACACGAGCACGATTTTACAGACTCGCTTGTTCTGAAACCGTGAAATCCTACTTGAGGTCTACAGACCTTCCCATGGCTCGCCCTGCGCCCACACCAATTCCCATGGTCTGCCCCACGCCCACTCCAATTCCCATGGCCCGCCCCACACCCACTCCAATTCCCATGGTCTGCCCCGTGCCCACTCCAATTCCCATGGCCCGCCCCACACCCACTCCAATTCCCATGGTCCGCCCCTCGCCCACTCCAATTCCCATGGTGGGCAGGACGCTAAAATTCCAGCCAGGATCTCAGTTTGAAGTCTTGCCACCTCCAACGGCATTGATATGTCCTGAGGTTAACGGTGCCATATAAATGCAAACCTTCTTACCCGTCACATTGAAATTAATTTTGAATATAGATTAATCTTTCCTAAGCTTTTGTATGTTTCTGAGTCAGTGCACCAGCAACCAGTGTTTGATTCACAACAAACTCAAAGCTATGCATGGTGTACTATACACCCACAACTAGCCAACCCAGACAGAACCAAACAACCCTACAGTGCAGAAAGAGGCCATTCAGCCCATCGAGTCTGCACCGATTCTCTGAAAGAGCATCTCATCCAGCCACTCCTTTCCATCTTATCGCCATAATCGCGTGCATCTACCAAGGCCAATCCACCTAACCTGCACACCTTTAGACACTAAGGGACAATTTAGCATGGCCAATCCACTTAACCCGCACATCTTTGGACACCAAGGGACAATTTAGCGTGGCCAATCCACCTAACCTGCGTATTTTCAGACTATGGAAGGAAACTGGAGCACCCAGAGGAAACCCACATAGATACGGGGAGAAGGTGCAAACTTCACACAGACAGGGACCCAAGACCAAAATTGAAGGTGGATCCCTGAAGCTGTGAGGCAGCCGTGCTAATCACCGTGCCCCCCCTACCAGAAACAGGACTTACTCAATTAATGGTAGGGTGTTGGGGAGAGTTTATAAAACAACGAGCCTAGGGGTGCAGGTTCATAGCTCCTTGAAAGTGGAGTTACAGGTGGACAGAATGGTGAAGAAAACATTTGGCTTGCTTGGTATCTCTGGAATTCTCTGCCCGTTGAAGTGGTGGAGGCTGCCTCGCTAAATATTTTTAAGAAACGGGTTGATGGGTTTTTGATAAGAGAAGGGATTAAGGGTTATGGGGAGAGGGCGGGAAGGTGGAGCTGAGTCACGACAGATCAGCCATGATCTTATTGAATGGCGGGGCAGGCTCGAAGGGCCAGATGGCCTACTCCTGCTCCTATTTCTTATGTTCTTATGTTCTTATGTATCGTTGGCCAGAACATTGAATTCAGGAGTTGGGACGTCTTGTTGAAGTTGTATAAGACATTGGTAAGGCCACACTTGTGCGCAGTTCTGCTAATTTATCCTGCTAATCCCCCTGACACTAAGGGGCAATTTAGCATGGCCAATCAACCTAACCCAAATATATTTTGACTGTGGGAGGAAACGGAGCACCCAGAGGAAACTCACGCAGACACGGGGAGAACATGCAAACTCCACACAGACAGTCGCCGAAGCCGGGAATGGAATCCGGGTCCATGAGGCAGCAGTGCTAACCACTGTGCTACCATACCACCCATGAAGTATTCTTTGAAGAGCCATCACTTTGCAATGTAGGAAACACAGCAGCCAATATTTCACTTATAAAAAGGATATTATTAAACTAGAAAGAGTGCAGAAAAGGTTTACTAGGATGCTACCCGGACTTGATGGTTTGAGTTATAAGGAGAGGCTGGATAGACTGGGACTTTTTCCCTCGAGCATAGGGATCTATAAAATAATGAGGGGCGTAGATCAGTTAGAAAGTCAACACCTTTTCCCAAAATTAGAGGGCGTAGGTTTAAGATGCAAGGGGAGAGGTACAAAAGGGTCGAGAGGAACAATTTTTTTACACAGAGGATGGTGAGTGTCTGGAGGTAGATAGTAGAGGCAGGTGCAATTTTGATTTTTAAAAAGCATTTAAACATTATATGGGTAAGATGGATATGGAAGGATATGAGCCAAATGTGGGCAATTGGGACGAGCTTAGGGGTTACAAAAAGGGTAGCATGAGCAAGTTGGACCGAAGGACTTGTTACCATGCTGTAAACCTCTACGACTCTAAGTATGCTACCAACTGTACTTTTATGCTGATCACTGAATTAAATAGGCTAAGCAAATTCACAGCACAATCATGCACAGCAGATTCCACCCTCATCACATGGACGGCACGGTAGCACAGTGGTTAGCACTGTTGCTTCACAGCTCCAGAGTCCTGGGTTTGATTCCTGGTTCGGGTCACTGCCTGTGTGGAGTTTGCACATTCTCCTCGTGTCTGCGTGGGTTTCATCCAGGTTCCTCCCATAGTCCAAAGATGTGCGGGTTAGGTTGATTGGCCAGGGTAAGGAATTGCTCCTTAGTGTCTAGGGATGTGTAGGTTAGTGGGGTTAATGGGTATAATGTGTAGGAATATGGGGGTAGGGCCTGGGTGGGATTGTGTTCGGTGCAGACTCGATGGGCCGAAGGACCTCTTTCTGCACTGTAGGGTTCTATGATCTATGATCATCCTCGGCATGTGTACCCATAGGTCTCATTCATTACACTTTTATGTGTCCAATGCCAGTGCTGTGTCTCAGTGGGTAGCACTCAGAATCTGAAAGCTGTAAGTTCATATCCCAGGTAAAACCTTTGAGCACAGAATCCAGGCAGCCACACCCAATACAGTTCTGAGGGAGTGCCACACTGTCAGCATTTTCCTTTTATGGATGTGACATTCAAGTGCGATCTCACCTGCCTCCAAACTAGTCACCAACAAAAAATCTCCCAAGGCACCATCATCTTCCACCAACCAAATAACCTGGTCAAGATCACATCACTGTCCGTGGGATCTTGTTGTGCACAAATTGGCTACCTTGTCTCCCTCATAACAACAGTGACTGCTCTTTTAGCAGCACCTAATTGGCTGTGGATTTTGGATGACCTGAGGTCATAAAAGATATCACACAAACAAATATCTTTCTTACTTTATCGGGGAAAGTAAATTGGAACTCTGTAATCCCAATTGAGATTAAGTTGATGTACTGTTACAGTGCTATCTCATTATTACATCTAATTCCGATCTAAATCAGCATTAGTTCCATCATTTAAAGCTTGCCTATTACAACATTCCACAGTCCCTAGAGAATTTAAAACATTTGACAATATTATATTCACTGTAACAGTCGAAGCATAATCTTATTAAACAGAGAGTTTTGCAGAATGGGCAAATAATTGGCAAATTAAAGATGGCAGATTTTCTTCCCTAAATCACATTATTGAAGGAATTTTGCCGAACAGAGATGAATGTGAGATAGTTTGCAGGAGGAACAAGTGGGTCACTTATTGCTTGGAAGGTGCAAGTCAAGCTGGGATAAAAGGAATAAATGGATCTTAAGAAAACAGATTATTCAATCACTGACTAAATCTTGCACCATAGGTAAGCAAGGTCTTAATAAAACAAACCAAGTGTTTTATTTCTTGGGGGAGAGAACTACAGAGCCGGGAAGTTATGCTGAACCTGGATTGAACCTCTGTTCAACCACACCCCGAGAAGGGCATGCACTGGGGCGGGTTTGGAGAAGGTTTACTGGGATGATACAAGAAATGCTTGCATATACATACATATATATATATACATAGAGTGGCATGCTGGCACAGTGGTTGGCACCACTGTCTCATAGCACCAGGGATTCGGGTTTCATTCCCGGACTTGGGTCACTGTCTGCATGGTGTTTGCACTTTCTCCCCATGTCTGCGTGGGTTTCCTCTGGGTGCTCCAGTTTCCTCCCACACTCCAAAGTTGTGCGGGTTAGGTGGACTGGCCATGCTAAATTGCCCCTTAGTATCAGTGGGATCAGCAGGATGAATACCTGGGGTTATGGGGATAGGGGCAGGATGGGATGGTTGTTGGTGCAGGCTCGATAGGCCAAATGGCCTCCTTCTGTACTGTAGGATTCTATGGTTCTACATCAGGAACAGATTGCCAGGCTGACGAAGGGTTAACCTGACCCAAAACTTTGGCTGTATTCTCTCTCCAGAGCTGCTGCCACACCTGCTGAGGTTTTTTTGCATTGCCTGTTTTTGGTTCAGATGGTATGGTGGCACAGTTGTTAGCACGGCTGTGTCACGGCGCCAGGGAGCCAGGTTCAATTCTGGGTTTGGGTAACTCTGTATAGAGTCAGCACGTTCTCCCTGTATCTGCATGGGTTTCCTCCGGGTGCTCCGGTTTCCTCCCACAGTCCAAAAGATGAGCTGGTCAGGTGTACTGGCCGTGCTAAATTCTCCCTCCGTGTGCCCAAGCAGGCACCAGAGTGTGACGACTAGGGGATTGTCACAGTAACTTCACTGCAGTGTTAATGTAAGCCTATTTTGTAACACTAATAAATAAAATAATAAGGATAGATTCCAGCATCTGTAGTATTTTGCTTATATGTTATTGACCAGCTGGATTTATTTACTCTTAAAAAAAAAGCTGAAGGGGTGACCTAATAGAAGTCTTTAAAATTTGTGAAAGGTTTTCATGGAGGATTCAGGGAGAATGTTTCACCTTGTGAGAAAAAGCATAACTACTAACATAAGATAATAAGCAATGCAATAAAAATCCGGAAGAAATCTCTTTAACCAAGGACCAATGGGAATGCAGAACTCACCCCCCTGGGGGTGTTGGGAACCCAATTATTTGTCAGTATTTAAGGGGAAACTAATCCGGCCTCTGTGGGAGAAGGGAGAGTTCACTTCAACAAGGAAAGATGGTAGGAGTCACGGGCATTCAGCCTCTGACCTTCGGGTAAGCATTCTCCAAGGCGGCCTTCATGACACACGACAGCGCAGAGTCGCTGAACAGAGACTGATAGCCAAGTTCCGCACACATGAGGACGGTCTCAACAGGGATCTTGGGTTCATGTCGCACTATCTGTAACCCCCGTGACTTGCCTGGGTTTGCAAAACCTCACTTACTGTACTGTCTGGAGACAATACACATCTCTTTAAACTGTGATCAGTGCTCCTTCCACTCACATTATCAGCCACTTTAAGACTTGAACAGCAGGTTAGGTGTAAGGATTCGCATTCTAATCAGCAATCTCTAAACTGTCTGTGCTTTATATGCTCTGTCTGAGGCCAGAACTCTCCATTCACCTGACGAAGAGGGTAACCTCGAAAGCTTGCTTGCTTGTGAGAATATTATCAAATAAATCGGTTGGACTAAAACCTGGTGTTGTCAGACTTTTTACTAAGGAGCATAAACCCCAGCATGGATTAGAAGGGCCGAATGGTCTGTTTCTGTGACGTATATTTTCGATGTAATCCTGCAAGTGGTCCCTGTTTGCAGCTAATGGGCATTGCTCCGAAGAATACTCTTCCTTCATTGTCCATGAGGAGGTGATAGCGAGCCGCAAATATTGGCATGAACCTGTCGACTGTGGGAGATAAGAACTAGACTTTCACTGGGATTCTCTTTCATGCGGTGACTGTGTACAAAAGGATCTATTCTTTTTTCCATGCTGTTAATCTTAAACCTGCACCTTTTAATCTTTCACTCGATGTTTCGATGTTAATGCTCACAAAATAAACAAGTGGCTGCCTAACACTGACAGACCAATGATTAAGATTTCCTGAGTGGGAATGGGGTAAAGAACTTCACTTTAAAGAGTTAACTGTGACTCTATCTGCCTCAGGTGCTGGACTCAGGTCATTCCAAAACACCCAAGTTTAAATTGGTGCTGAGGGTGCTCAGAACTGTTAGGGGTGAATGATGTTAGCCTTTTGAATGATGCATTAAACTGAAGCCCCCACTTGTCTCCTCAGCTGGGCTTAAAAAGGTCCCATGTCTTTCTTGTAAAGTCTTTCCCACTGTCCCAGACAATATTTACCCCTCAATCGATGTACAGAGTGCGGAGTTGCCAGCGTTGGACTGGGGGACGGGGGGTGGGTGCACAGTTAGAAGTCTGACCACACCAGGTTAAAATCCAACTGGTTTATTTGGTATAATGAACCCTCAGAGCGCTGCTCCTTCATCAGGTGAGTGGAGAGGTAGGTTTCACAAACGTGGCAGCTATAGACCAGAGACGCAACTGCAAGATAACGGTTGTAATGCGACCACTCCAAAAGTTTGTGATACTAAATAAACCTGTTGGACTTTAACCTTGCGAGACTACTTAATGTGCAGATTATATGGTCAAGATCGCATTGCTGGCTGTGGGATCTTGCTGTGTTCCCAACATTCCATCGGTGACTGCATTTCAGCAAGACGTTTAATTGGCTCAAAAGCACTAAGAGTCATCCTACAGTTAGGTGCATGCAAATACCTCACATTTAGAACGTAGAACATGGAACAGTACAGCACAGTACAGGCCCTTCGGCCCTCAATGTTGCGCTGAGCTTTGTCCAAAACCCAGATCAGGCTATCCCACTCCCTATCAGTTCAGTGCGCTTTGCTTAGAGTCCCAGAACGCAGACTGGCAAAGATTGGTAACCTTAGAAAATAGCGAAGAAGAAAATGTTTCAGTACCATGGGTATTAAAGATTACACGGGTCAGTGCAAGACTTACTATCTGATCTTTGAATAAAGGTGCATGTCACGGGGTGGGGAGGTAATCTGTAAATACTTCAGACGCAAAGAATATTCTCCTGGAAAAAGTTGTCATGTAGTAAATTATCAAGAGGGTTTTCACACTGCCAATAAATAATAAGATCACACAATATAATTCCAGGGAAAACTGGGTGGGAGAACTATGTCCTTAGCTTTGAGCTTGCAAAATGCACATGATATATTTAGCTAAACAGAGCTCCCTGCAAAATATTTGACTCTGAGAATGAAATAAACTTAGAAGAAACATGACCAACCTTTGATTTCACCTCTTCAACGTCTCTGTTCTTATCGCCTGCGAAATGGTTAGAAAACAAAGAAGAAATGAGCACTTGCTTTGACATCTTGGGGAACTATTTGACATGGTCATACTGACAGTCTTGCAAAGGAATCGAAGTTTGTGACGGGTAGATTACTCAGTTTGAAGAAGAACACGAGGTGGAGAATTTTAAGTCAGACTGAGCAATTGGAATTGGCAAGAATTTCAATGCAAACAATAAACCAACGACGTCACCAACCTTTCATTCTGGAGCTGACTGATGTGCCTTGCTCTACTCTGGAAATCCAAACTTGAAAAGGGGCTGAGAAAGGCTGAGGTTGATTTTTAAAGTTCAGACCTTGAACCTGGTCCTCTTCTTATCAGTCAGGTGACCAAGGTCGTTCTCCCATTCAACTTGATGAGATTGAATGGTGATATCCCTGGAACAGCAGGTGAGATTGTCCAGATAGATCCTTCTGCTCTAAAGGGAGGAGAATTAACTTGGCAACGAAAACGCCAAAACATTCCGAGCAACTTTCGTAGCTTCGCTAATCCATTTAATTACTCAGTGACAAGATCAGACCTCTTTTGTGACCCATCTAACTCACTGCTGTTTCCCTGTACATGCAATCACCTGGTTCCCAACGCAAGAAAAATGCACCTTCGTGGCTTAAATATTTTTTTTTGTGAATTCCAAAAGCTTTTGAAAGGCAAAAGCTATTTATCATACATTAGCAAGCAAATGTTCACACTCCCACTTGCTGTTTGGGTGGATCCTATCTAATCGTGACCCTAACTCCTGTGGGTTCAACATCTCATTTTGGTTTTCTGGTTTGTTCAGTAAAAAGCATTTGGTTTGTGATGTGGTGGAGTTCACAAACGCTGCAGCAAAAAACACACACTGCAAATATTTCACAGGTCTGGCGGAGTCGAAAAGAGAAACTTATCCTGTCCTTATCACTTCGATTGGAGGTCTGCAGACACATTATTGATTCGATTTGATTAATTGTCATATAAATTAGTATACATTAAAAAGTATTGTTTCCTGCATGCTTTACAGACAAAGCACACCGTACATAGAGAAGGAAAGGAGTGTAGAATGTAGTGTTACAGTCGTAGCTAGGGCGTAGAGAAAGATCAACTTGGTGTGAGATAGGTCCATTCACAAGTCCGATCATTTGATTTGACTTGATTTATTATTGTCACGAGTATTAGCACACGGTGAAAAGTATTGTTTCTTGCAGGCTACACTGTGTGTGTGTGTGTGTGTGTGTGATTCTAAGCATACAATACATCGAGAAGGAAATGAGAGAGTGCAGAATGTAATGTTACAGTCATTACAGGTGTAGAGAAAGATCAACTTAATATAAGGTAGGGCCATCCAAAAGTCTGTCAGCAGCAGAGCAGAAGCTGTTCTAGAGTCGTTTGGTACGTGACCTCAGAGTTTTGTATCTTTTCCCCACAGAAGAAGGTGGAAGAGAGAATGTCCAACGTGTATGGAGTTCTTGATTATGCTGGCTGCTTTTCCAACGCGGCAGGAAATATCAACAATGTCAATGGATAGGAGGCTGATTTGGGTGATGGACTGGGCTACATTCACGACCCTTTATAGTTTCTTGCGGTCTTGGACAGAGTCATACCAAGGTGTGATACAGCCAGAAAAGATGTTTTCTATAGTGCATCTGTAAAAGTTGGTGAAATTGTAGTGGACATGCAGAATTTCCTTCACCTCCTGATAAGGTAGAGGTGTTTGTGTAGAAAACAGAAGGACTTTGCCTTCATATTGACCGAAACAAATAAGGAAGGGAGAGAACAACAGGGAAAGGTGAAGATAGTGGCTTTGCCAGTGGTTATTGCGCAGGAACAACTGATATAAAAATGAAGGGATTATGGAGGAATCTGTATCCTGGAGGCAAAATATTAGAGTAAATCATTGATTAATTGTTCAGATTGTATAGGTATAGAGTAAATTTGGCATCACTTACTAGGGCAGCACAGTGCTCAGCATTACTGTCTCACAGTGCTAGGAACCTGGGTTCAATTCCCAGCTTGGGTGACTGTCTGTGTGGAGTCTGCACATTCTCCCCATGACTGCAAGGGTCTCCTCCCATAGACCAAAAGACGTGCTGGTTGGGTGCATTGGCCATGCTAAATTCTCCTTCAGTGTGCCGGAACAGGCACCGGCATGGGGGATTTTCACAGTAACTTCATTGCAGTGTTAATGTAAGCCTACTTGGGACACTAATAAATGAACTTTAAACTTCAGGTTCTAACTAATTCATTCATGGGGGTGTCACTGGCAAGGCCAGTGTTTATTTCCCGTCCATTGCTGCTCTTGAAGCAGTGCTTGGGGATATCAGGAGGACAGAAAAAATTCCATACAAATTCAAACCTTTCTTTCTTTGTAATAGTTCTACGCCCTTATCTGAGATTTTCCACACCTCCAGGGGTTAATGGCAACAATGGAAAAATGTCAGAATGCTTGGCCAAATGTTGCGCAAGTGAGCATTTTACTTATGTTTATTTTCTAATTCACAAACCATAACCAGCAACGAAGATTGTCCATTCCACCGTAAGATCTTGTGTGCAGGAATTTGCCTTCACTTTAGATGCTAGAGATTAAAAATAAAACAAGACTATCTTTGTCAACATGCCTGCTGTAGCACTTTGTTACTGGTTTACCACAGTGAGTTATATAGATTATATCACAGCCTGTCCTTCTATTAGAATTTATAGAGTCCTGCAGTGCACAAGAAGGCCATTCGGCCCATTGAGTCTGCACTAAGCACAATCCCACCCAGACTCTATTCCCAAAACCCCACACATTTACTCTGCTCATACCTCTGACACTAGGGGCAATCTAGCATGGCCAATCCATCTAACCTGCACATCTTTGGAACATAAGAACATAAGAAATAGGAGCAGGAGTAGGCCATTTAGCCCTTCGAGCCTGCCCCGCCATTCAATAAGATCATGGCTGATCTGAAGTGGATCAGTTCCACTTTCCCGCTTTCTCCCCATAACCCTTAATTCCCCTGTCTATCAGAAATCTATCTACCCGTGACTTAAGTGACTTGGACTGTGGAAGAAACCAGAACACCCGGAGGAAATCCACGCAGACACAGGGAGAATGTGCAAACTCCACACAGACAATGCCCCAAGACTAGAATTGAATCTGGATCCTGGCGCTGTGAGGCAGCTATGCTAACCACTGTGCCACCCCTTTCTCTCTCATGTTTATGTAGCTTCTCCTTACATTCATCACTGGGGATAAGGGGAGGTGATGGTCTAGTGGTATTATTGCTAGATGACTAATCCTGAAACTCAGCCAATTCTCTGGGGATCTAGGTTCAAATCCCGTCACAGCAGATGGTGGATTTTGAACTCAATTAAAAAATATCACAGTAACTTCATTGTAGCATTAATATAAGCTTATTTGGATACTAATAAATGAACTTTAAACTTCAGGTTCTAACTCGATACTTTTAAATTTATTCATGGGGCAAGGCCAGTGTTTATTTCCCATCCATACCAATCTAATGATGACCATGAAACCATTATCGATTGTCAGAAGAACCATCTGCTTCACTGATATCCTTTAGGGAAGGAAATCTGCCATCTTTACCTGGTCTGGCCTACATGTGACTCCAGAGCCACAGCAATGTGGTTGATCCCCAACTGCCCTCGGACAACTAGGGATGGGCAATAAATGCTGGTCAGCCAGCAACGACCAAATCTCATGAAGGAATAAAAAACCCCTCAAAAATGTGCATTTATATCGCATCTTTAGCATACTAAACCATCCCAAGACATTTCACAGGAGATAATTTGACGTGGAGCCACGTAAGGAGATGATAGATTGGCCAAACAGGTTTTAAAGAGCGTCTTTTAAAGGAGGCACAGAGGTTTAGGGAGGGACTTCTAGAGTTTAGGCCCAGGCGCAGTAACTGATAATGAGGCCATGGGAACAGAGGGATGTACAAACGTCCAGAGATGACGTGCATTTATGTGGGAAATTCCAGATTAACTGGTCTTCCAATTTGCAATCCCAATTCAGGCTAAATGCAAATAATTATCTCACTTCACTGAAATTCAACAGCTGCTCACTTAAATTTAGAAAATGTCACCATTCACACCAAAGAAGGATGTCTGAAAGCTTCATCAGAAAAGTAGATTTAAGGAGGGTCTTAAAGAGGTCTTAAAAGTGGACGTTACAGTTTGTGCAGAGAATGTTCCCTGCATTTTATTTCTGCTTTGAGTTCATTGAGCAGGACTTTACAGCCTCACTCATCCCAAAACCATAAAATCTCGCCCGAGGTTATAGAATCATAGAAACCCTACGGTGGAGAAAGAGGCCCTTTGGCCCATCAAGTCTGCACCAACCACAATCCCACTCAGGCCCTACCCCCCATAATCCCCACATATTTACCTGCTAATCCCTCTAACCTATGCATCCCTGGACACTAAGGGGTAATTTCTTAGCACAGCCAATCAACCTAACCCGCACATATTTGGACTGTGGGAGGAAACTGGAGCACCTGAAGGAAACCCACGCAGACACGAGGAGGATGTGCAAACTCCACACAGACAGTGACCTGAGCCGGGAATCAAACCCATGACCCTGGAGCTGTGAAACAGCAGTGCTAACCCATTGTGCTACCGATAGGTCAATAGACCTATCTGTGGTCTGCCCCTTGCCAGCCCCAATTCCCGTGGCAGGTGAAACAGTAAAATTCCAGCCATTGGGTTTTTTTTATAGTGCAGGACTGCGGTAACATTCAAAATTGACACAAGTAGCGATCTTAGGAGCATCCATTTGTGAATAGGGATGTGCTCCAGGGTATAAGTGGGTAACTTGTAGGGTTTTACAATCAGTGGGCATCCTATTTTTGAGAGATTGGGATTAGAATGTACAGCTGATATAAAACAAGCTGTGAAATTGTACCCACTATCAACAACAAAAAAAATCCACATTTCAGATCCACATTGCAATGAAAGTTATCATTTCACTTTTCTGGTACTTGTTAATATTAAATTGAATGGATACTATGGGCCCTATTTTACCATCTGGATTCTAAGTGCTGCACAGACTTGAAACTGGGGGTGTTTCAGATCTGATTTTTAGACCCGTTCTCAGGCGCCCCCACGCGCACTCTGCCTGATAAAATGACAGTGATTCTGAATCGCGTCGCAGAAGCCTGTAAGGGGGGGGCTTAACACGCCCAAAACTCTGCAGCTCCGATTGGCACCTCTACCTGCGCATGCGCAGAGAAAAAAAAATGATAGAATGTAGCTCCCTGCTACATTGCATTTGGGCTGGATACCTCCTCCCCCTGGTCCCCACAGACATTGCCCCCCAACCCCACAACATTACTGTCCCAGTCATCCCCCTCTGCCACCCAGACCGATTGTGGGCCTCTCCCCCTCACTGATCTCAGGCAGGCTGGCAGCGGACACATCCTACGACCCCCCCCCCCCCCCTCCCTTCCACCCTATTGCTCTCAGGCGGAGTGGCAATGGACCCCCCACACACCAACCCCCCCAACCGATCTCAAGCTGAAAACCATCAGACGCTCGGCACTTACCTCCTCACCAACTGGAGCGCCCGAATCTTGTGGAGCATGTCTGTTTTGCGCCGATTCTGAATGGGTGAAGGGGGATGTGCCAATAAGGTTGGGCATGCAGCCCATTAAGTCAATTCAAATGCATGCAAATGGCTGTCGCACCCATTTTGGGCGTGATCCCAATCGTGGCCATTTTCGGGTCTTGTTAAAGGGGGGATGGGTGCGGAGGCAGGCGTGGATCGCACTACTCGCCTCATGCCCGACTTTGCCAAGTTTTTGCTCCTGAAAAACGGGCGCAACTTGACGGCAAAATCGGGCCCTGTGTTTTAAACATTTGCTTAACGATTGTTACCTTAATCAGTTTTAACATTTTCTTCCATCAACACCTTTGTAGGTGAATTAATTCTCAGGAAGATCCATTTCATTTGTCCTGAAAGTGCGTGACACTGAAAAGGGGAGACGTGGTTTGTGCATAATTATTCTAATGTGGATTCTGTGCTTATTGCCGTTATCTATGGCTGCCATCAGATCAGTGCGTACAACACAAGAACAGCAGAGTAAGCAGAATGTGGTCAAACAATTCAATCAGCACAGTCTGTAACCTACAATAGACACAGTCCTTTGTCATGGGATAAAATTGTGCAGAAACGTTCCGTTTGGTCCAACTGGTGTTTATTCTCCATTTCAGCCTCCTCCCTACTTCATCTCCCCCCATCAATATATCTGGTTTCCTCCGGGTGCTCTGATTTCCTCCCACAATCCGAAGGATGTGCTGGTTAGATGTATCGGTCATGCTAAATTCACCCTCAGTGTACCCGAACAGACGCCGGAGTGTGGTGACTAGAGGATTTTCACAGTAACTTCATTGCAGTGTTAACATAAGACTACACTGATTTGACTTGATTTATTATTGTCGCATGTATTGGTATACAGTGAAAAGTATTGTTTCTTGTGCACTTTAAAGACAAAGCATACCATTCATAGAGAAGGAAAAGGAAGAGTGCAGAATGTAGTGTTACAACCATAGCTAGGGTGTAGGGAAAGATCAACTTAATGTGAGATAGGTTCATTTAAAAGTCTGATGGCAGCAGGGAAGAAGCTGTTCTTGAGTCAGTTAGTATGTGACATAAAACATAGAATCACTACAGCAGAAGGAGGCTATTCAGCCCATCGAGACTGCACCAACCAGAATCCCACCCAGGCCCTATTCCCATAACTCCACATATTTACCCTGTTATTTAATCCCCCTGATACCAGGATCAATTTAGCATGGCCAATCAACCTAACCCACACACTTTTGGACTGTGGGAGGAAACTGGGGCATCTGGAGGAAACCCATGCAGACATGGGGAGAATGTACAAACTCCACACAGACATTGACCCGGGGCAGGAATTGAACCCAGATCCCTGGCGCGGTGCTAACCACTGTGTTACCGTGTAGCCTCTAGATGTGGTTAGATGCATTGGTCATGCTAAATTCTCCTTAGTATACCAGATTGTGGCAACATGGGGATTTTCACAGTAACTTCATTGTTAATGTAAGCTTACTTTGATTTGATTTATTATTATCACGTGTATTGGGATACAGTGAAAAGTGATCTCAGACTTGTGACACTAATAAACTTTATAGACTTTATCCTTCCATTCCTTTCTCTCTGTGTGTTTACCCAGTTTTCCCTTTAAACACAGCTATGATATTTGCAACAACCACTCCCTGAGATAGTGAATGACATTCTCACTGTTCTTTGGGTAAACAGGTTTCTCCAGATATCCCCATCGGACTATCTACAATTAATGGCTCCGAATTTTAGCCTCCCTACGAGTGAAAAGACCTTCTCGAAGCCACTCCATCAAAGCTGTCCATATTTTAGAGAGAGCTCTGTTGGGGAACCGTTTTACGAAAGAATACTTAATTTATACTGTTATACCTTCAAGCAGAATTGCTTGGCTGGTGATTAGAATTGTGTTGGGAGTTGGTTTAGTTCAGTTAGTTGGACGGCTGGTTCGTAATGCAGCGTGGGTCCAATTCCTTACTGACTGAGGTTATTCATAAAGGCCCCACCTTCTCAACCTTACCTGAAGTGTGGTGATCCTCAGGTTAAATCAGCACCAGTCAGCTCTCCCCCCCCCCTTAAAAAAAGGGGAAAGCAGCTAATAGTCATCTGGGACTACAGCAACTGTAGATTCAAATTACTGACTTGTTCACATCACGCAGACACGGGGAGAATGTGCAAAATCCACACGGTGACATGAGGTAGGAATTGAACCCGGGTCTCTGGCACTGAAAGGCAACAGTGCTAACCGCTGTGCAAAGATGACCAGGGCACTATCAGATTGTTGTAAGAACCTGTTCTGGCCTCTATAATTGCAGAGGCACAACAATGTTTTTATCTCTTGACTGATCTCTAAAATATCCTTGCAGGTCACTCAGCTATATTCACAGAAACCCTACAGTGTAGAAAGAGGCCATTTGGCTCATCGAGTCTGCACCGAATACAATCCCACCCAGGCCCTACCCCCATATCCCTACATGTTTACCCACTAATCCCTCTAACCTACACAACTCAGAACACTAAGGGGCAATTTTAGCATGGCCAATCTACCTCACCCGCACATCTTTGGACTGTGGGAGGAAACCGGAGCACCCGGAGGAAACCCACAAAGACAGGAGGAAGACCATACAAACTCCACACAGACAGTGATGAGCTCGGGATTCGAACCCAGGTACCTGGAGCTGTGAAGCAGCAGTGCTAACCATTGTGCTACTGTGCCGCCCCATTCAAGGTAATGGCTTTACCGCTACCTTCTCAAGGGTATGTGCATGGGTAAAACATGCTGGCCTTGTTAGTGACACCCACATGGTCTACCTGCCAATCCTGTTATCTTCAATTTCACTTCCTGAAATTATTTGTGCGTTCCTCACAATTTGTGGAGGAGATAAAATTTCTCTGAGTATAAAAGGAGACAGCGACACACTGACGTAATTCACCTGGAAACAGACAATCTTTCAAGTTAGGAAATTATCCCTATTGGCACTTAGTTCTGCTGATGCATGAAAGTGAGATAATGGTTAATTAATGTTAGATTAATGTCTGTGTTTTTAAAATACCGTCATTAACTTGGATCAGTGCCAATTTACAAAACACCAGATTCTTACTGAAGGTCTAGGCAGATAAATTGACCAGGTATTTGAGACAATCTCAGTATTTGGTGCCAAAATGCATGTTTAGGCCCATACTCGTCATATAAGTTGACCCCCCCCCCCCAACCCCACCACCACCATCACCCATTAGGAGTCGGCCTCAATTTTCCATCTGAGAAACATGCTGAGACTTGATACGTCAGTACATGGGATCAAATAAGGGATACAGAGAGTGCTGGATCTTACTGAGACATATCTGAGGCACGGTAGCACGGTAGCACAGTGGTTAGCACTGCTGCTTCACAGCTCCAGGGTCCTGGGTTCGATTCCCGGCTCGGGTCACTGCCTGTGTGGAGTTTGCACATTCTCCTCGTGTCTGCGTGGGTTTTCTCCGGGTGCTCCGGTTTCCTCCCACAGTCCAAAGATGTGCGGGTTAGGTTCATTGGCTATGCTAAAATTGCCCCTTAGTGTCCTGGGATGTGTAGGTTAGAGGGATTAGCAGGTAAATGTATGGGGATAGGGTCTGGGTGAGATTGTGTTCGGTGCAGACTCGATGGGCCGAAGGGCCTGTTTCTGCACTGTAGGGTTCTATATATCAGATTCTCAGAGGGACTGACAGGGTAGAGGCTTAGTGTGGAGCTGCCGGCGTTGGACTGGGGTGGGCACAGTTAGAAGTCTCACAACACCAGGTTAAAGTCCGATAGGTTTATTTGGAATCACAAGCTTTTGGGATGCTGCTCTTTCCTCAGTGCGTTGAGAGACTGTTTCCCCATGTGGGAGAGTCTAGGTCCAGGAGGCATAATCTCAGAACAAGAGGGTCGCCTATTTCCAACAGAGATGAGGAGGAATGTCTTCTCTCAGAGGGAAGTGAATCTGTGGAATTCTTTACCACAGAGGGCAGTAGAAGCTGGGTCATTAAGTGTGTTCAAGGCTGAGGCAGGCAGGTTTTTAATCAGTAAGGGAATCGAGAGGTGTGGAGATAAGGCAGGAAAGTGGAGTTGAGGATTGTCACATCAGATCAGTCATGATCTCATTGAATGGTGGAACAGATTTGATGGGCTGAATGGCCTACTTCTGCTCTGACATTTTATGGAGTTTAAGACATGCCCACACAGAGCAGATGCACGTTCCCACCAACAAACAGAAATGGAACCACCTGCAACAACACAGTTTGCATTTCATACTCAGCATGCAAGACTCTCAAGATTTTGGAAGGACTTTTGAAAGCTTCAAAGATTGACTTATATATATTGCAATCTACAGGAAATTTACAATATGGCAATAAAAACCATTCAACTCAACTGTCTGTGCTGGCATTTAAACTCTGCATTTGCTTCCTCTGACCCTATTTCACCCCACCCTCTTAGCAAATCCTTCTATTCTTTGCTTCCATCTGTTTATCTATCTTTCCCTGGAACGTATCTACACTTCACTCCCCGTGGTGATGGATTTCCCACACTGATCCCATTCTCTGGGTAAAGAGGTTTCTCCTGAATTCCCTACTGGATTTATTAGTGACAATGTTCCATGGATCATTCTTGGCTTTGGTGCCATTTGTGGGTGAGACCAACCTCTCCATGTCCACCCCTCAGTCATCTGTTTTATTTTTTGGGTACAGAGTCTCAGCTTGTTCAATCTTTCCTGACAATTTTAGCCTCTCAGTTCTAGTACCCTTCTAGCAAATCTTACTAGATATGTGCACTAGCCTTTGGTGATGTGTACCTGGACATCTAAATTGCTCTTTTCATCTGCAGTTTTTAGTCCCCACCATTCACAAATTCTTTTTTTTTAAAGGACCTGTCCTTACATCCACACTGGAAATGCTTAAACACAGCCCCAGGGGAAAAAGAAAGACCATAAGATCAGAATTAGGCCATTCGGCCCATCAAGTCTGCTCTGCCATTCGATTATTGCTAATAAGTTTCTCAACCCCATTTTCCCACCTTTTCCCCATAACCTTTGATCCCCTTACCAATCAAGAACCTATCTATCTCTGTCTTAAGCACACTCAGTGACCTGGTCTCCACAGCCTTCTGTGGCAGAGATTCACCACCTTCTGGCTGAAGAAATTCCACCTCAGCTCAGTTCTAAAGGGCCTACTCTCTCCTAACGGAAACATCTTCCCTACGTCCACTCTATCCCGGCCTTGCAGTATTCTGTAAGTTTCAATGAGATTCCCCCTCATCTTCCTAAACTCCAAGTACAGACCCAGAGTCTTCAAAGGCTCCTCATACGTCAAGTCTTTCAGTCCTGGGATCATTCTTGTGAACCTCCTCTGGACTCTCTCCAAGGCCAGAAGTCTTTTCTTACATATGGTGCCCAAAGTTGCTCACGGTTCCAAATGGGGTCTGACCAATGCATTATAAAGCTTCAGCAGTACATCCCTGCTCTTGTACTCTCAAAACGAATGCTAACATTGCATTTACCTTCCTAACTATCAACCTATCAACTCAACCTGCAAGTTAACTTAAGAGTGGTAAGGCCACACTTGGAATATTGTGTACAGTTTGGTCACCCTATTATAGAAAGAATATTATTAAACTAGAAAGATTGCAGAAAATATTTACTAGGACGCTAGTGGGACTTGATGGTTTGAGTTATAAGGCGAGGCTGAATAGACTGGAACTCTTTTCCCTGGAGTGTTGGAAACTTAGAGGTGATCTTATAGCGGTCTATAAAATAATGAGGGGCATAGATCAGTTAGATAGTCAACATCTTTTCCCAAAGGCAGGGGAGTCTAAAACTAGAGGGCAGAGGTTTAAGGTGAGAGAGGAGAGATACAAAAGTGTCCAGAGAGGCAATTTTTTTCACACAGAGGGTGGCGAGTGTCTGGAACGAGCTGCCAGAGGTAGTAGTAGAGGCGGATACAATTTTGTCTTTTAGAAAGCATTTAGACAGTTACATGGGTAAGATGGGTATAGAGGGGTACGGGCCAATCACGGGCAATTAGGATTTTTACGGTGGTTTAAAAAAAAAGAGCAGCATGGACAAGTTGGGCTGAAGGGCCTCTTTCCATGTTGTAAACCTCTATAACTCAGAGAATCATGAGCTAGGACTCCCAAGTCCCTTTTGCGCTTCTGATTTCTGAACTCTCTCCCCAGTTAGAAAATAGTCTACGATTTGACGCGATTGCCCCATTAGCCGCTCTCTGACAAACTGAGAATTCTCCCACCAATAACACAAGTCGTTCAACAGTGAAGGGGTGCAAAAATAAATCTGAAAACTGCAAACGACCAAATTAGAAAAAAACTTTGAAAACTGCTTTTATCGGACAAGCTGGAGGTCACACATTTACAAAACATAACCGCAGAGGAACAAATGAGCAGAACTTATTACAGTTGTACAAGAGGGACACATTTAAATTTACAAACAGCAGAACCACAGTTCCAGTTTAAATAATATTAAAAACCTCGACTTTCCCCCAAAATATAAAATTTCATGAAGCTTTTCAAAACAAATCCGATGGGAAAATGATTTAAATTAAAGCACGCTCCCACCCCCCCCCCCACCCCACCCCCCCCCCCCCCCCCCCAAAAAAAATGTTATAAATGATTGCTGATAATATCCCATCACTTTGGCAAAAACAAAAGAACGCTCACTATGTAACATTCTATAAATCAAAATGTAACAAAGACTGTTTACATCTGGGATAATGCTTATGAGCAATATTGTACTCAATTATGTACAGGAATATAAACAGAGCACATTTGTGAAAATATACTGTTTGCATTGTGAGGGATTGCAAGGTACCCCAGTCCCCTATTCCCTCACCAATGCTCTCTCTCTCTCCTCTCTTAAATCAAAGTCAAGGCTACAGAGCTGGTCTCTGGTGACATTTCTACATTATTCAACATTGCACATCTCGAAAATACCGTACTACAAACTCGTCGAGGGTGCAGCGAGCTACGCGCACTTGCTGATCAGACTGCCCGAGCACAGATAATTACTGTACGGCTGGATAATGACAAATGCACTTCACATTCAGGCTCACTAATGCATCGTGACAGTTTTACCAGCATCACTACCAGGGCTAAATCCAGCTGTGGAAAAATGAGAAAGCGCATGCATAAGTATTTTCACATGGAACACAAGACGGTTTGAATTTGATTCGACTCTGAAGGTGATACAATTCAGCCCAATATTATATAAACCCATGTAAACCAGCATAGAATTTATAATACTCAACCATTGCTCTTTTAATTAAATGGACACATTAAGTTCAAATGTTGCTGCTTTGTTTGACATATATCCTATCTGAAATATATCTTCCTTATGCCACCCCTCATTTTATCATCTTTAATAACTATATACAAGGTATTAGATAAGTGTAAACTGACAGCAAAAATATTGATGCTAACATTATTTCCCCGTTTTCCAATATATTAAACATACAAAGTCTATATTTTTTTTAAGGTAGGCTTTTATAGCAAAGCAAATGGACCCAATTCCAACACTGAGATCTAGAAACTGTACAATTAAATGCAAACTAGCAAAGCTTCTCAGAGAACCTGGTAAAATCCAAATACAATTCCCTGAAGCAGAGCTTTAAATGTGCAAACGTGATTTTCCTTTGGCTCCGCGACCTAGCTGGCTTCATTATCCTTAGTCCCGATTCCCTTCCCGCATTCCCAATTGTTGAGGGTGTCCTGAGTGAGTACATGCAGGAATGACTTGGTATGCCGATGAATGACGTTCTCCCTGCGTGCCTTTAAACCACGGAGGAGGAATTGGAAATTCCCTGAACGGTGGCCCCAGTTGGAGTTCCGCTGATTGCATTGAAGATGTGATACGAATTAGGCAGAAGGTTGATCTTCATTCCGTCATCCTCCGGCAAAATCTTAACAAGAAGGGCACAGCGTTAGAACCCAAGCAGCGCGGAGCCGAGCGGGGAATTTTCGCAAAGGCGTAAGTGAGCAAGAGAAGCAGTTTCTTTTATCCGCACAAGTTTTTTTTTGTCTGAAAAGCGCGATTCAATTTATAGATTAAGTCTCAGTATGCTGTAGACACACACACTGATGTCATGCAATTTCAGAGTTCACAACAGTGATATTACCATCCAATCTGCGCACATTACGTGAGGGCAGCATTCAGAGAAATAGAAAAATGAGAAAATATACTGGTTAGTTATTATTTTCACAGCATTCAGCAATCTTATATCACCGATACAGGAAATTGGGTTTCACACCGTTACATTCTCATCATTAAACATCCTGGTTGGAGAGGTACGACCTCTCCTGAGTCATGTTCCTATTTCCGAATAAACATTGGGAAGCAAAGCAAAAAACACTGAGTGGACGTTCCAGAAAATGAAGTATTCCCTCCCCAAATCTATTCAAAGTTAATTTATTAGTCACAAGTAAGTCTTACATTAACACTGCAGTGAATTTACTGTGAAAATCCCCTAGTTGTCACCCTCTGGTGCCTATTTGGTTACACTGAGGGAGAATTTAACATGGCCAATGCACCTAACCAGCACGCCGTTCAGATTGTGGGAGGAAACTGGAGCATCTGGAAGAAACCCATGCAGACATGGGGAGAACATGCAAACTCTGCACTGACAGTGACCCAAGCCAGGAATCGAACCAGGATCCCTGACGCTGTGAGGCAGCAGTGCTAACCACTGTGCCATCGTTGTTTGTAGCTACGTAGGCAATGTAGGATTCAGAATTAATACATCTACTAAAAGTATGTACTTAATACAATGAACCTGTTACATTTTAGGCCAACCTTAATCTGGCCTCCTTGAATTACTTGATAGATACCACAGGGCAATTATTCCAAAATGTTACAACACACAATGCTCTTCCTTTTAAGTCCAAGGTAAGAGAAAAATCACTAAACATCAATTGTTATAAAGTCATTTTTCAACCATACAGTGACTATCAAAATGTTGGGTGGGATTCTCCGACTGCACTCAACACAAAACCAGAGAATCCCACCTGAGGTCAATGTACCTTTCCCTGGTCCACTCCTCTCCCACCTGCTATGATTCCAGTGGCAGGTGGTAAGGGAGAACTCCCCCCATTATCTGCTCAAAATAAAGAAAAGAGGAGGAATTGGGAAACCAACACAAACAAGTCAAAGGTGTTGCTATGTTTTGATGGCAAGATAATTATTGACCAATATTAAGAAGCTTGAGTATTGCTGAAAAAAAGAAGAGACATGTCAAAGCTTTTTGTCTTGCACTCATCAGGACACAAATACTGGTATAAGGGGAAAACAACAATTTAGACAACAAGAGAAGAGAGAGCTTGATTGGTTGGCAAGTGGACTTGGATTAGTAGATACATCGCCATAAAGAAGTTATTTTTTTCCCTTCTATGTCTCAATTATTTCACCCTGTCCATTCCAGATGTCCTATACCCAGATGGATAATGTCATCTACTGGGATTCTGTCATTGCTATCTATTAGAAAATCTATGAGAACCTTCCTGGTTGACCTGCCCTCTCTGCCTATGGGAAGGTGTGGGGTCTACAGCAGTGGCCCTGGGCATGACGTGGTTGAAATGATAATTTGCTTGCTTATATTCCTAACACAGCTGAGACATAACTTTTTTGGAAAGACTGGCTAAAGGATAATCAAGAAACTGGCGAAGTGCATTGGAAATGCACGGAGTTGAGGAGGAACTTCTTCACTCAAAGGGTGGTGAATCTCTGGAATTCTCTACCCGTTGAAGTGGTGGAGGCTGCCTCGCTAAATATTTTCAAGAAGTGGGTTGATGGGTTTTTGATAAGAGAGGGGATTAAGGGTTATGGGGAGAGGGCAGGAATGTGGAACTGAGCCACGACAGATCAGCCATGATCTTATTGAATGGCGGGGCAGGCTCGAAGGGCCAGATGGCCAACTCCTGCTCCTATTTCTTATGTTCTTATGAAAGGAATGCCAGGGTAAACTAGCAAAATATATTAGAATCTGATTGCAAGAGCTTTTAATAGGGGGAGCCGATGGCCTAGTGGTATTAGCGCTAGACTATTAATCAATGCAGGCGCCTTAGAGAGGCAGAGAAATGAAAAAATTATAACAGCAAACAGAGAAATCCATGGAAACTAACCAAATGTTCTGTGTCCATCTAGCGTCACCAAGCTCCCCAATAATTCAATAAAATTAATTAATTAAAATTAGGAAAGAAAAAGGACTGAAAAATTGATGTGGCTAAAAGCAAACAAATCCCCCAGCCTTAATGGCCCACCGTCCTAGTGCTGGTCGTAAAAACATTTGGTGTATTGGTTGTGCTCATTGAGAATACTCTAGGTTCTAGAACAGATCCCAGTGGATAGTAAGGTTGCAACTCCAACCATGTTATTCAGCGCAGGAACAAGAGAGAGAACAGGGGGTGCATGGTCCACTCAAATTAACTTTAACAGCGGTGACAATGTTAGAATCTATTCTTCAGGATGCGCGAAGAGGACATTTAGAATAAGACCAGACAGAATCAACGTGGTTTTACGAAAGGGAAACTGTGCTTGACAAATCTATTTTTTGCTGGTGGGGGAACCAGTGGTGTATTTAGATTTGGAGAAGGCACACACTAAGGTGCCACACAAGAGGCTATTACATCGAATTAGCATTCATGAGGTTTGAGGATAAAGGTATTACATGGATTGAGGATTGGTTAATGAGTAGGAATAAACAGCTAGGCGGGGTGCAAACTACCAGAGTCCCACAGCATCTGTGTGAGGGCCTCAACTATTTATAACTCACTTCAATAACTTAGATTAAACATAATATATCCAGTTGACTGACAATATGAAGTTGGGGGGGGGAATGTAAACTGTGAGGAGGACACAAAGAGGTACAAATGGCTTGAGTGAGTGTGCAAAAAAAGGAAGATAAACGGAGGACAACGTGGGGAAATGTGAAATGATCTATTTCCTAGCAAGAACAGACGAGCAGAATTCTTTTTAAAAGGTGAGAGAATATTAAATGTTGGAATTCTGGAGGATCTTTGAAGAAAAATCCCAATCAGTCAACCTGCAGCGATGGCAAGGAAGGTCAAGGATATATTTGCCTTTATTGGAGGGGTGGGGGGTGTTACAGTAAAAATTCTGCAGTTGATGAGACCGCGATAGGGTGGGGTGAAACCAGGTCGGAAATCAGACATAGCTCTTGGGGCTAAAGGAATCATGGGATTGGGGGTTTTGGGGGCGGTGGGTGTTGAGATCAAGATAATGAATTGGATGATCAGCCATGATCAAAGTGAGTGGTGGGGCAGGCTCGAGGGGCCAAATGGCCTACCCCCACTTCTATTTTCTATGTACGCTTGACTCACGAGGATCATCAACACCAGTTGGGCCGAATGGCCTGCTTCTGTGCTGTAAAATTCCATGCAAATTTCCCAAAGGATTCTCGCAAACAGGTGCCGGAGAGATACTTCAAAACCAAGGCTCTGTTCTCATTAGCCTTGTCGGAAGATTTGGTTCCCTTCAGCTGCGAAGGGAAATTCCGTATTTGCAAATTCACAAGTTCCTTTGAGTTCTGGCCAGAGGATTTGAGAAAGCGGAGGAGGAAAAGGAACACCCACTTTCGCCTCAGACGCCAAATCTTTGACAGATTTACAGTTCGGTACCATTCTGTACTCAACACTCAGTCACTGCTTCTCAGAGAGGTCAGGGGTTACCATCCAGTGCCAGAATCCAACAGAGTAAGAGCTTCAACCTATCACCCAGGAGAAAAACCAGCAATATTCTTTATAGAAACTGCCTGGCTTTCATTTCCAGCAGATTCTAGAACATACATTTTTATTTAGTGCGGCAAAGTGGCTCGAGGTGCTTTCAAGAAGCAATGAACAAGTCATGTTGGGTTGGATTTTCCAGCTGCATTCATCCCAAGACTGGAAAATCCCGGGGTCCATGGACCTTTGCCCACCAGGAATCCCGTGGCGGACAGGATGGGAAAATTCCGCACTTCTGTCTTTTTTCAAATTCATTTATGGGACGTGGGCATCGCTGCCTGGGCCAGCGTTTATTGCCCATCCTTCACTGTCTCCCATTTCAGAGGGCATTTGAGAGTCAATTGCATCGCTGTGGCTCTGGAGTCACATGTAGGCCAGACCAGGTAAGGATGGCAGATTTCCTTCCCTAAAGGACATCAGCGAACCAGTTGGGTTTTTATGACAATCGACAATGGTTGAGGACTCTGGGTCTGTACTCGTTGAAGTTTAGAAGGATGAGGGGGATTTTATTGAAACTTACAGGATACTGAGAAGCCTGGATAGAGTGGACGTAGAAAAGATGTTTCCACTCGTAGGAAAAACTAGAACCAGAGGGCACAACCTCAGGCTAAAGGGACGATCCTTTAAAACAGAGATGAGGAGGAATTTTTTCAGCCAGAGAGTGGTGAACCTATGGAACTCTTTGCCACAGAAGGCTGTGGAGGTCAGGTCATTGAGTGTCTTTAAGACGGAGATAGATAGTTCTTGATTAATAAGGGGATCAGGGGTTATGGGGAAAAGGCAGGAGAATGGGGATGGAAAAAAAAAATCAGCCATGATTGAATGGCAGAGCAGACTCAATGGGCCGAGTGGCCTAATTCTGCTCCTATGTCTCATCGGTTAATGGTCATCAGTAGATTCTTAATTCCCAGTTTTTATTGCATTGAAATGTCACTATCTGTCACGGTGGGATACAAACCTGGATCCCCATATCATTACCCTGGGTCTCTGGCATACTGGTCCAGTGACAATACCATTACGCCATTGCCTCCCCGATTATTAAACATTGGCAGTGGCTCAGTGGGTTGCACTCTTGCCTCCGAGTCGCAACGTCCTGGGTTCAAATCCCACTCCGGCGTCTGAGCACAAAAATCAGGGTCAACACCCCAGTGTGGTACTGAGGGAGTGCTGCACTGGCAGAGATGCCAGAGCGATGTTTATACGCTAAATGGATTAACTAGCTACAATCCCGTTGCTGTGTGTGGGAGTTGTCTGCCACATTTCCATCATTGCATCAGTTGCTGGCTGTAAACATAAGAACATAAGAAATAGGAGCAGGAGTAGGCCATCTAGCCCTTCGAGCCTGCCCCGCCATTCAATAAGATCATGGCTGATCTGTCGTGACTCAGCTCCACCTTCCCGCCCTCTTCCCATAACCCTTAATCCCCTCTCTTATCAAAAACCCATCAACCCGCGTCTTAAAAATATTTAGCGAGGCAGCCTCCACCACTTCAACGGGCAGAGAATTCCAGAGATTCACCACCCTTTGAGTGAAGAAGTTCCTCCTCAACTCCGTTCTAAACCACCTCCCCTTTATCTTGAGGCTGTGCCCCCTAGTCCTAATGTCTTTTTTGAGCAGGAAGAGTCTCTCCACCTCTATCCTATCCATCCCATTCATCATCTTATACGTCTCAATGAGATCTCCCCTCATTCTTCGAAACTCTAACGAGTACAAGCCTAGTTTATTCAGCCTCTCCTCATAGCTCAATCCCCTCAACTCCGGTATCAGCCTAGTAAACCTCCTCTGCACTCCCTCCAGGGCCAAAATATCCTTGCGCAGGTGCGGCGCCCAAAACTGCACACAGTACTCCAGCTGCGGCCTCACCAATGCCCTATACAGCTGCAGCAAGACCTCCCTACTTTTATATTCAATCCCCCTCGCTATGAAGCACTTTAACATATCCGGTCGCTGTGAAAGGCGCTACATAAATGCACATCATTCTTTTCTTTCTAAAATTTAACGCCCTGTCGCATTAGCAGTCATTTGGAGACATGACCCCTTCGAAGAGGTGCCTACTAAGCAGCAGCTTAAAGGGGGGAGGGGAGCTGTACACAGAGAGTAGGGACTGAATTCCAGAGCTCAGGGTTAAGGCATACTGAGCCACGGGCACCAACGGCAGGGAGATTAAAATCAGAAGTAGTCGAGAGGCCAAAGTGGGTGGAGTGCAGAGATCTCGGGGGGTGGTGGGGCTGGAGGAGGTCACACAGTCAGGTAAGAGTGAGGCCACAGAGGGAACACAAGAGCCTTTGTAACCAGCCGACATCACTTTCCGAGAGAGAGAATTTCCAGAGATACTCTGAGAGAAAACAATCCTCATCCAGAGGCTCAATAACATCATGAAACAATTCACGTTTGGAAAGGATGCAGCAAAGTCTTTGGCGTAAATGACCAAATTTCCCACAGCCGCCACTCAGAATTTTGACTCGATCCCATTCGGAGAACGAAGAGGGTATCCTGAAAACCATCTTCTTCTTTCCCTGAAACAGTAACTTCCAGCAAGCGAGACTCGGAAAGCTGGGACGAGTGACGCACCGATCCATTACCAATGCTGCTGTTTAACTGAACTGATTCTGATCAACAACCTGGAGGGGTTTTTCCCTACACACCCTGGGGCTAAGCAGAGGACGTCAGTATTTACGTTGGAACCCCACAAACACGATGGCACAGTGTTTGGCACTGCTGTCTCACAGAGCCAGGGACACAGGTTCGATTCCCGGTTTGGGTCACTGTCTGTGTGGAGTCTGTCTGTACATTCTCCCCGTGTCTGCGTGAGTTTCCTCCGGGTGCTCCATTTTCCTCCCACAGTCCGAAAGGCTGCACTGGGCGTGCTAAATTCTCCCTCAGTGTACCCGAACAGGTGCCACAGTGTGGCAGCTAGGGGTCTTTCACAATAACTTTATTGCAGTGTTAATGTACGACTACTTGTGACTAATAAATAAACTTAAATCAACTTAGCTAACTCCATTCGCGCACTTTAAAGGAAATCTTCTGCACTTTTGCAAGTAAAGATGTTCAGCATTTCATACAGGAAGAAATTACCTATGATTCTGCAGCAGAGAGCTGGAAGATATCACCCTACTGTTCACCATTCAGACTACCCCAACACTCTCCATGCCCACCTCCCACCCTCTGTAAAGATTAGCTCATCTACTGATACCCCCCATCCCATTTCATCATTTGCCCATCAGGGTAGCTGTGCCTTCAATTGCACAGATCTTAAATCCCGTATTCCCTCCTCCCCACCAGAAAGATTCTAACATTTAAGCTCTAATGATTTTAAATTCTTAAAGTTCAAACTTCTAAAATTTTAAAGTTTTTAGAAGTTTACTTATTATTGTCACAAATCGGCTTACATTAACACTGCAATGAAGTTACTGTGAAAATCCCCTAGTCGCCACACTCCAGCACCTGTTCAGGTACACCGAGCGGGAATTTAGCACGGCCAATGCACCCTAGCCAGCACGGTGTTCGGACTGTGGGAAGAAACTGGAATACTGGAGGAAACCCATGCAGACATGGGGAGAATGTGCAGACTCTGGACAGACAGTGACCCAAGCCAGGAATTGAACCTGGATCCCTGGTGCTATGAGAGAGCAGTGCTAACCACTGTGCCACTCCTTAGTACAGAAGAGAAGATATACACAAGAGTTTGAGACACTCCCTTATCACAGATAATGTTTTAAAAACTGGTATCTCTGTTTGAGATACCAAGCTCAAACAGAGCTTGATATCTGTTTTGGGGGGTGGGGGGCACGGTGACACAGTGATGAGCAAGGCTGCCTCACATCACCAAGAACCCGGGTTCCATTCTGGCTTTGGGCAACTGTGTAGATTTTGCACGTTCTCCGAGTGGGTTTCCTCTGGGTGCTCCAGTTTCCTCCCACACTCCCAAAGATGTGTGAATTGGGTGGATTGGCCATGCTAAATTTCACCTTAGTGTCAAGAGGGCTTGCAGGATAAATACATGGAGTTATGGGGATAGGGCCTAGATGGGATAGTTTCAGTGCAGGTTTGATGGGCCGAATGGCCTCTGTCTGCACTGTAGGGATTCTACGACTCTAGCACAAGGCCGACATCCTCAGCATGTGTCAGACAGACAATGCCATGTTTATTTTTAGAACCAAGTTCAGCAATCTTGGTAATTGCTGGCAAGGTGCGAAAACAATTTCACTCCAGGGATTACTATTCAAACATAATTTCCAACTCCCTGAGCACTCATTAACAACCAACCTTCCAGCTCAATGATCCTGATAAGATGAACAAACCGGGGGGGTAAAACAAAAATCCTAATGACTCCCACAAGGAATGTAACGTGGAATTAGCAAAACTGGGCTGTGTTAGGCAGATACTGGCAACCCAGCCTGGTTCAAAAGCTGGGCCTGAACAGTCAAACTGTCTTGGTTTGTAATGGCTGTCCAAGATTGACTGACGCACAACTTGGAGAGATTTGGGGACGGGGCAACCGAACATTAAATGCAGAGTCTGTGGACAGCTTTTGTTTTCCTCTTTTGACATTCTAAGTTTATCAGTGTCACAAGTTGGCTTACATTAACACTGCGATGAAGTTACTGTGAAAATTCCCAAACCACCACACTCCTGTTCGGGCACACTGGAGGGAGAATTTAGCACGGCCAGCACGTCTTTCGGACAGTGGGAGGAAACTGCAGCACCCGGAGAAAACCCACGCAGACACGGGGAGAACGTGCAGACTCTGCACACACAGCAACCCAAGGCCAACCACTCTGCCACCCCACCAGTAACTCTTGCTAGACAGAAACAGAATGAGTAAATGAACATTTTGCAAGAGATAAGTGAAAGATTTCATCCTTTTATTCCAGAAAGTCGAGAAAGGTTTTCGATTTGGAATTATCACATGTTTAAGTTACAAAATACTTACCTTGATGTTAAAATCAAACTGCGATTCATTCCTTCCCAGACAAGAATTATGAAGCAGATAGCAACTGATTTGCAAAGTATCCTGACCCACATTTATTCTGGGTCTAGATTTTCCTGACCTCTCTGTACTTAATGTCGATTTTTTTCTTATTCATTTGTGGGACATGGGGGTGAGGCTGGGCCAGCATTCATTGCCCATTCCCAGTTGCCCTTGGAGGGCAGCTGAGATTCAACCGCAATGCTATATCTGGCCTCACAGGTAGGCCAGACCAGGTAAGGACAGCAGATTTCCTTCCCTAAAGGACGTTAGTGAACCAGACGGATTTTTCTGACAATCGACAATGGTTTCATGGTATCAGTAGATTCTTAATTCCAGGTATTTTTCCCTGATTTCAAATTCCACCATCTGCCGTGGCAGGATTCGAACCTGAGTCCCCAAAACATTAGCTGAGTTTCTGGATTAACAGAGTAGCAATAATACCACTTGGTCATCACCTCCCCCATGTTCAAAAGGAAAGCACACAAGGAAAAGACAGGTTCAACTGAACCCATTATTGATCAAGAAGATTTGACTGAAACACAGCATTAAGATTAAAAATTAACCTCCGTACAATAGATACCAGGACAGCTCCTAGTATAGGAGCTTCCAACACACAATGATACTGTAGTATTCCTGCATGCTGCACACTGCCTGGGACTGGTTACATGAAGTGTAATCTGGCTGGTTAGAAAATAGTGAGTTTTCTTTGTCAGGAAATGGGTTTCGAAGAATGACAGGTACACATCACATGCCAGCGAAAGATCTGAAGGCTCCAAGGTGTGGGATGGCAGCAGAGTGGTTAGCACTGCTGCCTCACAGCACCAGGGACCCAGGTTCAATTCCAGACTCGGGTCACTCCGTGTGGAGTTTGCACATTCTCCCCAGGTCTGCATGGGTTTCCTCTGAGTGCTCCAGTTTCCTCCCACATTCCAAAGATGTGCTGGTTTGGTGGATTGGCCATGGTAAATTGTCCCAACAAGGATAGGTTGGGGGGGGGGGGGGGGGAGGGGGGGGGGGGGGTGGATAAATGCACGAGGTTGCAATGATAGGGCAGGGGTGGGTCTGAGTAAGATGCTCAGTTGGAGAGTCGGTGTAGACTCGATGGGCCGAATGGCTCCTTCTGCACTGTAGGGATTCTCTGATTCTATGAACACTGCTCGCAGTACCCCCGGTGTTCCTTCTTAAAGCAAAGGAGAAATCTGCAGGGTGATGGTGAAAGAGCAAGGGGTAGTGGGAGCAATTGGATAGCTCTTTCAAAGAACAGGCAGGGGCACGACGGGCCAAATGGCCTCCTTCGCTGCTGTATGATTCACCAGGAAGAGGCAAATATTCCAACTGCGTGTGGAAGCTGAACGAATGGGTGATGAAGCAATCTTGTTTTGACCCTGATTAATTTGTATTCGCTTCTCTTTTGGAACAGAGCTCAGTAAGTTCCAACACAGCACGCCAGCACCTTCCAACAACTTCTAACACTTCATCTCCAATCGTTCTCATTTCAATTTTAAGACAACATTACATTGGGGAAACATGCAGACGGGTAGAGTATACATCCTCCAGGGATACAGGAGGCTGCTGTGAGTCCCGTTACGCTCACCTGTTCATGCATGATGTTAGACAGCTCACGAACCATTTCCCGATAGTTTGCCTTCATTTCCTCTTGATATTCAACCTGATCTTCCTTGATCAAACGCTCGTTTACAATCAAGGCTTGTCCACAAACCTCAACAAATTGCCTGTGAACACAGAAAGCAACCTATCAATGCACAATGGTCTGCAGTTAAGGCAGATACCAAGCCGGCCTCTATTGTAGAGGGATTGGAGTATAAACAATGAGGATGACTTGCTACATCTGGAGCGTAGGAGGCTGAGGGGTGACCTTATAGAGGTCTACAAAATAATGAGGGACACAGCTCAGCTAGATAGTCAATATCTTTTCCCAAAGGGAGGGAAGTCTAAAACTAGACGGTATAAGTTTAAGGTGAGAGGGGAGAGATACAAAAGAGTCGGGGGGGCAATTTTGTCACACAGAGGGTGGTGAGTGTCTGGAACAAGCTGCCAGACATAGTAATATAGGTGGGTACAATTTTTTCTTTTAAAAAGCAGTCAGACACTTACATGGGTAAGATGGGTGTCGAGGGATATGGGCCAAAGATGGGCAATTGGGACTGGCTTTGGGGTTTGAAGAAAGGGGTGGCATGGACAAGTTGGGCCAAAGAGCCTGTTTCCATGCTGTAAACCTCAGACTCGAACTGCAGGAGAGGAGAGATTCCATCTTGAATAGTGTGTGCAGCTTGAGTCAAAATATTTAAGGAAGGGTACACTGCATTGGAAGCAGTACAGTGAAGATTCACAAGGCTGGGGGGCCCAGGTTGTGCTTTAACCCCCACTATAAGATTGGACTTTCCCCCCGTGTCTGTGTGGGTTTTCTCCGGGTGCTCTGGTTTCCTCCCACAGTCCAGAGATGTGTGGGTTAGGTTGACTGGCCAAGCTACATTGACTGTAGTGACAAGAGAGATTAGCAGGGTAAATGTGTGGTGTTACAGGAATAGGGCCTGGGTGGGATGTGGTCAGTACAGGCTCGATGGGCCAAATGGCCTCCTTCTGTAGTGTAGGGATTCTACGAGTGAGGGGCTGAGTAAATTGGCCTGTACAGGCTGAGGATTAGATGAATTAGGGGTGATCTTGTAGTTAGGGTGGACAACTGAGAGACTGTCTTTGCTGGCTGAGGAATCGAGAACGTGGGGGACACAGTCTCAGGATCAGGGGCTGGTCAGTCGTGACTGAGAGGTCTTCACACCAAGGGTTGTGAATCTTTAGAACTCTCCCCTAGAGGGCTGTGGCTGGTTCATCGTGGAATATATTTAGGGACGGGACAGACAGATATTTGAACTCAAGGGTTTTCTTTTTAATTTTTGCTCCATGCAAAAAAAAAATACAAATTGAATCCAATTCATGGTCCCCACGAGAGGAACAAACAAGATCCGAGCTGACAGGATGAGATATTGCACCCCCTCCCAGGTTTTATCTAACACTTCGTCTTTGAGAAAAGGCCCGGGCTTTTAAAAATTGCATCAAGTAAAGTCTCAGTTTAACCTCACTGGTTACCCTGGGTCTTTACTCTACCCCAGCCTGGGGCAAACCACCATTGCCGCTGTCAGCACATCCCCAGTACAACGGGCTAGCCACAGCGACCCATTGAATTATGCTTTCACCCCTGCCAGGCATTAATATCTAATAGATTCAGTCAAGGAACGGTAATATCCAGTAGATGAGAACAGGTGCTGGGTACGGATGAGTTACTGTACTCAGGTGGAGTTTAGAGTGGAGAGGTAAACTCTTGTGGCGTGCGATTAACAGCATCCGAATCTCGGTGACTTCATCACAACCACAGAATCCCCACAGTGCAGAAAGAGGCCATTTGGCCCATTGAGTCTGCACTGACAACAATGCCATCCAGGCCTTATCCCCGCAAACCCATATACGTACCCTGCTAATCTCCCTGACACTAAGGGGCAGTTTAGCGTGGCCAATTAACCTAGCCCGCACGTCTTTGGACAATGGGAGGAATGGGACAAAGATCCTGGACCGGTAGACGGGCGCCGCAACAGCTCAGTGACTAGCAGTGCTGGCTGTGCAGGCACATGGATTTGGGCCTGTGTCTGTGGGAGTTTGCGCATTCTCCCTGTGGTTGCGTGGGTTTCCTCCGGGCGCTCCGGTTTCCTCCCACACCCCAAAGATGTGCTCTCAGGCTAATCGGTTTTTACCAAATTGACACTATTTCTTCCCTGAATCTGACTGAGTAGGGTTCCATTCGTAGCCATGCAGGGTAGAATAGGTGTAGGGTGATGTGGCGGCGCGGGCTCGTTGGGCCGAAGGGCCTGTTTCCCGTGCTGGATTGTTCTTTGTTCTTTGAAACCTGAGCACCCGGAGGAAACCCTCGGAGAGAACGTGCAAACTCCACACAGACAGTGACCCAAGCCTGGAACTGAACCCGGGTCCCTGGTGCCGTGAGGCAGCAATGCTAACCACTGTGCTGCCCAAACTCGGGGATTACACTGACAGAGGGATACGGGAAAGTGGAGTTGAGGTACAAGATTAACCCTGATTTTAATGGCAGTTTACTACTGCTCCTAACTCTGAAAATAACCTCTTGTCCACTTCATAAGAACATAAGAAATAGGAGCAGGAGTAGGCCATCTGGCCCTTCGAGCCTGCCCCGCCATTCAATAAGATCATGGCTGATCTGTCGTGACTCAGCTCCACCTTCCCGCCCTCTCCCCATAACCCTTAATCCCTTCTCTTATCAAAAACCCATCAACCCGTTTCTTAAAAATATTTAGCGAGGCAGCCTCCACCACTTCAACGGGCAGAGAATTCCAGAGATTCACCACCCTTTGAGTGAAGAAGTTCCTCCTCAACTCCATTCTAAACCTCCCCCCCTTTATCTTGAGGCTGTGCCCCCTAGTCCTACTGTCCTTTTTGAGCGGGAAGAGTCTCTCCACCTCTATCCTATCCATCCCATTCATCATCTTATACGTCTCAATGAGATCTCCCCTCATTCTTCTAAACTCTGTTGTAACAGCGGGGGAATGGCATTATTACCTAAACACCCCCTTCAGTTGTTTCAGTTTGTTGTCCGGGTACTTTTTCACATTAGCTTCTTCAAGGAACGCTCGGGCATACGCTAACGGACCCGCATTTACCTACAGGAACAAGCAAAGAATATTGGTCATTATTTAGTGACTGCAATAACTATGTAAACAGTCACATGATCAGTTTCAAAAACGCACAGCTTTACAAACATATCAAAAAGGGAGCAGGAGGCCATTCAGCCCCTCAAGCCTGGTCCGCCATTTAATATCATACCCAACCTTACAATAACCTCAAATCTGCATCAGCCTGACCCCCACAAAACCCATCACCCCCTTGCTTACCAAGGATCTACTGACATCTGTTGTCAAAGTATTCAAAGATTCCGCTTCCATCACTTTTTCAGGAACAGGGCTCCAAACACTCATCTGTGTTTCAAATTGTTGACCCCTTATTTTAAACACTGGCCCCTAGTCCTAGGTTCTCCCGCCAAAGGGGACCCCCTCCTCACATCTGTCAAGATTATAGAATCAGACAGTGGAATTCTCTGGGCACACTTGTCTAAAAGCTGGAAATTCCCACTTGACCGTCAACGGACCTTCACATTGTCCGCCACCCGCCCATTTCAATTCCAGTTGCCTCCGGAGCCGCAGAATTCCGGCCGTAGAATCCCTACAGTCCAGGAGGAGGCCATTTGGCCCATCACGTCAGCACATACTCTCTGACAGAGCATCTCATCCAGGTCCCATCTCTGTAACCCCACATGTTTAGCCCACTAATCCTCCTAAACCCTGGGACGAGAGGGGGCAGTTTAGCATGGCCCCAGGGGTTAGTGAGGTAAGTATGTGGGGTTCTGGGGGTAGGAGCTAGGTGGGACGCCCTGTCGGAGAGTCAGTACATACTTGATGGGTCGAATGGCCTCTTTTCAGTATTGTAGAGGATTCTGTGGGCGGAATCTTCCTGTCCCCCCCCCCCACGGGAACTGCGGCAGGCGGAAAACGGGACACTCAAGAGTTCCACTGAAACTCAGGCGGGGATTTCCCAATCCTGGGGCCAGAATATCCCGCCTGTGAATCTAGTGGATCAGGCCCTGCCCGCAAATCAGGTGCCCGCCATGTCAGGGTGCCGTGGATTGTGCTCGGCTCAGGATGGACCTTCATTCTGCCGGGGGTGATGGCACCATGTCAACGTTTCGGCGCACGATACGACGCCCACCGACCAGTGCCCCCCAACGAAACGAGTAAACGGCTGAGCAATATCAAATATCCCACTGGCTCCCCACGGCGGGAACGCTATCCTGGCGCACCGACGGAGAATCGAAGACAGGAGGGATCACCTGCACGATGACACTGCCCTGGAGCTTCAGCTGCAGCTTAATCATATCGACGTCGGACGAGGAACACAAAGCTTGCAGCTCCGTCACCTTGTTTCCCATTTCGTCAATCGCCACCTCGATCGGATTCAGGTCAACATGTTGCTGGTACATGACAGGAATGCGCTTCTTCACGTAGGGAAAGCAGTGCGTCGCTAACAAAGACCAAACATCGTTTCCGTTAGAAACAGGGACTGAATGAGGATGATAAGAGTATCAGTTCGTGGGCAGATTACCTCCCACGAGGAGGTGCCAAGCGCAGTTACTCCGGGGGCGCAACCTTCCGGTGCCCCACCGCCGCTGCCAGAGAAATTGGCACTCAGCCAAAATTCCGCTCACTGCAGCGGGACTGGAGAATCCCAGTCACGGGTGAGATCGGAGAATGAGGGCTGAGAAGTCATTCTTTGGTGGGATGCGGGCGTGGTTGGAAATCCAGCATTTGTTGCCCATCCCCTAACTGCCCTTGAACTGAGTGTCTCGCTCGGCCATTTCAGAGGGCGGTTAAGAGTCAACCACATTGCTGAGGCTCTGGAGTCACATGTAGGCCAGACCGAGTAAGGACGGCAGATTTCCTTCCCGAAAGGAACCAGATGGGTTTTTCCGATAATCGACACTGGTTTCACGGTCACCGTTACCGAGACTTGTTTTCAATTCCAGATTTTATTAATTGAATTGGAATTCCACCAGTCACTGGGATTGGAATCCCCAGAACATCAGCCTGGGCCTCTGTATTACCAGTGTGGTGACAATTACCACTACACCATTTCTCTGTGATCACCTTCAACATTAATTGCTTTCACATATATCGCACCTTTAACATGCGGTTGACTCTCAACTACCCTCTGAAATGGCCAAGCAAGCTATTCAGGAGTCTGTGTTTCAAGAAAGAACCACCTTCTCAAGAACAATGAGGGATGGGCAATAAATGATGCCTTGCGACACCCGTGCCCCGCGAAGGAACGAAAAAAAACCCCCCCACGTTCCACAATGAAAGAAGGTAATAGGATCGATGGCTAAACGCTTACTGAAAGAGTTGGGCTTTGAAGACATTTTAAAGGAGTGGGAACAGGGAGAGAGGCAGAAAGGTTTATACTTCCTCAGGAGACGAAGGAAATTTGTCTGCTACACCTCTCACCACGGAGTTGGCTGGTCGTGTAGCCAGAATACCTGACACTCACACATCAAAGTGAATCCTCTCAGGAGGGGTCGAGTCCGGGTGTGCTCTCCCTTCGATCAAAGGAAGCACCACTAGAACATTCTGGAGCTCCATTCAAGAGTTTTAATCTCCAAACTCCAGCTCTGGGAGAAGGTCTCCCAGGATTATAGTCCCTGTCGCAAGCCAGTGACCTAGTGGTATTATCACTAGACTATTAATCCAGAAACTCAGCTAATGTTCTTGGGAGCCGGGTTTGAATCCTGCCACGGCAACTGGTGGAATTTGAATTCAAGAAAAAATATTTGGAATTAGGAATCTACTGGTGACCATGAAACCATTGGTGATTGTCAGGAAAAACCCATCTGGTTCACTAATGTCCTTTAGTGAAGGAAACCTGATGCTCTTAACTGATCTGGCTCCAGAGCCACAGTGATGTGGTTGACTCTCAACTGCTCTCCAAGGGCAAGTAGGGATGGGCAATAAATGCTGGCCCAGCCAGCGACACCCATGTCCCACGAATGAATAAACAAAATGCACAAAAAAAGTGCAGTCTCTTTCGAAAGCAAGGCAAAGAAAGAAATGCAAGCAGAGGAAATCCCAATCCAGCAACTCACCCAAGACTCAATCTTGTGTTAGCCTGTCCTGTTCATCGCAAACTCCTCTACACACAGCCACCTACATATCCCATGGAATCCCACCAAACATCCCAGATAATAAACACGGTCATCTTCATCTCAAAGGCAGAGCAAGGAAAGACCACACCCATCGGGTTAAATCCAGGAAGAAGGATTCCTGTCTAAGATCTGGGCGATGCCACAATAGAACAAGAACAGTACAGCACAGGAACAAGCCCTTCGGCCCTCCAAGCCTGCACTGATCACATTGTCCTATCTAGGCCAAAAATGGACACAATATTCATAAGGAGTGACATTTCCCAGTGAGTACTCCCTGGTGCTGAAGACATCAGATGGAGAAAGTTCTGAAGAACAGGCAAAGTTACTAGTTGAACTTGAGGAAAGTATTGCACATCGGATGGGAGTTATTTGCAAAGTGATCGAGCGTTCGGGGCACATGAATTTTATGATGCTTTCTTCTGAACCTCTTGTGCGACCTTGCTTTGTGAATTGTTAACTCAATGAACTCCATATCACGAAATCGGTTTCCGTAACTGACTACTTGTGATCAACAACACAAGACTTAGCCCAAAGGGACTAAAGGTCTGAGAGAAAAGGAGGCTAAAGGTTGGTCAACAAATTTCACCCATTTCAATAACATTGGAACTAAACCATTCACCACCTCGATTCCAGCAGTGTGACTAGATAATAGAATTAGGTTTCATCAATGGAATTGAAGTTCCCCAGTAGCTGTATTGGGATTTGAACCCACGTCCTTAAAGGATTATTCTAAGCCTTTAGATTATTCATTCCGTGGCAATGATCTTTATTTGTCTCCACTGGCACCCGTCTTGTCTGACTTGTACTGGGCATTTTATTCTACTCCACCTTTTGTAAACTTTCGTAACTGGGTGGCATGATATTCCAGGGGTTAGCACTGCTGCCTCACAGTACCAGGGATTTAGGTTCAATTCCAGCCTTGGGTCACTGTTTGTGTGGAGTTTGCACATTCTCCTTTGTCTGCGTGGGTTTCCTCCCAGACTGCAAAGATGTGTGGGGTTAGGTTAACTGGCCGTGCTAAATTGACTCTAGTGTCAGGGAATTAGCAGGGTAAAGATGCAGAGTTATGGGTTAAGGCCTGAGTGGGATTGTGGTCAGTGCAGACTCAATGGGCTGAATGGCCTCCTTCTGCACTGTAGGATTCAATGATTCTATAGACATTCTCACCTGCCACTACTCAATTTCCATTAACTCCATCCCAGTTTCCCATCTGGAATACATTCCAACTAGACCTTATTTTTATTTGATATCCTATCCAATATTATGACCTCTCTACTACAAGATTAATATGCCTAATAACATCCAATATAGCCCAGTCATGGCCTTGTTTAAGAGTTGAATTCCCACATCTTTTTCAATTTCAGGGGAGGATCTTTAAGGAGATCTTTCTTGGTGCTCAGCAGAAATTTATTCCGATGGTCAAAAAGGACCGTAGGAGGAGAGGTAATAAGCCGTGGATAACGAAGGAGGTGAAAGAAAGTGTTAAATTAAAAGCGGAGGAATTTAGAGTAGCTAAGAGCAGTGGGCGAGAAGAGGATTGGGAGAGGTTTAATTGTCAACAAAGATTGACAAAGAAGTTGATAAAGAAGGGTAGGAGAAACTATGAAGCTGGGCTTGCGCTTAATATAAAAAAGGATAGCAAGAGTTTTTATAAATATATAAGAACATAAGAACATAAGAAATAGGAGCAGGAGTAGGCCATCTAGCCCTTCGAGCCTGCCCCGCCATTCAATAAGATCATGGCTGATCTGTCGTGGCTCAGTTCCACCTTCCCGCCCTCTCCCCATAACCCTTAATCCCCTCTCTTATCAAGAACCCATCAACCCGCTTCTTAAAAATATTTAGTGAGGCAGCCTCCACCACTTCAACGGGCAGAGAATTCCAGAGATTCACCACCCTTTGAGTGAAGAAGTTCCTCCTCAACTCCGTTCTAAACCGCCTCCCCTTTATCTAAAAAGGAAGAGGCTGGCTAGGGTGAACGTTGGTCCTTTAGAGGATGAGAAAGGGGACCTAGTGGTAGGGGATGGGGATATGGCTAAGGTATTGAATAACTTTTTTGTTTCTGTCTTCACGGAGGAGGATGTGAATAATTTGCCGGGTGTTAGCGATGGAAATGTGGTAGGACTGGGGGGTCTTAATGACATTACTGTTACTAGAGAGATGGTGCTCGACAGACTGGAGGGGCTGATTGTGGACAAGTCCCCAGGACCGGATGGAATGCATCCGAGGGTTCTGAAAGAAATGGCGGAGGTGATAGTGGATGCCTTGGTGGTTATTTTCCAGACGTTGCTGGATTCCGGGGAAGTGCCGGATGATTGGAAAATGGCTAATGTTACGCCGTTGTTTAAGAAGGGTGCCAGGCAAAAGGCGGGGAATTATAGGCCGGTTAGTTTAACGTCTGTGGTAGGTAAAATGTTAGAATCTGTCATTAAGGAGGAAATTGCGAGGCATCTTGAAGGGAATTGCTTGATAGAGCAGATGCAGCACGGTTTCATTAAAGGGAAGTCGTGTCTGACAAATTTACTGGAGTTCTATGAGAATGTGTCTAGGGCGGTGGATAGAGGAGAGCCGGTGGTTGTGGTCTTTCTAGATTTTCAGAAGGCGTTTGACAAAGTACCTCACAAAAGGTTATTGCAGAAGGTTGAGGGACATGGAGTTGGGGGTAGGGTGTTAGCGTGGATAGAGGATTGGTTGTCAAATAGGAGGCAGAGAGTGGGGGTCAATGGGTGCTATTCGGATTGGTGGATGGTGACTAGTGGAGTGCCCCAGGGGTCGGTGCTGGGGCCTCAGCTATTTACCATTTATATAGATGATCTGTAGGAGGGAACCGAGTGTAGGGTGTCGAAATTTGCTGATGACACCAAGATTGGGGAACGGCAAATTGTGCGGAGGGTGTGGAGAGTCTACAGAAGGATCTAGATAGGCTGGGCGAATGGGCCAGGAAATGGCAAATGGAATTTAATGTTGGCAAGTGTGAGGTGATCCAATTTGGTAGGAATAATGGTAGGAAGGACTATTACTTACGGGGCGAAAAACTGCAGCAGGCAATGGTGCAGAGGGACCTCGGGGTCCTTGTGCATGAGTCGCAAAAACCCAGCTTGCAGGTGCAGCAGGTGGTCAGGAAGGCGAATGGGATGCTGGCCTTCATAGCGAGGGGGATTGAATATTAAAGTAGGGAGGTCTTGCTGCAGCTGTATAGGGCATTGGTGAGGCCACAGCTGGAGTACTGTGTGCAGTTTTGGGCGCCGCACCTGCGCAAAGATATTTTGGCCTTGGAGGGAGTGCAGAGGAGGTTGATACCGGAGTTGAAGGGGTTGAGCTATGAGGAGAGGCTGAATAAACTGGGCTTGTACTCGTTAGAGTTTAGAAGAATGAGGGGAGATCTCATTGAGACGTATAAGATGATGAATGGGATGGATAGGATAGAGGTGGAAAGACTCTTCCCGCTCAAAAAAGACAGTAGGACTAGGGGGCACAGCCTCAAGGTAAAGGGGGGTGCGGTTTAGAACGGAGTTGAGGAGGAACTGCTTCACTCAAAGGGTGGTGAATCTCTGGAATTCTCTGCCCGTTGAAGTGGTGGAGGCTGCCTCGCTAAATATTTTTAAGACGCGGTTTGATGGGTTTTTGATAAGAGAAGGGATTAAGGGTTATGGGGAGAGGGCGGGAAGGTGGAACTGAGCCACGACAGATCAGCCATGATCTTATTGAATGGCGGGGCAGGCTCGAAGGGCTAGATGGCCTACTCCTGCTCCTATTTCTTATGTTCTTATGTTCTCCTTTAGCCTGTCCTCGAGACTATTTTAAAAAGTGATACATGACCAAAGGCATACTAGCTTGGGATTTCCCTTCTTGCTCTGCAGAAACATGCCTGGTTTGTACCAAACTACTTCCACCTTAAGGGTTATTCATGATTTTTTAACCAAGTGGCTTCCAATCCCATGCACGAGGATCTAGTCTCAAAATAAAATCACAACTAGGCTCTCTTCCGGTTGAGTATTTTCACCCTTGATATTTCCTGTTTTGTTTTATTTTGATTTGATTTATTATTGTCACATGTATTGGTATACAGCGAAAATAATTATTTCCTGTGCGCTACACAGACAAGGCATACCGTTCATAGACAAGGAAAGGAGAACGTGTAGAATGTAGTGTTACGGAGATAGCTAGGGTGCAGAGAAAGATCAATTTTCGCAAGGTAAGTCCATTCAAAAGTTTGATGGCAGCAGGGAAGAAGCTAATCTTGAGTTGGTTGGTACACGACCAGGGAAGAAGGTGGAAGAGAGAATGTCCGGGATGTGGACATGTGGACATACTGGTTGCTTTTCCGAGGCAGCGGGAAGTGTAAACAGAGCCAATGGATGGGAGGCTGGTTTGCGAGATGGACTGGACTACATTCACGGCCCTTTTTCCTTTGATATGATCATTACCAGATGATCTCCCACTGATCTTGACCCCAAATGCCTTATTCATTCTGAACAGCTTGATCCAATATCAGTTTCTTCATTAGGCAAGAAACAGATCGGGTGACACAGTGGTTAGCACTGCTGCCTCACAGTTCCAGGGACCCGGGTTCAATTCCCAGCCTTGGGTGACTGTCTGTGTGCAGTTTGCACATCCTCCCTGTGTCTGCGTGGGTTTCCACTGGGTGCTCTGCTTTCCTCCATACTCCAAAAATGTGTGGGTTCGGTGGATCGGCCATGATAAAGTGCCCCTTCCTGTCAGAGGGGGATTAATAGCGTAAATACCTGGGGTTATGGGGATAGGGCCTGGGGAGGATTGTTGTCAGGTTTGATGGACCGAATGGCCTCCTTCTGGACTGTAGGGACTCTATGGTTCTATTGCGTGATCACAATGCCACCATCTCCCCTTAAATGGGGATTGAAGAGATGGGACTGAGAGGTTGGGAGATATCAGAGTGATAGAATGGGTAAAGTGGATGAGATAATGGAGGAATTGGAAAATCAAGAATGTTAATTTAATCATAAAATCCCGACAGTGCAGAAGGAGGCCATTTGGCCCAACAGGTCTGCACTGACTACTATCCCTGTAAGCCCACACTTTTACCCCTGCTAATCCCCCAAACACTCAGGGGCAATTTAACATAGCCAATCCACCTAACCTGGAGTGTGGGAGGAAACCGGAGCCCTGGAGGAAATCCACACAGACATGGGGAGAATGTGCAAACTCCACACAGACAGTGACCTGAGCCAGAATTGAACCCAGGTCCCTGGTGCTGTGAGACAGCAGTGCTAACCACTATAAAGTAAATTTTATTTATTACTCACAAGTAGGCTTACATTCACACTGTAATGAAGTTACTGTAGGAGGAAACAGTAGCACAGTGGTTAGTACTGCTGCTGTATAGCTCTAGGGACCTGGGTTCGATTCCTGGCTCGGGTCACTGGCTCTGTGGAGTTTGCACATTCTCCTCGTGTCTGCGTGGGTTTCCTCCGGTTGCTCCGGCTTCCTCCCACAGTCCAAAGATGTGCGGATTAGGTTAATTGGCCATGCTAAAAATTTCCCCTTAGATTCCTGAGATGCGTAGGTTAGAGGAATTAGCGAGTAAATATGTAGGAATATGGGGGTAGGGCCTGGGAGGGAGTACGGTTGGTGCAGACTTGATGGGCTGAATGGCCTCTTTCTGCACTGTAGGGTTTCTATGATTCTATACGGACATATGATTCGGACATTTCTGGAACGCGCTACCGAGTAGGGTGGTGGAGGCAGGAACATTGGACTCTTTTAAGATGCAGTTAGATAGGCACATGAGTGAAACGAGAATGGAGGGATATGGTAGGGGATATTAAATAGGGTTAAACCTCGGGAGACACCGGAAAGGCAGGCTGTAAGATTAATATTTTGACTTTATTCCACAGGTGGAGGTCCACCTCGTGTCAAACGAGGGGCATTCACACGGCGGGTCGTGCCTGGGCTGCTCTTGGAAGTTCCAGGAGTGGCCTAGAACTTCGTGTCGGTGTGTGTGCTTGATCCTGGACCGGTAGATGGGCGCCGCAACAGCTCAGTGACTAGCACTGCTGGCTGTGCAGGCACATGGATTTGGGCCTGTGTCTGTGGGAGTTTGCTCATTCTCCCTGTGGTTGCGTGGGTTTCCTCCGGGCGCTCCGGTTTCCTCCCACACCCCAAAAATGTGCTCTCAGGCTAATCGGTTTTTACCAAATCGACACTATTTCTTCCCTGAATCTGACTGAGTAGGGTTCCATTCGTAGCCATGCAGGGTAGAATAAGTGTAGGGTGATGTGGCGGCGCGGGCTCGTTGGGCCGAAGGGCCTGTTTCCCGTGCTGGATTGTTCTTTGTTCTTTGTTCTATACTGTGAAAATCCCCTAGTTGCCACACTCTGGTGCCTGTTCAGGTACACTGGGGGAGAATTTAGCATGGCCAATCCACCTAACCAGCGTACCTTTGGATTGGGAGGGGAAACCACAGGAAACCCAGGGAGACACTGGGAGAATGTGCAAACTCCACACCGACAGTAACCCAAGCCAGGAATCGACCCGGGTCCCTGGCGCTAATCATTAATGCTAATATCAATTTATTATTAATTTAATGGAACCAATGTAGAATAATCGCAGCATTGAGATGGTGGAACTTTGCATTACGCAATCTGAAGGCAGTCAGGTTATAGTTTACAAAGCATTGGAGACTTTGGATTAATCAAATCTAGACGTGAGCAGTACATGCAATCAGTGAATTATGACACCAAGTGGAAACTGATACACACACAAAATAATTAGATTTAACTTTAATAAAGTGACTATTAAATAGAGTGAAGATTTTTTTTTTTTAAACAGGGAGTCATCAAATTATGTTTACGTGAGGTTTGTGTGGAAGGTAAAACCAACTGGCACCCTTCCAATAGCAACACCAGACTTGGACTATGGAAAGCCTTCTTTAATTACCCAACCGCAACGCGTGATTGGGAAAGGTTGTTTGGCGCACACATTATCTTGTTCCTACATTGCAAACGTGAACACTTCAAAAATACTGCACCGACCGGAAAGTCCTTTCGGACATCCTGAGGTTACAAAAGGCGCTACGTAAATGCAATTCTCACTTCTCATGACCCTAGGCTTTAACTTGATATCTGCACTCAGTAAGGAACTGTCTCTTGGAGTTATTTTTATCATTCCGGGGAAGTGGGTGTCACTGGCAAGGTCAACATTTACTGCCTGTCCCTGATTGCCGTCAAGAGGGTGACTGCACTTGACACCAGGGGAGCAGTTAACAGAGGGCGGCATCGAGGGGCCCCAGCTAGGCTGCAGTCAATAGGATTCGGGGAAAAACCTATCCATTGGTTGGAGTCGCACCTGGCGCAAAGGAAGGTGTTTGCGATGGATGGAGGTCAGTTATCTCAGTCCCAGGACATCACTGTAGGAGCCCCTTGGGGTAGTGCCCGAGGCTCACCCATCTTCAGCTGCTTCATCAGTGACCTGCCCTCCATCGTCAGGTCAGAGATGGGGATGTTCGCTAACGACTGCACGATGTGCAACCTGGTGAAGGAGCAAGGCTCCAAAAGCTTGTGGTTCCAAATAAATCTGGTGACCTAACCTGACGTCGTGAGACTTCTTACTGTGCCCACCCCCCAGTCCAACACTGAGACTTTCACCTCATGCACAATATTTAGAATCATTCATGACTCTTCAGATGCTGAAGCAGTGCCTGTCCCAATGCAGCAAGACCCGGACAATATCCTGGACTTAGACTGACAAATGCCATGGAAAATCTGTGCCACACAAGTGCAATCCAACAAGAGAGGATCTAACCATTGCTGCTTGACATTCAAAGGCATTAACGTGACTGAATTCCCCCACTATCAATATCCTGGGAGAGGAGGGGGGTACCATTAACCAGAAACTCAATTGGACTAGCCATCTCACTACTGTGGCTACAGAGCAGGGCACAGGCTGGAAATCCTGTGGAGAGTAACTTCCCAAAGCCCGTTCACCATCTTCAAGACCCAAGTCAGGAATGCGGTGGAATACTCTCCACTTGCCTGGATGGGTGCAGCTCCAATAACACTCAAGAAACTCAACACAATCTAGGACAAAGCAGCCCTTTCGATTGGCATCATATCTACAAACATCCACTCCCTCCACCACCAACAAGTAACAGCAGTGAGTACCACGTACAAAATGCAATGCAGGAAATCACCAACGTTCCTTCGACTGGCACCTTCCAAACACCATAACTGCCACCTTTTAGAAGGATAAGGACGGCATGGGAGCATCACTAACTGAGGGTTCTCCTACCACCAACTCTCCTACAAACCACACACCACCCTGATTTGGAAATATATTACTGTTCCTTCACTGTCGCCCGATTAAAGTCCTGGAACTCCCTCCCTGACAGCACTGTGGATGTACCTACTTCTCACAGACCGCAGCGGTTCAAAATGATGGCTCACCATCACCTACTCAAGGGCAATTAGGGATGGGCAATAAATACTGGTGTAGCCAGGGAAGCCCACATACCTCGAACAAATAAAAACAAATCAATCTTCATAATTCTCAGATAGAAGCAGAATATTGCAGATGCTGGAATCTGAAACAAAAGCTACTGGAGAAAACAAGAGGTCTGTGGAGAGAGAACAGAGCCAATGTTTCGAGTCTAGATGACCCTTTGTCAGATCAAATCGGCAATGTGAAGGGGGCTCCTCGGACAATTGAGTGTCTGGTCTGGGACATCACACAGGAGAGGGGATTATGGTGTGAAGGCGTGTGCCCCCCCTCCCTGTGCCCTCTCACACTCTCTCTATTTCTCATGGCAATCTCAAAACAGTGAATAAATTAAGTCCACAAACCTGTCTCCCTCAGCAGCTCCTGGCGTTCACGGTTCTGCTGGAGGTCTTTTCACCCAACTTGTCACAACTGGAGTAAATTACTCGCAAACATTTTCCCACCGGGTACCCGGAAAATGGAATGGGCGGCAAAGAATTGTACACAAACCCAATCGGGGGCTAACTGGTTATTTCAAAATGGTGGGTGGGCATCACATTTCACCCTCCGTCGTATTGTCACAGATGAAGATGGCCAAAAAACTTGGATTTTATTGTGCTCATATTGTGTCTACTGTGTAGACAGAGTACAGCAAAGAGATAGAGAATCTGGTGAACTGGTGCAACGACAATAATCTCTCCTTCAATATCAACAAAACAAAGGAGATAGTCATCGACTTCTGGAAATGTAGTGGAGGGCCCGTCCCTGTCTACATCAACGGGGACAAAGCAGAAATGGTCGAGAACTTCAAGCTTTTAGGTGTTCAGATCAACAACAACCTGTCGTAGTCCCTCCACGCCAACACTATAGTTAAGAAAGCCCACTAACGCCTCTACTTTCTCAGAAGACTAAGGAAATTTGGCATGTCAGCTACAACTCTCACCAACCTCTACAGACACATCATAGAAAGCATTCTTTCTGGTTGTATCACAGCTTGGTATGGGCTCCTGCTCTGCCCAAGACCACAATAAACTGCAAAGGGTCGTGAACGGAGCCCAGTCTATCACTCAAACCAGCCTTCAATCCACTGACTCTGCTTTTCCAAGGCAGTGGGAAGTGTAGACAGTCAGCATAATTAAGGACCCCACACACTCTGGACACACTCTTTTCCACCTGGAAAAAGATACAGAAGTCTGAGGACACATACTAACCAACTCAAGAACAGCTTTTTCTCTGTTGCCATTAGACTTCTGAATGGACCTACTTCACACTATGTTGATCTTTCTCTACACCCTAGCTATAAAAATAATGTGGACATTCTGCACTCTCTCCTTTCCTTCTCTATGAATGGTATACTTTGTCTATATAGTGAGCCAGAAACAATACTTTTCACTGTATTCCAATACATGTGACAATATAAATCAAATCAAATCAAGGAGAGAGAGGTGGAGAGGTTTAGGAAGGAAATTCCAGAGCCTGGGGCCCAGGGTAACTGAAGGGACGTCTACCCAATGATGAAGCAGGAGATAAAACTGAGAATGTTCGGGAAACCAGGATTGGAGGAGGGTAGTGATCTTGGAGTGTTATTGGTTGGAGGAGATGACAGAGATAGGGAGGAGTGAAGTGATGCAGGGATTGGAAAGCATTGCTGGATGAGCAACAATGTAGATCAGCAGGCACAGGGGTGATGAAGCAACACTCTGGAGATTTGGTTTTGCGGTGGGTAAAGTGATGAGAAATAACGCTTACTCGTTAGAATCGTTCTCCTCTTGCACTGCTGCTCAACTCCTCCTTGCTTCTTTCCCGAGATGGTGAACGGCATCTCGAATACAAACCGCTGGATATTGTGACTTTTCTCAAAATCTGTCTTCCTGTCCCCCAGCTCCTTCTCGTCAAGATAAGGAGTCACGTACGTCACTTGGATGTAGGCATATTTTGAGTCCAAGTCTTTTGGATTGACCTTTTCAAACAGAATATAACCTCACTTGAGTAAATATCATCTGCGGTGTTGATGTCAAGGGCAAGTTAACATTTTGACAGAGGTACACAACACAATTTAAAGAAAGGGTGCAAGACACATTGGAATCAACAAAGGCACCACCATACAGTGAGGAAATCTTTAGAAATACTTTAAAGGTTTTGTAATATTAATCAGAAATGTGAATGTAGGAGTTACTATGTTGTTTTTATGACCTTAAACAATAGACAGTGCCAGATGAACATTTTGTAAGCCTCTTATCTTCCAGAAATGTTGAAATTTTGGAACCTCCCTGAAGGACACCAGCTGAGTTCCTTAAAGAAAGGAATGAATCACAGGAGCAACAGGTTCCAGAAGATAAAGGAGAGCTTAGAGAAAGCAGACATTCTCAGACACCGCTCTCCTCACCTTCCCATCATCGTAGATCATCCTCACGTTCTCAGAGCCAAACTTGTCCGAGTAAAGTTTCAGGAGGCGCTGGGAAATCTCAGACAGCTGGGTCAGCTTAGGCTCTTTGTAAATGTATTCCTTGCCGTCCTCATCTTCAAAGAACCCCTGTCAAAAGCCACATTAAATAAATTGGGTTGACGTGCAAAAAACAAAACAAATCTCTTGAAGCCAATGGGTTGGTTGGGTGATGGACCAAAGTCAACTCAAAAGCTTGAAAACGACAGACAAAAAAGAAAGCAAACAAAAGATTCTCCAGATTTCCCCAAGTGCACCATTAATGCCAACTGGTTTGGGATACATTTTGAAGGGAATAGCTGTGAAGATCACAGCGATTCTCTTCTCCAGGATTCAATCGGCCCAATGTCACATTGTCCAGGTAATTTTTATTTTTTTTTATAAATGAACACCATTTTCTAGTTCCTTTGGGGAGAAGAATCTAGGTCTCATTTTTCTTTTCAGTGACGATGAGGTCTCAGTGCCAGTTCTACACAACAACAGCTGGTCCTGCTTTTCAGGTTAGTATGAGGTCAGATCACCAGACTGATAAAGCTTGGACGGAAGGGGACTGACACACAGAATTAATCACAGATCCTCCTCCGCAACCAAATTAATTGAAAATTCACAGAAAAGGGGTGGATTTTAAGATAACGTATGGATTATGAAAACCGAGTCACTTCTTGTCTTCTGCGTAACTGCAGGGGTAAGCTTCCTAGACGGCAAAGATTTTGTAGAATCCCTACAGTGCAGAAAGAGGCCATTCGGCCCATCGAGGCCTGCACCGACCACAATCCCACCGAGGCCCCATCCTCATAGTCCCACATATTTATCCTGCTCATCCCCTTGATTCTAAGAGGTGATTTAGCATTGCCAATCCACCTAACCCACACATCTTTGAGATAAGTTTTTCCCATTTCTGTTAAGCGAAGGATCAGCTATTAAAGTTTTGGTCCGTAATTTCTCCAGAGAGGCCATCCCTCGTGGAGTGACTGCCGCTCCGGACAGACTTACCCTCATTGAATCTCCAAAACCCCTGTGTCGTCCCGTGTTCCTCACTCAGGCTGGGTGGCCCCCCCCCCCACTGCTCCAGCACGAGCTACCGTAAAGGGGATGTTTAAAAGGACAATTTAAAGGGAGGAGGTAAGCTTCACAGATAAGCTGATCAGACAGGGAGAGGGCGAGGGGGTTGGGGTAACGGAGTTTGTGCTGGGGGGGGTGGATTAGACTGGGAGAGAGTTGGCTGTGTTAATTGGGGTGGGGGGGGCGTGGCGCGGTACAGACAGTGTCAGGTTGGGCTGGTGGGGAGGGGGGTGGTGAAGGGGTGGGGTCAGAATGGAATGAGGGGCTCAGGAGTGATGGTCAGACTAGGAAAGGAAGGGAAGAGTTTGCGGGGGGGGGTTTTGGAATGGGGAGAGGGGACCCGGCTCAGGGTTGGGGATTCGGGTCAGACTGGGAAAGGAGGGGGCTTGTGTTGGGGGTGAGGCCACTCTGGAGAATCTGCTGCGGGGGTGGGTGAGGCCACTCTGGGGAATCCCAGAGCTGCGGGGGTGGGTGGGGAGGTGCTCAGTTTAGATGTTTAAGTAGTTACTCTGGAATGAAGAAGTGTTTTTTCTTCTCCTAATTGTTTCAGAGTAACTATCTAGGTAAACCAGACAGAACCGTCAACGATAGTGATTTAAATCACTGCTATCGGACTGTTCGCATCACAGGGCAATTGTCCAGGGGAAGTTAGTGCTTCTGAACAATTACTGGATAAACATTTATGTGGGAACTTCCAAGTGAGATTCCCTATCGCATTGCACTGGAATATCCTCCAATGTGACCCTGGGGAACCAGGAAGTTATGGGTCATTATGTTCTGTCCAATAATGGATATTTTAATGGCGTTTTTTTAAAACGATGATTGTTTCTTGGATGTAAGTGTTGCTTCTCCAAGTGACAAGCCAGGGTTTTCTTAATGTGCTGCTGGCTTCTTTAATGCTCTCAATACCTCAGTAACAGTGGCCCTCAAAAGCAGTCCACGTTGTGTGACTCAGGTTTTGTCTATACTCAGGTCACTATCTGGACCCAGTGTATAAGGACATCATAAACAGCACCAAAGATAGGCACAGACGGAAAAAGGAACAGTTGGCCAAACTAAATGCAGCACATGGAGTTAAACCAGTCTAAAATGTGGACAAATACTGTAATACAACCGGGTGCAGTAAGTGCCGTTGCACTGATAGGATATAATGGGTGATGTACAAGAGTTCTATGAAGCATGGATGATGTGCATTTTTGATAGACTGACAAAGCTACCCACATCAAACCAGAGTGCCTTTAATGCAGTCAGTTTCACTGCATTACGTGTGAGCATTGAATTACCTCCACATCTCTTTCATTGTCTGTAAACTGGTATTGCTATGAAGGTTAATAAGAACAAAGAACAAAATAATAATCACATTTATTCCTAGCAGTCACGGCAGAGGAATAGCCTCAAACTAAAGAACACAGCAAACCTATCCACACAACAACAAAAAAACACCCCAACAAACATCACAAAGCTTCGGTAAGTTTCAAGGCTACAACAATTTTTTAATATATATATATATATATGTATATAAAAACACGGGCTGGTGATTTATTTAAGTATAAAGTGGCTTGTAGAGCCGGCCAGATCGGATTACCCCTCTACATGCACAATGAACAAAGCGAGGCAGTGGATGGTGTTTCTAACACAGTGAGTCTACCTTCTAACGCTTAGCTACACGGTTATGATTGCAAAGCAGATGACTTCAGACACAAACAAACAAGACCACACCAAGGCACATTAAATGCTCACGACTAACACAGCAGGACCTCAACTTACCGCTGCCTTTAAAGAGGGGGGAAAAGAGTGGAAAGAATGTATTAATGAGATGCTGCAACTTTAAGACAAAGGCTACAACTAGAAAGGCATTTTGCAAACAAAATATTTCAGATCAGTTTAAAAAACAATGCTTTGTTAATTAAGATTAAGAAAAGTGTTTCCAACTTGAATCCCAAATCGGTTTTAGCTCCTCCCATTCATTCACATTTCCATTCATTTACAACTTAACTCCAGAATACAATCCTGCCACTTCAACAATCACATCTTGGTTCAACTTTGGCAATGGCAGCACAGCAGGTTAGCGCTGCTGCCTCACAGCGCCAAGGACCCGGGTTCGATTCCCGGCTTGGGTCACTGTCTGTGTGGACTCTGCATGTCACCCCGTGTCTGCGTGGGTTTCCTCCAGGTGTTCTGGTTTTCTCCCACAGTCCAAAGGTTAGGGGTTACGGAGATAGGGTTTGATTGTTGTCTATGCAGGTTCCACAGGCTGTATAATCTCCTTCCGTACTGGAGGAATTCTATTCTATTCTATTAACTTTAATTTTGAGCTTCTTGAAATAAATGAGGCTGCAAGTGTTTTGAGGATTGCCAGCTAGAATAGACAATCAGGATTACGGACAGAATCTCGCAGCAGGGTAGGAGGCTATTCTGCCCATTGTTCCCTGTGCTGGACCTTTGAAGGAGGCATCCAATTAGTCCCAGTCCTCCTGCGTTTTCCCCCCAGTCCTGCAATTTCTAACTCTTCAAGTATATCCAATTCCTTTTGAACTTTGAAAGTTAGTGTTGATCGTACTGGTTAGGGCATTGGCCATGCTAAATTCTCCCTCAATGTACCCAGACTGGCATCAGCTTGTGGCAACTAGGGGATTTTCACAGTAACTTCATTGCAGTGTTAATGTAAGCCTTATTTGTGATACTAATGAATAAACTTTGAAACTTCAAACTTAGTTTCATCAAACACTCTCTCTCCCTTTGGTTCTGTCGATGATTATCTTAAATCTCTGCCTCCCCGCCAATGGAAACACTTCCATCTTTCTTTGTGCTATCAAAACTTTGAGAAGTTTTTAATCCAAAAACTGCCAAAATCCATTGGAAGGACAGCTCAGTCCCCTCTTTACTACAGTCTAGTTTGAAATTGCAGAAACAGGTCAACACAGACGCGAAATAGAAAGCAGATAATTAATTACCTGCCCAAAAAAGGCGACCCGAAAGTAGGTGCCTAGCAGTCGTTTTCCTGTGTGGATAACTTCAGCAATTTTTTTGTAAGCTTGATGAAGTGTTTCGTAGAGGTGGGCAAGTTTCTGCAAGATATACAATAGAAAGAGTCAGATTGAATATCCTTCCTCACAAATTCACCCAGCAAACTGTCAATAGGCAAAGGGAGACCTTAGCCTTGTTTTGTTCCTTTGATTTGAAGAGCTTTATTCGTTTATAGAGGATATTACAGAATAGAAACAGGCCACTCAGCCCAAATGGATCTACGCTGCTGTTTCTACTCCACACAAGCCTCTTCCCATACCTACATCATCTCAATCTATCAATACCTTCTTCCATTACTTCCTCCTTGAGTTTCAAGTTTCTAGGTGAACAGATTACCAGCAATCTGTCCCGGTCTCTTTATGCCGATGCTATAGTTGAGAAAGCTCATTAACCGCTCAACTTTCTCAGAAGACGAAGGAAATTTGGCTGGTCCGCAATGACTCTCACCAATTTTTACAGATGCACCTTTCCGGATGAATCGCAGCTTGGTGGTATAGCTCCTACTCTATCCATGACTGCAAGAAACTACAAAGAGTTGTGAAGGTAGCTCAGTCCATCCTGCAAACCAGCCTCCCATCCATTGACTCCATCTACACTTCCCACCTTGGGGAAAAGCAACCAGCGTAATTAAGGACCCCACGCACCCCGGACATTCTCCCTTCCACTTTCCGCCATCGGAAAAAGATACAACAGTCTGAGATCACGTACCAACCGACTCGAGAACAGCTTCTTCCCTGCTGCTATCAGACTTTTGAATGGACCTATCACATATTAAGTTGATTGTTCTCTACTCCCTGGCTATGACTGTAGCACTACATTCTACACCCTCTCCTTTCCTTTTCCTCTATGTACGCTACAAACAGAATGCTTTGTCTGTATAGCATGCTAGAAGCAATACTTTTCACTGTACCCCAATTGATGTGACAATAATAAATCAAATCAAATATTCGTACGTTTATTCAGTTTCCCTGTAAATATATCTATACCATTCACATCAACCACTCCCTGTGGTAACATATTCCACGTTCTCACCACTCTCTGGGGTAAAGAAATTTCTCCTGAATTGCCTACTGAATTTATTCGCCACTATCTCACACTTATATTTCTCTAGTTTTGGTCTTTCCCACAAGTGGAAAAATCTTTCGCAATTACAAAGATCTCTCTCTGGTCATCCCTCAATCTTTCCCTTTCAGAAGAAGGGACCCCAATCTGTTCTGTCCATCCCGATAAGTAGAATCTCTCAGTTCTTGTATCATCCATCTAAACCTTTTTGTGCACCATATGTTATGATCTCGATAGAAACTAGTAACGTTTTCAGGTTTTCTTTAAAAAATAACCCGAAAACCCAGGTATTTACTCAAAGGAAGAAGCCAAAGAATTTACTACAGAAAAATCAAAGAACATGAACCTCAAATAGTCAGTTACGATAAAGATAACCAAAATGCAATGGACGTAATTATTTACACATTAAATTGAATGTATTAACTCCACTTTCTTTCTATATCCGTTAACTTGCACCCCAAAACCTCCAAGTCAGATACTTATCAAGCTTTGGAAGATTAACCATGTGTTCTGGGTACTGGACTGAAGTATCCTGGGACTTCCATTTACCTCTGGCCGTGTGGTCCCTTCCGGTCTCCTCTAACCATCCCAAAGCTGCAAGCTCCCCATTTGACACAGGCATCTCCATCATCTTAATGTAACCACCTCAGGTGAGAACTCTCATGTTTCTAATATCTTTTAAGTGTGCAGCTTTCAATCTCCAACTCTCCCATTCCTCAGCTGGGCTATATCAAAAATTCAACTTATTCTCAGTAGACAAGAACTTTAACTCTTTTAGCCAACACTCAGAATTTCAACAGAACTTTCCTTCACTCCAGCTTGTTCTAAGCTCTCAAACTGAACTGTGTGAACAGAGAACCGCCCCTAGAGACCTACTCACTCCTATAATTAACTTGTCAACCCCTTTTTCCTGCGTTCACCCCTGGCAACTTGGTCACGTGATCATTTACTGAAATTTTTTAAAAAATCAGAACGAGGATCCTCATTCTTAAAGGGACCACACCACCGATAATAAAACATTTTTTTTTATTTCCACCCCCAAAAGTACAGGAGCCACGACAATTGTCAACATTTAAAATAATAAGAACAACAATCTGGCAGTTAAGATGCTACTTGCTGGAAGATTAGATTTGGTCTGATTGCTCATTAACTTTTGTAACTTTTATGAGGGTTTAATGTGACTTACCTCAAATTCACGCCTTTTCTCATAAACTGGAATAATTAGCTTATAGACGTTTGAAATCAGTTCATAGCGCTCAGCTTTCCAGAGTCCATCAGCACATTGTTCCAACAACTCCATCAGCACGTCCTATTCAAACATCAAGTTAGCCAGGCATCAGTATTTAAAGATGAAAGGTCACGGCCTGAAACATTTACTCTGTTTCTCTCTCCACAGATGCTGCCAGACCTGCTGAGTATTTCCAGCACTTCTACCTCTCACAGGATGGCACAGCACAGAAAGACTTCAGCCCACTGTGCCTTGGCTGGTTCTCGGGACAGGACGATCCAATTACCCCCTGTTTGGCCTGCTCCATCCCCACAGATCTGCCTACTATCCCTTCCCAAGTCTTTATCGAGTTCTCTTTTGAAATTTATTACCTGATCTTCTTCCACCATTATTTGAGCCCATTCCAGACCACATCAGGGAAAGGTCAGCCTCACTGCTTCACTCCACTCTTAATCACAAGGTTCTACGTTCAAGCCCCACTCCAGGACTTGAATGCAAAAGTCAAAGCAATAACCAAGTACAGTGCTGAGGGAGCGCTGCACAGTCAGAGGGTCAGTGCTGAGGGAGTGCTGCACAGTCAGAGAGTCAGTGCTGAGGGAGTGCCGCACTGTCAGAGGGTCAGTGCTGAGGGAGCGCTGCACAGTCAGAGGGTCAGTGCTGAGGGAGCGCCGCACAGCCAGAGGGTCAGTGCTGAGGGAGTGCCGCACTGTCAGAGGGTCAGTGCTGAGGGAGTGCCGCACTGTCAGAGGGTCAGTACTGAGGGAACGCCGCACTGTCAGAGGGTCAGTACTGAGGGAGTGCCACACTGTCAGAGGGTCAGTACTGAGGGAGTGCCGCACTGTCAGAGGGTCAGTACTGAGGGAGTGCCGCACTGTCAGAGGGTCAGTACTGAGGGAGTGCCGCACTGTCAGAGGGTCAGTACTGAGGGAGCGCGCACTGTCAGAGGGTCAGCGCTGAGGGAGCGCCACACTGTCAGAGGGTCAGTACTGAGGGAGTGCCGCACTGTCAGAGGGTCAGTACTGAGGGAGTGCCACACTGTCAGAGGGTCAGTGCTGAGGGAGCACCGCACAGTCAGAGGGTCAGTGCTGAGGGAGCGCCACACTGTCAGAGGGCGCAATTTTTCATTTGAAATGAAAAACCAATATATATTCCACAATCAACATTGTTAAAAGTGGATTACCTGATCATTATTACAGTGCGGTTTGTGAGAGGTTACTGTGTGTAAACTCTCACAGTGAGAGTTTTCTGTGTGTAAATTGGCTGCTGCTTACATTATGACAGTGACTATACTTCACAAGATTGTCATGAGCTGAAAACCACTTTTGACATATTAGCAGCTCCAAAAACGATTTGAAAATATAAATCCTTTTCCTTTCTCAGCGCCTCTTGCTTTTACCATCATAGAATCCTGGCAAATGCAGAAGGAGGCCATTCAGCCCATTGAATTTACACCGACTCTCTGACAGAATATCGCACCCTGCCCAATCCACCTGACCCGCACATCTTTGGACTGTAGGGGGAACCGGAACACCCGGAGGAAACCCACGCAGACACTGGGCGAATGTGCAAACTCCACACAGACAGTGACCCGAGGCCAGAATTGAACCTGGGTCCCTGGCGCTGTGAGGCAGCAGTGTTAACCACTGTGCTGCTCGTCCCATTTCTGTCTGTACTCAACTTGAAAACGTGCTGCCAGTTTCTCGCTCCACACTAAGTGGACTGAACGGATGAATGATAAAGTTCTGCGTGCTGCCAGTGTGGCGCAGTTCTTGTGTCAGGGTTTTATAACACAGCAACGTACCAAGGAATCGCTTTCAACTTGAGGCACAACTTTGAACCAGATAGAAATAAATCTATTCGCTGTAACTACGTACGTGAATTCAAATGCTTCCAAAGGCATTTTCATGTGAGGGCTTCTTACTTTACTCAGATCAGGGAACCACAGAAAGGTTACTGTGCAGAAAGAGGCCATTCGGCCCATCATGTCTGTGCCAGCCCATCGAAGGGGAAAAGATTAGCGGCTCATTTTAATCTCACTTTCCAGCACCTGGTCCACCGTCTCGCAGGTTCCAGCATTTCAGATGCTGAACCTTTTGGATAAAAGCAAATTAGTGCGGACGCTGGAATTTGAAACGAGGACAGAAAATGCTGGAAGATCTCAGCAGGTCTGACAATACTGACAACGTTTCGAACCCAATGATTCACCCTAGCTCGTCCCCCGCCACTAAATTACCCCTTAGCGTCAGGGGGACTGGCTAGGGTAAGTGTAAAGGGATAGGAGTTAGGACCTGGGTGGGATTATGGTTGGTGCAGACTCGATGGGCCGAATGGCCTCATTCTGAATGTCCTTTGACAAGTGAGTTTCAGCCTCAACCATCAACTGCGGCGGTGAATTCCAGACACCCACCACCCTCTGGGTGAAAAGGTTTTGCCTCAAGTCCCTCTCTAATCCTTCTACCAATCACCTTATATCTATTCCTCCTGGTAAGTGACCCCCTCAGCTAGGGGTAAACAAGTCTTTCCTGTCCACTCTGTCGAGGTCCCTTATACTGCTGCAAACCTCAATTAGATCATCTCCTAGTCTCCTCTCCCCGACGGAAAATAACCCTCGCCTATCCAATCTCTCCGCAGTTGTCAGGCCCGATCATTCTTGTCAATCTCCTCCGCTCTCTCCAGAGCGATTATGTGCTTCCTGTAACGTGGTGACCAGGTCATTTTACACCGACACCAACTGCAACGCACACACTTAGCTCAAGCTGCATGTAGTGTTTGACACTTTGCAATACCCAATGTCCCCTTCCCACAGCAACTCTCCATCCAAGCAGAGTGGAAACAACTGGTAGCACAGTGGGTTAGCACTGCTGCTTCACAGCTCCAGGGTCCTGGGTTCGATTCCCGGCTCGGGTCACTGCCTGTGTGGAGTTTGCACATTCTCCTCATGTCTGCTTGGGTTTCCTCCGGGTGCTCCGGTTTCCTCCCACAGTCCAAAGATGTGCGGGTTAGGTTCATTGGCCATGCTAAGAAATTGCCCCTTAGTGTCCTGCGACGTGTAGGTTAGAGGGATTAGCAGGTAAATGTGTAGGGATATGGGAGTAGGGCCTGGGTGGGATTGTGGTCGGTGCAGACTCGATGGGCCGAAGGGCCTCTTTCTGCACTGTAGGGTTCGATGTAACACCTGCCATTTCACCTCCTCCTCACCAACGTCCCAAACCTACAGAACCTGTTTAGGAGGTGGCACATTGATTAGCACTGCTGCCTCACGGTGCCAGGCTAAAATGTCAGTGAAAGCAGTTTCAACAGCAACTTCAAGAAAGAGAATGATGTAAATATATGAAGGGGAAAAAAATATTGCCGGGATACGGGGAAAGAACTGTAAAGGGAGCAGGGAAATGTTACTAACTGGATAGTTCTTTCAACGAGCCAGCACAGATATGATGGGCTGAAGGGCCTCTGATGACACTGTACTAATCCCCGTGCAAGTTAACTTGGTAACGTGGAACCAAATTCACTCGGAGGGTGGGATTTTACAGCCTCACTCAGGTGAGACTGTCGATCCCACCCAAGGCCAACAGAGATTTCCGTTGTGGGACCCTCAATTCCACGGCGGGCAAGGTGGTAGATTGTGGGCCTTAGGGTGTGATGCTAATGTCTTTTAATTACAGAATCTGCAAAGTAAGCTTCCAATGTAATAAAACGAAGTTTTACTTGCAATTAATCTGAACATAAATATAAAACTGTGTTGTAAATGTAAGTACCACATTATCAGGAGTTGTATTACAACACCAGGCGCTGCAATAAGCAAAAATAGGAATCACATACAATAAAAGCGCAATAAATGTATAAACTGTTAAATAACGATAGCGGCTTTTACAATATTATCAGTCATACAGCAATCCAATGTTAAAACAAGCTTGACATGATCACCCTATCAGGAAAGGGGTGATTCACACGCTGTAAAACTTTGCAATTCTGAAAAATGCCCCAAAGCAAACCCACTCAGCCACCTTCTCCACGAGAGGGGGGTTTTAAAATTCTCACACCCACAGAGTCACAGAATCTTACAGCGCAGGAGGAAGCTCATCTAATCTGCACCCTACCACCATCCCACCCAGGCCCTATCCCCATAACCCAAGGCACGTACCCTAGCTGGTCCCTCCGACACCAAAGGGCAATTTACCATGGCCAATCTACCTAATCCGCAGATCTTTAGACTGTGGGAGGGAACTGGAGCACCTGGAGGAAACCCACACTGACACGGGGAGAATGTGCAGACTCCACATAGACAGTCATCCAAGCTGGGAATCGAACCGGGTCCCTGGCGCTGAGAGGCAGCAGTGCTAACCACTGTGACACCTGCCCCGTTCCTTTTGGCTTTTCCAATTGCTTCCCCAAGTCAGTAAACTTATCCATATTTTTGCTAGTTTCAGACTTAATTCATTCATACTCTCACGGCTGCCCTAACCTAAACACCAAATCCTGTTCAGCTCTGTGTGTTCATAGAACCTTTTCATAGAACCCTACAGTGCAGAAACAGGCCCTTCGGCCCATCGAGTCTGCACCGAACACAATCCCACCCAGACCCTATCCCCATATCCCTACACATTTACCTGCTAATCCCTCTAACCTACACATCCCAGGACACTAAGGGGCAATTTTAGCATAGCCAATGAACCTAACCCGCACATCTTTGGACTGTGGGAGGAAACCGGAGCACCCGGAGAAAACCCACGCAGACACGAGGAGAATGTGCAAACTCCACACAGACAGTGACCCGAGCCGGGAATCGAACCCAGGACCCTGGAGCTGTGAAGCAGCAGTGCTAACCACTGTGCTACCGTGTGTTCGCTGATCCAAGTTGCTCCCAGACTGGCTGCATCCTTCTTAACATCTGTGACCCCCCCACCCCCCCAGCCCTATAACCCACTGAGACCTCTGCATTCCTCCCATTCTGCATCCTGCACATCCCTAATTTCAATCACTCCACCACTGGCAGCTGTCTGGGAATTCCAAGTTTTGGAATTCCCTCCATAAACATCTCCCTCTCTTCTCTTTAAGACATTCCTATTAAAAAAAACTCTGTGGTGAAGAGGAGTTAATGTCTCCTTATTTATCTCGGTGTTAAATGTTGCCTGATAACCCACCTGAGAAAATCCCTGGAGCATTTCCAATGGGTTGAGGGTAGGTTAGGACACAGGCAGCGGAGATTTGGATGATCTCAACTTAACGGAGGGTACAACGTTCGAGGTTGGCCAGGGGAACTTTGGAAAAGTCAAGTCGAGAGGTAATAAAGGAATGGACAACGGTTCCAGCAGCAGATGAGCTGAGACAGGGACACAGTGGTTCGCAATGCTGCCTCGCAATGCTGGGGACCTGGGTTTGATTCCTGGCTTGGGTCACTGTCTGTGCGGAGCCTGCTGTGTCTCCCTGTGTCTGTGTGGGTTTCCTCCAGGTGCTCTGGTTTCCTCCCACAGTCCAAAGGTATGCGGGTTAGGTGGATTGGCCATGCTAAGTTCTCCCTTAGTGTCCCAAGATGTGCAGGTTAGCGGGATGAGCCTGGGTAAATGCATAGAGTTACTGGGAATGGAGTGGAGGGAAGGCCCTGGGTGGGATGCTCTTTTGAAAAGTCAGTGCAGACTTGATGGATAGACTATGAAGCTAAACTAGCACTAGATATAAAAAAGGACAGTAAGAGTTTTTACAAATATATAAAGAGGAGGAGGCTGGCTAGAGTGAATGTTGGACCCTTAGAGGATGAGAGGGGGGATTTAGTGGTGGGAGATGAGGAAATGGTTGAGGCCTTAAGTAAGTTTTTTGCCTCGGTCTTCACGGAGGAGGATGTGAATAGTTTGCCAGATATTAAAGGTAGAGGGATGGTAGGAGTTGAGGGCCTGAATGTGATTATTGTCACTAGCGAGGTAGTGCTTGATCGACTAGCGGGACTGATGGTGGACAAATCCCCAGGACCGGATGGAATGCATCCCAGGGTTCTGAAGGAAATGGCAGAGGTGATAGTGGATGCCTCAGTGATTATTTACCAAACTTCGCTGGATCCTGGAGAAGTGCCGGAAGATTAGAAAACGGCTAATGTTACGCCGCTGTTTAAAAAAGGTAGCAGGCAAAAGGCAGGGAATTATAGGCCGGTTAGTTTAACATCTGTTGTTGGAAAAATGATTGAATCGTCATCAAAGAAGAAATAGCAAGGCACCTGGAAAGGAATGGTTTGATAGAGCAGATGCAGCATGGATTTGTTAAGGGGAAGTTGTGTTTGACGAATTTATTGGATTTCTATGAGGATGTGACTAGTGCGGTGGACAGAGGGGAACCAGTGGATGTGGTGTTTCTCGATTTTCAAAAGGTGTTTGATAAGGTGCCACACAAAAGGTTGCTACAGAAGGTTAGGGTGCATGGAGTTGGGGGTAAGGTGTTAGTATGGATAGAGGATTGGCTGTCAAATAGGAAGCAGAGAGTTGGTATCAATGGGTGCTATTCTGATCGGTAGTTGGTGACTAGTGGAGTGCCGCAGGGATCGGTGCTGGAGCCTCATCTATTTACCATTTATATAGATGATCTGGAGGAGGGGGCTGAGTGTAGGGTGATGAAATTTGCTGATGACACGAAGATGAGTGGAAAAGCAAATTGTGCGGAGGGTGTGGAAAGTCTGCCGAGGGATCTGGATAGGCTGAGCGAGTGGGCGAGGACCTGGCAGATGGAGTACAATGTTAGCAAGTGTGAGGTTATCCACTTTGTCAGGAATAATAGTAGGAGGGATTACTATTTAAAGGGAGAAAAGCTGCAGCATGCTATGGTGCAGAGGGACCTGGGGGTCCTTGTGCATGAGTCACAAAAACCCAGTCTGCAGGTGCAGCAGGTGGTCAGGAAGGCGAATGGAATGTTGGCCTTCATAGCGAGGGGGATTGAATATAAAAGCAGGGAGGTCTTGCTGCAGCTGTATAGGGCATTGGTGAGGCCGCAGCTGGAGTACTGTGTGCAGTTTTGGGCACCGCACCTGCGCAAGGATATTTTGGCCTTGGAGGGAGTGCAGAGGAGGTTCACCAGGCTGATACCGGAGATGAGGGGGTTGGACTATGAAGAGAGACTAAATAGACTGGGTCTGTACTCATTGGAGTTTAGAAGGCTGAGGGGGGATCTTATAGAGATGCATAAGATAACGAAGGGGATGGATAGGGTAGAGGTAGAGAGATTCTTCCCGCTCAGAAAGGACAGCAGGACTAGAGGGCACAGCCTCAAGATAAGGGGGGGCAGTTTAGAACGGAGTTGAGGAGGAACTTCTTCACTCAAAAGGATGGTGAATCTCTGGAATTCTCTGCCCGTTGAAGTGGTGGAGGCTACCTCGCTGAATATATTTCAGACATGGGTAGATAGGTTTCTGATAGACAAGGGAATTAAGGGTTATGGGGAGAAAGCGGGAAAGTGGAACTGATCCACTTCAGATCAGCCATGATCTTATTGAATGGGGGGGCAGGCTCGCAGAGCTAGATGGCCTACTCCTGCTCCTATTTCTTATGTTCTTATGATGGGCTGAATGGCTTCTTTCGGAACTGTAGGGATTGTATGGCTCCCTGGATTCTGGTGACATTGTGGAAGTGGGGACTGGCATTCTCGGTGGTGGAGCAGACACGGAGAGAAGATCAGCTCAGGGTTAAATACAGGTCACAGACCTTTTCACCCTGTTACCGCACATTGTCCACTCTCTCCTTCCCAACCCCATTATTAAGCTGCTATTATGGGTGGAAAAATTGTTTTCCAAACAGTTAAAATGTGCGGTGAATGCACAGGATATCAGTGGATTATTTCGAAGGGAGTTCTCTCCCACCCAGTGTAAGTTAGTTTTAAAAGAATGATCACCTGGGCATCATCAGGTTGCTATTTGAATGGGTTTCCTCTGGGGAAATTGAGTGCTGCATTCCATACATTATAACAGTGAGCAGAAACTGACAGTAATAAAGAAAGCTGGAACAAAGATGAAATGCAATGTCGGTTGCTTTTAGTTATCAGAATCTTGATAAGGATCAGTGGGTACAACAGTCTTAGGAATCTTATGGATCTATCAGCACACACATGATGACTTAATTAGCTCAAAAAACACTTGACAGAAGTGCTTATTATAGCTCACCTCCCTTCTCCAGAACCATGGTGAGTGATTCACCAAACCACAGCAATAAATCACGTGCAAAGTGTGACTCCAATCCACTGTGGTGCCCCTCACGCCCCAGCCAGTCTGTGCAGAGATGCGAATGGGTCGAGCTTACTGACCCACCCAGGGCTGGACACACTGCAGTCTGTCCTCGCTAAACAATGAAACTGCCCTTCCCTGCCTGAGCTCACCCAGCAGTAATCGAATTAGCAGCAATTCAAAGGCTTTGCAGGACAAGTGTGTACAAAATCTTTTTACCATGACAGTCATCATTTTAATTCTGCTGATCATATTCTTATCAATGATTAACTATTGGTGTTCAATGAGGAGGTTAACAGTCCATCTCAGAGGCAATTTGTGTCTTTAAAACATTTGATAACTAATTCTGCAAATTCAGTATGTTCTTATCACCACTGAGTTTGCTTACAATGTACATTTTGCATTTACTGATAATAAGGTCGGCCGAAAAATAATAGTCTCATCAATATTGGAGATATAACACTCCTGCGCTGGCGAATTGCAGTCCGGTGCTGAGGGAGTGCTGCAATGCCAGTGACGCTGTCTTCTGAGTAACACATTGAACTGGGGCCCCTCTCTGCTCCCTCTGGTGGATTCCCAAGATATCAGAGGACAATTCTGAAGGAAAGAGGAGTCCTCTCTCACCCGTGTAAGTTAGTTTCAAAAAAAGATGATCTGGGCACCACAGAAACGTAAGAACCGGGAGCAGATGTAGGCCATTCAGCCCCTTAAGCCTGCCCCATTCAATATGATCACGGCTGATCTTTTCATAGCCTCAGCTGCTTCACTGGGCAGGTTCACAACTCTTTGGGTGAAAAAGTTCCTCCTCAACTCAGTCCTAAATCTGCTTATTTTGAGACCATGCCACCTAGTGCTAGTTTCACCTGCTCATGGCAACACCTCCCTGCTTCTATCTTACCTATCCCCTTCATAATCTTGCATGTTTCTATAAGATCTTTCCTCTGAATTCCAGTGAGTTTGGCCTCAGTCTACTCAGGCTCTCCTCATAATCCAACCCTCTCAACTCTGGGATCAACCTAGTGAATCTCCTCTGCACCCCCTTCAGTGCCAGTATATCCTTTCTCAAGTAAGGAGACCAAAACTGTACACAATAACTCTAAGTGTGGCCTCACCAGCACCTTATACAGCTGCAACATAACCTCACTGTTTTTAAACTCCATCCCTCTAGCATCATCAGGTTGCTGTCTGAATGTGTTTTCTCTGTAGAAATTGAGTGTTGCATTCCACACATTATAACAGTAGCTGCACGTCAAAAATATTTCACTCAGATGGGAAGAGTTTTGGGATAGAACAAAGAACAAAGAACAATCCAGCACGGGAAACAGGCCCTTCGGCCCAACGAGCCCGCGCTGCCACATCACCCTACACCTATTCTACCCTGCATATCTATGAATGGAACCCTACTCAGTCAGATTCAGGGAAGAAATAGTGTCAATTTGGTAAAAACCGATTAGCCTGAGAGCACATTTTTGGGGTGTGGGAGGAAACCGGAGCGCCCGGAGGAAACCCACGCAACCACAGGGAGAATGCGCAAACTCCCACAGACACAGGCCCAAATCCATGTGCCTGCACAGCCAGCAGTGCTAGTCACTGAGCTGTTGCGGCGCCCGTCTACCGGTCCAGGATCTAGCACACACACCGACATGAAGTTCTAGGCCACTCCTGGAACTTCCAAGAGCAGCCCAGGATGTGCTGAAGTTACGAAAGGCGCTACAGAAATGCACATACTTTCTTCCTTCTGGAGGGCCTCATTATTCAGAATTACAAAGCGGAGCAATACAACCAATAGGAGCGTGAATTTCTTGATGCATTACGACACAGAATCGTGCAGAGTGGTACAAACCCTAACATAGGCTATCGTGTCAAAAAATTACCTAGGCAGCAAAGATTCCATGACAGCAAGTAACTGGTTTTGTAAGCAGCGATTGTAGGAGAAAGGACTTGCAGACAGCAAAAAAACAGACTTTCAACACTGAAAAGTTAAAAGTTACACTTGTGTCCAGGTGCACTCACTTCATTGTAATGGACATCTTGCATTCCTACATCTTCCATCATTGCTGCCTCCTCATCGATGTTGGGTGTAATCATCTTGAAGGCGCTGCAACCTTGTTTAAATATCCCTGGAAAATAACAAGCTCCATGTGAAAATACATTCACCTGAATACTCTTCTTGGTAATTATTTAAATTTAATAATCATAACCAATAGTTACTGATAACATCTGTGAATCTGATTATACGGCTCCCTCAGATGGACATAACCTGTTCTTTCAAAGAACAATCCAGCAGGGGAAACAGGCCCTTCGGCCCAACGAGCCCGCACCGCATCTATTCCTTCCTCATTCTATTTCCTTCCTCATTCTATTTATCCAGTTCCCTCTGAACTGTACCTTAACCATTCACGTCAACCACGAGGTTCACATTCTCACCGCTCTGAGTAAAATCATTTCTCCTAAATTTGGGTGGCATGGTAGTACAGTGGTTAACACTGCTGCCTCACAGCGCCAGGGACCTGGGTTCGATTCCCGGCTTGGGTCACTGCCTGTGCGGAGTTTGCACGTTCTCCCCAGGTGCTCCGGTTTCCTTCCACAGTCTGGAAGACGTGCTGGTTAGGTGGGCTGGCCATGTTACATTGCCCTTTATTGTCAGGGGGGGGTTAGCAGCACAAATATATGGGGTTATGGGGATTGGGTCTCAGTGGGATTGTGGTTGGCGCGGACTTGATGGGGCGAATGGCCCTCTTCTGCACTGTCGGGATTCTATTCTTGACAAGATGCATTAGCGATCATCTGATATTGATCACCGTAGCTGTGCACCCAACCACCCACCTTCACACACACGCATGCGCGCCCATCCTCACCCCCATACACACACACACGCCCATCCTCTCCCCCCAACACACACACACCCACCCTCCCCCCCCACACACACACACGCCCACCCTCCCCCACACACACACACGCCCATCCCCCCCCCACACACACACACGCCCATCCTCACCCCCACACACACACACGCCAATCCCCCCCCCACACACACACGCCCATCCCCCCCCCACACACACACACACGCCCATCCCCCCCCACACACACACACGCCCATCCTCACCCCCCACACACACACACGCTCATCCTCACCCCCACACACACACACGCCCATCCCCCCCCCAAACACACACACCATCCTCCCCCCCAATACACACACACACACACGCCCATCCCCCCCCACACACACACACGCCCATCCTCCCCCCCCACACACACGCCCATCCTCCCCCCCACACACACACGCCCATCCTCCCCCCGCAACACACACACACACACATACACCATCCCCCCCACACACACACACGCCCATCCTCACCCCCACACACACACACGCCCATCCCCCCCACACACACACACGCCCATCCTCCCCCACACACACGTCCATCCTCCCCCCCACACACACACGCCCATCCTCCCCCCCCACACACACACGCCCATCCTCCCCCCGCAACACACACACACACACGCCCATCCCCCCCCACACACACACACGCATCCTCCCCCCCCACACACACGCCCATCCTCCCCCCCACACACACACGCCCATCCTCCCCCCCCACACACACACGCCCATCCTCCCCCCGCAACACACACACACACACATACACCATCCCCCCCACACACACACACGCCCATCCTCACCCCCACACACACACACGCCCATCCCCCCCACACACACACACGCCCATCCTCCCCCACACACACGTCCATCCTCCCCCCCACACACACACGCCCATCCTCCCCCCCCACACACACACGCCCATCCTCCCCCCGCAACACACACACACACACGCCCATCCCCCCCCACACACACACACGCCCATCCTCCCCCCCCACACACACGCCCATCCCCCCCACACACACACACGCCCATCCTCCCCCACACACACGTCCATCCTCCCCCCCCACACACACACACGCCCATCCTCCCCCCCCACACACACACGCCCATCCTCCCCCCCAACACACACACACACACGCCCATCCTCCCCCCTCACACACACACTCTCCTCCACCCAACATGCACACTCACCCCCCTCGCCCACTCTCCTCTACACACTGCTCCACCCATCCCCAGGGTGTAGAAACGTTTTCTCCGTATCCACCTAATCAAACCCCTCATCATTATAAAGAACCTTATCAGGTCACTAACCAGCGATCTCCTTTCCAAGAGTGCAGGCTCACAGCCCGTTCGATGTTCCCTGATTATTATAAATTCTCAATTCTGAGACTGCCCCAGGATTCTAACAATGCAAAACTTACATTTCCCATTAAAAATGACTGACCAATTCCAAAGCGATAAGCGCATTCCAGAAAAAAAAAATCAGCCAGCTCAGTTCACACATTATAGCCAAAGATTAATTCAGTTTGACTCTGTTTAAAGAAAAGAAAAATCAGGAAACGGGAAAGAAAGGATGAAATGTTAGTGGGAATCGGAAAGCAGATTTCAGCTGTGAATGTTGGAAGAATTACTCATTAACCCTATGCATCAGCTTGTAATTTTCACTGAGCCGGTTTGTGTGCACGGCAGCACTTTCTTATCTGAGGGAACTTTGCATTCAACAAATCTGACACAGCCGCAACTAGTAATCACCAGCAGCAGCAAAAAAAACCCTGCATTTATATAGCACCACTAACAGAGTTAGGAGTGCCCCAAGACTCTTCAGAGTGACAAATTTAGACACCGAGCCATTTACACAGATTGAGGCAGATCACCAAATGTTTCATCAAAAAGGGAGTTCTAAATTGCATCTCACAGGAGCAGGGAGAGATATAGCCACAGAATGTTACAATGCAGAGAGGCCCTTCGGCCCATTGAGTCTGCACCGATGCACGAGAAGCTCTGACCTGCCCACACCTCGTCCCACTTGCCAGCACTTGGCCCACAGTTTTGAACGGTATGGGGTGCCAAACATTCGTAACTTTTCAAGGATACAAAGAACAAAGAACACAGCGCGGGAAACAGGCCCTTCGGCCCAACGAGCCCGCGCCGCCGTCCCGATGTGAGGCATCTCGCCTCCACCACCCTCCCGGGCAGTGCATTCCAGACCCTCCCCACCCTCTTGAGTAAAAGGTTTTTCCTCAAATCACCGCCCCCCCCCCACCCCCTCAAACCTCCCACCCCTCACTCGTGTCCCCTCATTAACTGACCCAGGGGAACAGTCAGGGAGGGGAATTCCAGAGCTTGGGGCTCTGGGAACCACAGGCACGACCTCCAGTGGTGGAGTGACGGTGGTAGAGGATGCTCACCAGGGCTGCCGAGCTGGAGGGTGCGACACAGATAACAGGGGGCGAGACCCATGACAGGACCTGGAAACAAGGATGAGGATTTTAAAACGGGAGAGCAGGTCAGCGAGCGCCCCGGTTGATGAGGCACGGCAACCTGGCACACGTTCAGGCACTGGCTGAGCTTTGATTTGGGGCGGCACGGTAGCACAGTGGGTTAGCACTGCTGCTTCACAGCTCCAGGGTCCTGGGTTCGATTCCCGGCTCGGGTCACTGCCTGTGTGGAGTTTGCACAGTCTCCTCGTGTCTGCGTGGGTTTTCTCCGGGTGCTCCGGTTTCCTCCCACAGTCCAAAGATGTGCGGGTTAGGTTCATTGGCTACGCTAAAAAATTGCCCCTTAGTGTCCTGGGATGTGTAGGTTAGAGGGATTAGCAGGTAAATGTGTAGGGATATGGGGATAGGGTCTGGGTGGGATTGTGTTCGGTGCAGACTCGATGGGCCGAAGGGCCTGTTTCTGCACTGTAGGGTTCTATGCTGGTTCTATATGCAGGGTAGTATAGGTGTGGGGTGATGTGGCGGCGCGGGCTCGTTGGGCCGAAGGGCCTGTTTCCCGTGCTGGGTTGTTCTTTGTAACTTTGATTACCTCGAGTTTATCAACCCTGTATGTTATAAAGGAAAAGGTCAGCAATTTGAGCTGTAAAGAAAACTGTCAGGAGGGGGTGGCATGGTGGGTCGCAGTGCTGCCTCACAGTGAGCAGTCTCACAAAAACCAGGTTAAAGTCCAACAGGTTTATTTGGAATCACCAGCTTTCGGAGCACTGCCCCTTCTTCAGGAGAATGGAGAGGTAGGTTTCACAAACACGGCATATACAGACAGAGGCACAAGCTCTTTAACCTGCCATTATCCCTCTCTCCACTCGCACTGTCTGTACCTGGAGAGACCCTGAATACCTGTAAAGACTCACATTCCAACCATTACCTTGCGATAGTGCCTCTGTCTGTATATGCCGCGTTTGTGAAACCGATCTCTCCACTCACCTGATGAAGGGGGCAGCGCTCCGAAAGCTCGTGATTCCAGATAAACCTGTTGGGACTTTAACCTGGTGGTTGTGAGACTTCTTACTGTGCCCACCCCAGTCCGACACCAACATCTCCACATCATGGCCTCACAGTGCCAGGGACCTGGGTTCAATTCCGGCCTTGAGTGACTGTGTGGAGTTTGCATGTTCGCCTTTAGTGAACCAACCTGGTGAATGACAATTATTACTATCTACTTCAGGCTTGTTAATTGATTAAATTTAAAACTCCTCCAGCTGATGTGAACTCATGCGTCTGGATCATTGGGCTGGGTGAATTCCGGGTTATTGTGACATTAAAAACTCTGTCATCTGCTTAATCCGCGTGGGTTTCCTCCGGGTGCTCCAGTTTCCTCCCACAGTCCCACAGACGTGCGAGTTAGGTGGATTGGCCGTGCTGAATGTGTGGGGTTAGGGGGAGGCCTTGGTGAGATACTCTTTCGGGGAGTCAGTGAAGATTTGATGGGCCAGGTGGCCTACTTTCTGGTTCAACAGAGTCAACAGGATATTGCTGGCCAATGAAACTGCTCAATTTACCAATATTGCTCTTGGGATACAATCAATTCAAGAGGAGATTTAAAAGTTTGTACAAAAACGGTCTCAGTACCAGTTCCACAGCTTGTGTTGTTTCAGAAATTTCAGAGAAATACATCATCGGCACAGATAATTTTAATCTATCAGAAGGGTGGGTGTGCTACACCACAAACTGCTCCCTACCACCGCTTCTCTCAGTGATAGATGAGGCCGACCGGTTTACATTTATTCACAGTGGGAAAGTTACCTGAATTGTGCAATCCTCAGGCAGACAAACTGGTGTTTAACTGAAAAAGTCTAATCAATGTGTGTGTGTGTTGGGGGGGGGGGGGGGAGAGGAATGTGTGTGTGTGTTGGGGGGGGGGGGGGAGAGGGATGTGTGTGTGTGTGTGTTGGGGGGGGGAGAGGGATGTGTGTGTGTGTTGGGGGGGAGGGATGTGTGTGTGTGTTGGGGGGGGATGTGTGTGTGTGTGTGTGTGTGTTGGGGGGGAGGGATGTGTGTGTGTGTGTGTTTTGGGGGGGGGGATGTGTGTGTGTGTGTGTGTTTTGGGGGGGGGGGATGTGTGTGTGTGTGTGTGTGTGTTGGGGGGGGGGATGTGTGTGTGTGTGAGGGGCAACTGCTGAGTAAAATAATTACCAAAATCTTCCTGCAGGAAGCAGGGTGAAAATACAAAGATGTGCGGGTTAGGTGGATTGGCTGAGTTGCCCCTTAGTGTCAGGAGGACTAATAGAGTCAATACGTGGGGGGGCCTGGGTGGGATTGTGGTCGGTGCAGGCTCGATGGGCCGAATGGCCTCCTTCTGCACTGTGGGGATTCCACGATTTAAATTAAGGAGGTTCAGCAGGTGGAAGGGATTAGTCAGGAATATCTGGCTGGATACAAGACACAAAGGCAAGTTAGCTCAAGTACAGCTCGCAGGTTCAGACAAAGTGGAAAGTGAATATTGTTTCGCTGAGAATGCAGTTGAATTTTTTTTTCCCCTCTTAACTCTCGGGATGTGTACTTTGCTGGCGAGGCCAGTGTTTATTACCCATCCTTCGGCCTTTGAGAAGGTGATGCTGAGCTGCCTCCTTAAACCATTCATGTCATGCTGTTGGTACAGTCACAATTTCGGACACACAAGAACGGTTTGCCCAACCATTTCCGAGGGCAGTTAATCACGTCGCTGCGGATCTGGGACATTAGTGAGCCAACCCAGTTCTTTCACAGTCACGATGAATCATTATTATTACTTACTCCCCACTTAGTAATTATTTGAATTTAACATTCCTCCAGCTGCCAGGACCTCATGCTTCTCGATCACGAGCCGGGGCTAATTCTGGATTCTGATGACACAAAAGCTCTGTCATCTCCCTAATCATGGTTGGGAATAAATCGGCACGGTGGCACAGTGGTTAGCGCTGCTGCCTCACAGCGTCAGGGACCCGGGTTCGATTCCCGGCTTGGTTCTACTGTGTGTGTGGAATTTACACACTCTCCCCTTGTCTGCATGGGTTCCCTCCAGGAATTTCAGTGACATCTTGGGAAATGTACAGCCAGAAGACTGTGTGTGTGTGCGCGCGACAGTGTGAGTGTACGACAGTGTGAGTGTGCGACAGTGTGTGTGTGCGACAGTGTGAGTGTGCGACAGTGTGAGTGTGCGACAGTGTGTGTGTGCGACAGTGTGAGTGTGCGACAGTGTGAGTGTGCGACAGTGTGTGTGCGCGACAGTGTGAGTGTGCGACAGTGTGAGTGTGCGACAGTGTGTGTGCGCGACAGTGTGTGTGTGCGACAGTGTGAGTGTGCGACAGTGTGTGTGTGCGACAGTGTGAGTGCGCGACAGTGTGAGTGTGCGACAGTGTGAGTGTGCGACAGTGTGTGTGTGCGACAGTGTGTGTGCGCGAGAGAGACTCTGGTCTCAGAGGCTGGTTTCCTCCCTCAGATTCCGCTGCACTCAACACTTAACCAATCCTCGAGAAGCCAAAGGGTTGGTCATAGTTCAAGAGACAGCACATTCCCGCCTCAAAGGAAAAATACCAGGGGGTTCAGCTGCCACTCCGGAGACTTGAGCGCAGTATCCAGGCTGACACTCCCAGTGCAGCGCTGAGGGGGTGCCACACTGGTGGAGGTGCCAACTTTCCAATGAGGCCTGGTCTGTCCTCTCAGGCGCTCCCGCGGCAATATTCCCAAGAAAAGCTGGGTAGGCAACTATCTATCCATCAAACCACATCACCAGACAAAAGCTCCCTATATTTAGGCAGTTTTGGAAGCGTGCTTTGTCCAAAGCTCCTCCCAAACGTTCCCTACATTTCACCAACGACTGAACTTCCAAAGTACTTCATTGGCTGGAAGGTGTTTTGGAAGCTCCTGTGGTCAGGAAAGGCGCTATATAAATGCTTTCTTTCTGCTCCTCTCTGAATGAAACACCAACCATTCATTGACCCACCAGACCCTTAGGACAGAAGCTTGTGTGAACCTTACCTTTCCTTTTCAGATACTCAGTGACGAGGGCAGCTACGTGAACGTAGCACATGGCTGCCTGAAGGAAGAAGAAAAGAGCAATTATCAGACAGGAATTCCAGTGACAGCTTGGGAAATGTACAGCCGGAAGAATAACGAGAAAATCACTCATTAGAATTGAGATGTTAGTTGGCAGTCGGTCCCAGGCAATAACAAGGCCAAATACTTCAAAGATCACATTTCCACACACACACACCCGGTGGCACAGTGGTTAACGCTGCTGCCTCACAGTGCCAAGGAGCTGGGTTCAATTCCTGGCTTGGGTCACTGTCTGCGTGGAGTCTGCACATTCTCCCCATATCTGCGTGGGTTTCCTCCAGGTGCTCTGATTTCCTCCCATATTCTGAATGAGATGCTGATTAGGTGCATTGACCCGAACAGATGTCGGACTGTGGCGACCAGGGGAATTTCACAGTGACTTCATTGCGGTGTTAACGTAAGCCTTACTTGTGACTAATAAATAAACTTTACTTCAGTGGAAAGGCTTAACTCAGGGATTGAGCTGATGTGCTCCTGATATGAAGCCACCACTTCATCCCCAGTCACAAAATCAGAGTGCAGAAAAGCCCTTTGGCCCATCTAGTCTGTACTGACACACTTGGCCTCTCACTCAATCCCACCTGTGAGCACAGCCCTGAACGTTGTGACATCCAAGTGTTCACCCTGATATTTCTTAAAGGATGTGAGGTGTCCTGCCTCCCCCCACCCCCCAGGCAGCGCATTCCAGACCCTCACCACCCTCTGGGTAAAAAGGTTTCTCCTCCTCCTCTCACCCCCTCACCTTGGACCTGCGTCCCCACTTGACTGACCCTTCAACCTTAGGGAACAGCCGCTCCCTAACCACTCTGTCCATGGTCCCTCATAATCCTGTACACCTCCATCAGGTCACCCCCTCAATCTTCTCTGCTCCAAACAAAAAGCCTACCCAACCTCCCTTTATAACTGAGACAATCCATCCCAGGCACCATCTCCTCTGCACCCCTTCCACTGCATCCGTCATTAGCTAGAGAGCTCAATGAATCACAGAATCATTACAGCACAAAACGAGGCCATTTGGCCCAACAATCTCATGCTGGCTCCCTTCAGAAGTGACTCAGCTGGTCTCTCTTCCCTGCCCTATCCCTGCAAATTCTTCCGATATTTGTCCAACTCCCTTTTTGAAAACCTCAACTATCTCCAGCGCACTCAGGCAGTGCATTCCAGATCCTAGCCAGTCTCCGAGTAAAATAACTAATCCCTAATATTTTAAGTTTTTTTTTTGTCAGTTACCGAACTCTGCGTCCTCTTCTCTCAATCCTGGCAATGATTTTTCTCCATCTACCCTCTCAGAAAATCTCTCAAATCTTCATTTCTCGAAGGGGCAAACTCCCAGCTTTTCCCAGTCTATCAGCTTAACCGCACTCCCTCATCCCTCGGAAGGCCAAATTAGCCTGAGTTTTAAACTCCTCGCTGACGCCGCCTCATTCAGCATCGAGAACCAGTCAACACTCACGAAGGAGAAAGTCCCTTTCGATGCCAGGAGGGTTGGTTGGCACATCCTTGATCCACGCTGCCAGCCAGGGCGGAGGGTAACACTCACAGAAGGTCGTGGGTTCAAGTCCCACTCCAGGAACACGAGGGAGTGATGCAGCAAGACGGCTCTCCAGGGCAGCACCGAGGGAGTGCCGCACTGTCAGAGGTGCCAGCTTTCAGATGACACCTTCAACCAAGATCAGGTCTGCCCTCTGGTGGGGGAAGCTAAAGATCCCGAGACTGCCACCCTGAAGGAGGATAGGGGGGATCTCGCCAGCGTCTCGATCAAACGTTTATCCAGTTGCTGACCAACAGTTCGTTGATATTTTTTCAGCGATGGTCACTGATCGCTTTGTGGGATCTTGCTGTGCACAATCCGGCTGCCGAACTTTCCGCATTTGCGTCAGTTCAAGGGTACTTGATGGGTTGCCGCGGGAAACCCTGAGACTGTGAGCGGAGCTGCGGACAAGAGATTGGTAGTTTGGTTAAAATTACCTCGGAGAGATCTCCATTCTTGACATGGATTTTAGCCATGCTATCCAGCCAGGTCTTCCGCAGCTCCGGGGTGCTGGCGTAGGACTTTGCCAAACTGTACTGAAGGTCCACCAGCATTTCCGGATCGTTCTCGTGCTCTTTCATCTGAGCCGTGGCCATGAGCACCGTCCGAATGCGCTTTGTCAAATCTTTCACCTCGGAAGGGAACCCTGTCGCCTGCGAACAAAGAGACAGGTGAATCTGCTGAGTCACACTTTACAGGCCACTCGCTAAACCCTCGGATTCCCCACTCCTCACCGCTCAGCGGAGCAGGAACCCGGCACACCGGGTCGGTGATGGCCAGCGGTAACCCTGTGCAGGACTCCGTCACTGGCTGGCACCGATGTGGAGATGCCGGCGTTGGACTGGGGCAAGAGACTCTTCCCGCTCAAAAAAGACAGTGGGACTAGGGGGCACAGCCTCAAGATAAAGGGGGGGCGGTTTAGAACAGAGTTGAGGAGGAACTTCTTCACTCAAAGGGTGGTGAATCTCTGGAATTCTCTACCCGTTGAAGTGGTGGAGGCTGCCTCGCTAAATATTTTTAAGAAGCGGGTTGATGGGTTTTTGATAAGAGAGGGAATTAAGGGTTATGGGGAGAGGGCGGGAAGGTGGAACTGAGCCACGACAGATCAGCCATGATCTTATTGAATGGCGGGGCAGGCTCGAAGGGCCAGATGGCCTACTCCTGCTCCTATTTCTTATGTTCTTAAACAGAGTCAGAAGTCTCACAACACTAGGTTAAAGTCCAACAGGTTCTGATCAGAACTCTCCACTCACCTGTATAAAGGGTCAGAGGCCCGAAAGCTAGTGGCTTTTGCTACCAAATAAGCCTGTTGGACTTTAATCTAGTGTTGTGAGACTTCTTACTGTTAGCACCCACAGTGCAGACACCGAGCGGATACAATCAGCTGAATTTACTAGGTCAACCTAGGGCAGCACGGTAGCACAGTGGTTAGCACTGCTGCTTCACAGCTCCAGGGTCCTGGGTTCGATTCCCGGCTCGGGTCACTGCCTGTGTGGAGTTTGCACATTCTCCTCGTGTCTGCGTGGGTTTTCTCTGGGTGCTCCGGTTTCCTCCCACAGTCCAAAGATGTGCGGGTTAGGTTCATTGGCTATGCTAAAATTGCCCCTTAGTATCCTGGGATGTGTAGGTTAGAGGGATTAGCAGGTAAAATGTGTAGGGATATGGGGATAGGGTCTGGGTGGGATTGTGTTCGGTGCAGACTTGATGCGCCAAACGGCCTGTTTCTGCACTGTAGTGTTCTATGTTCTATGTTTTAACCCTGCTTACAATGTGTTGGTCCTCTCTGGCTAGCTCCTGTGCTTCTCCCACTTTCCAACAATCTTGGTCTTCTCTCTCAGTCTTGGACTCTGTCTCTCTCTATCTCTCTCTGTCTCGGCCCTTGTTTCCTTCTCTTGCTGCTTTGGGCACTATCTCTCTCTTTGTTAGAGAACAAAGAGACCTAGTGTTACATGTTGATAGCTCCTAGAAAGTGGAGTCACAGGGGGACAGAGCGGTGAAGAAGGCATTCGGCATGCTTGGTTTCATTAGTCAGAACACTGAATACAGGAGTTGGGACGTCTTGTAGAAGTTGTACAAGACATTGGTAAGGCCACACTTGGAATTACTGTGTGCAGTTCTGTTTATCTATTTTATAAAGGATATTATTAAACTAGAAAGAGTGCAGAAAAGATTTACTGGGATGCTACTGGGACTTGATGGTTTGAGTTGGAAAGAGAGGCTGGGTAGACTGGGACTTTTTTCTCTGGAGCGTAGAGGCTGAGGGGTGATTTTATAGAGACCTCAATAAGATCACTCTCACTGTCTCCTGAGTGTGATAGAGACAGTTGAGGTTTTCAAAAGAGAATTGGATAAATATTGGAAGAATTTGCAGGGATGAGGAGCATAGAACATAACAGCGCAGAACAGGCCCTTCGGCCCACATAGGACCTCCCCTCCATACCAGGCAACATCCTAGTAAACCTCCTCTGCACCCTCTCCAAAGCCTCCACATGCTTCCTGTAATGTGGGGACCAGAACTGCACACAGTACTCCAAGTGTGGCCGCACCAGAGTTTTGTACAGTTGCAACATGACACTGCGGCTCCTAAATTCAATGTCCCTCCCAATAAACGCCAAGACACCGTATGCCTTCTTAACAACCTTATCTACTTGATTCCCAACTTTCAGGGATCTATGTACACATACACCTAGATCCCTCTGTTCATCCACACTATTCAAAGTCCTACCAATATATATAAAATATAGATCAGCTCGATAGTCAATATCTTTACCCAAAGGTAGGGGAGTCTAAAGTAGAGGGCATAGGTTTAAGGTGAGAGGGAAGAGATACAAAAGGGTCCAGAGGGGCAATTTTTTCACACAGAGGATGGTGAGTGTCTGGAACAAGCTGCCAGAGGTAGTAGTCGAGGCAGGTACAATTTTGTCTTTTAAAAATGCATTTAGACAGTTACATGGGTACGATGGGTATAGAGGGAAATAGGCCAAATGTAAGCAATTGGGATGAGCTTAATGGTTTAAACAAAAAGGGCAGCATGGACAAGTTGGGCCGAAGGGCCTGTTTCCATGCTGTAAACTCAGTGACTCTCTCTTTCTGTCTGGTCTGACCTCAGCACCCCTGGGTTTTATTTGATGGCAGGGAGGAGGGATGGGGTGGGTGTGTGGGTGGGAGCGGGACGGGGGCTGCAGTGGGAACAGCGAGTGGCAGAGAAGGAAGGAAGGAGGATGTGAAAGTCTCACAATTCTCCCTGATTCTCGATTCTGAGAGTCTTGCCGCAGTGAGTTTCTGCTGGGATGGATGATGAGGGGGTAGTGAGGACTCCCGACTTGGGGATCAAACCTCACCAATGGTGAGCGGGCTATAGGAAGCCACCTGATGCCATTGGAAAGTAACCAAGAGACTCACAAAACTAAACTAAATTAAAGCTAAAAGGTTTCCTGAATCTCAGGATTCACCAGGGAGGTGAGGATAGATGGTTTACCCTGGTTGGCAGCCAAAAGCCTCAGTGCTGACCCCTGCCCCTCTTACCACCTGCCACTGGCGTGTGGCAGAGGGATTCACAGCTTGAAATCAATTTATTTTGGCTGCATTATCAACATTTTGGGCATTCGACATTACTGACCCAGAGGCAGGGATGCCACGCACCGTGCCACAGCCCCTGATTATCATCACGCACCCCGGACATTCTCTCTTCCATTGGGGAAAAGATACAAAAGTCCGAGGTCACGTACCAACCGACTCAGGGACAGCTTCTTCCCTGCTGCCATCTAACTTTTGAATGGACCCACCTCACGGTAAGTAGATCTTTCTCTACACCCTAGCACTGAGTGTAACACTACATTCTGCACTCTCTCCTTTCCTTCTCTATGAACGGTATGCTTTGTCTGTACAGCATGCCAGAAACAATGCTTTTCACCGTATACACGTGACAATAATAAACCAAATCGAAAAATTCATGGATCAGTAATGGGAAATCGCTCACCTTTACAGCTCTGTCACAATTGGCACAATTGTTGATAATAGCCAGAGACTGCTGGAATCTGGTCCCTCCGATTCCAACCACATCCGCTATTAACTGACTCACAGCAATGATCACCTGCAGAAAGCAATAAGATCACTTGAATTCTCAACACAAAATCAGCCACTCTTATTCCACTGAAGTAGGCCATTCTGCCCACAGGATCCATGCTGTTGTTTTGCTTCACACGCCAACCCCCATCCTCTTCCTCCCACAGATCAGGATCTCCTTCTCCTGCTTCCAGCTGCCTCCCTTCACTGAGCTTCCCTTTAACTCTCTATCAATAAAGGTGAGTTTTCCCCAGGTCAATATCCATCCCCCAATCAAAATCACTAAAAGAAATACTATTATCATCCGGACGTTATTGATAATCGGATCCCGCGTCAGGTAGATGTAAATCCTTTTCCTGTTCAGTTGTTAATTTACAGAATGCACACGTGGTGACACAGTGGTTAGCACTGCTGCCTGGGACTGATTCCCAGCTTGGGTCACTGTCTCTGTGGTGTTTGCATGTTCTCCCCATGTCTGCCTGGGTTTCCTCCCACAGTCTGGCTAGGTGCATTACCCATGCTAAATTCTCCCTCAGCGTACCCAAACAGGTGCCGGAGTGTGGCAACTAGGAGATTTTCACTAACTTCCTTGCGGTGGTAATGTGAGTCTACTTGTGACACAAATAAATAAACTTTTTCTGTCTGACTCGACCAGGTCAGTTGTCATACTTGGTGATGGACATTGAAGTCCCCCACCCAGAGCACTTTCTGTGTCCAAAGTGGAAATGCTGGAAAATCTCAGCATCTGTAAGGAGAGAAAAGAGTTGACGTTTTGAGTCTAGATGACCCTTTGATAAAGGAGCATCTGGACTCGAAATGTCAGCTCTTTTCATATCCATTGACTCTGTCTACCCTCCCCGCTGCCTCGGCAAAGCAGCCAGTATAATTAAGGACTCCACGCACCCAGGACATTCTCTCTTCCACATACAGAAGTCTGAGGTCAGTACCAACCAACTCAAGAACAGCTTCTTCCCTGCTGCTGTCAGACTTTTGAATGAACCTAACTTGCGTTAAGCTCTTTCTCTACACCCTCACTGTGACTGTAACACTACATTCTACACTCTCTCGTTTCCTTCTCTATGAATAGCATGCTTTGTATAGCACGCAAGAAACAATACTTTTCACTGTATATTAATATATGTGACAATAATAAAGCAAATCAAATTAAATGGTTAGTCAGTGATCCCTGAGTTGGGTTTTTGCTATGTTCAGTCCAAGTGATCTGATCGGAATTGTTACTGCAGAAGCAACTTCCTCTGATTTGCAGACCGGATTCTGTGCAAGTTTTGGACCTTTATTTGATTCAGCCGGGATCCCGGGAAGCCTGTCATTCCCTGTGTCTTTCTCCATGGCAATGACCCAGCCAATCAAAACCAACTTGCCAACCAATCAGCAGCCTTCTCTCCTACAGTTTAGATTGTTGAGACTGTTTGAAATTTGGCATTCTTGGGTTTGTCCTGATGAGTGCAAGATGAAAAGATTCGGCAACATGAGTCTCTCTTTTCGGAAATGTTCGCCGTTAGGGGCAGGCAACAGCCTCGTGGTATCATCACTGGACAGTTAATGCAGAAATTCGGCTCATGTTACGGGGAGCCAGGATTCGAATCGCGCTGCTGGATGGCAGAATTTCAATTCAATAAAAAGAATCTGGAATTAAAAATCTACTGCCGGCCATGAAACCATTGTCGGAAAAATCCATTCTGGTTTACTGATGTCCTTTAGGGAAGGAAATCTGCCGTCCTTACCCGGTCTGGCCTACACGTGACTCCAGAATCACAGCAACGTGGCTGACTCACAACTATCCTCTCAGGGCAACTAGGGACGGGCAATAAACGCTACCCATGTCCCACAAATAAATAAAGGAAGACGTATAAGATGATGAATGGGATGGATAGGATAGAGGTGGAGAGACTCTTCCCGCTCAGAAAGGACAGTAGGACTAGGGGGCACAGCCTCAAGATAAAGGGGGGGGTGGTTTAGAACGGAGTTGAGGAGGAACTTCTTCACTCAAAGGGTGGTGAATCTCTGGAATTCTCTACCCGTTGAAGTGGTGGAGGCTGCCTCGCTAAATATTTTTAAGAAACGGGTTGATGGGTTTTTGATGAGAGAAGGGATTAAGGGTTATGGGGAGAGGGCGGGAAGGTGGAACTGAGCCACGACAGATCAGCCATGATCTTATTGAATGGCGGGGCAGGCTCGAAGGGCCAGATGGCCTACTCCTGCTCCTATTTCTTATGTTCTTATGTTTCATTCAGAGCCCCATCGGCCAAACTGCTGGCGCCTCCCCACTCAGTTTCCATTGATCTTGCGGTGTCTCAGATGGTCAATACGCAGCCAATGTGAGTCTGCTGGGGGGGGGGGTGTGTGTGTGTGTGTGTGTGTGTGTGTGTCCCTGCTGCAGTCTTTCCAAAGCTGTCTCCTTCCCAAGAGCTTGACTTGGCCATCAGCCGAGATCACAAGATGAAAGAACAGTGTGTTCACCACCCAGCCTCTCTAATGTTCTTTCCAAAATTAAACACAGTGTACCTTAATTCTTTTTTTGAACATTGCATCACAGTCACAGACAGCAAACGAAACGAGACGAAATAACCTGGGCTATTTCCATTTTGCAACGACACAGCCCATGTTTACCCTCAGCGTTTACTGACAAGAGAGTGAGGGTTCTTGTGTTGCTTCCTGCTAAGATGACACATATTCTACCACCACGGAGATGTCAACTCCACCCCCCCCCCCACCCACCACCACCACCACCACCCCAACCCCCACCTATGTGAGAGTCTCACGTCTACTTGGCTTAAATTCAACTCTTGGGAAAGTTACTGGAGTGAATCTTGGCCACATCACTCTGCATGATACCAGATTGTGAGACGCACCGATACAGAGTGAGCGAGAGGGCATAGTTGGCACGGAAAGGGCAATTTAAAAAGCGCATATCAACAATTAAAGAAAAACCTTTCAAAACAGGGCCTTTTGGAATCAGTAAGTTTCTTTCGAGATTATAAGAAACTCTCTCACTGGCTAATACGTTAGCAACTAAACAACGTCACCTGGAATTTTTTTAAACCCCCCCCCCCCCAGAACCCATTGGCACAGTGGTTAGCACTGCTGTCTCACAGTGCCAAGGACCCAGGTTCGATTCCCGGCTTAGGTCACTGTCTGTGTGGCGTCTGCATGTTCTCCCCGTGCCTGTGTGGGTTTCCTCCCACAGTCTGAAAGACGTGCTGGTTCGGTGCATTGACCCGAACAGGCGCCGGACAGGGGGTTTTCACAGTAACTTCATTGCAATGTTAATGTAAGCCTTATTTGCGGCACTAATAAATAAACTTAAAAAAACTTTGACAAAACATAATGTCACATGATTGTGATGGGATAAGCATTCAACTTTCCAATAACTGGCCATCGTTCTTGCAGCATTTCCTAACTCAAGAATGACAATGCAATCCCCTTAATCCACTGGTAATGATAAAAGATTCAAATGTCCACAAAAGAGTATAGCACGGGGGAGGCCATTCAGCCCATCAAACTGGTGCTGTCTCTTTAGAGCAGCGATCCAATTAGTCCCACTCCTCCAGCTCTTTGCCCCTACCCCTCACACCCTTTCTCCTCCAATTGTTTATCCAATTTCGGTTTGAAAGTTACCTCTGGGCATGCTCCCACCACCCTTTCATCCAATCACAGAATCCCAACAGTGCAGAAAGAGGCCATTCTGCCCGTTGGGCCTGGATTGACAATATAGTTCCACCTCGGCCTTATCCTTGTAACCTCACGTATTTAACCTGTCAATCCCCCTGACACAAAGGGGCAATTTAGCATGGTCAATCCACCTAACCCGTAGATCTTTGAATTGTGGGAGAACATAAGAAATAAGAGCAGGAATAGGCCATCTAGCCCTTCGAGCCTGCCCCGCCATTCAATAAGATCATGGCTGATCTGAAGTGGATCAGTTCCACTTTCCCACTTTCTCCCCATAACCCTTAATTCCCTTGTCTATCTGGAGGAAACAGGAGCCTCCGGAGAAAGCCCATGCAGACGCGGGGAGAACATGTAAACTCCACACAGGCCAGGTTCCTGGCGCAGTGAGAACCGATGTGCCACCCTTGCCCTTCCAGGCAAACTTTTTTCCAAAGCACTGACCTGCAGGTGAGTCCTTACGAAGGATTTCCTCCGCGTCCACTCAAAGTTGTTCCTCATTAAGAAGTAGAGGAGCGTAGATGCGTCGCCCCGGATCGTGCTCAGTTTAGAGTTACAGCACTTCAAAATTTCGTAGCACATTGTGGCACACATGTCAGCCCGGCCCTCGAAGAAGGTAGATGGAAACTGAAAAATAAAACAGCTGAGAGGCGGGTCGCTTGAGAAAACACCAGCGCAGTCGGAGAACCACAAGCGGCAAATGCAGTCTATCGAGAGGGGAGGAGGAAAACATTCAAACGGAGCGATGTGCCCTGGGAAACAGAAGTCCCTTCACCAAAATCCCTTTATTTACAAGTCTGGCAACAGCATACAGAGAGCTTTCAGTTCGCAGCCTACTCGAGGAGTCATGAGGTGGGAATGCCGGCGTTGGACTGGCGTAAACACAGTAAAAAGTCTGACAACACCAGGTTTTAGTCCAACCGATTTATTTGATAATATCCTCACAAGCTTTCGAGGTTACCCTCTTCGTCAGGTGAATGGAGAGTTCTGGCCTCAGACAGAGCATATAAAGCACAGACAGTTTAGAGATTACTGATTAGAATGCGAATCCTTACACCTAACCTGCTGTTCAAGACCTGAAGTGGCTGATAATGTGAGTGGAAGGAGCACTGATCACTGAACAGAGACTGATAGCCAAGTTCCACACACATGAGGACGGTCTCAACAGGGATCTTGGGTTCATGTCGCACTATCTGTAACCCCCATGACTTGCCTGGGTTTGCAAAACCTCACTCACTGTACTGTCTGGAGACAATACACATCTCTTTAAACTGTGATCAGTGCTCCTTCCACTCACATTATCAGCCACTTTAAGACTTGAACAGCAGGTTAGGTGTAAGGATTCGCATTCTAATCAGCAATCTCTAAACTGTCTGTGCTTTATATGCTCTGTCTGAGGCCAGAACTCTCCATTCACCTGACGAAGAGGGTAACCTCGAAAGCTTGTGAGAATATTATCAAATAAATCGGTTGGACTAAAACCTGGTGTTGTCAGACTTTTTACTCGAGGAGTCCCAGAGGAACTGACACTCCTGGTTAAATACAGAGCAAGAGGTTCCCTGGTTGGCCATTAATCAGAGAGTTCATATCCTAACAGGCCCACCTCAACTGCCCGATTAAAGTCATTCAGTTACCTTGTAGACGAGGTTCCTCAGAGCAGCAAACACGTACTTCAGGGCCATCTCCGACTGGTTGATTTGGACAAAGCAGAGGAGAACATTGAACACTTTCTTCATCAATGGGTTGTGTCCATTGTCGGCAAGCAGCTGACTCTGCAGAGGGAAGCAGATCGGATCTATCAGGCTGGGATCAGGGAGAAAGGCCCAGGCAAGACAGGGCGGCAACATCGTACAAAGAATGAGCAGTAGGCCATTCTGCCCAACAGGAGCACGAGGCTCCATCTGCACCTCTTCACCTCGCCCCATCAGCACATCCTTCTATCCCTTTCTCCCTCGTGTGCTTATCCAGCTGTTCATCTCACCCACGATGTGGAGATGCCGGCGTTGGACTGGGGTAAACACTGCAAGATGTCTGACAACACCAGGTTCAAGTCCAACCAATTTATTTGATAGTAAACTCAAAGCTTGGGAGTTCACTGTCAAATAAATTAGTAGGGACTTAAACCTGGTGTTGTAAACCTGTTTTGTAACTGGTCGGCGCAACATCGTGGGCCGAAGGGCCTGTTCTGCGCTGTAATGTTCTATGTTCTATGGTGTTGTCAGGCATCTCATCCACCCCATAAGAACGGCTCAAAATCAGACGTTTCTGTCTGGTGGGGACCTGATGAGCACACGATGATTCCCTTTCAGATTCCGAGCGGTGTTTATGTTTTAACAAATAGACGTTAATGGAGGGGGTGTTGGATGAACAGGTGGGGGAGGAAGGAACAGGCTGTGCTGATAGGCTGAGATGGAGGAAGGGGATGGGAGGAGGATTGTGTGGCCAATGAACACCAACATCGTATAGGACCACACAAGACCCTTCTCTGTGCTGTAATCGCAATGCAAACACTCCCTGGACAGCCTCGGTGGCACAGTGGTCAGCACTGCTGCCTCATGGTGACAGGGGCCTGGGCTCGATTCCCAACTTGGATCACCGTGTGTGTGTAGAGTTTGCACATACTCCCCATGTCTGCATGGGTTTCCTCCCATAGTCCAAAAGTCGTGCTGGCTATTTAATTTGATTTGATTTGATCTATTATCATCACATGCATTAGCATACGGTGAAAAGTACTGTTTCTTGCGCGCTGTATGGAAAAAAGAATACTGTTCATAGAGAAGGAACTGAGAGGGTGCAGAATGTGATGTTACAGTCATAGCTAGGGTGCAGGGAAAGATCAACTGGGTGCACTGACCGTACTAAATTCTCCCTCAGTGTACCCGAACGGATGCTGGACTGTGGTGACTCAGGGATTTTCACAGTAACTTCATTGCAGTGTTAATGTAAACCTACTTGTGACACTAATAAATAAACTTGAAACCTAAACTGTGTTGAGAGTAAGCGTGAACCTGGTAGATTCGGGACCTGCGTCGTTAGCTGGGGAGTACAGGAGTATTCCGAATCAACACACTGGCATTAAGGCTATTTGAATAACCATACCTTAAATACATGAGTGAACAATGCCATCATATCCAGAACAGTCAGACACACTTCCGTCGCGATGTTGGCCTCGACCAGTGACTGATGAAGGACGTCAGCATCAGAGTGGGCGTAGCCTGAGTGGAGACAGTGAGGTTGATGTTACCACAGAAGCAATACAGCCGACCCAAGTGAAACACATCACCTTCAAATGAAGTAACCAGATCATAACTCTGAATGAGACTGGTGCTGATTTGATGGAGCTTTACTTTCTATACTAAACCCAAAACACTCGGGAGAGGTATCACTGCCATCTTGCGGATATAGGGCAGGATTTTTCCAGCCACACTTGCCCCAAAACCGGAAAATCCCGTCCGAGGTCAACGTATTTACCCTGCCAATCCCCCTGACTCGAGAAGAGAATTTACCACGGCCAATCCATCGAACCCACACATCTTTGGACTGTGGGAGGAAACCAGAGCACCCAGAGGAAACCCACGCAGACACAGGGAGAACGTGCAGACTCCACACAGACAGTGGCCCAAGCTGGGAAATGAGCATTTGGAGTACTGCGTCCAGTTCTGGTCACCTTACTACCGGAAGGACGTGGAGTCTCTGGAAAGGGTGCAGAGGAGGTTTACCAGGATGTTGCCTGGCATGGGGGGACTGGGTTACGAGGAGAGGTTGAAGAAACTGGGACTATTCTCCTTGGAAAGACGGAGATTGAGAGGGGACATGATAGAAGTATGTAAGATAATGAAGGGAATGGATAGAGTTAATAGTGAGAGACTGCTCCCTAGACTGGATACAAACACAAGAGGTCATCATTTAAGGGTGAGGGGGGGAGAGGTATAATTTGGAGGTGAGAAGAAGGTTCTTTACGCAGAGAGTTGTGGGGGTCTGGAACGCGCTACCGAGTAGGGTGGTGGAGGCAGGAACGTTGGACTCGTTTAAGATGCAGTTAGATAGGCACATGAGTGAAACGAGAATGGAGGGATATGGTAGGGGATATTAAATAAGGTTAAACCTCGGGAGACACCGGAAAGGCAGGCTGTAAGATTAATATTTTTGACTTATTCCACAGGTGGAGGTCCACCTCGTGTCAAACGAGGGGCATTCACACGGCGGGTCGTGCCTGGGCTGCTCTTGGAAGTTCCAGGAGTGGCCTAGTACTTCATGTCGGTGTGTGTGCTTGATCCTGGACCGGTAGATGGGCGCCGCAACAGCTCAGTGACTAGCACTGCTGGCTGTGCAGGCACATGGATTTGGGCCTGTGTCTGTGGGAGTTTGCGCATTCTCCCTGTGGTTGCGTGGGTTTCCTCCGGGCGCTCCGGTTTCCTCCCACACCCCAAAAATGTGCTCTCAGGCTAATCGGTTTTTACCAAATTGACACCATTTCTTCCCTGAATCTGACTGAGTAGGGTTCCATTCATAGATATGCAGGGTAGAATAGGTGTAGGGTGATGTGGCGGCGCGGGCTCGTTGGGCCGAAGGGCCTGTTTCCCGTGCTGGATTGTTCTTTGTTCTTTGGTCCAAGGTGCTGTGAGGCAGTAGCGCTAACCACCATGCCACCCAACAATGAGGTTTGTTTGGCCTCCAACATACAAACGCTAACTAACGGAGGTAAATATTTACACAGACCAGGAAGAGGCCATTCAGTCCCTCAATTTTACCTCTTCCCACCCATCTCTCCCTACTCCCACATCATTTGGCCATTCTCTCTATGGGCTGCCTATTAGCAGCCTTTCCCCTTGTTTATATGGGTATAGCTCATCTTTCATTCCCTCCCCCTGCAGTATAAATATCTCCCACTATCTCTGCCTTTCAGCTTTGCTAAGGGGTCGTCTGGACTTGAAACGTCGGCTCTTTTCTCTCCTGACAGATGCTGCCAGACCTGCTGAGATTTTCCAGCATTTTCTCTTTTGGTTTCAGTCCTTCAAGCCTGTTTTGCCATTCAATAAATCAGGATGGATTTGTGCTTCAACTCCACTACTTAATTCCAAAACCCTTACTACAATAATCCAACAAACATCCATCAATCTCTCAGCATCAGCATGATTCACAGTCTTCAGCAGAAAATAAAGGATGTCAAACACTGGAATACAAATCAATATTATTTCCAATTTCTTTCAATATTACAAAAAAGTTCAAAACTCCCATCCTGTCCACATCTGAATCATTGCACAAATAAAGGCCATTTACCTGAGAAGTAAACATTCCCTTGAAAAGGACCGATCCCTCAAGCACTCCTTCACTATCAGCTCGTGTATGTTATTGCAAATAAGAGAGATATGTTGCCAAAGTTTTTCATCTTGCATTCATCAGGACAAACACAAAATTTCAAATTTCAAAGAATCACCGCAATTTATACAACAGGAAATAAATCTACACTTGCTCAGATGCGGCACATATACGCAGCAACACATCCTCTGCAAACAAAAGGAATATGTTCAAGTCTTGTGTATTGATTTTAATGAGGTGGACTTCTTAGAATATGAGCTCCCTGATTAAGGCACTAATAGGTTGGCCTATCAGGGTCCCTTGCTTGTCTACACAATGTGGAATGTCAGGGTTACTGACACTCTGGATTTATACTCAGGAATGTCTGAGTTTGGTGAAGGGACACCAGCCTTGGAGGAGTTATTTCATCTGGTGCCTTTTCTGAATTATCCTGGGAGTTGAAAGTTCCCCGCTGCTTTTTCCATGGCGACACTAAGCCAGTCACAGTCAACTTGCTAACCAATCAGCACCCTTTCCTCCTGACATATAAACTATTTGAAATTTGGCATTCTTGTGTTTATCCTGATGGGAACAAGGAAAGAAAATGCCTCCCTTTTCAGCGAGAATTCTGAACTACCAAACTACACAAATATGTATATTATAATAAAAAGGCTCGCATGAAATAATCCAGATCAGAGGTTCCCAAACCGAGAGGTGCAAAGTGTAAGCTAGCTGCAATGGGAATTATTGCAATCTGTATTATTTTCCCCATTAGTGACACTGTTGCCAGAATTTTACCACCTCGCCCACTCGAGGCTCATAAAATTACGCCCGAGGCCGACAGAGAATTCCATTCTGTGAGCCTCGCCTGCCCGATTCTGGGGAAGGTGTGCCGGTAAAATTCCAGCACGTGACTCTTCTCAATTCTCCTGGGCTAATCCCCAACTCTCCTACAGGAATCCCAACTCCTCGTGAGCAGTTCGGATCAGAGACATTCTCAATGTCTATCAGAACCAAAGAAGAAATTGTTTGCCTGATGGTCCGTAACTCTGCACCGCTGTTCATGAGCCCTGTGGCTACTGGGAGACCAGGGTTCGCAGGGATACTTACAGAGAATGGAACTTAATAAGAACATAAGAAATAGGAGCAGGAGTAGCCCATCTGGCCCTTCGAGCCTGCCCCGCCATTCAATAAGATCATGGCTGATCTGTCGTGACTCAGCTCCACCTTCCCGCCCTCTCCCCATAACCCTTAATCCCTTCTCTTATCAAAAACCCATCAACTCGTTTCTTAAAAATATTTAGCGAGGCAGCCTCCACCACTTCAACGGGCAGAGAATTCCAGAGATTCACCACCCTTTGAGTGAAGAAGTTCCTCCTCAACTCTGTTCTAAACTGCCTCCCCTTTATCTTGAGGCTGTGCCCCCTAGTCCTACTGTCTTTTTTGAGCGGGAAGAGTCTTTCCACCTCTATCCTATCCATCCCATTCATCATCTTATACGTCTCAATGAGATCTCCCCTCATTCTTCTAAACTCTAACGAGTTGTTGAAGTCTTTTAAGATCTCTGTGTCTCTGAATCACTGGATTCTTTTCCATCGTTCATTTTGCCTTTTCCTAATACTGCCCAGCTTGTAGTTAATAATGGCTTTTGGGCAATGACTACCCCTTCAAAAGGTTTGTCATTGATTGTAAAGCACTTTCCGGATGTTCTAAGGATGTGATCTCTCCCAGGAATTCTTGGAAAGAGTTAAACTTGCAAGTTACCGCCTTCAAAGCAAGCCTGTGATTCACTGCTTCCCATTTTCACCAGCCAGACTGCCCACTGACCCAGTCCTCCTCCGACTGCAGACATCTGTCCACCCCTGGGCTGGTCCCCAGGTGGGACAGGAAAGGTCTGGGCTTGTCATGTTAATTCCCTGTCCCAGTCCCACCCTAATAATCTGTCAGGCCTTCCTGCAATTATCCAACAAATCTCAATATACTGCTGGGCAGCAGCATCTCAGGCATAGAATCACTACAGTACAGAAGGAGGCCATTTGGCCCACCGAGCTATACTGACCTCAATTCTACCCAAGCTCTTTTCCCGCAACCCCACACACTTACCCTGCTAATCCCCCTGATACAAGGGTCAACTTGGTAAGGCTATGAGGAGAGGCTGAATAAACTAGGCTTGTACTCGTTAGAGTTTAGAAGAATGAGGGGAGATCTCATTGAGACGTATAAGATGATGAATGGGATGGATAGGATAGAGGTGGAGAGACTCTTCCCGCTCAAAAAAGACAGTAGGACTAGGGGGCACAGCCTCAAGATAAAGGGGGGGCGGTTTAGAACAGAGTTGAGGAGGAACTTCTTCACTCAAAGGGTGGTGAATCTTTGGAATTCTCTGCCCGTTGAAGTGGTGTAGGCTGCCTCGCTAAATATTTTTAAGAAACGGGTTGATGGGTTTTTGATAAGAGAAGGGATTAAGGGTTATGGGGAGAGGGCGGGAAGGTGGAGCTGAGTCACGACAGATCAGCCATGATCTTATTGAATGGCGGGGCAGGCTCGAAGAGCCAGATGGCCTACTCCTGCTCCTATTTCTTATGTTCTTATATTCTTATGTTCTTATGTTCTTATCTTTGGAGTGTGGGATGAAAACAGAACACCGACAACAATCCCACTGAGGCTCCATTCCCACAACCTGCTAATCCCCCTGACCCTAGGATTAATTTAGCAAGGCCTGTGATATTAACCTGCATGTCTTTGGATTGAGTAGGAATTCAGAACACCCGGAGGAAACCCACGCAGACACAGGGAGAACATGCAGACCACACAGGCAGTGACTCGAGCCGGGAATCAAACCCAGATCCCTGGTGTTGTGAGGCAGCAGTGCTAATCACTGCGCCACCGTGCTGCCCTTACTTACCAAGAATCTATCTCCCTCTGCCTTAAAAATATTCAAAGCCTCCACTGCCTCTTGAGGAAGAGATCCACAGCCCTCTGAGAAAATAATCCTCACCTCCGCTTTAAATTGAAGATTCCTTATTTTTAAACAGTGACCCCCCCGGTTCTGGATTCTCCCCCAAGAGGAAACATCCTCTCCACATCCACCTTGTCAATAGCCCCTCAGCAACTTAAAAATTTCAATTAAGTCACCACTTCTGGATCAATTTAACACCTTCACAATTTAACCACTCGCATATTCTATTCTCTGTTTGCGTTCTCGTTTATTTTTAGACAGTAGGGAGTGATGATTTTCTTTTTTCCCTTCACATCTCCACAAGATCCACTCTTTCTTTCATCACTGTTCCATTAACCCCGTTCCTCGTGCCAAGGGCAGTCATCCTACTTCCCATTTAATCCCTCCTGCTATGCCCCCCTATAAAAAGTCTGACAACACCAGGTTTTACTGTCAGACTTTTTACTGTGTTTACGCCAGTCCAATGCTGGCATACCCACATCATGCCCCCCTATCACAGACCTTCCCTTTTTGTTCTTTCCCAGGCCTCTCCCTGTCTTGTTACAAGTCTATTCCGTCCCCAAGTTCTGGTGGAAGATCGTGGACCTGAAACGTTGACTCTGTTTCGCTCTCAGGCCTGTGGAGTATTTTGTTTTTGCAGCGTTTTCCCTTTACACTGGAGAAGCGAGAGCAGCTATGGATCAAGTCACTGACAGTGTCACACTGGACTTTCCTGCGGTGGGCTGGGCCTAGCACAAATCCCAGTGCTACTGGGGTCTTACTGGGGGAGCCGGGAGTTAACTGTTGCAGTCTCAGTGAATCACAGACTCTCGGCAGTGCACAAGGAGGCCATTCAGCCCATCAAGTCGGCACTGACCACAATCCCACCCAGGCCCTATCCCCATTACCCCATGCATTTACCCTAACCGGCCCCCTGACACTAAGGGGCAATTTAGCCTGGCCAATCCACCTAACCCGCACGTCCTTGGAGTGTGGGAGGATCTGAAGCACCTAGACGAAACTCACGCAGACATGGGGAGAACATGCACACTCAGCACAGACAGCGTCTCAGCAACACCTGGGAGCAGATCTGAGGAATGGTTTAGCCACAAGTTCCAACGGTACGACTGGACTGTGGACTCAAAGAGGGAGCAGAATTTGATCACTAAGGGAGACCCAAGTTGCTGAAACACTGAGCTATCAACTTCAACATCAACTGAGCAAAACACAAGGCAGCACAGTGGCACAGTGGTCAGCACGGCTGCCTCACAGCGCCAGGGCCCCGGGTTCAATTCCCGGCTCGGGTCACTGTCTGTGTGGAGTTTGCACACTCTCCCTGTATCTGCGTGGGTTTCTCTCGGGTGCTCCAGTTTCCTCCCCACAGTCTGAAAGACGTGCGGGTTAGGGTGCGTTGGCCGTGCTAAATTCTCCCTCGCTGGACCCGAACAGGCGCCAGAGCATCCCTAGGGGATTTTCACAGTAACTTTGTTGCAGTGTTAATGTGAGCCTACCTGCGATAATAATAATAAATAAACTTAAATTTAAAAGCACGTGCACGCAGTCCACAAAAGGGACAGCAGCAAAAAGAGACCTCTGATTTGGGAACCTCTGTCTGATAGCGATCAGAGTAACAGACACGTTAAACCAACGAGATAAACTTGCAACAATAAAAAAAGAGAAAGTGCGAGAGATACTCAGCAGGTCGGACAGCATCTGTGGAGAGAGACAAGAACCAACATTTCAGCTCTGACAAAGGATCCAACTTTAAGGGCGTTCAAATGGTCAGTGGACAGGCATGTGGATAACGTTGGAATAGTTTAGGTTAGAGGGTCATTAGATTGGTTCCACTGGTTAGCACAACATCGAGGACCGAAGGGCCTGTACTGCGCTGTAACGTTCTACGTTCTATCCTCCAGACTCTCCACAGATACTGTCAGACCTGCGGAGAATTTCCAGCATTTTCTGTGTCAGATTTCCAGCATCCGCAGTCCTCTGCTTGTGTCTCAGAGATAACCTTGCTGTGTCTTACCATTGTCTACAGAAATCCCAAGTACACTGGACAGCTTCCTTACACTGGAAACAGAGATAAGTTCATTTCATTACTAAGTTGTTGGCACCAGCACACAGTCTATGCAGGGACTCACATTCCTGTTGGCTTTTAAACAACCGAACAACGTGACGACACAATTTCACCCCACCCCCAAACTTTGTGTACACTGAACGAAATCTCAGAAAAGTTCAATGTGAAGATCCCTTGTTATGTGAAATAAGTAGAACCTGATTCATGGAATTACATTTTAATTTAGTGCATCAACCTTTCATAGAACTGGCAACATTTTTAAGGTTTTGTTTTTATTCATTCATGGGACATGGGTGTCACTGGCTGGCCAGCATTTATTGCCCATCCTTAGTTTCCCAAGGATAGTTGAGAGTCAACCACATTGCTGTGGCTCTGGAGTCACATGTAGGCCAGACCGGGTAAGGACAGCAGATTTCCTTCCCTAAAGGACGTTAGTGAACTAGGTGGGCTTTTCCGACAATCGACAATCGTTTCATGGTCATCAATAGATTCTTAGTTCCAGGTTTTTTTCATTGAATTCAAATTCCATCATCTGCCTTGGCCAGATTCAAACCCTAATTAGCTGAGTCTCTGGGTTAATAAGTGATACTGAGTGATGAGTGATGCCATCACCTCCCTCAATGGTTTTTTAAACAGATTATATGTACGAATACCAACCCCATTATTTTTATTTAGGGGAAGTCACTAGCAAGTGTTTGAGGAAACAAAATAATGAATGGATAATATGAACTTTAATGTACACTAACTGACTATACAGTGATATCGGATGGAGATTCTACACAGTAACGGGTACCCAAACCCAAAGTTTCAACTCTAACCTACAGCCATAACATTATTATGCAACAGTGTTTGCAATAGATCCCTTGCTCGTAATCCTCACAGAACAAAGGTGTCCAGCTTACGATGAAGGTTTGCGACTGAAGCTAATCCCACTAACCCACCCCTCTCAAATGCAGCCCTATTATCTGTTCCCCTGCTGCCCTCAAACCCCCACATCACATACTCTCTTTTCCTTCTCATACAACAGTCTATGTCTTGACTATTTCCCCTCAGCGTACGACAAAGCATTCTGCGTTCTAACAATCCACTCCATCATTCATAAAATCAGTCACCAAGTTTTCATCTCACCCCCCCCCCGCCATAGCTTTGGCTGGGTGGTTACTGCTCTCGACACCAAATCTCAAGGCTCTGGATTCACCTCCACTCCAAGACTCCAGCACGAAAAGTTACGCTGTTCAAAGCTTAATGAAATGAAATAACTTCCCCTTCCCTATTTCTTCCCACTGCAACCTTCCCACCCTCCTCGCTTTCACTCACAAATCAGGATTTTTGGGAAACATCTTCAGCAAATCTGCTTTCGCGTATCATATTCAGTAGAATATTATATTCCCCATTATATGAAATAGAAGCTAGGCCATTCGGTCCATTATTTGAGATGTGGTTGTGGCCTGCCTGCCCCCATTACTCTTGTCTCCTTTGTTGATCAAAAATCGAAACCAACAATGAATATATTCAATGACCCAACCTCTACCCCTCACTGGGGGAGAGAATTCCAAACACTAATGACCCCTGAGAGACCAGGAATTTCTCATCTCCCCTTAAGAAACTACAAAGGGTCATGAATGAAGTCCAGTCCATCCCTCAAATCAGCCTGCCATCCATTGACAGTGTCTACACTTCCTGCTGCCTCGGAAAAGCAGCCACCACCCCACGCACTCCGAACATTCTCTCTTCTACCTTGTTCTGTGGGGAAAAAGATACAAAAGTCTGAGGACACGTATCAACTGATTCAGGATCAGCTTCTCCCCTGCTGCCATCAGACTTTTGAATGGACCTACCTCGCATTAAGTTGATCTTTCTCTACACCCTAGCTATGACTGTAATACAACACCCTGCACCCTCTTGTCTCCTTCTCTATGAACGGTATGCTTTGACTGTACAGCGCGCAAGAAACAATACTTTTCACTGTATACTAACACATGAGACAATAATAAATCAAATCAAATTATTCTAAAATTGTGTCCCCCTAATTCTAGATTCACCCACAAAAGATCAGGTCCCCTCAGAATCTTATATTTTTCAATAAGATCCCTCGTTCTCCCAATGTAGCAATATCAAATAACTGCTCAAGCAAACCATGACAACAACCCCCTAGCTCATTAAGAATGTGGTCACAGCAGTGGGGAATCTGGGACTGTGAGTGACAGAACCAACAACCTATCTCCTGAGGCAAGCAGATTTAAGGATGTGTGACATTATTAAGTGTCAGAAATTTTCCATTCAAAGCTCCAACATGCAAAGGTAAGTCTACCTCATGTCAGACTAAGCAAAGTTCCTGACACTGCAAAACGCAGACTTGTCAGAGAAAAACTTCACTGAGACAAAGACTGGAATTGGAACTTTGTGCTTTTGGGTGCACGGTTCCAGCGAGTCAGGACAGTAGCTGATTCAGTCACGTGATATCAAGGCCGGTTAAGGTTTCTCAATGGAATATCCCACAAAACGAAGGGAATTTTGAGCGATTAGCCAGGGTGTGAAATCACCAAGCGTGGCTGCCTGTTCACCAAGACGAATTCTAGAGGCCAACCTTCAACTCTGAACCTACAAACTATCCGAGTTCTATAACATTTTCTCTGCGAAAGATTCTGGTAGCGTGGGCAGGGAGGAACTAGCTCATTAGTGCGGCACGGTGGCACAGTGGTTAGCACCGCTGCCTCACAGCACCAGGGACCTGGATTCGACTCCTGGCATGGGCCACTGTCTGCGTGGAGTTTGCACATTCTTCCCATGTTTGCGTGGGCTTCCTCTGGGTGTTCTGGTTTCCTCCCACACTCCAAAGTGCGGGTTAGGTGGATTGGCCATGATATGTTGCTCCCTAATGTCAGGGAGATTGTAACAGGGATAGGGCCTGGCTGGGATTGTGGTTGGTGCAGCCCTCCTTCTGCATTGTTGGGATTTTATGATTCTATGAATGGTCAGTAACCAGAGGACACAGATTTTTAGATAACTGGTCACGGAACCAGATGGAAGACTAGGAGAATTATTTCTCTAAAGCATTGAGAGTTCCAATGACCTGGAACGCGTTGTCCAATACTGAGGTGGGAGGAAGTTCCCTAGCAATCTTCAAGAAAAAAGCTTTTTACCATTTATATAGATGATCTGGAGGAGGGAACCGAGTGTATAGTGTCGAAATTTGCTGATGACACCAAGATTGGTGGAACGGCAAATTGTGCGGAGGGTGTGGAGAGTCTGCAGAAGGATCTAGATAGGCTGGGCGAATGGGCCAGGAAATGGCAAATGGAATTTAATGTTGGCAAGTGCGAGGTGGTCCACTTTGGAAGGAAGAATGGTAGGAAGGATTATTACTTATGTGGAGAAAAGCTGCAGCAGGCAACGGTGCAGAGGGACCTCGGGGTCCTTGTGCATGAGTCGCAAAAACCCAGCTTGCAGGTGCAGCAGGTGGTCAGGAAGGCGAATGGGATGCTGGCCTTCATAGCGAGGGGGATTGAATATAAAAGTAGGGAGGTCTTGCTGCAGCTGTATAGGGCATTGGTGAGGCCGCAGCTGGAGTACTGTGTGCAGTTTTGGGCGCCGCACCTGCGCAAAGATATTTTGGCCTTGGAGGGAGTGCAGAGGAGGTTTACTAGGCTGATACCAGAGTTGAGGGGGTTGAGCTATGAGGAGAGGCTGAATGAACTAGGCTTGTACTCCTTGGAGTTTAGAAGAATGAGGGGAGATCTCATTGAGACGTATAAGATGATGAATGGGATAGATAGGATAGAGGTGGAGAGACTCTTCCTGCTCAAAAAAGACAGTAGGACTAGGGGGCACAGCCTCAAGATAAAGGGGAGGCGGTTTAGAACGGAGTTGAGGAGGAACTTCTTCACTCAAAGGGTGGTGAATCTCTGGAATTCTCTACCCGTTGAAGTGGTGGAGGCTGCCTCGCTAAATATTTTCAAGAAGCGGGTTGATGGGTTTTTGATAAGAGAGGGGATTAAGAGTTATGGGGAGAGGGCGGGAAGGTGGAACTGAGCCACGACAGATCAGCCATGACCTTATTGAATGGCGGGGCAGGCTCGAAGGGCCAGATGGCCTACTCCTGCTCCTATTTCTTATGTTCTTAAAAAAGGGAATTTGATAAATACTTGTAGGGGAAAATGAACAACGATGTAGGGTAAAGAATACGGGATTGGGAGTGAGAGAGAAATGTGGAACCAACTGGATAACTTGTTCAAAGAACAAGCACAGACAAGTCAGGCCGAATGGCCTCTTTCTGTGCTGCAAAACTACACATGCCTGGAGGTTTTAACAACTGGAAATGAGTATCTCTTTGCTACTTTGTAAATTATAAACTGAGGACCCAGTTAACAAGTCCCAAATCTCCCTCAGAACGTTAATAATTAGTTTTAAATGACATTGTCTGACTTTGAGTAAACATAAAACCCATTAATATGTATTGATCAGGCAAATACAGGGAGCACTTCACAAGCTATCAAAGGTCATGACATCAATCCGAATAAGGCTGTAAATAATCAGGTTCCACTTAAAACATCGAACCAATCTTTTCCCAATTTCCTGCAGTGTACGTCGTATCAACCAGTCAGGAATGTGGATCGCCATTGGCTGTGCTCTGGGGGTGGTCCGGAGGTCGGGAAGTGGGGGGGGGGACTAGTGTTTTTATCCGTGATTCTATGTTCACTGATAAAGGCACCCTTGCGGCTACGAGACTTACTGTGGTTAAAAGTGTAAGAGTTATCCAAGCTGCTGAGTTGTTGCAATCTGGCATGCATCATTCCCGCTCTACTGCGAGAAACAGGCAACGTTTGAGCTTTCTTTTCATGTGCAATATTGGTGGGTCCTAACCCCTCTTGGTTCCTGCAAGATGGGCAAATGGGACAGAGCAAAGGTTAATGTCAGCACAACGCTGCAGAAGCCAAGTGTTAGTGAAGCAGTCATTACTTCGTTGTGCGATTTCTCCTGAGTCTAACCTGATTCGTTTAACGATGGCTCCAATTAAACTACCTCGGGTCTCTTCACCCGCCCCACCGTCTCTCCAAATGCAAAAGTGGCCACTAATACCCGTCTGCGTGCGTGCAGGAAATAGACAATGCCGTCACAGTGGCAGCAAATACCAAACTTTTTTAGAACAATTTAGAGAAACATAGAATCCCCGCAGTGCAGAGGAGGCCATTCAGCCCATCGAGTCTGCACCGGCCACAATCCCACCCAGCCTATCCCCGTGTATCTACCCAAGCTAAGTCCCCCTGACACTAAGGGGCAATTTAGCACGGCCAATCCACCTAACCCTACACATTTTTGGATTTGCGTGGAGATGGGTAGAGCTCTTCAACTGGACACACTTAGTGGTGAAGAGGTGCCTCTCCAGTTGTGACGGCAATAAACTGATGTGTGCTCAACTTGGTGAAACTGGACCCATTGATCCGGGGAAGACGCTGAGATTTAGTTTGGTTTGTCAATGTTTAGGGTTGTGGGGCGAACATTGTTGGGCGCTTTGCGAGGTTTTTTTCATAAAGTGATTTGGAGACGGGGTCTTGCCTGGTATTTTTTGTAACAACAGCGTCTGTTTTTACTTAAAATATATTTCAAAATTCACAAGGCTTCAGTAACAGTTTGATAAGCATTTCTGCTTCTCACTGCTGCCTACCCCAGCGCTGGCAAAGGCAACACAGGTTAAAACAGTGTAACTGTGCATGCACCGAGTTGGCAGAAGTTCTAACTATAAAAACGCAACCACACAAAACGGCAACGCTTGCACGCGCCAGCTTTCTCCCAGAAAGCGAGGTGCCTCGGGAGGCAGGCACGTCTAACAGTTAAAACCCAGTCGCACCACAAGGACAGTATTGACGGGTTACAAAAGCGCACAAGATGTGAAGTTACGATGGTCACTGCAAGCGAGCACAAGCAAGGGAGCATGTTTTCTAAGTCGGTGTTAGCACATCAACAGCGAGAGTTAGAATGGGACAGGGAAGGTGGTTTCTGTTTGTCAGACGGCTACAAGGCGAGCGGAGACTTGAAACAAAACACGACAGAGACACACAAAATAAGCAGCAAAATACCCACATCTTACCGAGCAAGAGGGAAGGAGCCATACACATTTACTTGTTTTTTGGGGGAGGGAGGGTTTAGCAGTTGTCAGCATACAGGGTGCGAAATAGAAAAATAAAGGGTGTTAGAGTAAATGGCGAGTTGACCGCTTTGTACCACCACCAGAACTTACTACTAAGAAAACCAGAACAAGGTTAGTTTATGAAGGAAATATAACCAACAAAATAAAAAGGCAATATCAAATAGAAATGCAATTTTCTATTAGTCCGTCAGGAATAAAGCATCACAGTTTTTTATGTTACACCAGCCGTTGGAAAAGGTGCAATCAGTTTTCAAAGCAAATAAAAAATATCTGAAGACAATTCAGTGTCACGCTAAAATTAGTAACTGTGCATCTTGGAAAAATGAGTGAAACTTCTCCCCACACACTCTCGGGTTTGCCATCAACACAGAGGAGAGAGGTGAGGACAAAGTGAGCTCAAAGTTTGGTTAAACTTTGGTTAAACTTCAAGCTTCTGCAAAAATGTATTCACGTTTTGACAGCTGTAGAACTTTCCAGTGTTATTCAACATACTATTTTATAGAAAGCGTCACTGTATTTGCACGCAAAATTACTCCGCAGTGCATTTAAAAGTGGTAAGCAGTTGCACTTCCCCGAACCACCTAAAAAAAAAAAGAGCCTATCACAAAGAAATAAGTATTTTTAATAAGTCAGTTCAGTCCTGTGACTGACCTGATTTAAAATGTCACTGAAAATCACTTAAAAAAGGAAACCGAACAATTTACTTGTTTCACTGGGAGACTCAGTTCCCGTATAAATGAAACACCTTTTAATTTGTGAAGGGTTTTAAAACATGCTGATCGCTGCACGTCTGTCTGAGGAAAGGAATGCAAATCGAGAGCCTTCTCGAACTCGCACCACTACTGTTGTCTCGATCTGGAATGAAGCTCGTTTTGTGGCTGTGGGGTTAGTTTTGGGCAAAATGGGGTTTTCAATCAATGTTAAAAAGGTCAAGGGGACTCGATTTAAGCTCGAATCATTAGCAGGTCATTAGCACATCGCTGTTTGTGGGAGCAAGTTGGCAATTCCTTCAAGTGTGATGGTGCTTTCAAGAGAACTTCACTGACAGTACAACACTTTGGGACGTCCTGAGACAGGCACCGCCAAAATGCAAATCCTCTCTCCTTATCCAAGTTTAAGAATTTCAAGAAACATTGATTGACATTTCAGGACAATGAGTAGAATTGATAACAGTACCTTGCAATGTAACGTTTCCCCATGTATCTGAACTGATGGAGACAGACTCTGTGGAGAATGGAAATTTAATATTCAGCATGGTACTACATCGTACAGGCCATTCGGCCCAACAGGTCTATGTTCTCTGATTAAACAAACTATAGTCAGCAATTACCGCCAAGAACAACAAGAATTGTTGTTTTGCAAGACAGAACTTGAGTATAGATGAATAAAAGAGACATTTTTGTCAAAACTTTTCATTTTGCACCTAGGAGGATATTTCAAAAAAGTACAAACCCAAGGGAGACAACAAATTTATGTTGTATTAGGAGAGAATGCTGATTAGTGGGTGCTTATTAGTTGAATTCGGACATATGGAGATTGCACTAGTTGATGGTGACTGATGATTAACTGCCAAGCATTGTTTGAGATTTAAACCAAGCAGCTTGACTCTGATTGGTCAAGGTCAGCCATGATCTTATTGAATGGCGGGGCAGGCTCGAAGGGCCAGATGGCCTACTCCTGCTCCTATTTCTTATGTTCTTATGTTCTTTATTGCCCTAAGGAATGAACCTGTGAATGGTTGTCACTTAACTTGTTTAGCTGCAACAGTCACAATGTATGCATATGTTCTTTCAGTTTGCAAAGAACAGGTCCCCTGCTATTAACATATGTAGCTTCCAGTATATACAAATGCACCACACTGCAAGCCTAACTGACTATCTTAAATTGGTTGTCAACATAACTCTTAGCACACTCAGGATTATTTAGCAAATGTTATTAAATCGTGGAATCACATCTAATGTTGTTTATTTATTATTATCACAAGTAGGCTTACATTAATACTCCAGTGGAGTACCTGTGAAAGTCCCCTAGTTGCCACACTCCAGCACCTGTTCGGGTACACTATAGGGAGAATTTAGCATGGCCAATGCACCTAGCCAGCACGCTTTGGACTGTGGGAGGAAACCGGAGCATCCAGAGGAAACCCACGCAGACACAGGGAGAACGTGCAGACTCCACACGGACAGTGACCCGAACTGGGAATCGAACTTGGGTCCCTGGTGCTGTGGGGCAACAGTGCTAACCACTGTGCCACTGCTGGACGCTATGTTTTCAGTTTTGCAAACAGCAGCTGGCTGGGTAAGGTCTGTACTTTGCCCAATGTTTACGGCAGAAAGGAGCACGTGAGAATTTGGTTGCCTTGGATTTGTGATCTTGTGAAATGTCATGATGAGTGCAAGATGAAAAACTTTGTCTGTCCTTTCACCAATGCTCAACAATAAAAAACTATAATTTGCCATCTGATTGAACAATAACATTTTACTAAATAAAAAATAAGTTTGATGGGAAAGAAATTAAGCAGAGGAAGCAGATTTATGGCAAACTGGCAAAAGAGGTGAGATCAAGATACTTTTTTTTAAATGAGTTGTTGTGATCTGGAAGGAGATGGAAGTAGATTCAATAACTTCCAAAGAATCATAGAATAGAATGCCTACAGTGCAAAAGGAGGCCATTTGGCCCATTGAGCCCACACCAATAACAATCCCACCCAGGTCCTATCCCAGTAATCCCAAGCCTTGTTAGCCCCTCTGACACTAAGGGGCAATTTAGCACGGCCAATCCACCTAACCAGCACATCTCCTTGGAGTGTGGGAGGCACCCGGAGCAAACCCACGCAGACACAGGGAGAATGTGCAAACTCCACACAGACAGTGACCCAAGCTGGGAATCGAACCCAAGTCCCCGGTGCTGCGAGGTAGCAGTGTTAACCCACTGTGCCGCCCATAAAGGGAATCATATAACTCATAGAACGGTTGCATCATGGAAGGAGTCCTTTCAGCCCATCGAGCCTGCTGGCTACCCACAGAGAGATTCAGGTGCACCCCAGGATATATCAGTAAGGCATCATTGCTCAGATTAACTCACTCTAAGATTGTGAAGAAGTCCATCAACTCAGTGGTTGAAGCCTTGTTCCAGTAAGTAATCAGTGCATCTGTAAAACAAACCAAGAATTCCATGTTATTCTGCCAATTATAATTAGAGAGTAAACAGTCCTCATTTTGTAAGTAACGATTTGGATTTGACATCTAACTTTCCCCGAGCGTCTGCTGCTTTTCCTTTTGTGATGTGAAACAATCTCATAAGAACTTGTGACTGGAGTTATTCTCACTGAGGCACCTAGAGGCGATCGATAAACTAACAACAGAGGGCAGCATCCACAAAGAAATCCAATACCCCCAAACACTGCCCAATGTTCCGGGATGTCTAAGATTCTGGGATTGTTGGGAATGGCCAAATCTGCTCGATCCTTCCTGGAAAGGATCGAGGACTTGCACTTAAGGTGAGAAGGGGAAAGTTCGGAGGAGATGTGAGGAGTAACTTTTTTTTTTACACAGAGTGGGGTGGCACAGTGGTTAGCACTGCTGCCTCAGAGCGCCAGGGAACTGGGTTCGATTCCCAACTTGGGTCACTGTCTGTGCGGAGTTTGTACATTCTCCCCATGTCTGCATGGGTTTCCCCCTGGCTGTTCCAATTTCCTCCCACAGTCTAAAAGATTTGCTGGTCAGGTGCATTGACCCAAACACACGTCGCAGTGTGGCAACTAGGGGAATTTCACAATAACTTCATTGCAGCGTTAATGTAAGCCTATTGTAAGCCTAAATGTGTGACTATTAAGTAAACTTTTACTTTTAGGTGTCTGGAATGCGAGGGATGGTGGTGGAGGCAGATACAATAGGGGTGTTTAAGGGGCTTTTAGATTCTCACATAAATATGCGAGGAATTGAGTGATATGGACCAAAGGCAGGCAGAGGGTTTAGTTTAATTTGGCATCCCGTTCGTCACAACATCGTGGGCCGAAGGGCCTGTTTCTGTGCTGTACTGTTCTATGTTCTAACTGTCACTCAGACTCAAATCTACAGGCTGAAGATTTCGGAATACTATAATGACACCTTCCAAATCTTGCCTTCCCTCTTTTATTCACACATTGATGAGGAGAATCACATTTCCTCCTCAACCACTGACCAACGTTAATTTATTTTTGTTGATCTGAGATTTATTAGGAAGGTTTATTGAGCACTCTTTAACTCAGCTTTGAATGAATCAATATTAATGTTATCTCAGAAACCCCACACCATCCAGGATAAAGCAGGCCCACCTGAATGGCACCCCATGCGTCATCGTCAACATCCACTCCCTCCACCACCGACACAGCCGTGTGTACCATCCACATGGCCCATAGCAACAACTCACCAAGGTTCCACTGACCTTCCAAACCCGTAACCACGCTCACCTCGGAGGTCAAGAACAGCAAATACATGGGAACACCACGTTCCTCTCCAGTTCCTCTCCAGGTCACTCACCATCCTGACTTGGAAATACATCACCGTTCCTTCACTGTCGCTGGGTCAAAATCCTGGAACTCCCTCCCTAACAGCACTATGGGTGTACCTACACCACACGAACTGCAGCTGTTGAAGAAGGCGGCTCACCACTAACCTTCTCAAGGGGCAATTAAGGACGGGCAATAAATGCTAGCCCTTAAGAAGGTGGTTACGAGACTATGGCATTGAGATAGAGGATCAGCCATGATCATGCTGATTGGTCTAGCAGCCCATCAAGTCCACACCGATCACAATCCCACGCAAGCCCCATTCCCATAACCTCACCTATTTCTCCAGGCATTTAGAAACGCAAAGATTGATTAGGGAGAGTCAGCATGACTTTGAGTGGAAAATCATGTCTCACTACTTGATTGAGTTTTTTGAAGGGGTAACCAAGAAGGTCAATGAGGGTAGTGCAGTTGATGATGTTTACATGGACTTTAGCAAGGTCTTTGACAAGGTACCGCATGGTAGGTTGTTGCATCAAGTTAAATCTCACGGGATCCAGGGTGAGGTATCTAAATAGATACAAAATTGGCTTCTGTCGGTGGTTGTAGAGAATTGTTTTTCAAACTGGAGGCCTGTGAGGAGTGCTGTGCCTCAGGAATCAGTGTTGGGTCCACTGTTATTTGTCATTTATATTAATGATTTGGAAGAGAATATAAGAGGCGTGGTTAGTAAGTTTGCAGATGACACCAAGGTGGGTGGACAGTGAAGAAAGTTAACTCCGATTGCAATGGGATCTCGATCAGTTGATCGAGTGGGCTAACGAATGGCAGATGGAGTTTAATTTAGACAAATGCGAAGTGATGCATTTTGTGGACTGGTGAAGCCAGCATTCATTCCCCATCCCAAACTGCCCTTGAACTGAACATTTCAAGGGGCAGTTAAAAGTTAAACACATCGCTGTGACTCTGGAGTCACAAGTAGGCCAGACCGAGTAAGGATGGCAGATTTCCTTCCCAAAGAACATGAATGAACCTGATGAGTGTTTACAACAGTAGATGATTAGTTTCAAGGTCACCATTACTGAGGTTAACTTTACATTCCAGATTTATCAACTAAATTTAAACTCCAGCAGCTGCCAATGGTCCTGAAACATTAATTCTGTTTCTCCTCTCTCCACAGGTGCTGCGTGGTATTTCCTGTATCTTCTGTTTTAACGTCCACCACAACTCAGCTCAACTCATATCATCCGGTATCTGCAGTATTTTGCTTTTGAGTTCAGGAACTGGAGTTTGATTTGCTCATTAAAGTCTGGCTTTGTCCCAGAGATGTTCCAATGATTTGTGTAACACCAAACAAAGATGTAGCAGGAACGGAGTGACTTCTGTGTGAGTTATCCCCAGCGTACCCTCTAATTCTATCTTTAACTCTCATTTTATGCTTTTAAATCTCTACTCTATAATACTTTTAAACTCTCTAATAATGTCCCATCTTGGAGTGTGGCAACTAGGGGATTTTCACAGTAACTTCACTGCAGTGTTAATGTAAGCTTACTTGTGACAATAAGAAATAAACTTTAAAACTTTTCATTTTCATCTCTTATAGATTTATAGAAGGGCAGCACGGTGGCACAGCACTGCTGCCTCACAGTGCCAGGGACCCGGGTTCGATTCCCGGCTTGGGTCACTGTCTGTGTGCAGAGTCTGCACATTCTCCCCATATCTGCGTGGGTTTCCTCCGGGTGCTCCTGTTTTCTCCCACAGTGTGAAAGATGTGCAAAAGATGTGCAGATTAAGTGCATTGGCCGTGCTAAATTCTCCCTCAGTGTTCCCAAACAGGCACTGGAGTGTGGTGACTAGGGGATTTTCACAGTAACTTCACTGCAGTGTTAGTGTAATCCTGCTTGTGACACTAATAAGTAAACTTTAAAAACTTTAAAACTTTTCATTTCAATCTCTTATAGATTTATAGAAGGGCGGAACGGCAGCACAGTGGGTTAGCACTGCTGCCTCATAGCGCCAGGGACCCGGGTTCAATTCTCAGCTTGGGTCACTGTTTGCGTGGAGTTTGCACATTCTCCCCGTGTCTGTGTGGGTTCCTCCAAGTGTTCCAGTTTCTCCCACAGTCTGAAAGACATGCTGGTTAGGTGGATTGGCTGTGCTAAATTCTCCCTCAGTGTACCCGAACAGGCGCTGGAGTGTAGCTACTGGAGGATTTTCACAGTAACTTCATTGCAGTGTTGATGTGAGCCTACTTGTGACTAATAACTTTACATTTTAACTTTAACTTTGGAAGTTGATCTTTCTCTACACCCAAGCTATGACTATAACACTACATTCTGCACTCTCTCCTTTCCTTCTCCCCATGTACTCTATGAACGGTATGCTTTGTCTGTATAGTGCGCAAGAAACAACACTTTTCACTGTGCGTTAATACATGTGACAAAAATAAATCAAATCATTTCGAATCAGTAAACAGACCTACCATCAGACATGCTTTTTAGCACATGCAGGAAGCACATGAGGAGACTGCGTATCTCAGTCTGTTCCAGCTTGTCACATCGTATCACGGAACCCCCGACACTGCCCTGGTTCTGAGGGAGACAGAGTGATGAGCATTAGATCCAACTCAGAAAAAAAACAGCAGCAAAGAACAAACCAAGGCAAAAATCGTGCCTTTTGCTTTAAGGAGGGAATGAAACTTAGTTTGAACACTGGTGAATATTTTTTACAGTAAAAAGTCTGACAACACCAGGTTTTAGTCCAACCTATTTATTTGATAATATTCTCACAAGCTTTCGAGGGGACTGCCTCTTCGTCAGGTGAATGGAGAGTTCTGGCCTCAGACAGAGCATATAAAGCACAGACAGTTTAGAGATTACTAATTAATTACAATAATCTCTAAACTGCCTGTGCTTTATATGCTCCGTCTGAGGCCAGAACTCTCCATTCACCTGACGAAGAGGCAGTCCCCTCGAAAGCTTGTGAGAATATTATCAAATAAATCGGTTGGACTGAAACCTGGTGTTGTCAGACTTTTTACTGTGTTTACGCCAGTCCAACGCCGGCATTCCCACATCATGAATATTTTTACATCAGGGTTCTGAAGGGTTATTGAATCGAAAACCGCACACAACTTCACAAGAAGCCTCATCAAACCATGCAAGTGTACAAAGCAGCACAATAACCAATTGTGTGATAATTTCAGAGGAGGAACTGAAGTTTGGGGCAGCTTTGAAAGTCAGCTGGAAATGTACTTTCTGTCAGGGGTGACACGTGGGCACCGCCGACTGTTCCCCACAGCCCTGCAAATATTTCATTTTTCTAATCTCTGACCACTGGCCTGGAAAAGCATTCTCAATCTGCGGGTGAAATTCCCCAGAGCTCAGATTTATACCGAGATCCTACAAGGGAGTGGGATCGCTTGATCTTGGGTTTGGACAAAGCCCGGCACAACATTGAGGGCCGAAGGGCCTGTGCTGTACTGTTCCGTGTAACTCCCTATAATTCGTGGCCTTGTCAAAAACACAACAGGTCTGTCAGTGTAGTTTAATCAGGTTAGGACAAGCAAATGAGACTTCATCCAGGTCAGGTACCAACCAACTCAAGGACAGCTTCTTCCCTGAATGGACCTACTAAGTTGATCTTTCTCCACAGCTCTGACTGTAACACTACGTTCTGCACTTTCTCATTGCCTTCTCTATGAACGGTATGCTTTGTCAGTATAGCGCGTCAGGAACAATACTTTTCACTGTATGTTAATACATGTGACAATAATAAATCAAACCAAACCAAATCAAATCAATCACTCACAGCAAATAGTAAAATAAGCTTTAGTGACATGTCTACTAATAGCAACTCTGCTTCAACGGAAATGCTATCCCGGTGACCTGATCTTCTCCAGCAGTTAGAGCTTTGCGGCTTTTTATTTGTCTTTTTGTTTATTTCAAAACGGAAAAGTAATAAAAATTCCAGGAATAAGTTAGACCCCCAAACCAATTCAAGCATGACTGAGATCATAGTTATAACCCATTCCGACTAAAGCAGGCTAATACCAAACCTGGCTTCGGAAGATAAAACATTTGGTGCTGTATTCGAAATTAGGAAACTATAATTGTCCCTGTAATTAAATACAGGAGGTCTTTATTTTTCTTCCCTTTCCTGGACGTGGGTGTCGCTGGGCAGACCAGTATTTATTGCCCATCCCTAATTACCCCTCGGGAAAGGTGGTGGTCAACCACTTTGCTGAACTGCTGCACTCCCTCGTGGTGTAGGTGAACCCGCAGTGTTCTTGGAGAGGGAATTCCAGGATTTTGACCCAGTGGCAGTGAAGGAACGGTGACAGAGTTACAAGTCAAAGAGGGCGAGTAGATTAGAGCGGGGGCACGGTGGTACAGTGGTTAGCCCCGCTGCCTCATAGTGCGAGGGATCCGGGTTCGATTCCTGGCTCGGGTAACCGCCTGTGTGGAGTTTGCACATTCTCCCTGTGTCTGCGCGGGTTTCCTTCAGGTGCTCTGGGTTCCTCCCACAGTCCAGAGATGTGCTGGTTAGGTTGATTCACCATGTCTAATTGACTCTAGCTTTGGAGGGGGATTAGCCGGGTAAATATGTGGGATTATGGGGTTAGGGTGGGATTGTTATCAATGCAAACTTGATGGGCCGAATGGCCTTTTCCTACACTGCAGGAATTCTATGATTCTCAGACTTTCAATTGGTCACATTCCCATGCATTTGCAACCCTTGTTTCTCTTGGTTTGGGGGGGGAAGGGGGGACGCGGGTGGGTCATAGGTTTGGAAAGTGCTGTTGAAGGAGCCTTGGACAGTTACTGCAGTGCATCTTGTAGATGGTGCACACGGCTGCTACTGTGCGCTGGTGGTGAAGGGAGTGAATGTTGAAGGTGGTGGATGAGCTGCCAGTTAACACAGCTGCTTTATCCTGGATGGTGTCGAGCTTCTCGAGTGTTGTTGGAGCTGCACCCATCCAGGCAAGTGGGGAGTGTTCCATCACACTCCCGACTTGTGTCCTTGTAGATGGTGGAGAGGCTTTGAGGAGCCAGGAAGTGAGTTACTCTCCGCAGAATTCCCAGTCCCCAACATGAAATGAATCCAGACTATATTTGGAGTTGCTAATAATAGCCCAGTTCACTCACACATAGAGCTAAACATTCAAATACGTGAACAAAGGGCAAATACTTCAAGAGACAAAGCAGAATGCAAGATCTTCTCCGGCAGGGCTGGGATAGTTAAAATGGAAAAATCCACAGTAACACAATTCCTCCGGGTAGATTTTGAACTTTCCTCAGCCTCTTTGTTAGTCAACATTGCAAAAGCAGAGTGTCTTCGAATGAGCCTGTCTCTCTGTTAGTGTAAAGGAGGCAAGGACACATTTAGATTCTCAAACGACATTGTACAAAACACATCAAAGCTGGCCTGGAATTCACTGAAAAGGTGTGCGTTTGGTGACACAGTGGATTAACACGGCTGCCTCACAGCGCCAGGGAGCCGGGTTCGATTCCCAGCTTGGGTCACTGTCTGTGCAGAGTCTGCACATTCTCCCTGTGTCTGTGTGGGTTTCCTACAGTGCGAAAGATATGCAGATTAAGTGCGTTGGTCATGCTAAATTAGTGTACACGAACAGGCGCCGAAGTGTGGTGACTAGGGGAATTTCACAGTAACTTCATTGTAGTGTTAATGTAAGCCCACTTGTGACTAATAAGTAAATAAATTTAAACTTAATAGCCCGCACTATTACTGATGGGTAAATCTTCCCGCAACTTGTATCAAGGGCAAGATTCCTTGTTTGCTATTACTTGGTGGACAATTCACTCTGCTCCCCCTCAAGGAACCAGCAGCTCATCCCAAACTCCCCCTGGGATTTAGGAAATTGTGGCATTTGTGTGCTAATTACCTGTGAAACTCACTGTGGGTGAAAATTACAGCTGGTACTTCTCAGGATTAGGGCCTTTTTCAAAATGATTGAATTCTATGCTGGTGACTTGCAATCAACCTCTCCAGCCCAGGAAGCAAAGTATTACAAGTGTGGAGTCTCATTCCTTCAAATCACGAACTTGGAGATTTCAACTCCAACTTAAAAAACTAAAATAATTTTTTTTCCTGCCTCTTTTTTCTCTCTTTCAATTCCACTGTTCTTTCTCTCTCTCTCTTCATTTCACTCCCTGTCCCCGAGTTGACTCTAATTCAGCTGATTTCCTTCTCCAATGTTCCTCTGTTACTGTCTCAATCCTTAAATCTCACTTGGATTAGGGAGACTTTGTTTCCTCATTCGCTGAGGTCCCAGATTCCTCGTCGCTCTCCCTGCGCTGTCATCAATCACATTCTGAGGAAGCGGGAAGCTATCTGAGTCGAAAGGTGTGGGAAAACGCCTAAAGGATGGAATTTCGGGCCAATGGCGAACGCACTGTAACGGAATACGCCCTAAGCATTAAATTGAACATTAATATTTTCTGCAACGCTAAAGCTCTTGAGGTGGAATTCTACCTTATCGAGAGAGTTGTTCTTTTCAGCATTCCGCTCTGGCAGACTGGTGGCAGAATCCGTGCTGATTAGAGAACCTCGGGAATCTGCGTGTCTCACTGCATTGATGGTCGGGGTAGAGGATCCATGAGGAGAGGCTATCGACAGATAAACAGGAGTTAGACCTTATCCCAAAGAGGGAAGTTTCAAATTACTGAGTAACACACATCGGACAGCTTACAAATCTTCACCCTCCCAATAGCGCCTTTCATTTCAATCCAGCGACAGTTCTCATCGAGGACAGCTTTCTAATCTTCTGGAACGTATAAGATGATGAATGGGATGGATAGGATAGAGGTGGAGAGACTCTTCCCGCTCAAAAAAGACAGTAGGACTAGGGGGCACAGCCTCAAGATAAAGGGGGGACGGTTTAGAACAGAGTTGAGGAGGAACTTCTTCACTCAAAGGGTGGTGAATCTCTGGAATTCTCTGCCCGTTGAAGTGGTGGAGGCTGCCTCGCTAAATATTTTTAAGAAACGGGTTGATGGGTTTTTGATAAGAGAAGGGATTAAGGGTTATGGGGAGAGGGCGGGAAGGTGGAGCTGAGTCACGACAGATCAGCCATGATCTTATTGAATGGCGGGGCAGGCTCGAAGGGCCAGATGGCCTACTCCTGCTCCTATTTCTTATGTTCTTATGTTCTTCTGGAACTTGGCAATTCACTTCCGGGACATGGGCTGGCCAGCAAACACCCCAGCAGGGTGGCACGGTGGTTAGCACTGTTGCCTCACAGCACCAGGGACCCAGCTTCAATTCCGGCCTCGGGTCGCTGCCTGCGTGGAGTTTGCACATTCTCCCCATATCTGCGTGGGTTTCCTCCCACAGTCCAAAGACGTGCGGGTTAGGTGGATTGGCCGCGTTAAAATTGCGTATCGCATCGGGGGATTAGCTAGGGTAAATGCATGGGCCTACGGGGGTAGGGCCTGGGTGGGATTGTGATCGGTGCAGACTCGATGGGCCGAAGGGCCTCCTTCTGCACCGTCGGGATTTTATGATTCGATTCAGACTGGTTGTAAACTCAAACCCAAGCAGACAAAGTTTGATAGAAGCGAAAGCCAGCGAGAGTCAGTGTTCCAGGTTCCCACCTGTGCCAGAAATTACACCGAACACATCTTTGTGCATGCTGTTATCCAGAGAGTTTCCTGGTTTCTGCGGTGTCAGCATGGTGTTTCCCGTTTGCAAGCTGAATGACGACGACTCCTCTCTTCCACTCTACGTCAAAACACAAAATGGGTTTATTTCTACCTCTGGCTGCTCCCTCCTCTCCGATAAAACCTCCCTCTCTGACCAAGCTGCTCCGAGGTTTGGGGTTAATTGATTATCTGGTAATGTTCCTGTGAAGCTGCGTGGGATGGTTTATTCTGCGAAAGGCAGCAATATCAACACAAGTTGTTGTTGAATCACTCGAGCTCTCCCCCCGCCCCCCCCCCCGCCCCAACCTGATTTTAAACCTTCCCCTTTCCCTCTGTCCTCTCCCGACTCCTGTTCATCCTCACTCTGAACTTGCTTAAGATCCAGAAAAACATGGCAATCGCCCACTTCCAATGGAAGATCGTCACCCTGTAACGGCAGCTTTTGTTCCTCTCTCCCTCTCCACAGGTGATGTCTCCTGCTGAGCATTTCCAGAACTTTCTGCTTATGTTTTGTTATTTTACTCAGTCCCCTCCTCACCAACAATAGGAATTCTGTGCCCTCTTCTTCCAGCGAGTGGAATGAAACTGGGGGGGGGAACCCACAGTGATGTCTAATCAGCGTCAAATCTCTGGAAACAAACCTTCAAATCTTGTGCCTTTCTCCAATTAGCCAGGAACTTAACGTTCCCCACTGCATTCTCCATGGGAATGTCTCAGCCAGAGTGCACATGTAGCAACAACCTTTCCTCCTGTAGTACAAATTGTTGTGATTGCTTTAAATTTGGCATTCTTGTGTTTTGTCCTGATGAGTGCAAGATGAAAAACTTTGGCAACCTTTCTCTTTCTTCAGCAATGCTCAAATCCCTAATGACAACTTTTCAGCTGTCCCATTGGGACAACATAAAATCCAACTGAAATATGTTCAATCTCACAATAGGATTTCCCTCCCTAAGTCTCTCTGCTTCTCTCTCCTATCGACATTCTGGGGGGGAGGGGGGGGGGGGGTGGGGTGGGGGGGGGGGGGGTTGTTGGCAGCCAGAAACTGAACTGGGCAATATCCCAGTGAATACTGTGTCTTGGAAAGCAGGTCAGAGGCTGGGAATCCTGCGGAGAATAACTTATCTCCTGACTCCCCCCCAAAGCCTGTCCACCATCTACAAAGTACAAGTCAGGAGTGTGATGGAATACTCCCCACTTGCCTGGATGAGTGCGGCTCCCAACAACACTCAAGAAACTTGACACCACCTAGGACAAAGCAGCCCCGTTTGATTGGCACCCCATCTACCACCTTCAACGCTCACTCACTCTCTCCACTCCAGATGCACAGTGGCAGGAGTGAGTACCAGCCTCACATCATTGCAAAAACAATCTGACTGGTCATTTTTTGGATCCAAAGTGAATAAACTTTGATGCACTCAACCTATTGCATCTGCCCACTCTATCAATGTCCACCACGTTGACCCCACACTTTGAGAATGTTCGAACAGTAAGGGCTGCGGTCACTAATGAATCCGTGTAACGTGGACAATGCAAGGCTGGCTGGAGCCCAACAATGGAATGACGAGGGCCGGCGTGGAAGGAAATCGGTTTCCACAACGCCCGCGTTGGACGGAGTTACTCACATTGCTGGGTTGGCTCATGGGGAACGGGGAGCAGTCCTTCACGTCGATGCGCTGCACGTTCTCAAGCAGGAGGCCAAAGAGAGGCAGGTACAGAGTGGCAATCCTGGCCTGTTGACTCTGGAAAGGAGAGGATTAGGGTCATGGAGGCAAAGTGAAGAACGACCACACTCGCTTCGGAACATTGCACACCCCATTAAGGAGGCAGTGGCACAGCAGGATTGTCGCTGGACTTATTTAAAATTCACCCATGGGACATGGGTGTCATTGGCTGACCAGCATTTATTGTCCATCCCTCGTTACCCTTGGGGGGGCAGTTCAGAGTCAACCACATTGCTGTGGAGCCACATGTAGGCCAGACCAGGTAAGGACAGCAGATTTCCTTCCCTAAAGAACATGAGTGAATCAGATGGGTTTTTCCGACAATAGCTTCATGGTCATCAGTAGATTCTAAATTCCTTTTTTTTTATTGAACATAGAACATTACAGCGCAGAACAGGCCCTTCGGCCCACGATGTTGCGCCGACCAGTTACAAAACAATGACCCACTAACCTAAACCAATCCCTTTTCGTCCATAAACCTATCCACGGATCTCTTAAACGCCCCCAAACTAGGCGCATTTACAACTAAATCCCACCAACTGCTGAGGTGGGATTCGAACCCAGGTCCCCAGAACATCAGCTGAGTTTCTAGGTTAATAGCATATTGATCAATACCACTAGGCCACTGCCTCCCAGTAGTAATCCAGAGACACAGCTCTGGAGACCCAGGTTCGAATCTCACCACAGCTGGTGATGAAATTTGAATTCAATAAAAATCTGGAATTAAAAGTCTCAGCGTGAAACTATCGTCGACTGTTGTAAAATCCCACCTGGTTCACTAATATCCTTTAGAGAAGGAAATCTGCCCTCCTTACCCGGTCTGGCCTACATGTGACTCCAGAGCCGCAGCGATGTGGCTGACTCTTAATTGCCCCCTGAAATGGCCAAACAAGCCACTCAAGGGTAATTAGTGAGGGTAATAAATACTGTCTCGGACAGCGACACACACAGTCCCATGAATAAATTTAAATACAAGCACCATAATAAAACAGTTAAAAGATTGCATTTATATAGTGCCTTTCACAATCGCAGGATGTCTGAAAATGTTTTGAAAATCGGCCACTGTTGGAATGAGGGGAGACTTACCAGCCAAGGTGGGTCAGAGAGGGCAGTGGAACTGAGGTCACAGTTCTATCAGCCAGGGGTCTTACTGAATGCTGGAACATCAAGGGTTAGCACTGCTGCCTCATGGTGCCACGAGCCCGGACTCAATTCTGGTCTTGGGTCACTGTTTGTGTGGAGTTTGCACATTCTCCCCGTGTCTGCGTGGGTTTCCTCTGGGTGCTCCGGTTTCCTCCCACAGTCTGAAAGACATGCTGGTTAGGTGGATTGGCCGTGTTAAATTCTCTCTCGGTGTACCCCAACAGGCGCCGGAGTGTGGCGGCTAGGAGATTTTTCACAGTAACTTCATTGCAGCGTTAATGTAAGCCTACTTGCAACACTAATAAGTAAATTCTTAAGAACTTTAAACAGGTTTGACGGGCTATATGGCCGAATCTTGCACCTATTTCTTATCCTATCAGGTGGTGAGGAGGAGGGAAACTAATTGGATTGCTCCTTCAAAGGGCCAGTACGGGTAGAGTGGGCCTAATGGCCTCACCCTGCACTGTAAGGTTGTGTTCTTTCTCATTCAGAATCGATCCAAAGTGCCCCCATTCTGACTCGCCACTCGGACTAGCACAGTGTCAAGTCTTTTTGTTCATTCACAGGAAGTGGGTATTGCAGAACAGGCCCACTCCAGTTTAAACTTTATTTATTATTATCACAAAGTAGGCTTACATTAACACTGCAATGAAGTTACTGTGAAACTCTCCTAGCTGCCACACTCCGGCGCCCGTTCGGGTACACTGAGGGAGAATTTCGAACGGCCAAACCAGCACGCCTTTCAGACTGTAGGAGGAAACCAGAGCACCCGGAGGAAACCCACGCAGACACAGGGAGAATGTGCAAACTCCACACAGAGAGTGACCTGTGCTGGGAATCGAACGCGGGTTCCTGGTGCTGTGAGGCAGCAGTGTTAACCACCGTACCCCTCAAGAAATCATGAAAACAATAATGAATTCCCAGTGCCTCTGTGTCAGACTGGCTTCTGTTTCTCACAAGTATTTTGCGAGCTCTCTGAGTGTGGGGCAGGGAGGGGCTGTTAGGCTACGAGCCTAACCTTGTCCTTCCCTTCCACCAATTAGCAAGTTGACTTGGGGCTGCACACTTGAAGGCGCCGCAATGTTACATCCTTCCACCAGGTGGTGAGAGTGAGCTGTGACTCCACACCAGCTCCAAACCCAACAGCACCCATTCTGAGCAATGTCAAACACTTGAGTTATTGATATCTTCCCGCTTCAAATGGATCACAAACTCTCCTCACAGATCCCACCTCCCTGGATCCACTAAACTGAGAAAGGAAGCCTCACATTAACGCTGGGATCGTTGCATCGTAATGCACAAGGTGGCCATTCGCCCATCCATGCCTGTGATGACTCCCTGAAAGTGCAATCCAATTGACTCCACACCCCCTGGCCTTGTTCCCACAGAACTGCAATCTTTTCCCCTTTTGAGTATTTATCGAATTCCCTTTTTTGAAAGTCACTGATGTGTTTCCATTCCCCCGCCCTTTCGGCCAATGGGTTCCAGGTCAGAAAACCCACTGTGTAAAAAAAATTCCCATCCCTCCCTCTGTTTCCATCGCCAATTGTCCGAAATTGGTGTCACTCTGGTTACCGACCCTGCGCCCGGTGAACTCTCCGATTGGTGAGCCCACCCACGATGGATCCACCTCCCAGTTCTGGGAGGGCAGCAGGAGGTGGGGCTGCTGGCTACACGATTCCCAGTCTCCAAACTGTCTTACAGCCACAGTATTTCATAGAATCCCTACAGTGCAGGAGGAGGCCATTTGGCCCATCCAGTCTGTACTGACAACAATCCCACCCAGGCCCTACCCCTGTAATACCAGACAGTTACCCTGCCAGTCCCCACTAAGGGGCAATTTAGCATGGCCAATCCATCTAACCCGCCCATCTTTGGAGCGTGGGAGGAAACCCACGCTCCCAGAGGAAACCCACGCAGAGACGGGGGGAACATGCAATCTCCGCACAGACGGTGACCTGAGCCGGGAATCGAACCTGGGTCCCTGCCTCTGTGAGGCAGCAGTGTGAACCATCGTGCTGCCAATTTACGTTGTGCATTTACGTAGTTGTGTGGACGTTAAACACATTGGAGATATTTGCAGCATTTATAGTGTGTCTACACCCTCGAGAAGTTTAAGAAGTTCTCAGACTCTGAATGACTTTATTCCCCTTTTCTATTCAGTAATTGAGTGACAGAGAAAGCAGCCAGTGCTGTTCCTTTGATTTTCAATACGCACGGATGGCACAGCGGTATAGCGCTGCTACCCCACAGCAGCAGGGACCCGGGCTCGGGTCACTGTTTGTGTGGAGTTTGCACATTCTCCCCGTGTCTGCTCCTCCGGGTGCTCCGGTTTCCTCCCACAGACCAAAGATGCGTGGGTTAGGGTGCACTGACCCAATGTCGGGGGATCAGCAGTGTAGGTGCGTGGGATTGCGGGAATAAAGCCTTATTGGTATTGGGTTGGAGAAGATTCAATGGGTCGATGGGCTGTACAATAGGGATTTTACGCGGGGGGAGCAGTTGAAGACTAAATATTCAGAGGTTATTGTGCTTTGGAATGGAACGGAGAAAGAAAATACTGCGATCTGTCCAAACAAAAACTCTTAAGGTTCAGCTGCCTGGGGTCTCACGCTAAACATCACCGTGTCTCTCCTTCCCCTCGAAGATTCAACTTAAAACCCAACCTCTTGGTCAGAGCTTTTAATAGCCTGTCCCAATGGGTGTTGCTGCTTAAATGCTGCTTATTTAGTATCACGAGCTTTCGGAGCACTGCTCCGTGATGAAGGGGGCAGCGCTCCAAAAGCTCGTGACTCCAAACAAACCCGTTGGACTTTAACCTGGTGTGGTGAGACTCCTCACTGTGCCCACCCCCCCCAGTCCAATCTCCACCTCACAGATTCTGGTTGGCAGTGAAGTGCCCAAGGATGTTGGGCTGTATTGAAGATGCTACACCAACGCAAGTTGTTGTTGTTGTTGTAAGCATCGAGGGCGCGGGAACGCGAGATCCGTGTGGCGTGGTGGGAATGCTTTTTTTCCCCCCCCCCCTCCACTTTGAGGTGTATCCCTGTCGGATACTGTCCGCCTGACCTCTTGCCAATTGGGAAGGGCTGAGTATTTATTGGGACATTGCTCTGAGCATAGGCTAAGATCAAGTGTAGTCTGTTGGTGTCGATCAAGTGTAGGGTCGACATGCTGCACTTGATTGAAGTCATTGGGTTGCATTTCAGCTTCATTTGAAGCAATTTTTGAAAGCGGCATCTCGGCCTTTTGGCTAAGATGCAAATTAGAACAAGCCCTGGAGGAGGAGCTACACCTACTCCAGTCAGCTTGAATCATGTAGATCAAGCCCAAGACAGGAGACCTGTCTTGTCAGCTTGGATTGGGAATGTCCCAACTTGTTTGGGACTCTGAATTGGGTTTAATCCGACTTGATTAGATTGGAATAAAGGGGTAAAAAAAAAAAATACATCGTACCTTTGCCACGATGACTCTCCGTGCATTAACACGGATATGGCGCGACCTTAATCGCAGGAGAGGGGTCGGGGAATTGCATTCGCCCGGCAGACAGCGGACACTTCCTTGCCTACCTTGGCTGTGTAACGGTCATCGAAGGTGTGTTTGAACATCAGGCCCTTCAGCACACTGATGGCGATCTGACGGACATCTCTGTACTCCTGTAGCGCGCTGCCAACTTCTCTCAACAGCAGCCCCACCAGGAAGTGATTCTTGCAGAAGTCGTCGGTCAGCGTGAAGTCAAGCTGTAAATCTAAAGAGTTAAAACAGCGAGGAGAAAACGATGATTCTGGGAGCTCTGAAAGCTGACCCCGCTGTGCGAAAATAAACACAAAGATCGGAACTTGAAACACAGGCCGGGCTTCAGTTCGGTATTCTTACTGGGGACAGAAACTGGTCTGGCCGCTAAACAGCTGTAACTAAATCCCCCGAGTGTTTCCTCCCGACTTTAGAAGTCTCAGGCGTTAAGAATCTGGGTGGGACCGTCCCGATTCTTCAGAAATGGGAACACAGTTCTGTTCCCTGGTGTCCACATTTCTCGCTGGTTTGATTCCACACGATTCGCGATCAAAGCCTCTGTAGCCGGATCACGGAGCTGAAATGCTGACCGGAATTTTACCGGCACGCCCCGATTCCAGGAGGGTGGGTGAGGCTCGGAGAATTGCATTCTGTTGGCCTCGGGCGGGATCGTACAGGCGAACGTGCCTGTAAAACTTCCCCCCCCCCCCGTTACCTCTGTTTCTATCTCCGCAGACCTGCTGAGTGTTTCCAGCACCTCCCGTTCTTATCTCAGATTTCCAGCATCCGCGGTATTCTGCTTTCATTCTGCTTCTCGTAGAACATTAAAATCACGGCAGCACAAACAGGCCCTTCGGCCCACAACTCGCGCCGATCCTATCCGTACCTACCAGGCCATGTAACTATCTGTAACCCCCAATCCCATTCAATCCCACGTACTCAACCAGAAGTCTCTTAAAAGACCCCCAGCGAGTTCGCCTCCGCCGCAGCCGATTTCCTCATCCGCGTCGTGTTTCCTCATCTGAAAACACTCAGGAGAGCCAGCACCTCCTCCAGGGAGCTTTCCCTCTCTCCTCTCTCCTGCCTCCCCCCAAAAACTACACACCAAACAAAGTGGGGAGACTCTTTCTTACCTGGATGGGCTAGCAGGAAATACAAGCTGATTTTTGATTTGATTTATTATTGCCACATGCACTGGGATACAGTGAGAAGTATACAGACAAAGCGTACCATTCACAGAGAAGGAAAGGAGAGAGCGCAGAATGTTGTGTTACAGTCACAGCGAGGGTGTAGAGAAGGATCAACTTGATGCAGGGTAGGTCCATTCAGGGGAAGAAGCTGTTCTTGGGTCGGTCGGTACGTGACCCCAGACTTTTGTATCTTTTTCCCAACGGAAGAAGGTAGAAGAGAGAATGTCCGGGGTGCGTGGGGTCCTTAATTTATGCTGGTTGCTTTTCCAAGGCAGCGGAAGTTCAGATTTAAACCTTCCCCCAGACATAATGATTTGCTACAGTCAGGGGATCATGAGTTAGGGAAGGAGGCCATTCAGCCCATCACGCACATGTTAGGTCTTCGAAGGAGCAACCCTCGTGATCCCACTGGGTTACTATCCACCTCCCAGTCAGGCAGCACGTCCCAGATTCGGTAACTCGCTGAGTGACAGGGGCAGCGTAGGAATTCTGACAAGACGCAATACTCATGATGGGGCTTTAACCCAAGTGGATAAGGAGGCCACTTCCAGTGGCACGAACCCCGGTACCCAGGGGGACACGGGGTGAAAGCAAATCGGCAGAAAGAATGGGATAGGAGAGGAGTCGGAGCTGCAGGTAAGAACAGGGCAAGAATTACAGAGAATCGCTTAACAAAGAACAAACTATCGTTTACCCCAGCAACAAGCAAAGACTCAGGTAAACCGATTTATCGAATATCAGAAACACAATCAGTGTTTTCACCAGCATGAGAGTCTGGAACAAAGGGAGAAAACTACAAGATAAAGGACCGGTCATTTAAAACTGAGCTGTGTCGGAATTCCTTCTCGCAGAGGGTGGTGATTCTCTGGAATTCTCTCCCCCCAGAGGGAGGCCAGGTGGTTGGAAGGATTTAAAGTGGAGGTGGGTAAATATTTGACCGACCGAGGAACGGAGGCCGACACAGGGCAGCTGTGATCCGAGTGAATGGTGGGACAGGCTTGAGGAGCTGAATGGCCCACTCCTGCTTCTGTTCCCGGGAGAGATCCGCAACGTTGGATCCTGTTCTGAAGGTGGTGGGACGATGTATTTGGAAATGATGGGAAGGGAATCTTCGGTAAGTAAAAGGCAATTAAATGTAACAGAAATGCCCGGAAGGCAGCAACTGAGTTATCAAAATACCCTGCACAAGTACGGGCAGATAAATCAGTCAGCAGGGTTTAATTTGAGAGGGATCAAATTGAACGGTAGAAGGATTATGTTCACCTCGATTTAAAACTTGATTATGACAACATTTAGAGTACCGTGTCCCCCAGGGCGACGGGGAGGAGGAGAGAGAGAGAGAGAGGGGGGGGAGTGTGGGAGGAGAGAGGAGGGCGGGAGGAGAGGAGAGGGTGAGGGGGGGGGGGGGAGGGGGAGAGTGTGGGAGGAGAGAGGAGGGCGGGAGGAGAGGAGAGGAGAGGGTGAGAGGAGAGGAGGGGGATGGGAGGAGGCCAGAGGAGAGGGGGAGGATGCGGGGGGGTGGGGAGGATGGGGGGGGGATTGAGATGGTGACCAAGGATTGACCACACTAAAAAATTGACACTAATGTGATGGGGATTAGGTGGGTAAAAAGTGTCGGGTCACGGGGATAGGACCTGAGTGGGATAGGAGTCAGTGCAGGCTTGATGGAGTGAATGGCCTTCTCCTGCACTGTCAGGATTCTATGAACACAATGTAGAGGTCACAGGGCGATAGATTCATGCAGAAAAACCTCTTCTTAATCCTGTGGGTCTTGACTTGAATGTTTCAATTATATCAGCTCACAATCTTCAATCCTGAAGGGAATGCAGCCTAGTTTCAAAAATACATCTGTATAGTTTCACTCAGAATGCAACATCTGTGCAAGTGACTCTTGGAGCCGGCGTTCCTCTCTACCGCGTGGCCACAGCTGAGAGCGACTGTTCCGGGAATGGGAATCGGGAAGGAGCAGCATCCAAACACAAAGAGACCCGAGCTAAACTCAGGAAGTGACCCTCACCGGGGAGTGGGTTCCAGGGGTGGTCCGAGTGTCAGACCCACAGAATCACTTATAGCACGGGAGGCCATTCGGCCCACTCAGACCACGTCAGCTCTCTGCAGAGCAATCCAGTCAGGCCCATGCACGACCCCCCCCCCCACGACACACACCCCTCGCTCTATCCCCGGGATGCAGCAAGTTTATTTCCCTCGAGATCCCACCCAAATTCCTCCTGAAATCAAAGGTTTCTCACGTTCAATGTGTTGTAACAGAATGAGGACATTGGGCGTGACTGGAGATCGGTGAAAACTCTGAACTTTCCTTCAACTTGTGAAGGGAGCAGAAAATGAACCTCGTGTTAGAAAAATCATCCAATATTCTACCCCCCTGCAAGGGTCCCTTCACCAGGAGAGGGGGCAGGAGGAGGAGGAGAGGGGGCAGGAGGAGGGGGGGGCAGGAGGAGGAGGGGGGCAGGAGGAGGAGGGGGGGCAGGAGGAGGAGGAGGAGAGAGGGCAGGAGGAGGAGGAGGAGGAGGGGGGGGCAGGAGGAGGAGGAGGAGGAGGGAGAGGGGGGCAGGAGGAGGAGGGGAGGGCAGGAGGAGGAGGAGGGGGGCAGGAGGAGGAGGAGGGGGGCAGGAGGAGGGAGAGGGGGGCAGGAGGAGGGAGAGGGGGGCAGGAGGAGGAGGAGGAGGGAGAGGGGGGCAGGAGGAGGAGGAGGAGGAGGGAGAGGGGGGCAGGAAGTGAGCATCCTATTTGGCTGCGGAGATGAAGCTGGCGCACACACTAAATTTACTGGTGGGCAGGTCGTCGTATTTCCACAACGTCAAACCACGAGCATCTCAAAGACATGCAAACTTGCACCGTTAAGAAACAGATGGAGTCCACTTCATTCTTTTAGACACATCAAGCCACTCTGTGGTAATAAAGCACCGCAAAACCAGATCAAACGGCAGACCGGGGAAGTGCACACAACGGCAGACGGTCAGTTCCGCGGCAGGTCGCGTCACGGGGAGATGTCAATCAACGGCAAAGCAGCCAAGGCACCATGCGGGACAACCGGGCCGTGAACACACACTGGGTACAGGACACACCCCGACATATCCCCTTCCCCCCACACACACACACACACACACACACACACACTGGGTACAGGACACACCCCGACATATCCCCTTCCACACACACACACACTGGGTACAGGACACACTCCGACATATCCCCTTCCCCCCACACACACACACACACACACACACACACACACTGGGTACAGGACACACTCCGACATATCCCCTTCCCCCCACACACACACACACACACACACACACACACACACTGGGTACAGGACACACTCCGACATATCCCCTTCCCCCCACACACACACACACACACACACACACACACACTGGGTACAGGACACACCCCGACATATCCCCTTCCACACACACACACACTGGGTACAGGACACACTCCGACATATCCCCTTCCCCCCACACACACACACACACACACACACACACACACTGGGTACAGGACACACTCCGACATATCCCCTTCCCCCCACACACACACACACACACACACACACACACTGGGTACAGGACACACCCCAGCACTCCGACATATCCCCTTCCCCCCACACACACACACACACACACACACACACACACACTGGGTACAGGACACACTCCGACATATCCCCTTCCCCACACACACACACACACACACACACACACACTGGGTACAGGACACACTCCGACATATCCCCTTCCCCACACACACACACACACACACTGGATACAGGACACACCCCAACACTCCGACATATCCCACTCCCCCCACACACACACACACACACACTGGATACAGGACACACTCCGACATATCCCCTTCCCCACACACACACACACACACACACACTGGATACAGGACACACCCCAGCACTCCGACATATCCCCTTCCCCCCACACACACACACACACACACTGGATACAGGACACACTCCGACATATCCCCTTCCCCACACACACACACACACACACACACACACACTGGATACAGGACACACCCCAGCACTCCGACATATCCCCTTCCCCCCCCACACACACACACACACACACTGGGTACAGGACACACCCCAGCACTCCGACATATCCCCTTCCCCACACACACACACACACACACACACACACACACACACTGCCTTCACCAGGATCCAATCACTGTGTAAAACCCTGAACCTCCCAGACAGATTTCAAATCCTTTCGCCTCTGCGGAAACCGCGTTGTGTAAATATTGGACTGTCCAATAATGAAGAAGAAACTTTACCATCGCACCCACCCCGGGAATTGGAGCGGGCGAGAGGTAGACTGGTGACCTGGGGCAGGAACTTTATCATCTCGGGACCAGTGAGGCTGTAAATTCCCGCCCTTCGGCTCAGGATTCAAGTTTTCCATGCATTTTACAGCATGGGAGTAATTTTTAGAAAAATTACTCCCAAGGATGCGACCAACATTTGTTACCGGTTCCAATTTGCCCTCGAGAAGCTGCCTTCCCGATCCGCTGCAGTCCCTGTGGTGTAGGTACACCCACAGTGCTGTTAGGGAGGGAGTTCCAGGATTTTGACCCAGTGACACTGAAGGAACTACTTCCGAGGTGAGCGACTCGGAGGGGAACTTGCAGACGGTGATGTTCCCAGGCGGAGGGAACCCAAGCGGGCACGGGGAGGACATGCAAACTCCGCACAAACATGTGACCCGGGCTGGGATTGAACCCGGGTCCCTGGCGCTGTGAGGCAGCAGTGCCAACCCGCTGTGCCACCTCATCTCAGGCGCCTCACAGATCAGGGGCACCGTGTTTGGCGAAATTGTTGCAGTTCCGCCGGTAAAAAGCAGCGAAACTGTAACAGCTCACCGCTCGTGTCAAGAGAAAGCCCTGGGGGGGGATCCCCCCCTCGGGCGACGCACTGCGATATCGACGGGATTTTCCAACCGCGCTCATCCCGAAACCAGAAACTCCCTCCCGAGGTTAACGGATCTCTCTGTGGTCTGTCCCTCACCCACAACGATTCCCGCGGCAGGCAGGACGGTAAAATTCACCCCGTCAACTTTAAAGAAAATTGAGGCACGGGAAAGTCCAAGATTTGGACCTGGAATCTTCAGGAATGTTTCTTCTACAATCCCTAATTACTGGAGAAGCAGCTCCCAATTTATAACCCCCTTTCAATTAAAAAAAAATTTGTGCTGAAAATGCTCATGGTACTCAAAAGATCACACGCACACACACACACAGGAAACACATGCACACGGGAAACACACGCACATGGGAAACACGCACACACACACACGGGAAACACACGCACACACACACGGGAAACACACGCACACAGGAAACACACGCACACACACATGCAAACACACACGGGAAACACACGCAAACACACACGGGAAACATACGCAAACACACACACGGGAAACACACGCAAACACACACACGGGAAACACACGCACACACACACACACGGGAAACACACACAAACACACACACACGGGAAACACACACAAACACACACACGGGAAACACACGCAAACACACACACGGGAAACACACGCACACAGGAAACACACGCACACACACACACACACAAACACACACGGGAAACACACGCAAACACACACGGAAACACACGCAACACACACGGGAAACACACGCAAACACACACACGGGAAACACACACACAAACACACACACGGGAAACACACGCAAACACACACGGGAAACACACGCAAACACACACACGGGAAACACACGCAAACGCAAATGAGTCTTTTTACACTGAGATCAAACAAGTGATCGGTTCAGTCACTCAACTGCCAGGAAGCTTCTCTCACCTCCTTCCACATCAGGTAAAATTTTCTCACTGAAATCCCAGAAGTCGTCAAATTCGACTCACACAAATTAAACATTATTGTTTAGCCTTCTCACAATGTTGCCACCAATCCGCTTGTGTTAAAGAAAGTAATCAACGTGGCAGATTAAAACACAGTTTCCATTTTTACATTTGTGTTATACTGATTATACAGCCCTGCAAAAGGCTGGCAAGACTCCAAACCAATGTCTCCTCCTCCCATCTTTCCCAAGCTGTCATCATAACCTTCTATTGCTTTATCCCTCATGTGGCCATCCTTAAAGACACGTCACGTGTCTCCCCACCCTCCTGAACTCCCAACTGGATTTCTTGGTGACTACCTTCTAAAGGTGACCTTGGGTTATGCTCTTCCCCACAAGAGGGAACATTCTCCATCAACTCTCTCCAAACCTTTCAGAATTGTGGACACCTCTCTTAGGGTCACCCTCTGCCTTTCTAGAGAAAAGATGTGATTCTCCTCCACTGGCAGATATAACCTCGCCGTTCTGACACCAGCCTCACGAATCTTCCTTCACAATCTCAACATGCCTCTATATCTTTTCCCTAACATGGCAGCGAGCACAGTGCTCGGAATCAGCTCTAACCAAGGTTAGATACAAGTTGAGCATAAGTCCTCTACTCTTTAATTCTACCTCGATACAAATAAACATCAGTGCAGGGTTTATTTTTAATTTTGATCCCTGCAGCTACTTTTAGCAATTTGTCTATTTGTACTAAAGAGCAAAAAAATTTGCAGGGGTGTGCCGGGGGGGGGGGGAGACTCACTGAACTGACCTGGCAGTGAGCTGGCACAGACGCAAGAGGGCTGAATGATCTCCTTCTGCGCTGTAACCCGTCTGTGAGATTCCCTCTCCCTCCTTAACCCCGTTTCGACTCTCATTTCCCCAGTGGGCGGAAAACAAAAATAATCGAAAACCACGTTTCTCCAATCCAAGAAAATAGGAATACCTGAACCACTGCGAGAAGGCAAAAAAAGAGTTTTTTGGCTGGATGCCGTGTTGGAACCGCAGGGAGCTCAGTGAGAAAGATCACCAGCGTGGATCGAGGCTCACGGCCGCAACTTAAAAATTAAAATTTACATTCTTATCTTCCCCCAATGTTGGGAACTGACGGAAGAAGAACTTAGTTGCAAGAGAGTTTTTTTTTTGAGAAGTGTTAAGATGCTTCCTGGTTGAGTAAACGTAATAAGCAGGCACTACATCACAGATACCTACCTACAGGAGCACTGCATGACTCCAGAGTTGGTGAAAGAAATGCTAATGAACAGAAGAGAAAAACAAGTGGGGTTTGGGAGGGTGGGGGAGAGGAGGAGGAGGAGGAGGAGGGGGCAGGGGGGGGGGTAAGACCACAAAAAGAATGAAGCAACCATTAGCAATGAGCAATTCCCTAAAAAACAAAAGTCAAATTAAAAATCAAACTAAAAACTCAAAGCTCTACAAGTGCTGCAACAGCCAGCAGTCTACACCGTACGGTTGTGGCTTATCTTTCCGAAGCAAGTTACCTTGATATCTCTGAATTCTGCCCTTTCCGAAGGGCATGGGCAGGTTCAGTGGGATGTAGTGCTCGTGGTTGCAGATGACCCGCAGAAACTCGAATTTCAACTCGAACAGCGTCTGAAAGAGAGCAGCTGCCGTCAGGAACTACACGTTAAATGCTCTGCACCCAACGTCGCGCTTCACGTGGCTGCAACTCGCCATCCCTGCAGCACAGGAGGAGTCCCCGTTCGGTCAACGGAGTATGTACCAACCCCAATTCCACCTAGGCCCCTATATTCCCACACACGTACCCCCTCAGTTCCCCTGACACTAGGATTAATTTAGCATGGCCAATTGTCAGAACTAGGAGCAGGAGTAGGCCATCTGGCCCCTCGAGCCTGCTCCACCATTCAATACAATCTTATTGTGGACTCAGCTCCACTTACCCGCCCGCTCACCGTAACCCTTAATTCCTTTACTGTTCAAAAATCTACCTATCTTTGCCTTAAAGACACTCAGTGAGGCAGCCTCAACTGCTTCACCGGGCAGGGAATTCCACAGATCCAAAACCCTTTGTGTGAAGAAGTTCCTCCTCAACTCAGTCCTAAATCTGCTCCCCTTTATTTTGAGGCCATGCCCCCTAGTTCTAGTTTCACCCGCCAGTGGAAAAAAAACCTCCCAGCTTCTATCTATCTTAAGTAACCTAACCCGCACATTTTTGGAGGGTGGGAGGAAACCGGAGCACCTGAAGGAAACCCATGCAGACACGAGGAGAATGTGCAAACTCTACACAGACAGTGACCCGAGGCTGGAATTGAACCCATGTCCCTGGGCGCTGTGAGGCAGCAGTGCTAACCAGTGTGCCACCCAAAATTAATTCCTCCGCAAGAAGAGAAAGCCACTTTGCAAATGCGTTCCAGCCCCAAACTGCAACTGTTGAAGTTTCCAAACGCGTGACCCACAATACAATTAAGTTACAATTACACACAGCGCACAGTTTTCTTGGGTCCCCAGCGAGAATGCAAACATTTGAAGCACTGTTGCAAACATGGGCCAAGGAAATATCACGCCAACCTTTGGGTTTCCTGGGCTGAACCACTTCATGTAATTGTTAATTTGCTTGAAGACAAATCCTCTGTCCATCAGTGAGAAGCATCTCTGCAAATTAATAGAGAGCAGATAAGTAATGACCAGGTGGGAATTTTGTGTTCTGACTGATTTACCTTCCCCCACACCCACTTCCATCGTCAGGGAAGGCAGTGGCGTGCTGGTATCATCACTGGACTCGCAGTCCAGAGACCCAGGGTAACGTTCTGGGGACCTGCGTTCGAATCCCACCTTGGCAGATGGTGAAATTTCAACTCAAATTATCTGGAATTAAGAATCTACTGATGACCGTGAAACTGTTGTCGATCGTTGGAAAAACCCATCTGGTTCATAATGTCCTTGAGGGAAGGAAATCTGCCACCCTGACCCAGTCTGGCCTACATATGACGGCAATGTGGTTGACTCTGAAATGCCCTCTGAAATGGAGGGCAGTTAGGGATGGGTAATAAATGCTGGCCCAGCCAGTGAGACCCACATCCTGTAGAACTGAACTTAAAAAAACCTAACCTTCCAAAGGTTATTGATGTGCACGATGTGACACATTCTACACGCTCCCAATCAAACAGGACTGCACAATGGTTCAAACTTTCCTCCTCTTGGCCTCTATCCATAACAATTTACATTGATACAACTCCTGTAACTTGCTCCGAGCAGCTTTACACCAATGTTAAAAAAAACAAAGTACGACATCAAGAAACATTGGGGTTTATTTAAAAATTCATTCACAGGATTGAGCATTGCTGGTTAGACCAGCATTTATTACCCATCCTTAATTGCCCCTTGAGAAGGTGGTGGTGAGCTGCCGTCTTGAGCCGCTGCAGTCCATGCATCGTAGGTACACCCACAGTGCTGTTAGGGACAGAGCTCCAGGACTTTGACCCAGCAACAGTGATGGAATGGAGGCGATACATTTGCAAGTCAGGTGGGATTTGAACCTGTGCCCCCACAGCATAAATCTGGGCCTTGGGATTACCGAAAGGTTAATAAAAGGGGTAAGGTTGCCTGAACCCCCGATGACCATAGGCCACTCTTCACTCTGAGGGGGAGAGCAGACTGAACATAAGAAATAGGAGCAGGAGTAGGCCATCTGGCCCTTCGAGCCTGCCCCCCCATTCAATAAGATCATGGCTGATCTGTCGTGGCTCAGCTCCACCTTCCCGCCCTCTCCCCATAACCCTTAATCCCCTCTCTTATCAAAAACCCATCAACCCGCTTCTTAAAAATATTTAGCGAGGCAGCCTCCACCACTTCAACGGGCAGAGAATTCCAAAGATTCACCACCCTTTGAGTGAAGAAGTTCCTCCTCAACTCCGTTCTAAACCGCCCCCCCCCCCCCACTTTATCTTGAGGCTGTGCCCCCTAGTCCTACTGTCTTTTTTGAGCGGGAAGAGTCTCTCCACCTCTATCCTATCCATCCCATTCATCATCTTATATGTCTCAATGAGATCTCCCCTCATTCTTCTAAACTCTATCGAGTACAAGCCCAGTTCATTCAGCCTCTCCTCATAACTGGTGGCGATTTTAGCCTGAGGGTCACCAGACCTCAGGTGAGGGGCAAGGTATAGTAGGGGTCAGGAATAACCTCAGCTGGTACAGGAACCGAACCCACCCTGTTGGCGTTGCTCTGCATCGCGAACCAGCCGTCCAGCCAACCGAGCCAAACCAACACCATCCTCTTGGCATTACCAGGCCAGTGACATCACCACAATACCACCTCGGTTTCTCTCTCCACAGACGCTGTCACACTCGCTGAGGATTTCCAGTATTTGCGGTTTGTATTTAAGGGTTGTTTTATTATTCTGCAAGATCGCCGTGGCACATAGACTCTGAACGTTGCAACAATCAGAAATCCGTGCACCACAAGTTTCAGAGTGAAAAGTAATTTGTAAAAAGTTTAAATCGGCCAAATTTCAGCCTCCATAATCATGGTGAAGATTAAAATTCGATCCATCAGAAATTGTTCCTGAATATCAGTCTGATCAATTTCAGGATCTCAAGGCTGGTAAATATTGAATCTACACTGACACAGATGTCAATGTGGACTGAGGGAGAGGTTCGTTCTGAAGATTCGTACCTTAATGAAGACAGCCAGGCTGTGATTTGCGTTGCGAGCCTCCTCTGGCCTGTCTTTGTATTTCTGGGTGATATGCGGCATTAGCAGGTTAACAAGAGTCTCCACGGTGTGCTGGTAAGATGCAGGGAAACGCTGATTTCGGAATAACTAAAGAAACCAGATCACAGGGAACTTTCAGAACATCAAAGTAATAACTACTGTTTTCATTGCTGTGTTTAAAAAAACTCATCCCTATTTTCAAATCCCTCTGTGGCTTCACCTTTATGGAATCTCTGCAACCTCCTCCATCCCCACATGCCTATCCCGGGATCTCTGCGACTTCCTCCATCCCCACACACCTATCCCAAGATCTCTGCAACCTCCTCCATCCCCACACACCTATCCCAGGATCTCTGCAACCTCCTCCATCCCCACATGCCTCTCCTGGGATCTCTGCGACTTCCTCCATCCCCACACACCTATCCCAAGATCTCTGCAACCTCCTCCATCCCCACACACCTCTCCTGGGATCTCTGCAACCTCCTCCATCCCCACACACCTCTCCCAAGATCTCTGCAACCTCCTCCATCCCCACACACCTCTCCCAGGATCTCTGCAACCTCCTCCATCCCCACACACTCTCCTGGGATCTCTGCAACCTCCTCCATCCCCACACACCTATCCCAAGATCTCTGCAACCTCCTCCATCCCCACACACCTCTCCTGGGATCTCTGCAACCTCCTCCATCCCCACACACCTATCCCAAGATCTCTGCAACCTCCTCCATCCCCACACACCTCTCCTGGGATCTCTGCAACCTCCTCCATCCCCACACACCTATCCCAGGATCTCGGCAACCTCCTCCATCCCCACACACCTTTCCCGGGATCTCTGCAACCTCCTCCATCCCCACACACCTCTCCCGGGATCTCTGCAACCTCCTCCATCCCCACACACCTCTCCCGGGATCTCTGCGTTCCTCCAATTCTGGCCTCTTGAGGTTCCTGGATATTTGTCCCCCCGGCATTGGTGGCTGTGTCTTCAGTTACCTTTTGAATGCTCTCATTCAACCATCCTCTTGACTTTAACCGGCCCCCTTTCTTAAAATCCTCCCCCTTCTCAAACCCCTTCCCCTTCTTAAAACACCCCCCTTCGTAAATGAAAGAGATTATTTCGAAGAGGAAGATTTCCCCAGAGTCCTGACCAAGATTTATCACTAAGTCAACACCCATCATGTTGGCATCTCAAGGTTATTTGTGGAATCTTGCTGTGCACACACCGACTGCCACACTTCCAACATCCTGGCAATGATCTGCATGTAGGAACAAGGAGGTGGCCATTTGGCCCCTCTCTACCATTCAACTAGATCTTGCCTGGCCTTTGGTTTCAATGCTATTTTCCCACACTACCCTCATTCCTCTTGATGTCTTTTATACCTAGATATCTAACAATCTTGAACATGCTGAGTAACTGAGCCTCCGCAGCCTTCTCAGGTAGAGAATTCCAAAGATTCACCATCGCCTGAGGGAGAAAAGTTCCAATGTTATACGTCTCAATGAGGTCACCTCTGATTGGTCTCGAATGTAGGAGCAAGGACCACAGCAACTTGTATGATCTCAACATGCCCCAAAGTTTCTTTATCACAGCCTGAATTTCCAGGATGGGCGGAGCGGCAATCTCCATCGACTCCCACGGGGAGGGCCACTGTCATTTGGTGGTGTAATGGGCACTGATTGGCAGCAGGGGGTGCTGCCATCTCACTTTGACAGGCGTCCCTCAGGGTTTTAGAGTTGAATGAGATCACCTCTCGTTGTTCTGAGCTTGAACGAGTCTAGGCCCAGCCTGCCCAATCTTTCCTCAGGGGACAACCAACAAACATCAAGGGGCCAACCTTTTGACGTGACATCGCTGCTGTGGCGTTGAAAATGTGCACAGCAAGATCCCAAGCATAGCAATGTGACAACGAACAGATAACCAGAACATCGGAGCGAATCTCCCCGCTCTTCTTCAAAACGCTGCCGGGGTTCTTTTCCAAACACCCTGTTTAACATCACACCCAAAGCAGGGCGCAGCACCCCCTCGGTCCTGGGCAGGGCGCAGCACCACCCCCCCCTTCCCCACCTCGATACTGGGCAGGGTGCAGCACCCCCTCGGTCCTGGGCAGGGCGCAGCACCACCCCCCCCTTCCCCACCTCAATACTGGGCAGGGTGCAGCACACCATTTTGTGAATCTGGGACACTTTAGATAGAAACACAGAAACTGGAAGCAGGAGTAGGCCCTTCAAGCCTGCTCTGTCGTTCATTCTGATCACGGCTGATCATCGAATTCAATATCCCGATCCCCCCCTTCCACCTCCCCCCCGTATCCCTCGATCCCTAAGCTCCAAGAGCAGTATCTAATTTCTTCTTGAAATCGCACAATGTTTTGGCCTCAACTGCACTCTGTGTTAGTGAATTCACTACTATATACTTTTCTCCTCACCTCAGTTCTAAAAGGTTTACCCCCTTTATCCTCAAACTATGACTCCTAGTTCTGGACTCCCCCCACCTTCGGGAACATTCTTCCTGAATCTACCCTGTCTAACTCTGTTAGAACTTTATAAGTTTCTACGAGTTTTTATAAATTTCTAAACTCCAGTTAATATAATCCTAACCAATTTAGTCTCTCCTCATTAAGCGTTTATACTTCCGAATGCTTCATCTGTGGGTTTTAAACCACGTCACTTGTTCTTACACAATGGCAGTGAAACTCTTCCCAAACGGGAGTAATGTTTAGCACCGTCATAAGTTTTCAGAGGCAGGAGTCCCTTAACCACAATCCCTTTATTTACAACAATCATAGATATGCAGGGTAGAATAGGTGTAGGGTGATGTGGCGGCGCGGGCTCGTTGGGCCAAAGGGCCTGTTTCCCGTGCTGGATTGTTCTTTGTTCACTCCAGTGGCAGTACACAGAATGCTCGCAGGCTATCTTCGGGCGTGCCAGAGGAACTGACACACCCCTGATTAAATACAAGGAAAAGACTCCCTGATGGGCCCTTTCACTCCTTAATTGGGGGCATCTTTTGTTGTCCAATCAAATAAGCAAAATTGAATTAACTTAGTGATCCTTAATCAGGGAGCTCGTACTCCAGTAGGCCAACCTCAATGGCCTGATTGAAGTCACTACAAGCACCACAAAAATTAACTTATTTTTTGCGTGTCGGTAGCAGACAGACAGATCATAGAACTCTACAGTGCAGAAACAGGCCCTTCGGCCCATCGAGTTTGCACCAAACACAATCCCACCCAGACCCTATCCCCATATCCCTACACATTTACCTGCTAATCCCTCTAACCTACACATCCCAGGACACTAAGGGGCAATTTTAGCATAGCCAATGAACCTAACCCGCACATCTTTGGACTGTGGGAGGAAACCGGAGCACCCGGAGAAAACCCACGCAGACACGAGGAGAATGTGCAAACTCCACACAGGCAGTGACCCGAGCCGGGAATCGAACCCAGGACCCCGGAGCTGTGAAGCAGCAGTGCTAACCACTGTGCTACCGTGCCGCCCACTGATATGACGGCTGATATGTTGCTGGATATGAACAAAATATAAAACAGAAGTGTCCGGGATACTCGGAATACATTTCTGGAACAGCTAGCAGCGAGTGCAAACACGAGACTGAAGGCAAGTGATTAACGCGGCTTAATAGCTCTGAAACATCTCATTAGGTGAACGTGTACTGGTGATAATTAACCACCTTGTGGAACTCACGGCACATTAATAGGTCCCTCAGACCCACTGGTCTGTGCTGGTGTTTACACGGCACAAGACTCCTCCCTGGAGAAATCCAACACCCTCTGTGAGGGGCACGAGGGAGCTTACCTTCAGTTTGCTGGTTTCTATAAGGTGCTGAGCCATCGATTTGATCAACGCCTCCAGGAAAAACCAGGAATACTGAAAAAAAATAAACAAAACCTTTTTAAGTACCAAGAACTTGAAACATCAGTTGTCACAAGATAACGCTCAGATTCCAACACCAGTATCGAATATAAATCTCCCACCTTTTGACATCTGTTGTTGCAAATACAATGGCCCATTGAGTCTCTGCACCAATAACAATCCTACCCAGGCCCTATCCCCACAGCCCACATACTTAACCTGCTAGTTCCCACTGAGGGGTAATTTAGCATGGCCAATCTGTCCAACCCACATGTTTTTGGATTGCGGGAGTGTAACGATTTTAATCAGACAATTGAGCTTGGCCTGCCTCAATATGAACTCTCTGATTAAGGGTCAAATTGATGGTCCAGTCAGGAAACCCCATGCTCTGTACTTAACCAGGCGTGGCAGTTCCTCTGGCACTCCGGGTGTAAATGGCATGCTGGGAGGGCTCTGTATGGTGTTGCTGAATCTTGTAAATAAAGGAATTTTAGTGACTTCGGCCTCCAAAGACTTATTACAGGGCGGAAACCAGAGTACCCGGAGGAAACCCACGCAGACATGGGAAGAACGTGCAAACTCCACACGGACAGTGACCCAAGGCTGGAATCGAACCCGGGTTCCCTAACCGCTGTGCCACTCCTGCAAACAATGCAGCAGCAGAATGTGGTAGAAAACGCTTGCAGATTTAAGAATGGGACCTCAAAGATAGTCCCCGTTTCAGAGCTCGCCACAGGATTGGAAGTATCTGCGGAACTGGTGAGAGCAACCCGTAATGGGAACGTCTCGGGTTTTCTTTCCGTTACAAAACCAGTTCACCGAGTGGTACTGAACCCAAACACCAAGGGAAGAGTGATCTGTGGACAGTAAGCTCGCAGCCCGCTTGCCAAGGTTACTCTCACAAATACCAAACTGGCTCAGAAGTTTTCACAAGGGGGTTAGTTTTAATCTTACCTTGAGCAGTTTGTTGCAGGTCAGAAAGTCAGCTGTTGCTCGGAGCAGAACGGTCATGGATTTGGTTAACTCTTCGTGTACTGTCTTGCATTTGGAGGAAGTGCAAGGTTCCGTCTTGAAGACAAACTGGGGGACAAATGGAATTTAATGTTGGCAAGTGTGAGGTGGTCCACTTTGGTAGGAGGAATGGTAGGAAGGACTATTACTTACGGGGCGAAAAACTGCAGCAGGCGACGGTGCAGAGGGACCTCGGGGTCCTTGTGCATGAGTCGCAAAAACCCAGCTTGCAGGTGCAGCAGGTGGTCAGGAAGGCGAATGGGATGCTGGCCTTCATAGCGAGGGGGATTGAATATAAAAGTAGGGAGGTCTTGCTGCAGCTGTATAGGGCATTGGTGAGGCCGCAGCTGGAGTACTGTGTGCAGTTTTGGGCGCCGCACCTGCGCAAGGATGTTTTGGCCCTGGAGGGAGTGCAGAGGAGGTTTACTCGGCTGATACCGGAGTTGAGAGGATTGAGCTATGAGGAGAGGCTGAATAAACTAGGCTTGTACTCGTTAGAGTTTAGAAGAATGAGGGGAGATCTCATTGAGACGTATAAGATGATGAATGGGATGGATAGGATAGAGGTGGAGAGACTGTTCCCGCTCAAAAAAGACAGTAGGACTAGGGGGCACAGCCTCAAGATAAAAGGGGGGCGGTTTAGAACAGAGTTGAGGAGGAACTTCTTCACTCAAAGGGTGGTGAATCTCTGGAATTCTCTGCCCGTTGAAGTGGTGGAGGCTGCCTCGCTAAATATTTTTAAGAAACGGGTTGATGGGTTTTTGATAAGAGAAGGGATTAAGGGTTATGGGGAGAGGGCGGGAAGGTGGAGCTGAGTCACGACAGATCAGCCATGATCTTATTGAATGGCGGGGCAGGCTCGAAGGGCCAGATGGCCTACTCCTGCTCCTATTTCTTATGTTCTTATGTTCTTATGAGAGTAAACAAGAGTTGAGAGGGAGGAAAGGACTCATTCATGTTTATACAAGGGAGCTCATCACAATATTCCTCTGAGACCATAACTCATCTCCTGGCCCGTTAGCAAGCTCGTCAGGGAGTTTAACGGGCCATTAACTGGAGGACAGCAGATATCCAGCTTCTCTCCCCACCTTCCTTTGAAAACCGTGTCTCTTCCAGAGACAGTGGAATCTCACAACAACTTTGGAGAAACATTTCAATGCACACCCCCATTCCTGCAACTGAGAACACAGTCCCATGGAGTCAGTCATCACGGGGAAATGCCTGTATCCTGTTAGAGCATCTTCACCTGGGCAGGGAACAGGATTCAAAACACCCAAACAGAAAGAGAAAAGGAATTGTGCTTAACGTAACCAGTCATTTCAACTCAGGGCAAAATAATTTGAGGGCAAGGCTTCAGGGAGTGAACTATTATTCTCAGGAATAAGCAAAAGAGGCTCCAGATGAGTTCCAGGATACAGGGCTCCATCTGACATACACCCAATACTGCTATTGATACTCCCTGTGCAGTTCTGTCAAAGTTGCCACTCTCGCATTTCATTACACCTGGTGGATGTTTGCCAAAAGTACCTTTATGTAGGACCTCAGATAGTGTTCCAGTCCTTCGTGACACTGCGAGACGATGTGGACAAGAACTCTAGGGAGAGAATTTCATGAAATGAAAGATTAGCATGGAAACAGGGATTGAACGCAAAAGTAACACACTTCAGTGCTGGGAATCAGAAATCACAATTCCACTGCAGAGGGTGGGAAAACATCAGCTCTGCTTCTCCCGCCTCAGATAGTAAACAGCCATGCTTTAGGTCACTAACGCGTGTGCAGCTTTGTGAGTGTACGTGTACACTTGGGTGTGCATGAATGGGGCCGTGTGTGTGTGCTGGCCTGCGTGTGCACATATGCACCCCTGCGCGTGCACGCCTATGTGCGTGTGTGTGTGTGTCTGTGTGCATGCCTACGTGCACTTGTGTGCATATCTGTACGTGCGTATGTGTGCGCACACCTGTTTGCATGTGCATGCCTGTGTGTGCACGCGCGCACGCCTGTGAGTGTGCATGTGCATGCATGCCTGTGGCGGGGGCTAGTGTGTGTGTGTGTGTGTGTGCGCGCGTGCCTGTGGGTGGGGGTGTGTGTGCACATGTGTATGTGTGTGCCTGTGTATACCCCCGATCTGCAGAGAATTCCCAGCATTTTCTGGTCTTCAGGCTGAAGGTGAGTGTTGGAGATCACATCTTTACGAATGGTAAACGGTTGTGCTGTAGGTCACTCTTCTGTGTGTGTGTGTGTGTGTGTGTTCTTACACACGCATGAGAGAAGAAAATACAAATGGGATTGTGAGAAAGTGAGTGAAAAACGTGAATGTGGAAGAGACAACGAGGGAGAGTATTTGTAAACTCACTTGAAGAATAAGAGAAATGGACAGAAAGAATGATTGTCAATACACAGGCACGAGGACTGTGCTCCAATTGAGTTGAATCTATGACCAAAAGAATAGAAGGTTATTTGATCCCAGGTTCCGGGGATGAAAAATCATTCCTTGTTCATCAAGATCATGTTTGATATTTTGCAATAATCACTTTAAGCTCCGATCTCTCCTCTGTACCTGCACAATGAATAATACATCGACAACTAGTCCTTTTGCAGAACCAACTATTTATTATGAGAGGCTGCACAGTAACTCACGCTGTGGTGTCAATGGGTGTCATTGATGTAAAGCTGTAGTTCACTGATCTATTTTTAACCACTTGTCCCTCCTGCTCCAAACATTCATCCAGCCAGAGTCCAGAAAATGGACAGTTTTCCATTGGAATTCGAGATATTTTGAGGGCATTGTCGCGTGCGCCCCCCCCTCCCCCCCCCCCAGCCAACAAAATAAATTAACAATAGCCAGAAACATTCTATTTACCTTGTAACATTAACAGCCACATCCTCCTGAGTGGCTCTCGCCAGCACGCGGAACAATTGATTCAGGACGGTGGGCAGGAAGTTAATCATCACGTGGCTTTCCATTGCGTGCAGGCTCTGGAACGAAGAGGCGTTGCAGGAGTCGGAGGTCGGGAAATGCGAACCCACCCAGTGCCAAATACACTGGGCGCCCCCAGGCACCAACACAATATCCCAGCTTCCCCCACCCCCCCACACCACCAGTTCACTCCTTGTAGCATCTTGGCTCAAGCGCCGTTTGATGAGGGGAATCAGGATGCCCGTGCCACAGGACCCTACAATATCTCTAGGGGCACACCACGCCCCTCGTTAGAGGGAATTAATTAATTAATCCAGTCTGCACCGACCCCCCCCCCCCCCCCCCACCCACCACAGAGCTTGTTACTGAGCCCTCGCCCTGTAACCCCGTGTATTTACCCTGCTAATCCCCCTATCCTAAACCTGATGTCTCTGGGACACTAAGGGGCAATTTAGCGTGGCCAATACCCCCCCCCCCCCCGAACCTGCACATCTTTGGACCGTGGGAGGAAAGAAAGTACAAACCCCGCAGTCACCCATGGCCGGATTTGAACCTGGATCCCTGGCGCCGTGAGGCAGCACGGCTAACCACCCATCTCGCTTCACTGGGATCTTGCTGTGCACTAAGTGGCCGCCACGTTCACACGCGTATCCCTCCGGTCTGAGGTTTTGTCCTGACGCTGCTAAAATCAACGCAAGTCTTTTGACAGGACCCTGACACGAGGTGACAATGGGACGGAGGCGGGACGGGGGGAAAGGGTTAGTGGGGGAAATTGATTCCCTTCCCTCCCTTCGCCCGATCGCTTTGCGATTCCACTTGCCGGTCCGCCTCGGGTCAGCCAGCCAGCCATCTGAGGGAATCCAAACTCTCCCTGCCAAAACCGGGAATAGTGATGCTCATGCACTAAAAACCAGGAGGATGTTCTTCAGGCAGAGACCTCAAATAGACCCAGTGATAATCACTAGAATAAGGGTATCCTCACCTTGTAACACTCTCTCTTTAAGATGCACACAAACAGCAGTGGAATTAAATCATTCGGGGGGGGCAGAGGGGAAAGAGCAGGGGGTCAGGGACTAATTAAATAGCTTTCTCAAAGTGCAAGCACAGGAACTATGGGCCAAATGGCCTCCTGTGCTTTAAGATTCTGCAATGCACACTGTGTTTGTGAGGATCTGAATAACAGCAATTGCTTGCTGGCAATACCCGAGATAAGGAAATTTGGCACGTCAGCTCCGACTCTCCCCAACTTTTACAGATGCCCCATAGAAAGCATTCTTTCTGGTTGTATCACAGCTTGGAAAGGGGTTCCTGCTCTGCCCAAGACTGCAAGAAACTACAAAAGGGTCGTGAATGTAGCCCAATCCATCACACAAGCCAGCCTCCCATCCATTGACTCTGTCTACACTTCCCACTGCCTTGGCAAAGCAGCCAGCGTAATTAAGCACCCCCATGCACCCCGGACTACACATTCTCTCCGTGTCTGCGTGGGTTCCCCCGGGTGCTCCGGTTTCCTCCCACAGCCCAAAGATATGCCAGTTCGTCTTAAATTGACCCTCAGGGGGTCAAGGGGATTAGCAGGGTAAATATGTGGCATTACGGGAATAGGGCCTGGGTGGAATTGTGATTGGTGCAGACTTGTTGGGCCGAATGGCTTCTTTCTGCACTGTAGACATCCTATGGTTCGATGTTTCTCTAAACATGAATCAGCCTTCCTGAACTCATTCATTCTATTTGTATTTGCCAGGCGTTGGATGCTTCTGTTGTAGAACGGTTTGGGTTTAGTTTTTGAAAATGCATTTACATTGGATTACGGAGGGCATCTGGTACAGGAAGAGGCCAGTCAGCTCAGCCAGTCCATTCCAGCCTGCTCCCAACTTCCCCTGAGTCAATCTATCACCGTAACTTGCTAATCCCTCTTTATATATCAATACCAGGCTTGTGCAACCTTCGCACATGGAAGTCGGGGAATGGGTGGGGGGTGGGGGACACATTTCAGCTTCTCTCGTATGTGGGAGGCTGCTGTTTGTTCCATAATACTCACTCCAGCCCTTCACTGTGGTCGCAAGTTCCACATTCTCACCATTCTGTGGGTAGAAAGGTTTCTGAAGAATTCCTCATTGGATTTCTCGGTGACTATCTTACATTGATGGCCAATAGTTACGCTCTTCCCCACAAGAGGGAACATTCTCCCTGTATCTACGCTACCCAAGCCTGTCACAGTTTCAAACACCCCAGTAGGTCATTCCACAACTTTCTTTATAAGCCACCCAGCCACTCAGTCCCGTCCTGACACATTTCATAGAATCATAGAATTCCTACAGTGCAGAAGGAGGCCATTTGGCCCATCTAGTCTGCACCGACCACAATCCCACCCTTACAGGCCCTATCCCTGTAACCCCACATATCTACTCTAGCCAGACCTCCTGACATTGAAAGCCAAGTTTCCATGGTCAATCCATCTAACCCACACACATCTGGGTATCATCCTGAGGGGACCTCAACCTCGAGGAGGTGTGAGAAGTTACCTTGAGGAATTTGACAAGTTCCGTTCCCGACGCCTGCGCTCCGGAATCGCACTTTTGACAATACTGGAAGAAGTTGTTCAAATGTTGGTCCTGGAAACAAAGTCAAGAAGGAATCATTTCCATAAATCTTTCCAACAAAGTCATCTTGTATTCTCCCAGTTTACAGATATTACAGAAGAATATCTTTACTTCAAAAAACTGCGAAACTTAATAATTCCTCAGTAGATGCATCATGAGAGGAGCATCAAAACTGACCTGAGTGTAAACCGTGGACACAAGGTGTGTTGAGACTTTGAAGATATGTTTGCCTCCATCCACCCACTTGATCTCGGGGCCGGAATGCTGCAAAATCCAAAGACAAAATCAACTGAAATCCACCTCCAGGCCCCAACTTCCCCCTCTAGGCCTGGACATCCCCCTCCTCTGTCAGCAGACTTGTAGGCCAGAGTGGTGGCTAAAATCTAGTGGGCAACATTCCCATGGCCTACCCACTCCTGATCCCAAACCATCTGAAATTTCACAGGGGTAGGGGGGGATGTCAGGCAGGCCCCGCTCCCCCACCCATCCCAGGGTTAATTGAGGCCCTTAAGTGAATCATAGAATCCCTACAGTGCAGAAGGAGGCCATTCGGCCCATCACGTCTGTACTGACAAAAATCCCACCCAGGCCCTATTCCTGTAACTCTATATATTTACCCTGCTGATCTCCCTGACACTAAGGGTCAATTTAGCGTGGCCAATTAACCTAACCCACACATCTCTGGGCTGAGGGAGGAATCCGGAGCACCCGGAGGAACCCCACACAACCCCACAGGGAGAATGTGCAAACTCCACACAGACAGTGACCCAAGCCGGGAATCGAACCCAGGTCCCTGGCGCCGTGAGGCAGCAGTGTTAACCCACTGTGCCACAGTCCCATCACAATGACTGCAATTTAATGGCCTTATCCCAGCTCTGCTGGTATTTGGCCCATCTAGTCTGCACCGACCACAATCCTATCCCTGTAACCCCACATATCTACTCTAGCCAGACCTCCAGACACGGATTAGAGGCCCACACCATGTGGGTGGCCAGACAGTTTTAGCTGTCAGGAAGAAATGGTGGAGAGACTGGAATCTCCCTTGGAGATTCCCAGGCCCAAAGGTCCCCCCTTTCCCCAGCACCAAGACCATCTCCCCCTTTAACCATCCCCCAGACCTCTTGAACCTGCCTCTGCGACCCCAGGCGCCCCTGGGCTCCTGGGACCACTTGCTGTAGCAGCTGTGACCACAGCTCCTGATGGTCGCTGGTTGATTAGAGAGCTGATGGTCATCCAATTGGCTGGCAGCTCTCCAAGGCAGGGCTTCTTCCTGAGATCAGGGTGGAATTCTCACCCTGAAGTGATTAATGTTGCCCCCATGTTAACAGCCACAGGGATCTCTGCCAGCTCCCCCACTGGGAGTTGGGTGGAAGGGAGCACTGTGTCCCATAAAATCCAGCCCACAGACTTCTTTAAATTGCGGTCAAGGGTGACATTTTACATCATAATCCCAGCTTGTCCCAAATCCACAGCATTCCCAATCATTGGAATCCTTGCCACTCACACTGTGCGCCCGAGTGTCTAAAACTATGCTGTGTGATTTCAGTTTTGGACAAATTTAATCACCAGTTTTATCGATGGAAAAGTTAAAACCCTTTTAAATCAGCGAGGTTACCAAGAGGTCTCCATGTTCACTCAGAAGCGTTGCACTTAATTTCAACAAACCTGCCATTCTGGGATGATCAGTGGGCATTAAATTTACAGGATTAAAAATATCCAACTGATCCAACCATCCTTCTGGAAGTGAGTAAGAGATACACTAAACTCTCCAGCCTAGGTGACGCCAGCCACACACCATGCCTGTGTAGACAGCACAGGCCACTCAGCCCCACTGCTCTGTGCTGGTTCCGACCCTCCACACGAGCCTCCCCCACCCTTATTCATCTTAGCCTATCAGCATATCCTCTCCCAAGGCCTTGTGTTTATCCAGTATATTTTCAATATATTCCCCCCCCCGCTCACCTCAACCAAACATTCCAACCACTCTGAGCAGTGAGAATTCCCCCAAATTCTTTTATCCCGCGGAGAGTATGACCGGCACAGATATTTTGTACATTCTCTGTATCATGTAGGGAGCTATAAGCAGATGTGGATGACATTAGGCAGTGCTGTAAATTGGCACTGGGCTCGGCTAACTGCGGCAGGAATGCAGTCGGACAGGATGACTGTGGGACTGTACAAACTCATTAGTCACTCAAACAATGGACAACGTGAGACTCTGAGCTTACCTTTCCCATTCCCAGTTCCTGGTAACTCAGATAGCCCAAGGGAAGGTTAGCCGAAACTGGGATCTGATTCTCACTGGTGACAACCCGGCAGTCTTTCAGCAGTGGGAGCCAGGAGTAGCCGACTGGAAGCAAAAAAAAGCTGGCTGTTAAAACCACTTGAAGAAGAGATTGTACCGGCGTTTTGACGAGACAGAACCGGGAGACAGGAACTTTACATCAATCACTCGGCGTCTGGGAGGAATCACCGAAAATGCTGAGTACAGTCAGACTGCAACGGAATGCAATTTTTATTAAATTGAAAATAAAGACCGGATAAAGTTTTAGACTGGGATAAAACAATATCTGGAAACAAAGACATTGAACGTGACTCCCACATAAGTAGACAACATGACTGTATTAAAGTTTACATTTAAAGATATCATAGAAACTAAGGGCAGTAGTTCACCATCCCACTCACCATGGGAATCACAGGGGGCAGGATACGATCACACAAGGCCCGCTGACGGGTAGGATTTTCCGATCCTGGGGCGAGTGCGCCCAAGAACATCCCCTCCAAGTATCGAAATGTTTACCCACGATGTGGAGATGCCGGCGTTGGACTGGGGTAAACACAGTAAGAAGCCTCACAACAGCAGGTTAAAGTCCAACAGGTTTATCTGGAATCACGAGCTTTCGGAACGCTACCCCTTCATCAGGGGAGTGGGGAGGTAGTTTTCACAAACTCGGCATATACAGACAGAGACACTATTGCAAGATAATGGTTGGAATGTGAGTCTTTTCAGGTAATCAAGTCATTCCAGGTGGTTACATGTACCCTAGAACCATAGAACCCTACAGTGCAGAAACAGGCCCTTTGGCCCATCGAGTCTGCACCGAACACAATCCCACCCAGACCCTATCCCCATATCCCTACACATTTACCTGCTAATCCCTCTAACCTATACATACCAGGACACTAAGGGGCAATTTTAGCATAGCCAATGAACCTAACCCGCACATCTCTGGACTGTGGGAGGAAACTGGAGCACCCGGAGAAAACCCACGCAGACACGAGGAGAATGTGCAAACTCCACACAGACAGTGACCCGAGCCGGGAATCGAACCCAGGACCCTGGAGCTGTGAAGCAGCAGTGCTAACCACTGTGCTACCGTGCCGCCCCCACCATTTACATAGAACATAGAACATTGAGACAATTCACACCTCATTAACCTGTGATTATTCCCTCTCTCCACTCGCACTGTCTGTACCTGGAAAGACTTGGTTACCTGTAAAGACTCATTCCAACCATTACCTTGCAATTGTGTCTCTGTCTATATTTGTTATGTTTGTGAAACCTACCTCCCCACTCACCTGATGAAGGAGCAGCGCTCCGAAAGCTCGTGATTCCAAATAAACCTGTTGGACTTTAACCTGGTGTTGTCAGACTTCTTACTGTGAAACGAAGGCATCAGTTGAGAAACATTAAATTTATTCTTTGAATATTAGTGTTTTGCCACCCCCAATCTGCAGAATTAATTATAGTTGTTAACACAACTGCTGTTAGTTTGTAATTCACAAATAAATTACTGCAGATGCTGGAAATCGGAAATAACAACAGAGAAGGCTGGAAATACTCGGCAGATCTGGCAGCGTCTGCGGAGAGAGAAACAGAATTAATGTTTCAAGTCTGTGACCGTCCATCGTCTCTGTTTCTCCCTCCACAGGTACTACCTGACCCGCCGAGTTTCTCTGGCATTTTCTGTCCATCTCACATTGACACACCCGTCGATTAAATTATGCTATTTTCTTTAAAAAAAAAACTATTGGTTTAAACATTTTTAAAATTCTTTCCTGGGATGTGGGCGTTGCTAGCTGGGTCAGCATTTGTTGCCTTCAACTGAGTGTCTCGCTTGGATATTTCCAAACTGCCGTTAGGAGTCAACCACATTGCTGTGGGTCTGGATTGACATTGACAAAGAATGCTCACTTTTGTTTTAAACTCTTCAATAGAACAGAGTCAAAGAGTCATTATAGTGGAGCAGGAGGCCATTCAGCCCATTGAATTTGTGCCTTCAATTGTAGAACAATCCAATCTGGCCCACTCCCCCGCTCTGTCCCCATAATCCCACAAGTTCAGCTCTCCCGATGCCATGGCCCAAGATTTAGGAAGCCCTTGAGCTTAATCAAACCGTATTCAGTCTTTAACATAAAAGTAGTAGTTTTCTCTCACCAAGGTGCAACAGATTTAGGTTGAAATTTGTTGGGTGGGGAGTATTTTTCAAACTCCGTCCCACCGCTTCAGGCCCGCCCTGCTAACCGTTTCTATCTATTCCTTTCTTTTTCCCCCAATTTGAGTGAGTTTGGGAGGGTTTGGGAAATGGGTGATTTGTTCAATTGTTGCGTGTGGGATCTTGCTGTGCGCAGATTGTCTGGCCAGCTCGACTTTTTTTTGTTGAAAAAAAGAAATGAATGTATCCGAAACCTTGGGATTCGATGGTTTCTCGCTTCTTGGTGGTGCCTTTACTCGTGTTGTCACAGCTGACGTGGTAAAAGGTGAACAATAGGTGGTGCTTCTCATGTAACTGGGTCGGCAACTCCACCTTAATCTGAAACACAGACAGAATACAGGCTGAGTCTTGCTGAAAAGAAGAGATGGGTTGCTGAAGCTTTTCCTTTTGCACTCATCAGGACAAATGCAAGAACACCAAATTTCAAATGATCACACCAATTCATAAGAACATAAGAACATAAGAAATAGGAGCAGGAGTAGGCCATCTAGCCCTTCGAGCCTGCCCCGCCATTCAATAAGATCATGGCTGATCTGTCATGACTCAGCTCCACCTTCCTGCCCTCTCCCCATAACCCTTAATCCCTTCTCTTATCAAAAACCCATCAACCCGTTTCTTAAAAATATTTAGCGAGGCAGCCTCCACCACTTCAACGGGCAGAGAATTCCAGAGATTCACCACCCTTTGAGTGAAGAAGTTCCTCCTCAACTCTGTTCTAAACCGCCCCCCCTTTATCTTGAGGCTGTGCCCCCTAGTCCTACTGTATTTTTTGAGCAGGAAGAGTCTCTCCACCTCTATCCTATCCATCCCATTCATCATCTTATACGTCTCAATGAGATCTCCCCTCATTCTTCTAAACTCTAACGAGTACAAGCCTAGTTTATTCAGCCTCTCCTCATAGCTCAATCCCCTCAACTCCGGTATCAGCCGAGTAAACCTCCTCTGCACTCCCTCCAGGGCCAAAATATCCCTGCGCAGGTGCGGCGCCCAAAACTGCACACAGTACTCCAGCTGCGGCCTCACCAATGCCCTATACAGCTGCAGCAAGACCTCCCTACTTTTATATTCAATCCCCCTCGCTATGAAGGCCAGCATCCCATTCGCCTTCCTGACCACCTGCTGCACCTGCAAGCTGGGTTTTTGCGACTCATGCACAAGGACCCCGAGGTCCCTCTGCACCGTCGTATGCTGCAGTTTTTCGCCCCGTAAGTAATAGTCCTTCCTACCATTCCTCCTACCAAAGTGGACCACCTCACACTTGCCAACATTAAATTCCATTTGCCATTTCCTGGCCCATTCGCCCAGCCTATCTAGATCCTTCTGCAGACTCTCCACACCCTCCTCACAATTTGCCTTTCCCCCAATCTTGGTGTCATCAGCAAATTTCAACACCCTGCACTCGGTTCCCTCCTCCAGATCATCTATATAAATGGTAAATAGCTGAGGCCCCAGCACCGACCCCTGGGGCACCCCACTAGTCACCAACCGCCAATCCGAATAGCACCCATTGACCCCCACTCTCTGCCTCCTATTTGACAACCAATCCTCTATCCACGCTAACACCCTACCCCCAACTCCATGTCCCCTGACCTTCTGCAATAACCTCTTGTGAGGTATCTTGTCAAACGCCTTCTGAAAATCCAGAAAGACCACATCCACCGGCTCTCCTCTATCCACTGCCCTAGACACATCCTCATAGAACTCCAGTAAATTTGTCAGACACGACTTCCCCTTAACGAAACCGTTGGCAAGTTGACTCTGATTCGCTGAGGCACTGTCATGGTGATAGTCATGAGGCTCCCCAAGCTTCTGGGTAATTGAAAAAAACTGCACAGGGCTTGAGCATGTTACTTTTGTTTGCAGGGAACAGGTCCCTGTGTACGAATGTATGTTGATTCCAGCAAGTATAAATGACCCTCGTCTCATGATAAACTTGAGTGATTATCTTAAATTGGTTGTTGGTGTAGCTAAGAGTGCACACAGGATTGTTCAGTAAATGCTGCTCAATCACAGGATCACATCAAACAGTAGACATTTTGTATTGGATCTCTCATTCATCAAGCTGGTTAGGTTCGATCTGCACTTTGCTTTGTGTTTACAGCTGCAACATATAACATCCAATGGCCACTCAGAGTCAACTTGTCAACCAATCAGCACCCCAAGTATAAATTCCTATGATCGTTTGAAATTTGGTGTTCTTGTGTTTGTCCTGATGAGTGCAAACCGAAAAGCTTCAACAACATGTTTTGCTTAACAGGTTTTAAAGTCTGACCCCAGAAACCGACACAATCCATTAAGCGCAAATCCTAAATGCCCCCAGAAAATGCTTTGCCCCTTCCTTACCTCATCATAGAACTCTGGATTTTGGTGATGGTGTAATACCATTGTGAAAGCATATTTCGTAAAGACAGGTCCCCCAGGTCGCCCATAGATACACTACAAAAAGAAATGATATCACAGCACGCAAATTAGTACAAAATGTATAATTTAGCAAAAAAAAACTCCACGATCTGCAACATCTCTGGATTTCTAACATCAAGCCAAAATGACCAAACTTGTTCTGAGCCTTGGGTGGACCTCACTTGGTGCATCGTGAACAGTTCAGGCTTCTACTTGACAAAAGAGACACCAGAGAAGATGCAAATAAGATTCTCAAACAGCCGGGAGGCAGCACCCCTGAGGAACGTTTGTAAAGGCTGGGATCTTTCAGATTGTAGTGGGGGGTTTGACAGAGCAGATACTTGCACTTGTGAGGGAGACTAAATTGAGTTGACTAAGTCGCAGTAAGTTGATGTTTCTCTACACCCTAGCCATGACTGTAACACTACATTCTGCACCCTCTCCTTTCCTTCCCTATGAACGGCATGCTTTATCTGTATAGTGGACAAGGAACAATTCTTGTGTTAATACATGTGACCAAAATAAATCAAATCAAATCAAAAAAGACTGGAATGAGTGTCGTGAATATGAGATAGTCACTCACAGTTTACAAGTTTGTTTATTAGTGTCACAAGTAGGATTACATTAACACTGCAGCAAAGATACTGTGAAAACCCCCCGAGTCGTCACACTCTGGCACCTGTTCGGGTACACTGAGGGAGAATTTAGCACGGTCAATTCACTGAACCAGCACGCCTTTCGGATTGTGGGAGGAAACTGGAGCACCTGGAGAAAACCCACACTCACATGGGGAGAATGTGCAAACTTCACCCAGGCAGTGACTCAAGCTGGGAATCAAACGTGGGTCGCTGGTGCTGAGGCAGCAGTGCTAACAACCACTGTGCCATCCTAAATAAATAAATAGCAGAAGGAATTCAGGGGAAACGGCTTCATCCATAAGATGGTGAGAATGCAGAACTACTTATTATCACATGGATTGATTGAGGCACATAACCTAGATACGTTCAAATGGGAGAACAGATAAACACAGTAAGTAGTCTCACCAGGTTAAAGTCCAACAGGTTTATTTGGAATCACGAGCTTTCAGGGCACTGCTCCAATCACCTGACTCACCTGATGAAGGAGCAGCGCTCCAAAGCTCGTGACTCCAAATATACCTGTTGGACTTTAACCTGGTGTTGAGAGAATTCTTACTGTGTTTACCCCAGTCCAACACCGGCATAACCACATCACAGATAAACACAAGAGAGAGGCAAATGGTGATAACTGAAGTAGGGTTGGAGGAGGGAGCATAAAAATCTATAGACCAGTTGGGCTCAGTGGACAGTTTCTTTTTTTAAAGTTTATTTATTCGTCACAGAAAGGCTTATATTAACACTGCAATGAAGTTATTGTGAAATTCCACGAGTCGCCACAGTCCGGCACCTGTTCGGGTCAATGCACCTAATCAGCACGTCTTTCAGAATGAGAGGGGAAACCGGAGCACCCGGAGGAAACCCACGCAGACACGGGGAGAATGTGCAGACTCCACACAGACAGTGACCCCAAGCTGGGAATCGAACCCGGGTCCTTGGCGCTATGAAGCATCGGTGCTAATAACTGTGCTACCGTGCTGTAATATGTAGGTAATAGGTATGCAAGATAGATTAAAGCGGAAAAAAAGCAAATGAGAGTCACTATATTACAACTGAATAATTTTCAAAGCTGTGTTTCTTCAGTTCAAACTATTTTGTTTCACATAAAAGGAAAATTCTTGCGATTAAGTTCCACACGAACCTTCAGAGGTTGTGAATCTTCCTCATCGCTGTCCCTGAACTCGATGCGGACTGCAATATTCCTCGCCTAAACAAAAAAAAAACAAAACCTCTTTATATACTGGCAACACAGGCACAAATCAGCAAAGCTGAATTATAACAAGGTCTGCCTCACACGGAGAGCTCCGACACAATCTCTCTCGCTTTCTAAAGGTCAAACAGGTTAAATTTACAACCCCTCAAAACATTGATCTGTCTACGAAAATTGCAACAACTTGCATGACTACAGCGCCTCCCAACATGGCAACACACCCCCTGTGATACTTCACACGAGTGTAATCACAACATTTGAAAAGCTTGCACATGTTGGTCTAATTTTACCCTGTGAAGACATAACATTCCCACAATCAGTACAAACCAGAACCAGGAATGAGCGTGGTGTATGTTTTTCAGCAGTGATACTCAATGAACAAGTCATAGAATCCCTACTGTGCAGGAGGCCGCCATTTGGCCCATTAATTCTGCACTGACCCACAATCCCATCCAGGCCCTAATCCCGTAACCCCCACATATTTATCACCCTGACACTAAAGGGACAATTTAGCACGGCCAATCCACCTAACCTGCACACCTCTGGAGTGTGGGAGGAAACTGGAGCACCCGGAGGAAACCCACGCAGACATGGGGAGAATGTGCAAACTCCACACAGACAGTGACCCAAGCCAGGAATCAAATATATGAGGCAGCAGTGCTAACCACTGTGCCATCACGCTGCCCCTCAAATGCAATGTTACATTTCTAGTAATGCAACGATGGCCCATCGGGGGAGCTTTTTCCCACGATTAAGGGGTAGGAAATCCCTGGGATCAGATGAGATGTTGACTTTACACTTGCCCAGTTTCACTTCGATGCGAGGCGGCAGTGCTAACCCGCTGAGGTTGCTCAGGTCAGTCGCAACTTTGACTCTGAGTCGAGTGGTGGGCTCAAACCACTCCAGAACCCGAGGACGCCACCAAAACAGAGACTTTGATGCAGCGCTGAGGGAGTGCCGTGATGCCGTGCTGAGTGACACACTGGATTGGGCTCCATCTCGCTGTCCCAGTGGATGTGCTAGAGCTCTCAGGCAGAGGAAAGATGATGCATTTACACAGGACCTTTCCTTCTGTGACATTCACCTTACTCCCAATGAATAAAAAATTCACCAAAATCTCACAGAATCCCCACAGTGCAGAAGGAGGCCATTTGACCCATTGAGTCTGTACCGACCTCAATCCCAACCAGGCCCTATTCCCAGAACCCTACATATTTACCCTGCTAATCCCCCTGACACTAGGGTCAATTTATCATGGCCAATCCACCTAACCCACCCAATTTTGGACTGTGGGAAGAAACCAGAGCATCTGGAGGAAACCCACGCAGACACATGTTAACTCTACACAGACAGTGACCTGAGGCCGGAATCGAACCCCGGTCCCTGGCGCTGAGAGGCAATATAAACATCAGATGACACACTCACCCCTACGATCGCCTCCAGCAAAGCAAAAATAGAAGCTGACCACAGCACACTGAGTAATCAGCGAGACTGAAGGAAACATTCTCCATAATCTTTACATTTATTTTAATAAAATTCACATCGTTACTGATGAGAAAACGCTGGAACAACACAAGACACCATTACATGCCAATCCTGCAAAAACAGACTTTAATTAGACTGTACCGTCTGGGATAACAATCTGGTAATGAACATTTAAAAGCAGCTCTGCGTGTTACACACAACCTTCCTCCTGAGATAGAGGCTAAGTTAAAAAATATTGCATTCGAGGGGGAAAAAAAAACATACTCTGAACAGCAAAACACCCAGACCCAAATCACTTTTGCTTCTGACACAGAGAGAGATGGTTGACATTACGCTACTGCCATTGGACTAATAATCCAAAGGCCCAAGCAGATACTCTGGGGACACGGGGTTCGAATCCCACCACGGCAGAACATAGAACATTACAGCACAAACAGGCCCTTCGGCCCTCGAGTTGCGCCGATCACATCAACCCCACCAATCTATAGACCTATCTATAACCCCCAATCCCATTAAACCCCATATACTCATCCAGAAGTCTTTTAAAAGACCCCAGCGAGTTCGCCTCCACCACTGATGACGGCAGCTGATTCCATTCACTCACCACCCTCTGAGTGAAAAACTTACCCCTAACATGACCTCTGTACTTCCCTCCCCGCACCTTAAATCTGTGTCCTCTCGTAGCGACCATTTCAACCCGGGGAAATAGCCTCTGAGAGTCCACCCTATCTATTCCTCTCAACATTTTATAAACTTCTATCAGGTCGCCTCTCAACCTTTTTTTTGCAGCTGGTGGAATTTGAATTCTACCATTGAGATTGACGAGGATGTTGCCGGGATTAGTGGGCCTGAGTTACAGGGAGAAGCTGGCCAGGCTGGGATTTTATTTCTTGGAACATAGGGGAACGAGGGGTGACCTCATTGAGGTGTATAAAATCATTAGGGGCATCGATAGGATGAACACACATAGTCCTTTTCCCACGTAAGGAGACATTGAAAACTAAGGGGCATGGGTTTAAGGTGAGAGGGGAAAGATTTAGCAGGGGCCTGAGGGGCAACTACTTCACGCAGAGGGTGGTGCATGAATGGACTGAGCTGTCGGAGAAAGTGGTTGAGGCAGGTCCAATAGCAACATTTAGAAAGTATTTGGATAATACATAGATGGGAAAGGATTAGAGGGTTATGGACAAAACGCAGGCCATTGAGACTAGCTGAGTGGATACCATGGTCAGCACAGACTGATTGGATTGAAGGTTCTGTTTCTGTGCTGTGTCGCTCTATGGCTTTAGAGATGGGATCTTACAGCCTCGCTCGAGCGAGACTGGAAAATCCTGCCTGAGGACAGTGGACATTCCCATTGTCTGTCCCTCGCCTGCTCCGATTCCGTGGTAGGTGGGACAGTAGAATTCTGGCGTTTGACTCTGGAAAGTCTGGAACATAAAAGCTAACCCCAGTAATGATGGCCGTGAACTGTTACTTGTCATAAAAACCCCTCCCCAGGGAAAGAAATCTGCCGTCCTTACCCTGTCTGGCTTACACACAAGTCCAGACCCCACAGCAATGCGGTTGACTCTTAACTGTCCGCAGTGGCTAAATGAGCCACTCGATTTGGGGGCGATTAGGGGCAATGCTCACATCCCATAAAAGAATAAAGAACAAAAGCTGTCAGCTCAGATTGTAACCTTTTGATAGAAAGTCATAGACAGGTCCATAGCTGTGTTCGTTACGATAGTGAATGATAAACCGTAGAGATCAATCAGGCAGCAGATTTGATCGTGTCCAGGAGCCAATCAGTTGGCTTTGATTTGATGGTATTTGGGTGAGGCCAAATGGACCACCTAAAATGGTGATTTGTAAAGCACCCTGGGACAACTGGGCAAGAACTAAACAGCTGCCTGCAGCCGAAAAGACAGAGATAATCAGTCTGTAACTCGGGGGATTGAATACACAGGATACGGGCCATCTCCAGGACAAAAGGGATCTCCTAGACAAAGTGGGAGGTTTACCAGAAATAGGGGCGCCGTAACCCCTTATTTGGGAGGGAGGTGTGTGTCCTACATGCCCCCAGGGCCGTTGGGGACACACCCAGAGATCAGTGTGGCAGCATCTGATTGGACTTTATTGATCAAGGTGATCAAGTTTTGATCGATTGATTGGCAATGGCCAAAAGGGTTGCGAAACCCCAAGGACTATAAAGGGTGCTGCGCAACCAGGAATCTCTCTCTCTCTCTCTCTCTGACCCCATGAACCAGCTAATGACAACCAGCATCAGCACAGCCACCACACCCGAGAAGGGAGACCAGAGCCAGAGTGCCAGACCAGACCAAAGGACCAGACCACGCAGGGGACGACCGAGACCAGCGCACAGATAAAGGCCAATATCAGCTTGGGTACTTGCCAGTCACACAAAATTAAATCAAGGTCTAGTATTGGACTTGAACTTTAGTATTTTCTTTTAAGATAACTTATTGCTGGTTGGGGGGGTGATTATTGATGGTGTGTTTTAAATAAATATTGGTTGTACTAACAAGAATTCTTTGTCCACTGTATAAGGGTTAAAACAGACTGTGCGGCAGGCACAACATGGGGTACAAGAGCTGTGGGGTGGGTGAGAAGGGGCAAGAGTTGGTCAAGTGATCTCTCAGTGTGCAATCACCCTTCCTCTATAGAACCATAGAACCCTACAGTGCAGAAACAGGCCCTTCGGCCCATCGAGTCTGCACCGAACACAATCCCACCCAGACCCTATCCCCATATCCCTATACATTTACCTGCTAATCCCTCTAACCTACACATCCCAGGACACTAAGGGGCAATTTTAGCATAGCCAATGAACCTAACCCGCACATCCCTGGACTGTGGGAGGAAACCGGAGCACCCGGAGAAAACCCACGCAGACACGAGGAGAATGTGCAAACTCCACACAGGCAGTGACCCGAGCCGGGAATCGAACCCAGGACCCTGGAGCTGTGAAGCAGCAGTGCTAACCCACTGTGCTACCGTGCCGCTCTGGTGGGCATCAAACCAGGAAGAGGATTCGGTAGTGCCCTGGAACCACTCAGGGAACAAACAGGGGATGGTTTAGGGTCAAGAAACTTGCAGGACTGGGTGTACCTCCCTCTACCCCTTGATTTTACTCTCCATTGAAGCCAACAGTAACATTGGGCAAATGTAAAATCAACATCTCACCTAATCCCAGGGATTTCCTAGTCCGGAATCGTGGGAAGAACTGTCCCCTCCCTGATAACCATTGAAATGTAACCCAGGGCTCTGGCTAATGACCCAGGGCAACGAGCTGGGGAGCTGAAATTCAACTACTTAATAAATCCAGAAATAACCAATAAAAAGCTGCGATCAGTAACTGTGACCGTGGGCAGGGTTCTTACCCGCACCATCTGAGGAAGGCACCCTCTCTGGTCACAACAGCATCAGTTAGCCAGAGATCGAATCAGATCGCCGACAGCTCTGTCGCCCCAGCAACCCCAATGAAAGCAGACACCAGGATTGGGACTACAGGCAACAATCCTGCCGGATTGTAAATCCCAGAGTCCGGGGCCACTGCGGGAACAAAGTGAGGCTCGGGAGGTGGGGGTGGTCTTGAAGGAGAGGCCGCTGGGTGTAGGGAGGAGTTGGCATTGTGGAGGGGGGGGGGACGACGCGAGATGGATCATCCACTTGGCACTTCTAGTTGAAGATTGTTACAAATGCTCAGCCTTGTTTTTTGCACTGATGAGCTGGGCTCCTCCGTCGACGAGGATGGGGATATTTATGGAGCCTTCTCCTCTGGTGAGTTGTTTAGTTGTCCACCACCATTCACGGTTGGATGTGGCAGGATGGCAGAGCGTGGATCAGATCTGTTGGTTGAGGGATTGCTGGGCTTTGCTTATCCAGCTTTGACAAAGGGTCACCTGGGCTCGAAACACCAGCTCTTCTCTCTCCTTACAGACGCTGCCAGGCCTGCTGAGACTTCCCAGCCTTTTCTCTTCGGGTTTGCCTATCCATTGATGCTTTGACCGGGTGGCACGCACGTGCTCCTACGTTGCTGCTTCACCGGGCTGACACCTCACTTTTGGGTGTGCCTGCTGCTGCTCCTGGCACACCTCCTACCCTCTCCACTGAAACTGGTGAATGATCTTGAAACAGTCAGAGCCCCAACTGAACAAAAATGGACCCAGGGAGGGAAGGAACAAAAACCGCAGCCACAGAGGAAATAACTGGTTATAAACCCCTCGGTCTGCCGGACTAAAATTACAACAATAGAGATTAAAGAACTATTTCACCATCTGATATTGAATAGATGCCAATCCGCACATTCTTTACTCACTTTTGCGAATGATTTTTGACTGTCATATTTCAGATGTTTTGGGTAAATATAGAAATGATTGTTATAGGTGGTGAAAGGCTGAGATAGTTTCGCGATGCAGGGAGCAAATTCCTCCACTTCATGAGTAACTGTGACCTTGGTGACACTTTCGAAATGTTTCACTGGGATATACGAGGAGTTAACACAAGCTGCAAAAACACACAAAAATATAGCACGTGTTACATTCGGTATGATACAGAATCATAGAATCCTTACTGTGCCAAAGAGGCCATTCAACCCATAGAGTCTGCATTAACTCTCTGACAGAGTATCTTACCCAGTCCCAACCCCCACCCTGTCCCCACACATTTACCATGGCTGATCCATCTAAGCTACACATCTTGAGACACCAAGGGGCAATTTAGCACGGTCAATCCATTCTAATCTGCACACCTTTGGACACTAGGGGCAATTTAGCATGGTCAATCCATCTAATCTGCACATCTTTGGACACTAGGGACAATTTAGCACGGTCAATCCATTCTAATCTGCACACCTTTGGACACTAGGGGCAATTTAGCATGGTCAATCCATCTAACCAGCACATCTTTGGAGTGCAGAGGAAACCAGTGCACCCAGAGGAAACCCATGCAGACACAGGGAGAATGCACAGACTCTGCAAAGTCATCCAAGGCTGGAATTGAACCTGGGTCCCTGGCATGGTGAGGCAGCAGTGCCAATCACTGTGCCACTGTGTTGCCCAAGGCTATAATCTCAAGTCATAACAACAACCTGCATGCTAATAACACCACGGTAAACCATACTAAGGGACTTTGCAGAGTGCTATCAGACTCTCTGATATTGAGCCACATGAGAGATTATTTGGACAGGTGACCAACAGCTTGGTCAAGGACATCAGTTTAAAAGGAGCATCATGTAGGGGAAGAGAGAGGCAGGGAGGTTTAGGGAGAGAATTCCAGGAACCAAGCAGCTGAAGGCAGCGCTGCCAATGGTTGGGACACAAGTGGTAAGAATTGGAGGAGCGCAAAGATCTCAGAGGACTGTAGGCAGCTACCGAAACTGGTGGGATTGGAACAGGAGGATGGAATTGTTTAAGTAAACTTACACAGGAAATCGGAAGACACATTGTCAATGTTGATATCCAAGTTCCCCAAAATAACTGGAAGTTTAGACATCTTTTCTGGTCTAATGAAACAGAAAGCAATTGCAAAATTCGAAGATTAATATCGTTTTGGAAAAACATCAATGAATGGCAAATGAGAAACCAATCTAATAAATTACTTCGGTCCGCTCTGCAACATTACAATTAAAATTTCAAAGAATTACAAAGAACTGATTTTGATTTGTTCCGTGTTAAAACTGCAGTAAAACATGAAGAGATCACACTGGACTTGTACCCAAATGAATATCTCCACAAGGCTCACCACTGTGACCTTAAGTAATATACCAGAAATTAAAGAACACTCACTTCCGAAAGTCCAACAGCAACTTTAGCAAGTCTTCGTCGGAGAGTTTATTGCTATCCTGTCTGTACAGGGCTGAGAATCGGGCACCTTTGTCAAGATTTCCTTGAGTATCTTTAAAGACGGTTCTAAAGAATAGAAAGCAGACGTGAGAGAGCAGCTTGGGGGCGGGGAGGGGGGGGGGGGGGTAGAGATAAACACTTGTTAGTTAAAGAAATCGAAATGGTTGATACTCAGAACTTTAACAAGGGTATGTCAGATATGTAGACATTTTGTTTTGGATGAAGTAACATTTTCCTACCATATCCCTGTGTTATTTACGGGAACGCTGTTCCGCAGTTCCAAATTTTTCAAAGCATACAACAGTCCAATGATCGAATATCGAAGAATAGATTGAGGGCAGCTATTTCTGTTGGCTGGTGGGGTGCGGGCTGTTGGTGGGTTGGAGGGGGATCCCAGGATGAAGCAGAGTCAAAACAAATTGTGTCAGATGTTTCAGGAGTGAACTCCGGGAAAAAAACTCCTTCTAGAAGTTTGCAACACTCTTGAAAATCCCCTAGTCGCCACAATCCGGCACTTGTTCAGGTACACTGAGGGAGAATTTAGCAAGGCCAGTGCACCTAACCAGTGCATCTTTCAGACTGTGGGAGGAAATCAAAGCACCTGGAGGAAACCCATGCAGACATGGGGAGAACATGCAGACTCTGCACAGACAGTGATCCGAGCCAGGACTCCAATCTGGGTCCCTGGCGCTGTGAGGCGGCAGTGCTAACAACTGCGCCTCTGTGCCATAAATGATTTTAGATCAATCTTTCGTTTTAAATCGGAGACTCATGGATTTTTGAGAGTTAAGGTAAAGGATAAAGGAGCAAACAGAGGTAAACGGGAGTTAGGCCAGAGATCAGTCACAATCTCACTGAATAGTGGGCTAGGCTCAAGGGGCTGAATGGTCTCATCCGATTCCAATGTTCCTTCACATCCAATGTTTCCAATATTCACACTATTTACATAGAATTATAAAGAATATGCAGATCAGAAACAGGTCAATGCCAAGCTTTTGTTCCACTGGAGCGATTGAATTCAGAACTAAATATCATACAAGCTTCTTTCAAGGCAGCACACATTGAGAATGCACTACATCGTTCAAATTCAGTTTCCGGACTTATTTTAAGAGCATCTGTTTTGGGGCAGAACACTTTATGAGGGTGATAGTTAGTTGTCTCAATGGATTGAGGATTGACAGCTGGTAAATCTCTGGCTATATTGAATTTCCAGCACCCTAGAACCCGGGATGACTGTGTCAGTATTAATGCTCCATACAAACCTGCTCCGACCCCTCGACTGCGTTCTCTCTCATATGCTTCTCCCACCTCCCCTTAATTGTCTCCACATTCCATAGCCACTCCTCCTTTCATTTCCAAGTTTTGGATTATTCCTATTTATTTTTTATATTTACAGAATCACAGAATCCCTCCGGTGCAGAAAGAGGCCATTCGGCCCACTGAGTCTTCTCTGATTCTCTGGAAGAGGATCCTGCCCAGGCCTTCCCCTCTGCCCTATCCCCGTAATCCCAAGCAATAACCCCGGCCAATCCACCGAACCCGCACGTCTTTGGAGTGTGGGCGGAAAGCAGAGCGCCCGGAGGAAACCCACGCAGACACGGGGAGAACATGCCAACTCCACAGATACAGTGACCCAAGGCTAGAATCGAACCCAGGTCTGTGAGGCAGCGGAGGATTTACGCAGGTAACTTTACTCCATCCTACCTTGCAGCCCAGGCGAAAGGCATCCTGTACTGGCCAAGTCTTGTACAGGCTTGTTTGGCGTTCTTCAACACTTTCTGTGCAACCTGTAACAGTTACCAGCTGATTAGCTCTTTGCAACAAACGGTACTTGCCGAGTACAATCCATTAAGGTCCACGTGATGCACTACAGCAGAGCTGTTTGCAACAAGCAGGTCAACACATTAACAACTAACATTTACACCGTCAATCTGACCAACTGTCGCAAGGCATTGCTTCATGTCAAACAGAAACCTGTATCGAACCACAAGGAGAGATGGTTCAACAATTGGCCAAAGAGGTAGGTTTTGAACAGCATCTTAAAAGGCCAGAAGGGGACGAAGAGGTGGCGAGGTTCAGGGAGGGAATTCTCGAATTTGGGCCAAGGCAGCAGAGGACAGAGTCACCAATGGGAACGTGGGAGGAAACTTGGTGGGAGCATGACTGTGGGTGCTGTACACTCACGCCCTGCACAGGCAAATCAGCACATCTGTCCACAATAAATAAAGATCAGAAGCACGTGTTGGAATACTGTGAGCAGTTTTGGGGCCCCCATACCTAAGGAAGGATGTGCTGGCCTTGCAGGGGGTCCAGAAGAGTTCGCAAGAATGATCCCAGGAATGAAGAGTTTGTCATATGAGGAGTCTGGGTCTATACTCGATGGAGCTTAGAAGGGTGAGGGAGGATTTAATTGAAACTTACAGACTACTGAGAGACCTGGGTAGAGTGGATGTGGAGAGGATGTTTCCACTAGCTGGAGAGACTAGAACTCGAGGGCACAACCTCAGACTGAAGGGACACTCCTTTAATACTGAGCTGAGGAGGAATTTCTTCAGCCAGAGGATGGTGAATCTGAGGAACTCTTTCCCACAGAGGGCTGTGGAGGGCAGGTCTTTGAGTGTCTTTAAGACAGAGACAGATAGGTCCTTGATCAATAAGGGGACCAAGGGTTATGGCGAGAAGGCAGGAGAATGGGGATGAAGGTTATGTCAGCCACGATTGAATGGCAGAGCAGACTCGATGGGCCGAATGGTCTACTTCTGCTCCTACATCTTACTGTCCTATTATCTAGATATGGTATTGGACAATCGCAGCACTGTTTCATAAAATTAGAGGTTGCTCATTTAGGACAGAGATAAGAATATTTTTCCTCAAAGTTGTGAGTCTTTGGAACTCTCTTCCTCGACAGTGGGTGGAAGCGGAGTCTTTGAATATTTTTGAGGGAAAGCTAGATAGATTCTTCATAAACAAGAAGGTGAAAAGTTATCTGGGGTAGGTGAAGTTGAGGTTACAATCAGATCAGTTATGATCGTGTTAAATAGCACAGCAGGTTTGAAGGGCTGAATAAGAACATAAGAAATAGGAGCAGGAGTAGGCCATCTAGCCCTTCGAGCCTGCCCCGCCATTCAATAAGATCATGGCTGATCTATCGTGGCTCAGTTCCACATTCCCGCCCTCTCCCCATAACCCTTAATCCCCTCGCTTATCAAAAACCCATCAACCCGCGTCTTAAATATATTTAGCGAGGCAGCCTCCACCATTTAAACGGGCTGAGATTCACCACCCTTTGAGTGAAGAAGTTCCTCCTCAACTCCGTTCTAAACCGCCCCCCCTTTATCTTGAGGCTGTGCCCCCTAGTCCTACTATCCTTTCTGAGCAGGAAGAGTCTCTCCACCTCTATCCTATCCATCCCATTCATCATCTTATACGTCTCAATGAGATCTCCCATCATTCTTCTAAACTCTAACGAGTACAAGCCCAGTTTATTCAGCCTCTCCTCATCGTTCGTGGCCTACCCCTGCTCATAATTCAGACATTATTTTGTACTATCTAATGGCTTTGGGAAAAGAGAGGCAATGGTTTATAAAAGGTCTTGTCAGGACGGTAGCAATGGCACTGGGCGCACAAATCTTCACATTCAACCCTGCTGATGTGATTACCCATGGCTCAGTGGATAGCACTCCTGTTCCAGAAGGTTGAGAGTTCAACTCCCACTTCAGGAACACAAATCTATCTGAGGGAGAGCTGCACTGTCAAAAGTGCCGCTTTGTGGATAAGACGTGACACAGGAACATAGGAATTAGGGACAGGAGGAGGCCATTCAGCCCTTCGAGCCTGCTCCACCATTCAATAGGTCATGGCTGGTCTCTCCCTTACCAACTAACAACCTGTCTATCTCTGCCTTAAATGCACTCAATGACCCGGCCTCCACAGCCTTCCGTGGCAATGAGTTTCACAGATTCAGCACTGAAACATTCACCGTTAAAGGGAAGCAGTCACTTTACTTTCTAACTCTGGTACCTTAGTGGAATCCGAGCTTTTCATGTAGGGCTCAGCACACTGTGTGATGCCTCCTTGCAGAACCTTCTCCACACGAGCAACGAGAAATATATCCTGATGCGGGCACGTGACAGAGAAAATCCCCTGAACAAGAAAAAATTCAAACAGTCAACATTCCCTTAAAGACCTTTTCTTCAAAACCTGCTGCTAAATCACATCAAACCAGAATGGCAATACAGGCTTGAATTAGCACTTTATAATGTACCTTGTAAGTAAGCAACTTTGTGGACAAATTTATATTTCTGTGCCTCCAATTTATTAATTGTCAGGTTCCGTCTTTGATATCAACTCACTCTTCGTTGGGAGCAAGTTCAGCACGTGTGGGAATTACATTTTCAAATATCTGTGCTATTCCTTCTAACTAACTTCAAAACTGTGCCCACACAGCCACAGCACACCAAACGAAATGAGTTTTTTTTTCCCTCCCCGGCTTCCTAAACTTTGACAAGGTGATGTTTCAGACTGGACATGTCGTCATCAGAAAAGGGCTCCCTTCCTCACCTGTTTGGGATACTGCAGCATGCCCTCAGGGATGCCATTGACGTGTTTCTGGGAAGTGGCTAAACCATCACCCCCGTTCATGATGGACGCCGAGTTTGAGAACATGTGTCGGACTGTCGGATGATTGAGGTCAACGTGGAAGTCAGCCGAGATCTTTCGATTATTTTTGATATCAAACAGCGCCAGAGTGACAAAGAAAGGTTCCACCTAAAATGCAAGAAACATTTATCGTTATTACACAGAATTTACAGCACAGAAACAGGCCATTCAGCCCATCTGGCCCACGCTGCTGTCCGTTCTCCACACGAGCCTCATCCAATCGGCATTTGCCGCGATTAGGTTCTGTCTGTGTTTACTCAGCTTCCTCTGAACTCGATCTAAACCATTCACCTCAGCGACTCGCCGCGGGAGCGAGTTCCACATTCTCTCACTCACTGGGAAAAGAGGTCGCTCGTTAATTCTTATATCAGATTTCTGGTCTCTCGTGTTGGTCTCCCCCACAAGCAGAAACATTGGCCGGAATTTTACTGGCATCGCACCTCAATTCCGGGGCAGACGAGGCTCAGAGAAAGGAATCCTCCGTTGTCCGCAGGCAGAGTTTTACTAGCCTCGCACGAGCAGGGTAGTAAAATCCTGGCCGTTATCTCTACATCCACCCTTTCATAATGTTGAGGTTTCTATCAAGTCACCCCGCAATCTTCTACATTCTAGATTTTAAAGAAAGCCTCGTTGTTTCTGGATGAGAGTTGGGCTTCTGTCTCTGATCAGTCCTCCCCTGCCCTCGCCACGCTCTCTCCACCCACACTCCAACATGGGGACCACGGAACTCACGTTGGTTGTGGGTCCCTCTTCATTTTCAGCCACACAGCTCTGCAGATTGAAGGACAAATCGTTGCATTTCACCAGAAATCGTTTCCCAAATTTCTCCTCAAACGGCTTCACGTCCGGTTCGATACTCGAGAAGTCAAGTTTCTTAAATTTAGGAAAAAAAACAAAACTATTCAGAAAGAGGAATCAACCAGGGTCTGGAATGCATTGTCTAACAGGTCACGGGAAGTTGATATGATAATTTTCATAAAGGAGATTGAATCTGTACGGGGAGGCAATGGTATTTTCGCTAGTCTATTAATCCTCAGCTAATGCTCTGGGGATCCGGGTTCAAATTCCAGTGGAATCTGAAATCATTAAAATATATCTGAAATTAAGAATCTATGGATGACCACTGTCGATTGTTGGGACAATCCATCTCGTTCACTAATGTCCTTTCAGGAAGGAAATCTCCCATCCTTACATGTTCCAGAGCCACAGCAATGTGGCTGACTCTCAACTGCCCTCCGAAGGCAGCTAAGGATGGACAATAAAGACTGGGGGAAAAAGTGCAGCTTGTGGGATCATGCAGCACAAAATGAGACCATTTGGTCCATTGTTCCCATGCTGGCTCATTAAAAAAGCGATCCCATTCGACCCACTGCCCTGCAAATCTCTCCTTTTCAAGTTTTTTTTAATTCAGTTTGTGGGACATGGGTGTGAGGCAGGCCTGCATTTATTGCCCATCCCTAATTGCCCTTGGAGGGCAGTTGAGATTCAACCACATTGCTGTGGCTCTGGAGTCACATGTAGGCCAGACCGGGTAAGGACGGCAGATTTCCTTCCCGAGAGGATATTCATGAACCAGATGGGTTTTTCCGAAAATCAATAATGGTTTCACGGTCATCAGTAGATTCTTAACTCCATAGCTCCTCAGTGGAGTCACAGGTGGACAGAGGGGTGAAGAAGGCATTCAGCATGGTTGATTTCATTGAATACAGGAGTTGGGACGTCTTGTTGAAGTTGTACAAGACATTGGTAAGGCCACACTTGGAATATGGTGTACAATTCTGTCACCCTATTATGGAAAGGATATTATTAAACTAGAAACAGAGCAGAAAATATTTACTGGGATGCTACTGGGGCTTGATGGTTTGAGTTATAAGGACAGGCTGGATAGACTGCGACTTCTTTCTCTGGAGTGTAGGGGGCTGAGGGGTGACCTTATAGAGGTCTATAAAATAATGAGGAGCACAGGTCAGCTAGATAGTCAATATCTTTTCCTAAAGGTAGGGGAGTCTAAAACTAGAGAGCATAGGATTAGGGTGAGAGGGGAGAGAGACAAAAATGTCCAGAGGGTGAATTCTCTCACTCAAAGGGTAGTGAGTGTCTGGAACAAGCTGCCAGAGGTAGTAGTTGAGGCGAGTACAATTTTGTCTTTTAAGAAGTATTTAGACAGTTACATGGGTAAGATGGGTGTAGAGGGATATGGACCAAATGCGGGCAAGTGGGACTAGCTTACGGGTTTAAAAAAGGGCAGCATGGACAAGTTGGGCCGAAGGGCCTGTTTCCATGCTGTAAACCTCTATGAATCTATGAGGCCCTACACACCAGTTAAACATTGTCCACACATAATTCCAATAGTTTCATCTTGGCACTCGGCGTAACTGTGAGGCAGGACCTCTACGAGTGACGTCGTCAGACCGACCCAGTTACGTTGTCCATTGGGATAACATAAATTATCAACAGAATTCTTGTTTAACTTGTCCATTTTCCAGTCTGATTTGCGGACAGGGAGATAGTCCCGTGTGGAGAGACTGAGCAGATTCCTTTTCCTGGAGCTCAGGGCAATGACAGGTGATGTTTTTGATGAGGTTAAAACATTTTTAAGGGGTTTGACTGGGTGATGGCTGTTGCCCCTGGATGTCTGGGGAATCTCGGGCTCACAGTCACAGTCGGTGAGGACTGGGGTAAAGAGATTTTTGTTCCGAGTAAGAACGGTAGATTTTCTTTCGCATTCCGAAATATTTATTTCAAAAACTCATCCATTCATCAAACTCCTGTTAAAAGCTCTTGTGCACGAACAAGTTCAGAAAGCAATCTGCCCGGCATCTGAGCGACTGTAGCCTTTTCCCTGAATGCCTCTAACAGCAACACCGAGATAGCGACTGATCTTCATTGTTCAACGCGCTCGCGACAAGAACAAAGCAATCAGCTTATCAAAAACCCTTCCTGTCTGGTTCAATAACCTCTGTCCCCTTGAAGAGTCTACCTTCCAAAAACAACAGTCCCAGGCCAGATATCCAAAAAGGGGAGCACTCTCAGTCACAGCCCAGCCAACAGTCTTATTGTTGTGGGATCTACACCAAAGGATTTAAAATTCCTGAGGTAGCATAATGGTGCATGTTAAAATCCTATCGCGTAGATCCCACAACCACAAAACTCTTCTGTACGGCTCTAGTATCACCCACATCTCATGATAAAATATAAGAATCATTGATGTAACGTGAGTATCATTGTATGGTGGAGTTTCTGGTGCAGATGGAGGAGGAGAAAGTGGGTTCCCGGACACGCGTCCTTTGTTTGAATAGAGGGGAGTATGGTAGGATGAGAGAAGAATTGGCGAATGTGGACTGGGGGAGTGCGTTGGAAGGTAGGTCTGCTGAGGAGGAGTGGAGGACCTTTAAGGAGATCTTTCTTGGTGCTCAGCAGAAATTTATTCCGATGGTTAAAAAGGACAGTAGGAGGAGAGGAGCTGAGCCACGACAGATCAGCCATGATCTTATTGAATGGCGGGGCAGGCTCGAAGGGCCAGATGGCCTACTCCTGCTCCGATTTCTTATGTTCTTATGTTCTTAGCCAATGGTAAAATGAATCATAGAATCTCTGCAGTGCAGGAGGAGACCATTTGGCCCATCATGTCTGCACCAACAGTGATTCCTACTCAGAATCTATCATACACTTTACACTTTACCCCGCTAATTCCTCTAACCTACATATTTTGGAACACTAAGGGCCAATTTAGCACAGACAATCAACCTAACCCGCACATCTTTGGACTGTGGGAGGAAACTGGAGCACCTGGAGGAAACACACACAGACACGGGGTGTAATGTGTAAACGCCACCCAGGCTGGAATTAAACCCGGGTCACTGGCATTGAGAGACAGCAGTGCTAACAACTGTGCCACTTTGGATCTGGAACACACTGCCTGTGAGCAAGGTGAGGGTAGATTGAACTGTGGCATGCAAAAAGGAACTGAATAAATATTTCAGGACAAAATGTTTGCAGGGAGAAGGGGAATGACTGATCTGCTCCTGCAGAGAGCCAGCACAGGGATAATGGGCCCAATGGTCTCCCCTTGGGTGACTGTGATTCTACAATATATCGAACTTGTGTAGCCCAAATTCCTGCTGAAGCCACAACACCTCAATCCCAAAATCCTGGAGAAATATCAGATCCTGCTCAAGTCAGATAAACAATCAAAGCTCACCTGTGTATCCGCATCTAGAACAAAAAGCTTTAACCGTCCCTCGTTCTTCTTAGTTTCTATTTCTCTTGCGCTCTGCAATGGAAACAAATGAAACATTCTGTCTTTGCGGTAAAGAGGAGACTGAATACTGCAAACCTGAAGTAGCAGAAATTACCAAAACTGTGAACAGTCACTTCAGACATAAACCTTCATCGTGCAGTATTTGCTTGCTTTTTATTCTAATTTCAGATTCCTCCGTCGTCTCACCCCTCCCCATTTCTCCTCCAGTCCCATAACCCTCCAAGATATCAACCCTCCTCTAACTCTGGCCTCTGGAGCATCCCCCGATTTCCATTGTCCCCCCCCCCCATTGGCAGTCAGGCAATGGGCTTCCTGGGCTCCAAGTTCTGGGACTCCCTCCCTAATCCTTCCTCTGCTCCGGTGTCACACTCCATAAAACCTCCCTCTCTGACTAACCTCTCAGCCAAAAGTCTTCACTTTGCCTTACGGGGTCTGGCGTCAAATTTTGTTTGAAAATGCCTGGTGGCATTCCATGATATTAAAGCAAGTTCTTGTTATTGTTGGCAGGGTGAGGCGAACATGCTATACATTTCTGGTTTTTAATTTCATGCCCTTGTGGGTAGGTCAAATTTAATATTACAGTCCTGAAGTGAGATGAGTAACCAAACAATTACAAAAATGATTACAGTCCTCCCACACCTCCTTTCAGTGTGGGTGCTGTACACTCGCCCTCTGCACAGCAATTCAGCACATTTGTCCACAATAAATAAAGATCAGAAGTACGTGTTGGAATATTGAGAGCAGTTTTGGGGCCCCTTACCTAAGGAAGGATGTGCTGGCCTTGGAGGGGGTCCAGAGGAGGTTCACAAGAATGATCGCAGGAATGACGGGTTTGTCGCAGGAAGAGTGGTTGATGAGTCTGGGTCTGCACTCAATGGAGTTCAGAAGGATGAGAGGGGGATCTGATTGACACTTACAGAATACTGAGATACCTCGATAGAATGGACATGGAGAGGCTGTTTCCACGAATGGGAGAGACTAGAACTCGAGGGCACAGTCTCAGAGTGAAGTAACGCTGCTATAAAACAGAGATGAGGAGGAATTTCTTCAGCCAGAGAGTGGTGAATCTGTGGAACTCATTGACACAGAAGGCTGTGGAGGCCAGGTCATTGAGTGTCTTTAATTCAGAGATAGATAGGTTCTTGATCAATAAGGGGATCAATATGGGGAGAAGGAAAATGGGGATAAGAATCATATCAGCCATGATTGAATGGCAGAGCAGATTCGATGGGCTGAATGGCCTAATTCTGCTCCAATATCTTATGGTCTAATCTTGTGGGCGAGGTTGAGAGAGTTCTCCAATTGTATCGACCTTAGGATTATAACATGTTACCAATTTGCAACAGAAACTATCAAGTTTTTCAAAACAAAGTTCGGTACCAATACCTCACATTTCTGATCTCGGAAAGACAACCTCATTCAACAATATACATTCATTCACAGATTTCCACATTTGTACTGAAAGGGAATATTCTAGTTAACTCTCCAGTATTGTCATCAGATTTAGCATCAACCGCAGCCTGTCATTTCCATTGAAGATCTAAACTATTGATGGAAGCAGCGCAGAGGGATATCCCTGTCAAAGTTTACGAAATGTCCAATGATAATATTGTAATATAGAAGAATCTGCATTCACCAGCTCGTGGTTTAAGTATATTAACATCGTAGAATTCCCAACATCCAATATTGTGATGTATATTATTATTGTCAGTGCTACAGTACAAGTTCACAACAGGATGATCAGAAATGGGGCTGAAGAGACATCCCTGTGCCCACAGTGTCCCAGCAGGACAAAGGGTAAATCACTTCACACCATGTGAGGTGTTATGGTCAGAGGGTCAGTGCTGAGGGAGTGTCGCACTGTCAGAGGTCAGTACTGTGGGAGTGCCGCACTGTCAGAGGGTCAGTGCTGAGGGAGTGCCGCTCTGTCAGAGGGTCAGTGCTGAGGGAGTGCCTCACTGTCAGAGGGTCAGTGCTGAGGGAGTGCCTCACTGTCAGAGGGTCAGTGCTGAGGGAGCGCCGCACTGTCAGAGGGTCAGTGCTGAGGGAGTGCCGCTCTGTCAGAGGGTCAGTGCTGAGGGAGTGCCTCACTGTCAGAGGGTCAGTGCTGAGGGAGTGCCTCACTGTCAGAGGGTCAGTGCTGAGGGAGCGCCGTACTGTCAGAGGGTCAGTACTGAGAGAGTGTCGCACTGTCAGAGGGTCAGTGCTGAGGGAGTGCCGCACTGTCAGAGGGTCAGTGCCGTGGGAGCACCGCACTGTCAGAGGGTCAGTGCTGAGGGAGCGCCGCGCTGTCAGAGGGTCAGTGCTGAGGGAGTGCCGCACTGTCAGAGGGTCAGTACTGAGGGAGTGCCGCACTGTCAGAGGTCAGTACTGAGGGAGCGCCGCGCTGTCAGAGGGTCAGTGCTGAGGGAGTGCCGCACTGTCAGAGGGTCAGTGCTGAGGGATCGCCGCACTGTCAGAGGGTCAGTGCCGAGGGAGTGCCGCACTGTCAGAGGGTCAGTGCTGAGGGAGTGCCGCACTGTCAGAGGGTCAGTGCTGAGGGAGTGCCGCGCTGTCAGAGGGTCAGTGCCGAGGGAGTGCCGCACTGTCAGAGGGTCAGTACCGAGGGAGTGCCGCACTGTCAGAGGGTCAGTGCTGAGGGAATGCCGCGCTGTCAGAGGGTCAGTGCCGAGGGAGTGCCGCGCTGTCAGAGGGTCAGTGCCGAGGGAGCGCCGCACTGTCAGAGGGTCAGTGCTGAGGGAGTGCCGCACTGTCAGAGGGTCAGTGCCGAGGGAGTGCCGCACTGTCAGAGGGTCAGTGCTGAGGGAGTGCCGCACTGTCAGAGGGTCAGTGCCGAGGGAGTGCCGCACTGTCAGAGGGTCAGTGCTGAGGGAGCGTCGCACTGTCAGAGGGTCAGTGCTGAGGGAGTGCCGCACTGTCAGAGGGTCAGTGCTGAGGGAGTGCCGCACTGTCAGAGGGTCAGTGCTGAGGGAGTGCCGCACTGTCAGAGGGTCAGTGCTGAGGGAGCGCCGCACTGTCAGAGGGTCAGTGCTGAGGGAGTGCCGCACTGTCAGAGGGTCAGTGCTGAGGGAGTGCCACACTGTCAGAGGGTCAGTGCTGAGGGAGTGCCGCACTGTCAGAGGGTCAGTGCTGAGGGATCGCCGCACTGTCAGAGGGTCAGTGCCGAGGGAGTGCCGCACTGTCAGAGAGTCAGTGCTGAGGGAGTGCCGCGCCGTCAGAGGGTCAGTGCTGAGGGAGTGCCGCACTGTCAGAGGGTCAGTGCTGAGGGAGTGCCGCACTGTCAGAGGGTCAATACTGAGGGAGTGCTGCACTGTCAGAGGGTCATTGCTGAGGGAGTGCCGCACTGTCAGAGGGTCAGTGCCGAGGGAGTGCCGCACTGTCAGAGGGTCAGTGCTGAGGGAGTGCCGCACTGTCAGAGGGTCAGTGCCGAGGGAGTGCCGCACTGTCAGAGGGTCAGTGCCGAGGGAGCGCCGCACTGGCAGAGGGTCAGTGCCGAGGGAGTGCCGCACTGTCAGAGGGTCAGTGCTGAGGAAGTGCCGCACTGTCAGAGGGTCAGTGCTGAGGGAGTGCCGCACTGTCAGAGGGTCAGTGCTGAGGGAGTGCCGCACTGTCAGAGGATCAGTACTGAGGGAGTGCCGCACTGTCAGAGGGTCAGTGCTGAGGGAGTGCCGCACTGTCAGAGGATCAGTACTGAGGGAGTGCCGCACTGTCAGAGGGTCAGTGCCGAGGGAGTGCCGCATGGTCGGAGGGTCAGTACTGAGGGAGTGCCGCACTGTCAGAGGGTCAGTGCTGAGGAATCGCCGCACTGTCAGAGGGTCAGTGCTGAGGGAGTACCGCACTGTCAGAGGGTCAGTGCCGAGGGAGTGCCGCATGGTCGGAGGGTCAGTACTGAGGGAGTGCCGCACTGTCAGAGGGTCAGTACTGAGGGAGCGCCGCACTGTCAGAGGGTCAGTGCTGAGGGAGTGCCGCACTGTCAGAGGGTCAGTGCTGAGGGAGTGCCGCACTGTCAGAGGATCAGTGCTGAGGGAGTGTCGCACTATCGGAGGGTCAGTACTGAGGGAGTGCCGCACTGTCAGAGGGTCAGTGCTGAGGGAGTGTCGCACTATCGGAGGGTCAGTACTGAGGGAGTGCCGCACTGTCAGAGGGTCAGTGCTGAGGGAGTGTCGCACTATCGGAGGGTCAGTACTGAGGGAGCGCCGCACTGTCAGAAATGCCATCAGTTAGGAACCACCTCCCAGAAGATTGTCTCGTCAGTCCCGCTGTCAGTGTGGGTTCAAGATTCCCATCTGGTCTGTTGCCAGGGTCCTGAAGCAGGAGAGAAAATCAGGTCTTTGTGTAGATTAGTTGTCAATAGTATCTCCCAAACATCCTCCAGTGAGAAAATTACTGAAGATATTGCTGACATTTAGTGCTGTCCTTTTGCAAGTAGCCTTTAAAAACTCTCACCTCTTTCTGGAAAAAAATAGCTAGGCTAACCAGATAAAATTAGTGAAAGAGAACATTTTTTTTAGTGATACCTAATGGAAAATAGCTCTCTGTGACAATCAGTGGATTAGCTAAACAACATCACTTACTTTCTTAGAAAAATATTGTACAAGGGCGCCCATTCAGTAACAGTAAATGGAGCCTTTTTGATACTTGAAAAGAACAACGAATAAAATATTTCCACATTTATAACTGCCTTCACCACTCAAGGACTGGCAAAATGAGAAATAGCACCTTTGTATATTCATTGTGGAGACTTTCCCAGATGGTTACATTCTCTGACCTCCCTTGACCAGACAACTCGTCGTCTGAAACTAGATATGGAAAAAAAAAGCCAGTGTTAGAACAATTTTAAGTCATAAAGAGTTAATAATTTCCAGCTTCTTGCTCCAGGAGTCTATTCCTAAACTTCAGCCAGTTCCAAACCAGACAGAATTCACTCATTTTTGTTTAAAACGATTGAAGAATCTGTCTAAAAACTGCGTCACGGAACAATGCTGATTCTGATTAGATTAATATCTCTGCTTTGTCGAGTAAACAATGAGTTCTTATGTTTATTTTTCAGAAGGCACCCGATGCAATTTAAGAAAAAGCGTTTTAAGCGCACTTACTTTTTTTGGATGGGATTTGGGGTTTGTGAAACCGCTTTGATTGAATCTCACTTCAAGAAGCAGGAAACAAGCAGCAAACCAAATAACCTCAGAGCTCTACCCTAAATTCACCATTATTTGCTGAGAATTCAATTTGTTTATGAAAAGCCAGCTATGCCTCATACAGTAATTGGTTATAAAGTTAAAACTTATTTATTAGTGTCACAAGTGGGCTTACATTTTGATTTGATTTATTATTGTCACATGTAATGGCATACAGTGAAAAGTATTGTTTCTTGCGCGCTATACAGACAAAGCATACCGTTCATAGCGAAAAGGAGAGAGTGCAGAATGTAGTGTTACAGTCATAGCTAGAGTGTAGAGATAGATCAACTTAATGCGAGGTAGGTCCATTCAAAAGTCTGACAGCAGCAGGGAATAAACTGTTCTTGTGTCGGTTGGTACGGGACCTCAGACTTTTGTATATTTTTCTTGACGGAAGAAGGTGGAGTAGAGAATGTCCGGGGTGTGTGAGGTCCTTAATTATGCTGACTGCTTTCCCAAGGCAGTGGGATGTGTGGACAGAGTCAATGGATGGAAGGCTGGTTTAACATTAAAACTGCAATGAAGTTACCGTGAAAACCCCCGAGTTACCACTCCTGTGCCTGTTCGGGTACACTGATGGAGAATTTAGCATGGCCAATGTACCGAACCAGCACATCCTTTGAGAAACTGAAGCATCCAGAGGAAACCCACACAGACATGGGGAGAATGTGCAGCCTCCGCACAAACAGTGACCCAAGCTGGGAATCGAACCCCAGTCCCTGGAACTGTGAGGCAGCAGCACGAACCACCGTGCCGCCCATATATTTATGTCAGTAACTTGCTTGAGCAACAAGGTGTTTTTAAAGCAGCTTCAAGTTAATAAAGCATCCCACAGTGTTTCACGGGGGGGGGGGGGGTGATATGAAGCAAAGTTTGACACCCGAGCACAATAAGGTGATGCTGGTGAGCAGTTACTAAAAGCTTATCCAGAGAGATAGGTTTTAAGGGGTGCCTCAGAGGATGACAGAGAGATAGAGAGGTGGGAAATTGACTGAGGAAACCAACTCCAGAGCCCGGGGGTCTGGTAGCTGAAGGCACGGCCACTAACACTGGGATGATGCAAATCAGAGAATACTCAAGAGGTCACAATCAGTAGAGGGCAGAGGTCTCGGAGGCTGGAAGAAATGACAGAGATAGGAACAGACAAGGCTACAAAGGGATTTGAAACCAATTTTAAAATCGATGTGTGGTTTGATCGGGAACCAGTGTAGGTCAATGAGCACGGGGGCGGGGGGGTAATAGGTGAATGGGACTTGGGACAAGGGCAGTGGAAGCAGAGTTTTCGATGATCCCAAGTTTACACAGAGTAGGATGTGGGGTGGGGGGGCACAATGCAGGAGTGCATTAAGAACATAAGAAATAGGAGCAGGAGTAGGCCATCTAGCCCTTCGAGCCTGCCCCGCCATTCAATAAGATCATGGCTGATCTGTCGTGACTCAGCTCCACCTTCCCGCCCTCTCCCCATAACCCTTAATCCCTTCTCTTATCAAAAACCCATCAACCCGTTTCTTAAAAATATTTAGCGAGGCAGCCTCCACCACTTCAACGGGCAGAGAATTCCAGAGATTCACCACCCTTTGAGTGAAGAAGTTCCTCCTCAACTCTGTTCTAAACCGCCTCCCCTTTATCTTGAGGCTGTGCCCCCTAGTCCTACTGTCTTTTTTGAGCGGGAACAGTCTCTCCACCTCTATCCTATCCATCCCATTCATCATCTTATACGTCTCAATGAGATCTCCCCTCATTCTTCTAAACTCTAACGAGTACAAGCCTAGTTTATTCAGCCTCTCCTCATAGCTCAATCCCCTCAACTCCGGTATCAGCCGAGTAAACCTCCTCTGCACTCCCTCCAGGGCCAAAACATCCTTGCGCAGGTGCGGCGCCCAAAACTGCACACAGTACTCCAGCTGCGGCCTCACCAATGCCCTATACAGCTGCAGCAAGACCTCCCTACTTTTATATTCAATCCCCTTCGCTATGAAGGCCAGCATCCCATTCGCCTTCCTGACCACCTGCTGCACCTGCAAGCTGGGTTTTTGCGACTCATGCACAAGGACCCCGAGGTCCCTCTGCACCGTCGCCTGCTGCAGTTTTTCGCCCCGTAAGTAATAGTCCTTCCTACCATTCCTCCTACCAAAGTGGACCACCTCACACTTGCCAACATTAAATTCCATTTGCCATTTCCTGGCCCATTCGCCCAGCCTATCTAGATCCTTCTGCAGACTCTCCACACCCTCCGCACAATTTGCCTTTCCCCCAATCTTGGTGTCATCAGCAAATTTCGACACCCTGCACTCGGTTCCCTCCTCCAGATCATCTATATAAATGGTAAATAGCTGAGGCCCCAGCACCGACCCCTGGGGCACCCCACTAGTCACCAACCGCATTGGAATAATCTCACCTTGAGCTCACAACATCAAGATGAGGGCTTCAGCAGTGGATGATCTGAGGTAGGGGCAATGTTGATATTAAAGCAGCATTCTATTTTAAAAAGTACCAAGGCTCCAGAGTACATGGAATGTCACAATTCTGAAGCAGTGTAGCGTATTTTTTTTGTCAAGCGCAGCGTTTGTGCTTATCGAAAGTTAAAAAAAGACACAAACCTCATACAACCTAACACACGTCTGTCCAGTGGTTGGTACAGTGTTTACTGAGGTCAGCATTTCCACCACTGAACCACTTCCAGTTTGTGGTGAGGAGGGGAAGCTGGGTTTGCAGAAAAGGGAGTTTATGAATTATTGAATAATTAAACGTAAAGTGCACTGAACTGGTTTAACGATGATGTGACTCAGATCCAATCTGTACAGAATCATCTTTCAACAAGCAGGCCCATCAATGCCACAGATGGTGAAACATCTGTAAGTTTTATTAAAACACAATGGTGCAGGAAATAGGTTTTATTCAGAGTCTCAGCTTGTGAGTGAGAACATTGTGTAATATTTATATATTTCTGAGCAGGGCCAGGAAGGACTAACTTTGCATCATTCTGTAAAGGTTTGACTGGTTTCCAGAGCTTGTTCTCCATAAACTTTGATTATTTTGCAAATGTTTCCTTTTGCTCCCTTGCACGTTAACCTTTTGTACACAGATTCATTCAGCAGAGAGTGAGGCCATCAAACCTATGCTGGCTTCTTTGGAAGAGAGATTCAATCAAGTACACTCAGTCTGCTTTGACAAAGGGTCGTCTGGACTCGAAACATCAGCTCTTTTTTCTCCTTACAGATGCTGCCAGACTTGCTGAGATTTTCCAGCATTTTTGCATTTGGTTCTACTCAGCCTGTTCTTTCCTTGTACACTTTCTCCACGTCTCAGGAAGTGCATTCCAGGTCATAACAACTCTCCGCGTTAAAAAAGTCCTCATCCTTCCTCTGGTTCCTTTGTAAGAAGTTTCACAACAACACCAAGTTAAAGTCCAGCAGGTTTATTTGGAATCACGAGCTTTCGGAGCGCTGCTCCTTCATCAGGTGAGTGGAGATAGGTTCACAAACACGGCATATATAGACAGAGACACAACTGCAAAAATTATGATTGGACAATGGCTTGGAATTGTGTCTTTGCCTATATATACCCTGTTTGTGAACCCTCCACTCACTGATGAAGGAGCGGTGCTCCGAAAGCTTGTGATTCCAAATAAACCTGTTGGGACTTTAACCTGGTGTTGAGAGACTTCTTACTGTGCCCACCCCTGTCCAATGCCGGCATCTGCACATCGTGGTTCTTTTGTGATTTACCCATCCTTCTGTCAATTCAGTCTACCATATTCGCTACTCGCAATGGAGTCTGCTCTATCCTGGGGAGACCAAGCGCAGGTTAGATGGCTGCTTTGAGGACCTGGGTTGAGTCTGCCAGTGTGACCCTGAGCTCCCAGTGGCCCGTCAGTGTAACTCTCCACCTCTCTGTCGAGCTGACATCCCTGCCCTTGTCCTGCTGCACTGTTCCAGTAAAGCTCAACCCAAGCCAGAGGAACATCCTCTCACCTTTATGATCAGGCACCTGACAGTTTCGGGGCCCCAACACTGTGTTCAACAATTTCAAACCCCAATCTCAACAACCATTTAATCTCCTTTTCTGAACATGTTTCAGCTTGCCTCTTTTTTTTCCAGTCAGTTTCACGCGTGTTCTCAGCATAACTTTTATCTCTTTGTTTCTCTTCTTGCCTCATCCTTTTGGCCCTGGGAGACTAAATTAGAGTCATAGAGGTTTACAACGTGGAACCAGGCCCTTCTGCCCAACTTTCTCCGTGCCACCCAGTTTTTAACCATCAAGCTAGCCCCAGTTGCTCACAATTGGCTCATGTGCCCCTCCACCCATCTTACTCATGTAACTGTCTAAATGCTTTCTAAAAGCCTCTACTATTACCTCCGGCAGCTCATTCCAGACACTCACCCCCCCCTCTGAGTGAAACAATTGCCCCTCTGCCTCCTTTTGTATCTCTCCCCTCTCACCCTCTAGTTTGCGACTCCCCAACCCTTTTCTGTTATTCAATCTCTCCTGTTTTCCAACCTATTTCAGACCTTCCTTTTGTCAGAGTCCCATCCGTCCCTTGCTCCAAACCTCTCGCATCTCTAACTTTCCAAGTTCTGATGGAAGGTCACAGATCTGAAATATTAACTCTGTTTCCCTCTCTATGGACACTGCCTTACCTGCTGAGTATTTCCACATTTTCTGTTTTCATACAATGGAATCCCTACAGTACAGAGGGAGGCCATTTGGCCCATCGAGTCTGCACCGATCTCAATCCCATCCAAGTTCTGTTCCTGCAACTCCACGCATTTTAACCCCATTACCCCCCCCCCCCCACCCCCCCCAGATGCTAACGAACAATCCCGCAAATCTTTGGACTGTGAGAGGACCTGGAGGAAACCCACGCAGACACAGGGAGAATGTGCATACTCCACACAGATAGTGACCCGAGACTGGAATCGAACCTGAGTCCCTGATGCTATGAGGCAGCACTGCTAACCACTGTACCAGCCCAGATGTTTTCATTTCAGATTTCCAGCATCTCCGGTATTTTAAATCTGAGCCCTTCTGGTGAACCACCTACCTGCCAGTGGAAGCTGTTTCTGCTTATTTACTCCATCAAAACCTTTTGTGATTTTGAATGCTTCAATTAAATCTCCCCTTAACCTCCTGTGTCGTGAGGAGAACAATCCCAGCCAATCTCTGCACATTAACAGGACTCCCTCATCCATACGGTGTCATTAAGAAAACCCAGCTTGCAGGTGCAGCAGGTGGTCAGGAAGGCGAATGGGATGCTGGCCTTCATAGCGAGGGGGATTGAATATAAAAGTAGGGAGGTCTTGCTGCAGCTGTATAGGGCATTGGTGAGGCCGCAGCTGGAGTACTGTGTGCAGTTTTGGGCGCCGCACCTGCGCAAAGATATTTTGGCCCTGGAGGGAGTGCAGAGGGGGTTTACTCGGCTGATACCGGAGTTGGGGGGGTTGAGCTATGAGGAGAGGCTGAATAAACTAGGCTTGTACTCGTTAGAGTTTAGAAGAACGAGGGGAGATCTCATTGAGACGTATAAGATGATGAATGGGATGGATAGGATAGGGGTGGAGAGACTCTTCCCGCTCAATAAAGACAGTAGGACTAGGGGGCACAGCCTCAAGATAAAGGGGGGGCGGTTTAGAACGGAGTTGAGGAGGAACTTCTTCACTCAAAGGGTGCTGAATCTCTGGAATTCTCTACCCGTTGAAGTGGTGGAGGCTGCCTCGCTAAATATTTTTAAGAAGTTGATGGGTTTTTGATAAGAGAGGGATTAAGGGTTATGGGGAGAGGGCCGGAATGTGGAACTGAGCCACGACAGATCAGCCATGATCTTATTGAATGGCGGGGCAGGCTCGAAGAGCCAGATGGCCTACTCCTGCTCCTATTTCTTATGTTCTTATGTTCTTATTTGTGTCATGTTTCTTGCGAAGGGGCTGTTTTATACTTAAGTTCTGATTACGGTGCTGACTGGTTTACAACTGACAGCCCACATGCTGAGAATGCAGAGGAATATTTGCTCCTAATTATTGGACTATTTGTTTAATCTGAATTGTATTATTTTCGGGTCACCCCTTGGGGTTTCAGAGTAAGGTTTAATTAGGTGATCGACAAGAGGAGAAAGTCATGTGAATGGGTGGAGCTAGGCTTATAGAGAGACAAGCAGTCAGTTGCTGATTCAATTTGAAAGGAGCAGCTCTTTCTCTCTCTCTCTCTTTCTCTGTAAATTGAAGTCTGGGACTGACTGGAAAAGAGGTATTTCTCTCTAGAGGGCTGCAAAAGACAAGATGTGTGTGCTTTTCCCACCTCTCTCTGTAATTATGTTGTTTGAGAAAAGGTCTTTCTCTGGAGTTCTGCTGTCTGAAGACACGTCTTTCTCTGGAAGCTGCAGTCTGAGAGTCAGAGGGCAAGTGTCTCTCTATATCTCTGCCCAGAGGAGTTAACAGACCGGAGGCCTGGCAACAAACAGAGCCTGTGTGTTTCACTCATTGATTCTGAAGAGGGATTTAAGTCTATGGGGATATTGCTTAAACTGGAACTAATAGAGTTGGTTAGCAGTTAAGAATCTTACATTGTCATGTTTAAGCATTTCAATTGGTAAAAGTTATGCTAATTCTTTTTGTTATAATTAAACTGTGTTGTTAAATAAAGCTTGTTTTCATAAAAACTTCCGTGTGGGGTCAATAGAATCATACCTGGAGTGAAACACCTTATGCTGACACTAATGTCAAAATGAAACACTATTGGAGTCTAGCTGAACTTCATTAATAACTTTTGAGTTTCTGATCTGGTCCCTAACCCCGTATCCAGTACAACTCGAGTTTCAGAGGGCAGGGATCTTTCTTATTTAAAAAAAACTGCAGCAGATACAAGAGCAGCACATGTTTGTGCACAAAGGCACATTTTATATATTCGATTCCTTTTGCAAATGCTCCAAGATTCTAGAAGTAACACTCCCGTGAGATGCTGTCACAGAGCAAGGGGAAAAAAGGATGGTTCTCGTATCTGCTTGCCCAGGATTGAAGATTGACTACTTGTTCAGCAGTCAGTTATTTAACTTCAAACTCAGGGTTAATTGGAACCACAAACGAGTGAAGTGGATTCAGGGCAACTGCGAGCACCAACTTGAGGTCAAATTGTCAGGAAATTCTGTTCTTATTTTGGAACAGTAAAAGCTGCACTAATTGAGAACTGAAATGTTTACATACAATCGTTGCGTTCAGGAAGGTACAGAGAATGTGTATAAAGACTTGTGTAAGCATCACAAAGTAGAGCTTCCGTTCTGAGCATAATGGGGAAATTTGTTGCAAATCTTGCTTTGAGATGCATCAATTAGGTTGTACTTCTAAGTTTCTACTGATACTTATATGTATAATCACATAAAAACCTTCGAATGAACCAGTGTAATTGTACAGTAAGAATATAATAATGAGTCTCACAGCATCAGGTTAAAGTCCGACAAGTTTATTTGGAATCACGAGCTTTCGGAGCGCTGCTCCTTCATCAGGTGAGCTCCGAAAGCTCGTGATACCAAATAAACCTGTTGGACTTTAACCTGGTGTTGCGAGACTTCTTACTGTGCCCACCCCAGTCCAAAGCCGACATCTCCACATTAAGAATACCACGTAATTGTTAACGTTTCTCAATGAGAATGTATTCCCGGATGTATTTAAAAGCGGTTAGCTGGTGTTGTTTGATTTATTTGGCTAAAAATGCGCTTATCATCAAAATATACCTTTTTTTTAAAAAAAAGAAATCACGGTGTCCATCTGTGAGTAACTGGATTTAAACCTACCGAAAAGGACTTTTTAAAAACTTATTCTGAATCATTTACTGGTTTTATTTCAGCACGCCAGTCAATTTCTCAAAAAGGTGACTTTGATCAGTCGACTGTTCTATGATTTTAGTCAGCCTGTAGTCACAGTTCTCCCACTGCTACAGCCTTCCCAAAATTGGTTCGGAATTATAAGAACATAAGAAATAGGAGCAGGAGTAGGCCATCTAGCCCTTCGAGCCTGCCCCGCCATTCAATAAGATCATGGCTGATCTGTCGTGGCTCAGTTCCACATTCCCGCCCTCTCCCCATAACCCTTAATCCCTTCTCTTATCAAAAACCCATCAACCCGCTTCTTAAAAATATTTAGCGAGGCAGCCTCCACCACTTCAACGGGCAGAGAATTCCAGAGATTCACCACCCTTTGAGTGAAGAAGTTCCTCCTCAACTCTGTTCTAAACCGCCTCCCCTTTATCTTGAGGCTGTGCCCCCTAGTCCTACTGTCTTTTTTGAGCGGGAAGTGTCTCTCCACCTCTATCCTATCCATCCCATTCATCATCTTATACGTCTCAATGAGATGTCTAAGATGTGGAGTTGGATGGCACTGGCACGCAGCACAAATTTACATTCTCCCCACCCCCTCCCCGACACACGCACACGCACACACACACACACACACACACACACACACACACACACACACACACACACACACACACACACACACACACACACACACACACACACACACACAGCCTTGTTCGCCTCTGTTGCCATCTCCATCAGCTTCTGTAACACACTACCAGTCGGCAAGTCGACCGCACCGGATAAAGCAGAACTTGATTCACTCACTCTCCAGCGACTCGCCATTGCGCTTCTCCTGCATGGCGGCTTCGAACGTGCTCTGGAGGATTTTGTTCAGGGATCCGATCCACTCGTCCATCTCTTGGTCGCTGTCGGCTGCGAGCAGGTAACTGCTCTTATCCTGCATCTTCAGCTCAAAGGCAAATCGCCGGATTCTGTTATTCTGCAGAGAGAGAAAGCCGGCTGGTTCACACTTGCTTTCTTTCATTAAAAAAGTGTTTAGAATTACTGCCAATGACAGCAACCTGCATTTATATAGCACCCCCCGCAACACGCTTCACAAGCACACCATCGGGATGAATGTGAACACCGAGATACAAAGAGACGAGAGGGCAGATGATGATAAACTCGGAGAGGTAGGTTTGAAGGAGGGTCTTAAAAGGAGACGAGGGAGGAAATTCCAGAGCTCGGAAGGGCAAGGCCTTTCACGCGTCGGTGCAGACATGATGGGCCGAAGGGCTCCTTCTGCACCGCAGTATTCAGTGACTCGGTGAAGGCACGCCCATTGACGGTCAAGCGAGAGGTCGGAATGGGAGGAGCGCAGAGATCTCAGAGGGTTTGTGGGGTCGGAGGAGATGACAGAGAGATTGAAACACAAGGATAAGAATTTTCAAACGGAAGCGTTACCAGGCCGGGAGTCGATGTTGGTCAGGGAGACGACGGTAGGTCAGTGCCGGGTGAAAGTGTAAGAGTATGGAGAGAGTTTCGTATTGAGCAATATGACTCTGCAGTGGGACCCTGAGGAAGTTTAAAAAACTGACACTGATCTCAAAACATGAACTCTGTTTCTCTCTCCACAGATGCTGCCAACTTCATCCAGCATTTGCAGTTTTTATTTCAGATCTTTGACGCCCGTTGTATTTTGCTTTTGTTTTAGGCCCTTGATAGAGACCTATTTACACAACTGATCCCAGGAATAATGGACATACTGATAGACACTATTAGCCATCCTTTCCCCCAGTCCTGGAAGGTAAGAGGCCATTGCTGCACTGTAACACTTCAATCAGTCCTGTCTGCACCAGTTTCAGTTTAAGTTAATTTATTAAGTTTAAGTTTCAAGTTTAGGGTCGGCTTACATTAACACTGCAATGAAGTTACTGTGAAAATCCCCTAGTCGCCACACTCTGGCACCTGTTCAGGCATCTTCAGGTTGTGTATAAAATTACGAGGGGTGTAGATAGGGTGAACAGTGGGAAGCTTTTTCCCAGGTCAGAGGTCACAAACACGAGGGGTCACAGGTTCAAGGCGGGGGGGGGCAATAACTCAGATATCAGAGGGACGTATTTTACACAGAGGGTGTTGGGGCTTGGGATGCACTGCCAAGCAGGGTGGTGGTGAAGGCGGACACGCTGGCATCGTTTAAGATTTATCTGCTTAGTTACATGAGCAGATTGGGAATGGAGGGATACAAACGAATGGTCTAGTTGGACCAATGAGCAGCACAGGCTTGGAGGGCCGAAGGGCCTGTTTTCTGTGCTGTACTGTTCTTTGTTAACTGGGGAGAATTTAGCATGGCCGATGCGCCTAACCCAGGACATCTTTCCATGTGTGGGAGGAAACCGGAACACCCAGAAGTAGCCCACACAGACACGGGGAGAACGTGGAGACTCCACACAGACAGTGGCCCAGGCTGGGAATCGAACTGTGAGGCAGCTGTGCTACCCACTGTGCCGCCCATCCCCCACTGCTTTACTCCAGGAGTAAAAAGTCTGACAACACCAGGTTTTAGTCCAACCGATTTATTTGATAATATTCTCACAAGCTTTCGGGGTTAGCCCCTTCGTCAGGTGAATGGAGAGTTCTGGCCTCAGACAGAGCATATAAAGCACAGACAGTTTAGAGATTGCTGATCTTTAATTTAGAGCAATCTCTAAACTGTCTGTGCTTTATATGCTCTGTCTGTGGCCAGAACTCTCCATTCACCTGACGAAGGGGCTAACCCCGAAAGCTTGTGAGAATATTATCAAATAAATAGGTTGGACTAAAACCTGGTGTTGTCAGACTTTTTACTGTGTTTACGCCAGTCCAACGCCGGCATACCCACATCATGATTACTCCAGGAGTCCAGTGCTCGAATTTCACACTGCCTCCTTGTCAGGCCATCAGAGGCTTCTGGTTGAAGGAGCTTTCCTTCTGTACATAATCATTCAAGATATAAACTGTTCAGAAAGGAGCAGATGCAAAATACGATGGATTGGGAAAAATTGCCAATCATTAGTTGATTTTTCTTGTCTCACCCACCATTGGATCACTTTTGTTTTAAACTTGCAGTAAATCATTAGTTCAAGCACTGAATTCCCTACCTGGACCACTCCCATACACGAGTCCAGAAAAATCGAACCCTTCGGTTCCTTCGAGATTTTCTCATCTTTGTAGAAATTGAGAATGTATGACCCATCTCCCAGCTGTGTCAGGTGGAAAAAGCGCCGCTTGAACGACTGAAGAGAGAAGTTGGTTTCAAAGCGTCAGGTACAAAGGTTTTGGACTCGGTCTGTATCATGTATCACTCGCTGCCCGATAACAACTTCACTCACTGTCAGCCGTGACTCAGAGGGGGACACCCCCAACTCTGAGCTCAAGTCCCAATCCAGAGACCTGAGCACAGAATCCAGACTGACAATCCAGCGCAGCGCTGAGGGAGTGCCGCACTGTCAGAGGGTCAGCGCTGAGGGAGTGCCGCACTGTCAGAGGGTCAGCGCTGAGGGAGTGCCGCACTGTCAGAGGGTCAGTGCTGAGGGAGTGCCGCACTGTCAGAGGGTCAGTGCTGAGGGAGTGCCGCACTGTCAGAGGGTCAGTGCTGAGGGAGTGCCGCACTGTCAGAGGGTCAGCGCTGAGGGAGTGCCGCACTGTCAGAGGGTCAGTGCCGAGGGAGCGCCGCACTGTCAGAGGGTCAGTGCTGAGGGAGTGCCGCACTGTCAGAGGGTCAGTGCTGAGGGAGTGCCGCACTGTCAGAGGGTCGGTGCTGAGGGAGTGCCGCACTGTCAGAGGGTCAGTGCTGAGGGAGTGCCGCACTGTCAGAGGGTCAGTGCTGAGGGAGCGCCGCACTGTCAGAGGGTCAGTGCTGAGGGAGCGCCGCACTGTCAGAGGGTCAGCGCTGAGGGAGTGCCGCACTGTCAGAGGGTCAGTGCTGAGGGAGTGCCGCACTGTCAGAGAGTCAGTGCTGAGGGAGTGCCGCACTGTCAGAGGGTCAGTGCTGAGGGAGTGCCGCACTGTCAGAGGGTCAGTGCTGAGGGAGCGCCGCACTGTCAGAGGGTCAGTGCTGAGGGAGCGCCGCACTGTCAGAGGGTCAGTGCTGAGGGAGTGCCGCACTGTCAGAGGGTCAGTGCCGAGGGAGTGCCGCACTGTCAGAGGGTCAGTGCCGAGGGAGCGCCGCACCGTCAGAGGGTCAGTGCTGAGGGAGTGCCGCACTGTCAGAGGGTCAGTACTGAGGGAGTGCCGCACTGTCAGAGGGTCAGTGCTGAGGGAGTGCCGCACTGTCAGAGGGTCAGTGCTGAGGGAGTGCCGCACTGTCAGAGGGTCAGTGCTGAGGGAGTGCCGCACTGTCAGAGGGTCAGTGCTGAGGGAGTGCCGCACTGTCAGAGGGTCAGTGCTGAGGGAGCGCCACACTGTCAGAGGGTCAGTGCTGAGGGAGTGCCGCACTGTCAGAGGTGCCATCTTTCATGTGGAATATTGAATCAAGGCCCTCTTGGGTGGTGGTAAATAATTCCACTATTTCAGAAAGCCAGGGATTTCTCCCTGATTCCATGGGCCAGTACTTATCCCTCAAGTAACATCACAGAAATATCATCCAGCCATTATCACATTGTGGGAGCTTGCTGTGCACATATTGGCCGTAGCACTTTATACAACAGTGGCTACTATGGTTCAGGTCACCTCAAGGTCATGAAATGCAGGTTCTTGCATAGTTTAGGGTTTAGAATCATCGAATCCCTACAGGTGGCCATTCAGCCCATCAAGTCTGCACCAACTCTCCAACAGAGCATCCCCACCCCAAAACCCCACTTATTTACCCCTAACCTACAGAGCTCAGGAGACTAAGGGGCAATACAATATGACCAATCAACCTAACCTGCATATCTCTGGAGTGTGGGAGGAAACACAGACTCGGGGAGAATATGCAAACTCCACAGAGACAGTGACCCGAGGCCAGAACTGAACCCAAGTTGCTGGCACTGTGAGGCAGCATTGCTAATATGAGAGGCCGGCGTGAAAACCCAGTCCTGAAGAGGTTCGGTGTTGAAGCAACTTGTTGAGATAGTTCAGTGCACACATGATTAGGTCTTGCACACACATGCAGTTCCTGTACATGGTGCAATGACTTTCTCCAACATATCGCTGACACACACTTCCAGCCATTGTCTCTGTCCATCAATTCTCCAATCTCTGATGATCTTTAATTAAATCCAAGTCTGATTTCGCAGCCCCCCCCTCTCCCCCCACAAGTGGGTGGACACTGGTTATTCTGCCTGAATCTTCCCACTTGGCCATGTCCCCCAACGTTCAACCACTCCGGTCCCTAAAGCCACCCAATTCCTTGACACATAGAACCCTACAGTGCAGAAACAGGCCCTTCGGCCCATCGAGTCTGCACCGAACACAATCCCACCCAGACCCTATCCCCATATCCCTGCTAATCCCTCTAACCTATACATCCCAGGATACTAAGGGGCAATTTTGGCATAGCCAATGAACATCCCCCTCATATTCCCCCTGCCACCCTCTCACAGCTCACTACTCCATCCTCTCTCTCAATTTAGCTGAGGCCTATCTCGGAGGATGTCCGTGAGGGCAGGCTGTAGGCCGCGGCACCCGTCTCTTTCTCCCACTGATATGGAGAGCAGATGGGTGCTGCATTTCCTTACTGCCTGTCACATCCTCAGGACTTCCCAAAGTGCTTCAAAGGACAAGATAGGAGAACCTGAAGTAACGTAGGGCCTTTCATCATTAAGAAGTGTGGTCACTGCTGTAGAGTGCAGTAGAAATGCTATAGAAATGCAGTAGTCAGTACACAGCAAGATCCCAAACACCACAGTGTGATAATACGAGGTCTCCGTTGAGTCATAAACATTGAGTGAAGGTACACGCCCCAGAATTTACAGTGATCATTATTATAAACTACTAAGCTGTTGGTTAGTTTAGATTAACTTGCCCAAGTAAAGAATATTAGGAACTACTTTCAGGATCTATTTTGATTCACAGTGGACAACTAAACCCAAACTGTGAAGGGAACACTCACCCTCATAGTTACACTGATCGCACTGTTCATGTTGCCTTTGTACAACCATCCTTGTTTAGTGATCCCTCCTTTCTGTGAACCCAGTGAAGCTGTGTCCTAGAGTTAAAAAAAAGACAGATCTCCATGTTATCAATTCACACAGAATTATTTCAGAAACTTCACACTTTTGTATTCCGACTTGGAAATATATTGGCCTTCTCTTCACTGGGTCAAAATCCTGGAACTCCCTTCCTTACAGCACTGTGGGTGTACCTACCCCACATGGACTGCAGTGGTTCACCGCCACCTTCCCTGGGGCAATTAAGGATGGGCAATAATTGCAACCCCTTCCAGCGATGCCCACATCCAAATACTGCACCTGAATAATAGTCTGTCGTAAAAACTCAGCACTGGAAGCAGAGGTGACCACTGATTTCAGAAAGAAATGGGATGAACATTTGAGGGAAATAGTGAGTGAGGGGAATGGGACTGGCTGGCAGGAGCTGGCATGAACTCAGTGGGCCAAATGGCCTCCGTCTGTGCCATGAATGACTCTGAAAGGAGCCTCTTCTGCACTTTCCATCATGGCCTCAACATTGTCTAGTTATCGAGCTATCTCATTGGTTCCAACATGGGCTGTGACATTTGGATTCTCCGTCTTCCTCTCCCCAGTGATGTCTTTAACCCTGGCGCCATGTGGCAGTGTACCAGGGGTGGCACGGTGGCAGTGATTAGCACTGCTGCCTCACAGTGCCAGGGGCCCAGGTTCAATTTCCCGGCTTGGATCACTGTCTGTGTGGAGTTTACACATTCTCCCTGTGTCTGCGTGGGTTTCCTCCGGGTGCTCTGGTTTCCTCCCATGGTCCAAAGATGTGTGGGTTAGGTTGACTGGTCATGCTAAATTGCCCCTTAGTATCAGGGGGACTAGCAGAGTCAACACGTGGAGCTATGGGGATAGGGACAGGCTGGGATTGTGCTTGTTGCAGGAGGCCATTCAGCCTGTAGAGATTCCATGATAACCAGTTTCAGTCCCAAAAAGTCAAGGTATTAGTTATGGGCCATTTATTTTCTCTTTGTTCTGAGATCCGGATTGCAATATCTTCACTCTGGGGACCTTGGCAGATATTTAAAAACATATCAGAAGATGACCATTCAACCCCTCGAGCCTGTTCCACAAGTGCTTGCTAACTCCATCTTAACCCAGCTGGATTTCGCAACCTTCACCCAATAAAAATCAATTTCGGTGGGAAATTTTCCACTCATCCCGACAACATCACCCTGAGTGACCAGGGACAGCACAGTGACACAGTGGTTCGCACTGTCTCACGGCGCCAGGGACCCAGATTGAATCCAGGCCTCGGGTCACTGTCTGTGCAGAGTCTGCATGTTCTCCCCATGTCTGCGTGGGTTTCCTCCAGGCACTCCAGTTTCCTCCCAAAGATGTGAGGGTTAGGTGAATTGGCTATGCTAAATTGCCCCTTAGTGTCAGAGTGACTAGGAGGGTAAATACGGGGATAAGGCCTGGGTGGGATTTTCTTTTTATTCATTTGTGAGACATGGGCATCACGCACTGGCCAGCATTTATTGCCAAACCCTGGTTGCCCATGAGAAGGTGGTGGCGATTCTTGACGGTCAGGCTCAATGGGCCAAATGGCCTCCTTCGAGCCAAGATTGAGCTGGAAACTTCCTGCCCCACATTTGTTGTATTACTGACTAGTGTTGTAGGTGTTCACTAAGCAAAGTAAGAAAGTCTCACAACACCAGATTAAAGTCCAGCAAGTTTATTTGGTAGTAAATGCCAGAAGCTTTCAGAACGCTGTTCCTTCGTCAGGTGAGTGGAGAGTTCTGATCAGAAACAGGGAATATAAAGGCACACACAGAACTGTGTTCCGAAAGCTTGTAGCGTTTACTATCAAATAAACCTGTTGACTCTAACCTGGTGTTGTCAGACTTCTTACTGTGTTTACCCCAGTCCAACGCTGGCATCTCCACATCATGTCAACCTGGCAAGCTATGTGTCACGTTCCTACAAACATTCCAACGTTAAACAAATCCCTTCAACGTTTCATATATTTTATTGAGGAAGAGCAATCCACACACAAAGCCATGCGGATTTCATAAGAACATAAGAAATAGGAGCAGGAGTAGGCCATCTAGCCCTTCGAGCCTGCCCCGCCATTCAATAAGATCATGGCTGATCTGTCGTGGCTCAGTTCCACCTTCCCGCCCTCTCCCCATAACCCTTAATCCCCTCTCTTATCAAAAACCCATCAACCCGCTTCTTAAAAATATTTAGCGAGGCAGCCTCCACCACTTCAACGGGCAGAGAATTCCAGAGATTCACCACCCTTTGAGTGAAGAAGTTCCTCCTCAACTCCGTTCTAAACCGCCTCCCCTTTATCTTGAGGTTGTGCCCCCTAGTCCTACTGTCTTTTTTGAGCGGGAAGAGTCTCTCCACCTCTATCCTATCCATCCCATTCATCATCTTATACGTCTCAATGAGATCTCCCCTCATTCTTCTAAACTCTAACGAGTACAAGCCTAGTTTATTCAGCCTCTCCTCATAGCTCAATCCCCTCAACTCCGGTATCAGCCTAGTAAACCTCCTCTGCACTCCATCCAGGGCCAAAATATCCTTGCGCAGGTGCGGCGCCCAAAACTGCACACAGTACTCCAGCTGCGGCCTCACCAATGCCCTATACAGCCGCAGCAAGACCTCCCTACTTTTATATTCAACCCCCTCGCTATGAAGGCCAGCATTTCAGTTACACTTTACACAGGGTTTCTTAACTTCCACTTTGTCACTAATCTCATCAACTCAGCTGGCAGGAGATTGGCTGATGATCAAAGTGCAATTTAACTTCATAGTTTTTTTAAGGACAAAATGATTATCTCTTCATTTTGGTATATTCAATAAAAGGCTTATCGCATTTAATATTTATTTGCAAAGGCAATTTGCCTGATCTACTCAAAACGGAGATGTTGTGTAAACTATTCTGTACAAAGCCAGACACTGGAATAGCAGTTGGCAATTTAGGAGATAAGAGATTAATTAGCCAACCAATGAAGATGTTTATTTTACACCAAAGTGGGGCATAATTACTTGACTTCAGCAGGAATTTTGATCTCTTTTTCAAGCTCTGATTATCCTGACCATTATCTCATAAATCTGTACCAGAACACACATACATTTAACCCTAACATCCTACCCAAACCTTTCAAACGTGCCTTTATTACTTCGTGTCAGTGTCTTGTCAATTACATTGTTGCAGTTTGTTAATATCAATTACACTGTTACAGCTTTTTAAACGTCAATTACACATGTTAGCTTGTTACTGTTAATTACATTGTTACAGTTCATGGCTTTTAATGGTTTTTGAACATTCATAGGATAGAGGTGGAGAGACTCTTCCCGCTCAAAAAAGACAGTAGGACTAGGGGGCACAGCCTCAAGATAAAGAACGGAGTTGAGGAGGAACTTCTTCACTCAAAGGGTGGTGAATCTCTGGAATTCTCTGCCCGTTGAAGTGGTGGAGGCTGCCTCGCTAAATATTTTTAAGAAATGGGTTGATGGGTTTTTGATAAGAGAGGGGATTAAGGGTTATGGGGAGAGGGCGGGAAGGTGGAACTGAGCCACGACAGATCAGCCATGATCTTATTGAATGGCGGGGCAGGCTCGAAGGGCTAGATGGCCTACTCCTGCTCCTATTTCTTATGTTCTTATATAAATAGGGGAAGTCTTGTTTAATTTATTGACTTTTGTCTAATTTATTGAACTTTGCTTTATCCAAAGATTACAGACGAGGAGGTGCAATGAATCGTTAGCCCTGGGAATGATATTTGATTTTGATGAGCTAAGTTTCCTTTTGAACCATAGAACCCTACAGTACAGAAAGAGGCCATTCAGCCCATCAAGTCTGCACCAAACACAATCCCACCGAGGCCCTACCCCCATATCCCTACATGTTATATCCACTAATCCCCTCTAACCTACGCACCCTTGGACACTAAGGGGCAATTTCTTAGCACAGCCCATCAACCTAACCTGCACATTTTTGGACTGTGGGAGGAAACCGGAGCACCTGGAGGAAACCCACGCAGACACGAGGAGAATGTGCAAACTCCACACAGACAGTGACCCGAGCCGGGAATCGAACCCAGGACCCTGGAGCAGGGAAGCAGCAGTGTTAACCACTGTGCTAGAAGTTTGATTTTTACCACCTCCTCTCCTGTCACCTCCTCTCATTTTATTGAATATTTGTTTCATTAAAACAGTGTATCAACTGGAGGTAGCTGGACTGAGTGGCTGGAGAGCTGAACATGTCAACAAGATCTCTCAATAAAAAGCCCTGTCCTGTTTCCAGCCTCACCTTGGGTCCTATTGACACTCAGAGGCTGGGGAAGCCAATCATCTTCCAGTGCTTTCTCCCATCAGCACCCTTTTCCCCTTCAGTGTAAATAGTTATGATTGTTTGAAATTTGATATTTGTGTTTATCCTGATGGGTGCAAGATGAAAAACTTCAGCAACAATCAGAAGGGAGTTAGATTAAAATCAAGAATGCTAAACGATGGCAGATTGTAATCATAAAAAAATTCTAAACACAATTATACTCAACCCAACGATAAAGTAAGGGGCAATGAGTTTACAACAAAACAATAGGGAGAGGCAGCCACTGAACTAGATCACCATTCTGTCCTGCTCCCTGCTGGAGTTTTCTTTATCAACGTTTAGTTGATTTATTAATCACAAATAAGTAACACTGCAATGAAGCTACTGTGAAATATACCCACTATGTGGAGCTATGAAAGTAAATCACTCCAATGGCCATAGGTCCAATCTGCTCAAACCTTTTGCAGTGAGAAAAACTGCTTCATTCTGGCAAATCACCACTACATGCTAAGTACTTAGTATACAGTGTGGCATAGTGGTTAGCGCTGCTGCCCCAAAGCTCCAGGGACCTGGGTTTGAGTCCTAGCTTGAGTGACTGCCTGTGCGGAGTCTGCACATTTCTCCCTTGTCTGCGTGGGTTTCCTCCAGGTGCTCTGGTTTCCTCCCACAGTGCAAAGATGTGCAAGGTAGGTGCATTGGCAGTGCTAAATTGCCCCTTAATGTCCCAAAATAAGTAGGATTTGTGGGGTAAATATGTGTGGTTTCAGGGAAAGGGGCTGGATGGGATTGTTGTCAATGTAAACTTGATGGGCCGAATGACCTCCTTCTGCATTGAAGGTACTACGATATTTGATATATTATTGTCACGTGTTAGTATACAGTGAAAAATATTTTTCTTGTGCGCTATACAGGCAATGAGTCAATACTTGAGCAACAAGAAGGGAATCTTAAAGATACCTGCAGTTATTAACATGTGAATTGGATTGCAAATTCAGGATATTAAGGGATGCCACACGAGATGTGTCAATCTCCACAACTTGTTTCACTGGTTTGTGCATGAATGATTAACACAGCCTTTGTCTCCAGCAAGATACAATACTTTAATTTCACAGCCTCTCTTGTGACTCGTTACTGAAGAGTTTACTAGATTTGCATATTAATTGGCCATTAAACTTGTTACAGCAAGTTAGGGCGCATAATGTATAGTGTCTTTAACAATGTGATAATTGTGACAGCAATGCTAATCAACCACTCTGGTCCAGAAATTGTACATTTAAATTGCAGAGTCTCTCTCCTGTGAAGTGATAATTTCTCCTCAGGAATTTTATTACACAGCAAATTTGAAATGTTCTCAATTTTTTTCTTAATTTTCCTCTCTCCTCTTTCTCTTAATCTTCCTTTCCCTCCCGTAACAAAACAGATACTGCTGGAAAAACTCAGCAGGTCTGACTGCATCTGGAGAGAGAAATGGAGTTAACGTTTCGAGTCTGGATGATCCTTCATCTTCTTTCCCTCACTTTGTTTCACTTTCTTGCTGTTCGGCTTGCTGTCAGATCTCAAACAACGATGAGACAGCATACAGGAACGAGATAAGAATCTGGTGATCTGGTGCGGTAACACTAATCTCTCCCTCAATGTCAACATAATGAAGGAGATTGTCATCAATTTCAGGAAGCGTAAAGGAGAACATGCCCCTGTCTACATCAATGGGGACGAAGTAAAAAGGTCAAGAGCTTCAAGTTTTTAGGTGTTCAGATCACCAATAACCTGTCCTAGTTTCCCCCACGCCGACACTATAATTAAGAAAGTCCCACCAACGCCTTTACTTTCCCAGAAGACTAAGGAAATTTGACACGTCAGTTACAACTCTCACCAACTTTTACAGATGCATCATAGAAAGCATTCTTTCTGATTGTATCACAGCTTGGTATGGGCTCCTGCTCTGGCCAAGACCGCAAGGAACTACTTAAGGTCATGAAGGTAGCCCAAATCATCATGCAAATCAGCCTCCTATCCACTGACTCTGTCTATACTTCCCACTGTAAAAAGTCTGACAACACCAGGTTTTAGTCCAACCTATTTATCTGATAATATTCTCACAAGCTTTCGAGGTTACCCTCTTCGTCAGGTGAATGGAGAGTTCTGGCCTCTCTAAACAATCTCTAAACTGTCTGTGCTTTATATGCTCTGTCTGAGGCCAGAATTCTCCATTCACCTGACGAAGAGGCAGTCCCCTCGAAAGCTTGTGAGGATATTATCAAATAAATAGGTTGGACTAAAAGCTGGTGTTGTCAGACTTTTTACTGTGTTTATGCCAGTCCAACGCCGGCACACCCACAGCATTTATACTTCCCACTGCCCCAGAAAAGCAGTCGGCACAATTAAGGATCCCACACACTCGAGACATTCTCTCTTCCACCTTCTTCCTTCAGGAAAAAGATACAAAAGTCTGAGGCCACATACCAACTAACTCAAGAACAGCTTCTTCCCTGCTGCCATCAAACTTTCGAATGGACTTATTTTGCATTAAGTTAATCTTTCTTTACACTCCAGCTACGACTGTAACACTACATTCTGCACCCTCTCCTTTCCTTCTCTATGAATGGCGTCCTTTGTTTGTACGGCACGCAAGAAACAATACTTCTCACTGTACCCCAATACATGTGACAATAATAAATCAAATCAAACTTTCTGTTCCTGATTTGACTCAATTAACAGCCCCCATACTGAGTCCTTCCAGCATTTTTCTGTTTTTGTTTCAGATTCCGGTATTTGCGCTGTTTTTTTTTGCTTTTATTTTGCAAGTCATTAAACAGGGGGTTTGGTTCCACTCCGATGCAAACTAAAATTAATCTGAAGGTGCAGAGGCTTGGGGAAGAGGTGGAACTGAAATTCATGCCACACCTTGTCAAGTAAACAGATGTGGAGGCTTTGGAGAGGGTACAGGAAAGATTTACCAGGATGCTGCCTGGCGTGGAGGGCATGAGGAGAAGTTGGAGAAACTTGGTTTGTTCTCACTGCAACGGCAGTACTTGAGGGGCGACCTGATAGAAGTCCACAAGATTACGAGGGGCACGGACAGAGTGGATAGTCAGAAGCTTATTCCCAGGGTGGAAGAGTCAATTACTGGGGAGTATAGGCTTAAGGAATGAGGAGCAAGGTTTAAAGAAGATGTACAAGGCAAGTTTTTTTTTTACACAGAACTCGCTGCCGGGGGAGGTAGTGGAAGCAGATACGATAGTAACTCTTAAGGGGCATCTTGACAAATACATGAATAGGATGGGAAGAGGGGGATATGGTCCCTGGAAGAGTAGGTGGGGTTTTAGTTTGCATGGTGGGTGCAGGCTTGAAGGGCCGAAGGGCCTGTGCTGTAAGTTTCTTTGTTCTAAGTCAAGCAGCAGAGTGAAAAATGACTACCTCATCTTTGTCAACATCTTCATCAACTTCAAAAACATGGACTGGCAGCTTCTCCGGTCTCGGTGCTTTGCTATTGGGAAATAAACAATAAAACACAGCGTCACTCAGAGGTATGATAGCAATGAATTTTCCTCAGAAACCCAGAGCTGGATTCGTGAGGGGAAAGTAACTTATTTTTAATTATCTTACACCTTTCGCAGCCTTAGGACATCCCAAAATGCACTGCAGCAAATGCAGTACCTCTGCACCGTTAACAATGTCGGCAACACAGCAGCCAATGTACACACAGCAAGATCCCACAAATGGTAGTACGATAAAGGGACCAGGTAATTAGTCCACATGATATTGTTTGAGGGATGAACATTTGCCAGGAGACCAGGGAGAATTTGCCCTGCTCGTCTACAAAAATAGTGGCACAGGACCTTTTACATCGGTGCTGAAGAGGTTTCATCTAAAAGATGGTGCCACTGACAGTGCAGCACTCCCGCGGCATGCCAGCTGAGAGTTTCCTGCCCAAGTGCCCGGAAGCTGGACTTACACTTGCCACCTTCTGAGCCAAGAGGCCAGAGTGCCACAGCAAGACACAGAGTAAGGCCAAATCAAAATAAAAATTTTAAAATAAATGATACTGAAAGCTGCTTTCTTTACCTATACTGTCTGAATTCTGGTACAGTGAGATAGCTATTAAATAGCATCTGACTTCATTCCCGCCCTCGAAGACTCCAAACTGATCACGGTCAAAGTTTTTTCCCTCGGTGGTGTTCCAGGCTGTAACGCTCGGTGGGATTTTCCAGGCCCCCTCCCCAACAGAGAGTCTTCCAGAGGCGGAGGAAGCTCGCTATTGACAGCTGGAGGGATCTTCCAGCCCCGCTGAAGTCTGCAGCATTTTGTGTGGCTCACCTGTCCCGGGCAACCCGCTGCGGGGGAGGGGGGGGGAAATTACCTACAGTGGGACTGGAAGATCCTGCCGGCAGGAAGCTCTGAAACATCCTGCCATCAAAGCTCCATCATCATAAAATCAATTAATTCAGTAAAGTTCTCCAATTTAATGCCTTTAAGTCTTGTGTCTGGTTTTACAATGTGGAGGTGGGATTTTCAAATGAATTTACCAGGATGTTGCCTTGTCACAGTAAAAGGCCACAGTGAGTGTAGTGGAGGGGAGGTCCTATGAGGAGAGGCTGAGGGATTTGGGGTTGTTTTCGCTGGAAAGAAGGAGGCTAAGAGAGGATCTCATTGAAACATATAAGATGATCAGAGGTTTAGACAGGGTAGATAGTGATAGCCTTTTTCCTAGGATGGAGAAAGCTAGCACGAGGGGGCATGGCTTTAAATTAAGGGGGTTAGTTATAGGACGGATGTCAGGGGTAGGTTCTTTACCCAGAGGGTGGTGAGGGATTGGAATGCCCTGCCAGCTGCAGTTGTAAATGCGCCTAGTTTGGGGGCGTTTAAGAGATCCGTGGATAGGTTTATGGACAAAAAGGGATTGGTTTAGGTTAGTGGGTCATTGTTTTTGTAACTGGTCGGCGCAACATCATGGGCCGAAGGGCCTGTTCTGCGCTGTAATGTTCTATGTTCTAATGTTCTATGTTCTATACTATGAACTCATTTAAATTATAAATTACTTTTAATTTTAGAGTTTTTAATTTTTTTGTTTAAACCAATTCAATCTAATCAAAGCCCAATTCAAAGTCTCAGTGAGTGAGACATTCCTGATCCAAGCTGACAAGATGTGGAGATGCTGGCATCGGACTGGGGTAAACACAGTAAGAAGTCTCACAGCACCAGGTTAAAGGACTGGTGAATAAACTGGTTGGACTTAAACCTGGTCTTGAGGGCCTTCTTACCGAGCTGACAAGACAGGGCTCTCACCTCCCGTCTTGGGCTTGACCTATATGATCCGAGCTGATTGGAGTAGGTGTAGCTCCTCTTCCAAGGTTTGATCTCATTTGTATCTTAGCCAAAAGGCCAAATGCTGCTTTAAAAGATTGCTTCAAATGAAGCCTCAGTGTAACCTCCTGACTTCAACCAAGTGCAACACATCAATACCACATCTTATCGTAGCCAAACAGCAATTTTAGAGTTTTAAAATTACTGCAAGGAGACTTGGTTCACACACTATAGTAACACTACACACACTGTGGCTTTTTACTGTGATAAGGAGTCAGATTGAGGGTTAAACTCAGATTTACATTGCAGACCATTAAGCCTCACTGATGGGACTGTTAACAGTTAATAGCTTCTCATCTCGATGTGCACTTAAAAGAGATTTGTTACGCACACCTTTCTGATCATTTCCCACTTTGCATTGAATAAATGTCTGAATGACCAGTTACAATCGTCTGGACAGAGAAATCACCGAATATATTAGGTGAGGCAATGGCCCAGGGGTATTATCACTGGACTATTAATCCAGAAAGTCTGCTAATGTTCTGGGGACCCAGGCTTGAATCCTGCCATGGCGGAGGATAGAATTTGAATTTAACAAAAAACATCGAGAATTAAGATTTTACTGATGACCATTGTCAGTTGTGGGAAAAATCCACCTGTTTCACTACTTCCTTAGGGAAGGAAATCTGCCATCTTACCTGGTCTGGCCTACATGTGACCCCAGAGCCATAGCAATGTGGTTGACTCTCAAATTCTCTCAGGTAACTAGGGATGAGCAATAAACACTGGCCAGCCAGCGACACACATGTCCCGTAAATTAATTTAAAAATTACCCCATTCGTAGAATCCTACAATGCTGAAGGAGGCCATTCAGCCCATCGATTTTGCACCGACCATAATCCCACATGGGCCCGATCCCCACAATCTCTTCACCACTTGCTAGTCCACCTGACACTATGGTTAATTTAACATGGTCAATCCACCTAACCCACCCTCTTTGGACTGCGGGGGGAAACTGGAGCACCCAAGGAAACCCACGCAGACACGGGGAGAACGTGCAAACTCCACATAGACAGTGACCCAAGCCGGGAATTGAACCCAGGTCCCTGGCGCTGTGAGGCAGCAGTGCTAGCCACTCGGTCATTGTTTCTACACACCTTTGCAAATTAAGCATTTATTAGCTCCCCAGTAGCCTTCTGAATATCTGGGGGTCGACAATGAACACTTCACAACGTGGCTGCCCTATTTTTATTCCTAAACTCTACCCACAAAATTTCATTTGAAACCCCCTCCAAGGTATCATCGCTCCTTACTGCAGTAAATGACTCTTTAACTAATAGCGTTAATGTTTAAAACTTCATTAGCTAAAGAGTCAATTACTGCAGGGCGGCACAGTAGCAAGTGGTGGAGGCGATAGGTCTATAGATTGGTGGGGTTGATGTGATCGGCGCAACTCGAGGGCCGAAGGGCCTGTTTGTGCTGTAATGTTCTATGTTCTCTATGTTCTATGTTAACCATGGTTAGCAATGCTGCCTCACAGCGCCAAGGATCTGGGTTCGATTCCTGGCCTCCGGTCACTGTCTGTGTGGAGTCTGCACGTTCTCCCTGTGTCTGTGTGGGTTTCCTCCAGATGCTCCGGTTTTCTTTCAGTCTGAAAGACGTGCTGGTTAGGGTGCATTGGCCATGCTAAATTCTCCCTCAGTGTACCCAAACAGGCACTGGAGCTTGACCACTAAGAGATTTTCACAGTAACTTCATTGTAGTGTTAAGATAAGCCTACTTGTGACACTAATAAATAAACTTTAAGAATTAACTTGCAAACTTTCCACCTACAGTCCACAGACATGTAGTTTAGACGGATTGGCCATGTTAAATTGCCCCAAAAATGTGTGGGTTAGGGGGAATGAGTGGGATAAATACATGGGGTTACGGGGATGAGGCAGGAGAAGATGTTCTATCAGAGACTCAATAGCCAAATATTCTTCTTCTATACAGTAGGGATTCTATGGTTCTAAGCCACATAAGGAGACCAGAGCACAGATGGTCAAAAAGGCAAGTTTCAAAGGGCTACTTAAAAAGGAAGAAACAGAGAGACAGAGAGGTTTAAGGAGGGAAATCCTCAAATCTCGGCCTGGCCAGCTGAAGGAATGGCTGCCATTAGTGTAGCAATTAAAACGGGGGACGTGCAAGAGGCCAGAATTGGAGCAGCGTTGAAATGTCTAAAGGTTGTGAGGAAGGGGGAGATGGGAGATGGGGGGGGGGGTAAGTTAGAACGTGAGCAATCCAGGGTTTGGGGTGAGCTTCAGTTTATGGAGGACAGAATTTGGGCAACTTGCCAGGTGGACAAGAGGGTCCAGAGGGGAGAAAGACATGGATGACAGATTCACTGGGCCGTAAGCTGAGGTAGGGTCAGAGGTGAAACAGGGAATGGGAGAAGAAAATGTCCAGAGTCTCTCACAGCCAACTGTTACTCAGCCAAACTTTGTGAATTAATGACATTAATTCAGCGGAACGACAATTAAAGTTCTTTCCCTGCTGGAAAAAAGTTACCAATCCATGAATTCGGGCAGCATCTGAAACATTAAAGCTCTGAACTGAAAACATTTAAAGGCAGCTGTGACGTTGAGGCTCTATTTTTAAAATTAAAAGATTTCTCTTCAAAAAGCAGACCAGGTGTTGGTGAGAAATGAGTTCACTCACTTTGGCAGCTGTCTGAAGTCCCCTGAGTAATCCTCATATTTGTAGTGAACAAGATGCCAGTCAGAGTTGTAAGTCTTGATGCACTGAAAAGAAGAACAGGACAATGCTGAATTTTAGATGCTGTGTAAAATTTTACCGCACAGAAAAAGGCCATTCGGCCCAACTGCTCAATGTTGGTGTTCCTGCTTCACACCAGCATTCTCCCAGCGTCCCACCTCACCTCACCCAATCCATTCTCTCCCAGTTCTATTTATCAACCCTAACTTTTTTATTTTTTGAGAAGATGTTGAATATTGTACACAGGCTACACAAATCCAGAATCTCAAGAAGTCAAGTGCGCAGAGAAATCAGCATTAACTCTTCTGTGTTCCTAGAGTTAGGTAAGAAATCTCAAAGTAACCAGATTAAAGTCCGACAAGTTTATTTGATAGTAAACCCACAAGCTTCTGGAACACTGTTCCTTCATCAGGTGGATGGAAAGTTCTGATCAGAGGAGGGCATATAAAGTCACACACAGTTTACAGAATATTGATTAGATTTCTGTAAAGACTCACATTCTAATCAGTGCTGGATTTGTGAAAGAGTTATCCAATTCATCCCTCTCCCATTCTCCCTGTCAATTTCTCCTTTTCAACTGTTGATTCAATTCCCTTTTGCACATTGTTACTGGATACCATTGTATAGAATACCACAGAATATCTACAGTGTAGAAAGAGGCCATTAAGCCCACTCAGTCTATACCAACTATCCAACAGAGCAACCTACCTAGGCCCAATCCCCAACCTATCCCCATAACTCTACATATTTACCCTGCTAATCCTCCCAACCTACACATCTTCGAACACTAGGGGACAATCTACCATGGCGGTCCAGCAAATCTGCACATCTTTGGACAGTGGGAGGAAACCGGAGCACCAGCATGAAACCCACACAGACATGGGGAGACTGTGCAAATTCCACATAGACAGTGGCCTGAGGCTGGAATTGAACCCGGGTCCCTGGCGCTATGAGGCAGCAGAGCTAACCACTGTGCTGCCCTAGAATCTGATAATCCAGCCTTAATGCACAGCGCAGTCCTAATCGCAACAACTTACCATTTCTCAATTCTTATCTAATTCTTTTAATTCCGTATCCCCCAACCCTCCAACAGTTTCTCCTTATTTACTCTTATCAAACCCTTTCCTAAGTTTCTTTTTAATTTCCTTTTAACCTTCTTTGATCTAAGGAGAATAGTTTCAGCTTCTCTCTCTCTCTGTCATGAGCACTGTCTGTGTAGCCACACAAGGGCAAAAGGTTTAGAAAGGCAGACCTGCTTGAAGAGATTTAGTTCTGTTGACAAAGCAAAGATTGACTGTGAGCCCAGCTGGTGAAATGTAACGATGACACCATCGCTTCAGATAAGATATTACTTCCCCAATTGTTAGAAACCGAGCAAATGTCAAAACCAAAAACAGACAGCCAACTGTTTCAGATAAGACACTGCGCTGGGAAAGTCAACAATGATCTTCTTCTAGAGAAACAGCAAGCAATCCACAAACAATGCAAGAAGGAGAAACTATTCTTCATGCTGCAGCCTGCCTTAAGTACAAAGACGTGCTGGTTAGGGTGCATTGGCCATGCTATATTCTCCCTCAGTGTTACCCAAACAGGCGCCAGAGTGTGGCAACTGGGGGATTTTCACAGTGGCTTCATTGCAGCGTTAGAATCCCTCCAATACTGAAGGAGGCTTCAGTATCCCCCATATAGGGGGATATAGCAGGCCTTACTAAACATTGTAGGCTTGGGATTCCGTTTTTGCCTCAGGGATGTAGAGTCTTCGCCTGTTTAATAATGAATTTTTTGTCTCCACAGGCATTTAAGTCCACCTTGTTGACCAGCAAGGGGCATGCATGCGGCAGGTTGTGGTGGGCTGCTCTTGGATGTTGCTTCGGGAGTTGCCTATTGCTTCATGTCATTGGTGTGCTTAAACTGGACCATCTCGAGGGCAACATGACAGCTCAGAGACTATCTCTGTTGCTGTGCGGACACATGGATTTGGGCCTGTGTCCGTGGGAGTTTGCGCGTTCTTCCCTGGTTGCGTGGGTTTCCTCCGGGTGCTCCGGTTTCCTCCCACATCCCAAAAATGTGCTTTTAGGCTGATTGATTGGGTAACAAATTGTCCCTATATTGGACCTCCCTGATCCTCGCACATTAGGCGTAGACTAAAATCATGAATAGGTCACTGAGACAATGGGACGGTAGCACGGGCTCGTTGGGCCGAAGGGCCTGTTTCCCGTGCTGTGTTGTTCTTTGCTCTTTGAGGCCATTCGGCGCATCAGGTCTGAACCCACCCAGGCCCTATTCACGTAAACCTGCACATTTACCTTGCTCATCTCCCTGATACTAAGGGGCAATTTAGCATTGTCAATTTACTTATCCTGCACATCTTTGGACCGTGGGAGGAAACCGGAGCACCCGGAGGAAACCCACGCAGACACGGGGAGAATGTGCAAACTCCACACAGAATCGAACCCAAGTCCCTGGCGCTGTGAGGCGGCAGTGCTAACCACTGTACCACCGTGCCATCCTCATGTAATGTTAACATCAACCTACTTGTGACACTAATAAATAAATTTACAGTTTAGAAAGACATCACTGCATGTTTGTGCTGTTGCAGGTTAACAATAAATTCAGTTTACATTACATTACATTCGGCCCAACGTCTCTGTGCCAGTGTTTATCCGCCACACCAGCTTCCTCCCACTTCACTCTGCATGTATCGCTTGCCACATCACTTGCATTGACATAGCGCCACCCATGACCACCCCAGCATCCCCAAAGCATCTTACAGCCAATGAAATATGTTTGAAGAGCAGCCGCTGTAGCAATGTAGGAAACACAGCAGCCAACAGACACACGGGAAACTCCAAACAGCAAACTGACATTGACCAGATAACCTGTTTTGTTGTGATGTTAATATTGTTCAAGATACTGGGGATAACTCCCATGCTCTTTCAAAATAAGACCATAAGAACATAAGAAATAGGAGCAGGAGTAGGCCATCTGGCCCTTCGAGCCTGCCCCGCCATTCAATAAGATCATGGCTGATCTGTCGTGGCTCAGCTCCACCTTCCCGCCCTCTCCCCATAACCCTTAATCCCCTCTCTTATCAAAAACCCATCAATCCGCTTCTTAAAAATATTTAGCGAGGCAGCCTCCACCACTTCAACGGGCTGAGAATTCCAGAGATTCACCACCCTTTGAGTGAAGAAGTTCCTCCTCAACTCCATTCTAAAACGCCCCCCCTTTATCTTGAGGCTGTGCCCCCTAGTCCTACTGTCTTTTTTGAGCGGGAAGAGTCTCTCCACCTCTATCCTATCCATCCCATTCATCATCTTATATGTCTCAATGAGATCTCCCCTCATTCTTCTAAACTCTAACGAGTACAAGCCTAGTTTATTCAGCCTCTCCTCATAGCTCAATCCCCTCAACTCCAGTATCAGCCTAGTAAACCTCCTCTGCACTCCCTCCAGGGCCAAAATATCCTTGCGCAGGTGCAGCGCCCAAAACTGCACACAGTACTCCAGCTGCGGCCTCACCAATGCCCTATACAGCTGTAGCAAGACCTCCCTACTTTTATATTCAATCCCCCTCGCTATGAAGGCCAGCATCCCATTCGCCTTCCTGACCACCTGCTGCACCTGCAAGCTGGGTTTTTGCGACTCATGCACCAATTCATTTCTGTTCATCAAGGAGGCAGATGGATTCTCAATTTAATGTCTCATCTGAATGATAGCACCTCCAACTGTGCAGCACTCCGTCAGTACTGCACTGGAAACATTAGCCTGGATCTTTCGGAATTAAATTGATTTGATTGATTATTGTCACATGTATTAGTGTACAATGAAAAGTATTGTTTCTTGCATGCTAGACAGACAAAGCATACCGAAAGGAGGGAGTGCAGAATGTAGTGTTACAGTCTTGGCTAGTGTGTCGAAAAAGATCAATATAATACAATGTAGGACTTTTCAAAACTCTGATAGCAGCAGTGAAGAAGCTGTTCTTGAGTCGGTTGGTACGTGACCTCAGACTTTTTTATCTTTTTCCTGACGGAAGAAGGTGGAAGGGAGAATATCGGGGATGCGTGGGGTCTTTAATTACGCTGGCTGCTTTGCCGAGGCAGCAGGAAGTGTAGACAGAGTCAATGGATGGGAGGCTGGTTTGCGTGATGGACTGGGTTTCATTCATGTCCCTTTATAGTTCCTTGCGGTCTTGGACAGAGCAGGAGCCCATACCAAGCTGTGATACAACCAGAAAGAATGCTTTCGACGGCGCATCTGTAAAAATCTGTGCTGAAATCCTGGGATTGGGGCTTGCATCTTCCCAATTGGAACGCTAGTCACTAACTGACACAAATCAACACAACCTTCCATTCCTGTCTCCTTCGTGCGTTTTTCCAGATTCCTTTTAAAACATATCCGTACTATTCACCTCGACCACTCCCTGTGTGAGTGAGGTACGATTCTCCCCACTCTCCGGGTAAAGAGGTTAGTCTTAAACTCCTCATTAGCGCCTGAATGTCGCAGTCCTGTTGCCCTCTGACCCATCCAGGATTACTGAACACGTTCCACACCTGTTGGCAAATACCACAAACCTGCTTAAAAAAGCAGATCAGATTTCAGAGCCTCGCAAAAACCAAAGCTCCATCAAAGCAGCAGTCTCAGTCACCCCCATCAATCTGACACGCACACACACACTGATTATTTTACTGCTTTTGTTCTATCAGAAGTGTGCTCTAAACTTCTGACTGAAGTTCTTCACCAGTTTTTAAACAGGGCGATATTTAGTTTCGAACCAGCACCATCTGGTCAAATTCACCACAGCCCCAAGTAACCGTAAGCAGTGACTGGGTGGTGATTTAACCCGAGGATCGCCACACCTCAGGCAAAGGGCAAGGTTGAAAAGATGTGGCTTTCATGAATAACCTGAACCGAAATGGGAATTGAACCCACACTGTCGGTGTTCCTCTGCACCACTTACCAACCGACTGAACTAACTGACCCAGCATCAAATCCGCGACACTCTGCTGCACCTAAACCCACTGCTTCCGAGAATTGTTTGATGCTGACTATCATTTCCAGATGGATAAAACTGGGACGAGGAGGTGGCCATTCAGCCCGTTCAACCTTTCCCACCTTTAATGAGAAAACGGTTGATTTGTGACCTGACTCTGGACAGTCCCTTTGACCTGAATCCTTTACTACATTTGGATGACAAAATATCTATCAACGTTAGATGTAAAATTGACAATTTATTGATCCAGCATCAGTGGTGGTTGTAGGTGAGAAAGCCAAACTTCTACAACCCCTTTGTGAAGGGTTTGAAAGACACGCTAATTCATTGGGCTGTTTTTTGCTGGCCTTTAGTGTTATTTATTATAAATTGCTGAAAATTGGAACATTATTCTGACAAGGGCAGCACAGTGGCACAATAGTTTGCATGCTGCTTCACAATGCCAGAGACCCGGGTTCATGTCTGGCTGGGGGTCACTGTCCGTGTGGAGTTTGCACATTCTCCCCGTGTCTGTATGCATTTCCTCCGAGAGTTCCAGTTTCCACCCACAGTCCAAAGATGTGCGGGTTAGATGGACTGGCCGTGCTAAATTGCCCCACAGTGTCGGGGTAAGAGCAGGGTAAATATGTGGGGTTAAGGGGGTGGAGCCTGGGTGGGATTGTGGTTGGTGTAGACTTGATGGGCCGAACAGCCTCCTCTGCACTAATGGGGATTCCATTAAGCAAATCTCCTCATTTCCATCAGTTCCTCTCAATTAGATTGTACTGATTTTTCCACATTTTAGTACAGAGTACAGGAATGAGATAGAGAATCTGGTGAACTGGTGTGGCAACAATAATCTCTCCTTCAATGTCAACAAAACAAAGGAGATCATCATGGAGTTCAGGAAGCGTAAAGGAGAACATGCCCCTTTCTACATCAACGGGGATGAAGCAGAAAAGTCGATAGCTTCAATTTTTAGGTGTCCAGATCACCAACCTGTCTCAGTCACCCTGTGCTGACACTATAGTTACGAAAGCCCACCAGAGCTTCTACTTTCCCAGAAGACTAAGAAAATTCGGCATGTCAGCTATGACTCTCACCAATGTTTACAGATGCATCATAGAAAGCATTCTTTCTGGTTGTATCACAGCTTGGTATGGGCTCCTGCTCTGTCCGGGATGACAAGGAACTAAGAATGAGGGGAGATCTCATTGAGACGTATAAGATGATGAATGAGATGGATAGGATAGAGATGGAGAGATTCTTCCCGCTCAGAAAGGACAGTAGGACTAGGGGGCACAGCCTCAAGATAAAGGGGGGGCGTTTTAGAACGGAGTTGAGGAGGAACTTCTTCACTCAAAGGGTGGTGAATCTCTGGAATTCTCTACCCGTTGAAGTGGTGGAGGCTGCCTCGCTAAATATTTTCAAGAAGCGGGTTGATGAGTTTTTGATAAGAGAGGGGATTAAGGGTTATGGGGAGAGGGCGGAAATGTGGAACTGAGCCACGACAGATCAGCCATGATCTTATTGAATGGCGGGGCAGGCTCGAAGGGCCAGATGGCCTACTCCTGCTCCTATTTCTTATGTTCTTATGTACAAAAGGTAATGACTGTAGCCCAGTCCATCACGCAAACCAGCCTCCCATCCATTGACTCTGTCTACACTTCCCGCTGCCTCAGCGAAGTAACCAGCACAATTAAAGACCATGGACATTCTCTCTTCCACTTTCTTCCATCGGGAAAAAGATACAAAACTCTGAGGTCACATACCAACCAACTCAAGAACAGCTTCTTCCCAGCTGCTGTCAGACCTTTGAATGGACCTACCTCACATTAAGTTAATCTTTCTCTACACCCTAGCTATGACTGTAACACTGCACTCTGCACTCTTTCGTTTCCTTCTCTATGGACAGTATGCTTTGTCTGCACAGCGCGCAAGAAACAATACTTTTCACTATACATTAATACATGACAATAATAAATCAAATCAAACTATTTTCAAAAGCCAACATAACCACCAGTATATAGAAAATAACCTTTGTTTCAGGAAAGTCTAGAATAGTTAAAACAAAAGTCCAATTTTCAGTCCACTTCTCTGCATTTACAAGAACACTAACACTGCTATTTTTTCAGTCTTGCAAACTCGACATGTCATTTAGAGAGAGTGTATAATAACCCCAGCTTTAACAAAGGGTCATCTGGACTCGAAACGTCAGCTCTTTTCTCTCCTCATAGATGCTGCCAGACCTGCTGAGATTTTCCAGCGTTTTCTCTTTTGGTACAATTACCCCAGCTCTGGTGCTGAACGATGCAATAAAAAGTCTGACGACACCAGGTTTTAGTCCAACCTATTTATTTGATAACATACTCACAAGCTTTCGAGGGGACTGCCTCTTCGTCAGGTGAATGGAGAGTTCATTCACTCTCCATTCACCTGACGAAGAGGCAGTCCCCTCGAAAGCTTGTGAGTATGTTATCAAATAAATAGGTTGGACTAAAACCTGGTGTTGTCAGACTTTTTACTGTGTTTTCGCCAGTCCAACGCCGGCATTCCCACATGCTGAACGATGCAGCAGATTCAATCCAAGTTCAATCTGAGCTGCGTTAATCGATCTTAGCCACAGGAAAATTGGAAACACAATGGGGCAAATTTTACCGTCCCACCCACCATGGGGATCAGACCGAGCGAGGACGGAATCCTCAGGCAGGATTTTCCGGTTTCAGCGTGAGGTGAGAGGCTGGTTTCCCGCCCAGTTAATCTAAACTGCCTCAGCATACTGGAGTAATGTGGGAGGGGGAAAGGAAGCGTCTTCCACTCCCAAACAACCTTAGGTGATCACAATTGCTTTTATCCTGGGATGTGACTAATAAATTATGCAGCAGAGAACACTATTAGGTGCAGTATTTGGGTAGGGCTGCCACTGACTCCTGCAGGAATCATCACGAATTGGTCACTCTCCAGATGCTAAATCAATTGGAAAGCAAACTACCAATTGGATGATCCTTGACTGCCTGCCAAACAGCCTTTTCTCCCCATTTTTAAGAAAACGAACCAAAATATATATTTTTTTCACGTCCCGATAGTTTTTCTCCAAGGTTTCTATTTAAAACCTCTTTGTACACAGATTTGGTCACTTGTCCTAATGTCACTAGTGCCAAATTGCAAGCCTGAACATTCCGGTGAATTGTCTTGGGACATCCTCCAGGCACCAGACAAATGCAAGTTGTTATCACAGACAGAAAGCCTCGCAGCACTAATTACCAAACCTCATGGGTGAACAGAGACTTAATGAGGCATATACAGGGCAGAATTAATACCTCTGCAATATCCCCAGCAAGGAATAGAAGTCTTGGCCCATGACCATATTGAGTGGGTATAGAGTGGTTAGCACTGCTGCCTCACAGCGCCAGGGACCTGGGTTCAATTCCAGCCTTTGGTGACTGTGTGGAATCTGTGTGTGAGCCCCATGTCTGTGCCAGTTTCCTCACACAATCCAAAGATTTGTTGGTGGATTGGCCATGCTAGATTGCCCATTAGTGTCCCAGGGTACAGTCAGAGAGGTTTACAGCATGGAAACAGACCCTTCAGCCCAACTTGCCCATGCCATCCCTTTTTTGAAACTGCCAAGCAAATCCCAATTGTCTGCATTTAGCCCCATATCCCTCTATACCCATCTTACCCATGTAACTGTCTAAACACTTATTAAAAGACAAAATTGTACCCACCTCTACTCCTACCTCTGGCAGCTTGTTCCAGACACTCACCACCCTCTGTGTGAAAAAATTGCCCCTCTGGACACTTTTGTATCTCTCCCCTCTCACCTTAAACCCTCTAGTTTTAGACTCCACTGTCTCTGGGAAAATATATTGATTATCTAGCTGATCTGTGCTCCTCATTATTTTATAGACCTCTATAAGGTCACCTCTCAGCCTTCCATGCACCAGAGAAAAAAGTCCCAGTCTATTTCTCTCCCATTATAACTCAAACCATCAAGTCCCAGCAGCATCCTAATAAGTCTTTTCTGCACTCTTTCTAGTTTAATAATATCCTTTCTATAGGCTGGATAGATTAGACACAGTAAATGTACAAAGTTATGGGGATAGAGGGCAGGTGTGGGCCTGGGGAAGGTGCTCTTGCAGAGATTCAGTGCAGACTCAATGGGCCGAATGGCTTCTTCTGCACTGTAGGGATTCTATGATCTACGCAAGGGGAACACTGAATAGAGAAACTAAATTATATCTCTGATTCTACGATCGAGCTTTTTCGACGGAGAGGGTGAGTACATTTCCGTGAGAGCGTGCTGGCTGTCCAACAACAACCTGAATTTATATAGCACCATTAACGTAAGGAGACGTGTTGAGACCTTCCGCAGGATGATTTTCAAAGTAAATTTAAAGCTACATCAGGAGATGTTTGGAGAGGAGACCATTGGTTGACTGAACAGATATGCTTTAAGGAGCATCTTAAAGGAGGGGACAGACAGACAGAGAGGTTTGAGGAGGTTAGGACCCAGGAAGCTGAAGGCCTGGTCACCAATGGTCAATGATTATAATCAGCCATGTTAAACAGGAACTGGCGGAGCGCAGTGACAATCCTATCAGATGGTTGGGGCGATGCCACACGACGATATACGTGCAACCAATTAGCAATTTCATAAACAACGCAAAAGTTCAGGGCTCAAAAGTCACACAAGAATTATTTTACAACACCCTAATCCAGTCAGACAAGTTCAACAGCAAACTCCACCCCGAGATTCATCTTTTCCAACAGCAAACTCAAAATTCCTCATCACAAACACAAACCCCCACCCCCAACATTTCCACGACTGATATTACGCTGTTTTGAAAAGAGCAGTTTGGGTTCAAAGACCGTAAGACACAGGAGCAGAAGTAGGCCACTCGGCCCATCAAATCTGCTCCACCCCTTAAATAAGACCATTTGAAATGATTTGAATTATTATTGTCACGTATTGTGATATAGTGAAAAAAGTGTTGTTTCTTGCATGCTGTACAAAGCATGCCGTTCATAGAGTACATTGTGGAGAAGGAAAGGAAAGGGTGCAGAACATAGTGTTATTATAGTCAAAGCTGGGGTGATGAGCAGCAGGCGACGGTGCAGAGGGACCTCGGGGTCCTTGTGCATGAGTCACAAAAACCCAGCTTGCAGGTGCAGCAGGTGGTCAGGAATGCGAATGGGATGCTGGCCTTCATAGCGAGGGGGACTGAATGTAAAAGTAGGGAGATCTTGCTGCAGCTGTATAGGACATTGGTGAGGCCGCAGCTGGAGTACTGTGTGCAGTTTTGGGCGCCGCACCTGCGCAAGGATATTTTGGCCCTGGAGGGAGCGCAGAGGAGGTTTACTAGGCTGATACCGGAGTTGAGGGGATTGAGCTATGAGGAGAGGCTGAATAAACTAGGCTTGTACTCGTTAGAGTTTAGAAGAATGAGGGGAGATCTCATTGAGACGTATAAGATGAATGGGATGGATAGGATAGAGGTGGAGAGACTCTTCCCGCTCAAAAAAGGCAGTAGGACTAGGGGGCACAGCCTCAAGGTAAAGGAGAGGCGGTTTAGAACAGAGTTGAGGAGGAACTTCTTCACTCAAAGGGTGGTGAATCTCTGGAATTCTCTGCCCGTTGAAGTGGTGGAGGCTGCCTCGCTAAATATTTTTAAGAAACGGGTTGATGGGTTTTTGATAAGAGAAGGGATTAAGGGTTATGGGGAGAGGGCGGGAAGGTGGAGCTGAGCCACGACAGATCAGCCATGATCTTATTGAATGGCGGGGCAGGCTCGAAGGGCCAGATGGCCTACTCCTGCTCCTATTTCTTATGTTCTTATGTTCTTAATATAATCTGGCTATAATATGGCTAAGGTATTGAATAACTTTTTTGTTTCTGTCTTCACGGAGGAGGACGTGAATAATTTGCCGGGTGTTAGCGATGGAAAGGTGGTAGGACTGGAGGGTCTTAATGACATTACTGTTACTAGAGAGGCGGTGCTCGACAGACTGGAGGGGCTGATTGTGGACAAGTCCCCAGGACCGGATGGAATGCATCTGAGGGTTCTGAAAGAAATGGAGGAGGTGATAGTGGATGCCTTGGTGGTTATTTTCCAGACGTCGCTGGATTCCGGGGAAGTGCCGGATGATTGGAAAACGGCTAATGTTACGCCGTTGTTTAAGAAGCGTGCCAGGCAAAAGGTGGGGAATTATAGGCCGGTTAGTTTAACGTCTGTGGTAGGTAAAATGTTAGAATCTGTCATTAAGGAGGAAATTGCGAGGCATCTTGAAGGAAATTGCTTGATAGAGCAGACGCAACACGGTTTCATTAAAGGGAAGTCGTGTCTGACAAATTTATTGGAGTTCTATGAGGATGTGTCTAGGGCGGTGGATAGAGGAGAGCCGGTGGATGTGGTCTTTCTGGATTTTCAGAAGGCGTTTGACAAAGTATCTCACAAGAGGTTATTGCAGAAGGTCGAGGGACATGGAGTTAGAGGTAGGGTGTTAGCGTGGATAGAGGATTGGTTGTCAAATAGGAGGCAGAGAGTGGGGGTCAACGGGTGCTATTCGGATTGGCGGATGGTGACTAGTGGAGTGCCCCAGGGGTCGGTGCTGGGGCCTCAGCTTTTTACCATTTATATAGATGATCTGGAGGAGGGAACCGAGTGTAGGGTGTCGAAATTTGCTGATGACACCAAGATTGGGGGAATGGCAAATTGTGCGGAGGGTGTGGAGAGTCTGCAGAAGGATCTAGATAGGCTGGGCGAATGGGCCAGGAAATGGCAAATGGAATTTAATGTTGGCAAGTGTGAGGTGGTCCACTTTGGTAGGAAGAATGGTAGGAAGGACTATTACTTACGGGGCGAAAAACTGCAGCAGGCGATGGTTCAGAGGGACCTCGGGGTCCTTGTGCATGAGTCGCAAAAACCCAGCTTGCAGGTGCATCAGGTGGTCAGGAAGGCGAATGGGATGCTGGCCTTCATAGCGAGGGGGATTGAATATAAAAGTAGGGAGGTCTTGCTGTGGATGTATAGGGCATTGGTGAGGCCGCAGCTGGAGTACTGTGTGCAGTTTTGGGCACCGCACCTGCGCAAAGATATTTTGGCCTTGGAGAGAGTGCAGAGGAGGTTTACTAGGCTGATACCGGAGTTGAGGGGGTTGAGCTATGAGGAGAGGCTGAATAAACTGGGCTTGTACTCGTTAGAGTTTAGAAGAATGAGGGGAGATCTCATTGAGACGTATAAGATGATGAATGGGATGGATAGGATAGAGGTGGAGAGACTCTTCCCACTCAAAAAAGACAGTAGGACTAGGGGGCACAGCCTCAAGATAAAAGGGGGGAGGTTTAGAATGGAGTTGAGGAGGAACTTCTTCACTCAAAGGGTGGTGAATCTCTGGAATTCTCTGCCCATTGAAGTGGTGGAGGCTGCCTCGCTAAATATTTTTAAGACGCGGGTTGATGGGTTTTTGATAAGAGAGGGAATTAAGGGTTATGGGGAGAGGGCGGGAAAGTGGAACTGAGCAGCGACAGATCAGCCATGATCTTATTGAATGGTGGGGCAGGCTCGAAGGGCTAGATGGCCTACTCCTGCTCCTATTTCTTATGTTCTTATAAGGTAGGTCCATTGAAAAGTCTGACAGCAGCAGGGAAGAAACTGCTCTTGAGTTGTTCAGTACGTGATCTCAGACTTTTGCTTATAACTTGATTTTGATCTGATTTATAATTGCCACATGTATTGGGATACAGGGTAAAGTATTGTTTCTTGTACGCTATACAGACAAAGCATACCGTTCATAGAGAAAGAAATGCAGAATGTAGTGTTACAGTCATAGCTAGGGTGTAGGGAAAGATCAACTTGATGCGAGGTAGGTCCATTCAAAAGTCTGACAGCAGCAGGGAAGAAGCTGATTTTAAGTCGGTTGGTACGTGACCTCAGACTTTTGTACCTTCTTCCCCATGGAAAATGGTGCAAGAGAGAATGTCTGGGGTGTGTGGAGTCCTTGAGACTGATCTGACGTGACAATCCCCAAATCCACTTTCCCGCCTTATCCCCATAACCCTCGATTTCCTGGATAAAAGCAAATTACTGCGGGTGCTGGAATCTGAGACCCAAAGAGAAAAATGCTGGAAAATCTCAGCAGGTCTGGCAGCATCTGTGAGGAGAGAAAAGTGCTGACGTTTCGAGTCCAGAAGACCCTTTGTCAAAGCTAAAAGGCAGAGAAAGCGAGAGAATATACTTAACGAGCCAGGGGTAAAGAATTCCACAGATTCACTCCCCTCAGAGAAGCGAGTTCAAGCTGGACGTGGATATGAAGACTTGAAGCATCAACTTCGAGTGCATTTCCAATCAATGCTGAAGAGACACATGATAAAACCGGCAAGCTTATTTTAATGTTCTGGGTTATGATGATGAAGGAGTTTGCTTAATGTTTTGGAAGCGGGCAAACCCCATTTCGTATCTCCTTTTCTCCTTAAGGTCCTGATGAAGCCACACTTGGAGTACTGTGTACAGTTTTGGTCTCCTTACTTGAGAAAGGATGTATTGACACTGGAGGGGGTGCACAGGAGATTCACTAGGTTGATTCCAGAGTTGAAAGAGTTGGCTTATGAGGAGAGACTGAGTAGACTGGGTCTATATGACTATACTCATTGGAATTCAGAAGAATGAAGGGAGATCTTATAGAAACACATGAGATTATGAAGAGAATCGATAATATAGAAGCAGGGAAGTTGTTTCCACTGGCGGGTGAAACTAGAACTAACGGGGCATGGCCTCAAAATAAGGGGAAGCAGATTTAGGACTGAGTTGAGGAGGAACTTCTTCTCACAAAGGGTTGTGAATCTGTGGAATTCCCTGCCCAGTGAAGCAGTTGAGGCTACCTCATTGAATGTTTTTAAGGCAAGCATAGATAGATTTTTGAACAGTAAAGGAATTAAGGGTTATGGTGAGCGGGCGGGTAAGTGGAGCCGAGTCCACAAAAAGATCAGCCATGATCTTATTGAATGACGGGGCGGGCTCGAGGGGCCAGATGGCCTACTCCTGCTCCTAGTTCTTATGTTCCTACGTTCTTTAAAAGGGTAAAAACATCGCACAAGTACGGAGTGGGGGGTAAATGGAGCTTTCGCACTGTATGACAATGGAGTGACAGTTGTAGTCTCTTAGGCTTTAAGCAGCTTGGAAACAGGAGGGAAACTTCAAAGCTATCGGTGCCTTTTTACTGGAGTACTTGGGAAGAAATTAGATGAGGAAACAAGTCAAAACAATGAATCAGACAGGAATCAGCGAACCAAACTTCAAAGCACCAGCGTTTATTCACGGCCTTAAAATTACCCTCGTCAAACACTCCCCTTACACCTGATAATTTGAAGAATTTCAACACTTTAGATGAAAAATAGACAGGTAATCTTTAACCCAAATAATGAAGGGGTTTAACTAATCATCACAAAGAACTTTCTCAGGTGTAGGTCTTTTGATTTAAAGTTGAGAATGTTAAGAAATAAACAAGAAAGCTCTAAGTCAAAACGTAATCATTTCAGTGGTACGTTATTAGGAGAGATTCCAGGCCTGTTAACAAGGGCACTTTCATCTCCACAACTTGCTGCATATTTTCTGCCCTGAGGTACATCACTCAGTGGATCATTAGAGCGGCATGGGAACACTGCTGCCTCACAGCACCAGGGATCCCGGGTTCAATTCCCGGCTCGGGTCACTGTCTGTGTGGAGTTTGCACATTCTCCTCGTGTCTGCGCGGGTTTCCTCCGGGTGCTCCAGTTTCCTCCCAAAGTCCAAAGATATGCAGGTTAGGTTGATTGGCCACGCTAAATTGCCTATTAGTGTGTCAGGGGGATGAGCAGGATAAATACATGGAGCTATGGGGATAGGGCCTACGTGAGATTGTGGTCGATGGGCTGAATGGCCTCCTTTTACCCTGTAGGGATTCTATGACTTGGGAGGATTTTTAACGAAGTTTTTTTTTATCAGTTGGACTAACCTCACCTCCCCAGCTCACAAGACTGTTGTAAAGAATTACAACATCGAAAGCATCCTTTCAGGTTGTATCGCAGCTTGATATAGGGCCTGCTCTGTCCAAGACCACAAGAAACTACAAAGGCCAGTCCATTGCCCAAACCAGTCTTCCACCCATTGACTCTGTCTAAATTTCCCAATGCCTCAGAAAAGCAGCCAGCATAATCAAGGACCCCACGCACCCTGGACATTCTCTCTTCCACCTTCTCCCATCAGGAAACTGATACAAAAGTCCAACTGACTCAGGAACAGCTTCTTCCCTGTTGCCGTCAGACTTTTGAATGGACCTACCTTGCATTAAGTTGATCTTTCTCTACACCCTAGCTATGACTGTAACACTACATTCTGCGCTCTCTCCTTTCCTTCTCTACGAATGATATGTTTTAGCTATATAACGAGCTAGAAACAATACTTTTCACTGTATCCCAATACACGTGACAATGATAAATCAAATCAAATCATTGGAGTTTAGAAAAATAAGAAGTGACCTTATTGAGACAGATAGGGTTCTCAGGGAGTTTGACAGGGTAGATGCTGAGAAGCTGTCTCCCCTTCTGGGAGAGTCAAGGAGGAGGGGGCATAATCTCAGGGTAAAGGGGTCACCCAGTTATGTCAGAGCGGAGGAGGAATCACTCTGAATAAATCAAATCAATTCAAATAAAATCAAACCTGCCTTGGTTCCCTTTACCCAACGAAAATCAATCAATTTGGAGTTTCTATTCAACGCTCCACCCCCACGCTTCAAGAGCTTTTTTGGAGTTCCAGATTTCCACTCCCTTTGTGTGAGGAAGTGTTTCCTGATGTCACCCCTTGAATGACCTGGCTTAAATTTTAAGATTCCGTCCCCTTGCTCCAGATTCACTCCCGTTCCTCCTCGCCCGGAGCAGAGGGAATGGTTTCTATCCATCAACCCCACTGATCATCCCTAAACCCCTCAACTAGATCACTCCTTAGGGTGGGATTTTACAGCCTCACTCGTCCCGAAACTGGAAAATCCCAACCGAGGTCAAAAGGACTTTCCCGTTGTCCGCCCCTCGCTCGCTCCGATTCCCACGGCGGGTGGGATAGTAAAATTCCAGGCGTAATCTCCCAAACTAGAAGGTGGCGGAAGGCTGGTCTACGCAACCGGTCTCTACAAATGAACCCTCCCAGTCCCGGTATTCGTCTGACAAAGCCTCACTATGCCCCAAGGCCGAATACAACAAAAGCAAAGTGTTTACAGCAGGTCCGAGGTTAAGTCATTTACACAAAACAGTAAGCAGTTGAAAGCTGTGCCCGGAGGGACTTACTTCTGTGACCAGCAAACTGTGAGCTTCCTTCCTGGCATTTTCAGGCACGGTGGGAAGCAGCGTCCTTCCCTGGCGTTTCAGTGTCCCAATCTAATAAAGCAGAGAGAAACACAAAATAAAAAACCACTTTGAAATCACAGCGCAGACACAAAGTCAAAACACGGCAGCTGGAATTCTTCGGCCATTCGCACCCCTGCCTGAGACGTATAAGATGATGAATGGGATGGATAGGATAGAGGTGGAGAGACTCTTCCCGCTCAAAAAAGACAGTAGGACTAGGGGGCACAGCCTCAAGATAAAGGGGAGGCGGTTTAGAACAGAGTTGAGGAGGAACTTCTTCACTCAAAGGGTGGTGAATCTCTGGAATTCTCTGCCCGTTGAAGTGGTGGAGGCTGCCTCGCTAAATATTTTTAAGAAACGGGTTGATGGGTTTTTGATAAGAGAAGGGATTAAGGGTTATGGGGAGAGGGCGGGAAGGTGGAGCTGAGTCACGACAGATCAGCCATGATCTTATTGAATGGTGGGGCAGGTTCGAAGGGCTAGATGGCCTACTCCTGCTCCTATTTCTTATGTTCTTATGTTCTCTGCCTCATGAGAGGGCGGAGAATTTGGTGCTCAGCCCAATCTCTGCTCACTGCGGCGGGGCTGGAGAATCCCGCCGGCATGAACTGCTGTAAAATTCCGATCGTCACGTTGTTCCTTCTACGTGACCACTTAAAATATTGCTGGGATTATCAGGCCCCCTATGGACAGGAAAAAGCAGAGTCAGTTTCGGTTTATTGTGTCGTGTTCACAACTGAACAACTGTTGGCGGTAAAACTACTTTTGTTTTTTTTTTGGGGAACTGCTAAAAATGTACATTTCCTTATTCTGATCAGCATGTTTGGAAGAGGCTGAAGAAGTTACACACAAATAATGACCAACCCATGAAAAAACACCAAGCTCCTTTACCCTTCAAAAAGAAAATCGGTTCATCACAAAGCATAAACCTCTTGTAGAATTTTCCATCAATCACACAGAATTTGTCTTTAACCCACAAGACGTTGGAGCAGAAGGAGGCCATTCAGCCCATCAACCTGCTCCACCATTCAATGATGAGATCACCCTCAACTCCATTTTCCCACCTTATCCCAGAACCCTCGATTCCCGCACTGATTAAATATCTGTCTATCTCAGCCTTGAACATATTCAATGACGGGGAATTCAAGTGGAATGTTGGCCTTTATTTCAACGGGAATGGAGGAGAACAATGGGGAAGTCTTGCTAAAACTATGCAAGGTACTAACTAGACCCACACCTGGAAAACCATGAGCAGTTTTGGAGGCAGCCCAGAGAAGGTTCGCTCGGCTGATCCCGGATATGGAGGGATTTCCTTTTGAGGAGAGGTTGAGTAGATTGGGCCTGTACTCATTGGAGTCTAGGCAACTGAGAAACGGCCCTTATTGACACATTTTGGATTCTCCGAGAGCTTGACAGGGTGGACGCTGAGAGGATGTTTACCTCTGCGGTAAAGAATTCCACAGATTCACGGCCCTCAGAGAAGAACTTTCTCCTGATCTCCATCTTAATTGGGTGACCACCTTACTCTGAGATTCTGCCCTCAGGTCCTGGACCCTCCCACAAGGGGAAACACTCTCAGTAGTTCAGAAAAGTGTGAGGCTTCGTTTTGTTTGCAGTAGAAGTTTGCACACAGAGAAAATTCACCAGGCTGATACCGGAGATGGGGGGGTTAGTTTATGAGGAGAGATTAAATAGACTGGGCCTGTACTCGTTGGAGTTTAGAAGGCTGAGGAGGGGATCTTATAAGACGTACAAGATAATGAAGGGGCTAGGTAGGGTAGAGGTAGAGAGATTCTTCCTGCTTAGAAAGGAAACCAGAACTAGAGGGCACAGCCTCAAAATAAGGGGGGGGGGGGGTGCTGGTGCGCAGTTTAGAACGGAGTTGAGGAGGAACTTCTTCACTCAGAGGGTGGTGAATCTACGGAATTCTCTGCCCATTGAAGTGGTGGAGGCTGCCTCGCTCAATATATTTAAGTCACGGGTAGATAGGTTTCTGATAAGAGAAGGGATTAAGGGTTATGGGGAGAGGGCGGGAAGGTGGAACTGAGCCACGACAGATCAGCCATGATCTTATTGAATGGCGGGGCAGGCTCGAAGGGCCAGATGGCCTACTCCTGCTCCTATTTCTTATGTTCTTATGTTCTATTTCTTCTGTTCTTCTGTTAAGTGGTCCCTGTGTATGAATGTATGTCACTATAATATGTGTAAGTGTGCTGCACTATTAGGTTGGCAGATTATTTTAAGTTAATTGTTAGTGTAGTTTTCAGTGCAATCAGGATTGTTCTGTAGCTACTGCCCAATCATGGAATCACATCCCAACAGTAGACCTTTTGTTTTGGGTTTTGCTAGATGATTGAGGACGGTCCATAGTTGACTTGATATGAGCAGGACCAAGGGCATGTCTGCCTTTGCATCAACGTTGGAGCAAATCTTAGCGGGCTGTGCGTTACAGTGGTCACACGCGGCTGGTACCAGACCACTGAGCCTGGAACACATTTAAATCATTTCCCTGGGTGGTTCTGTGGCAATTGCTCACTGGAATGTTAATGTGTTTTTTTTTTAAAAAGATGAGTCAAGTAGCTTTTCACAAGTTCAAACATCCCGTTGACAAAAACGTAAATCATTCACGCTGAGTTAACTCAAAAAGACAGTGTCTCTGATTATTCTCCCCCCCCCCCCCGCAGACACCAGCTGCTGTGGCCTCGCTCTCTGAGATATGATACTTGGAGCACTGTACAGTACACTAGTCTTTTCAATCCTGATGGATGCAAACAGGTTCCTAGTTTCTACAGAAGGCCCAACTGCACTTGGGTTACTGCTTCATTTAAAAAGCCCCACCAGCTACCTCTAAAACACCATCAATACTTTACACATCAAACAACATGGTCTTTCAAGAGATACTCCCAGGTGGAGGCGCCAGATTTTCACTTCATTTGATTTATTATTGTTACGTGTATCGAGATACAGAGAGAAGTACTGTTTCTTACCTGCTATACAGGCAAAGCATACCATTCATAGAGTATAGGGGGGGGAGGAAAGGAGGAGGGGGCAGAATTAAAGCAAATTACGGTGGATGTTGGAATCTGAAACCAAAAGAGAAAATGTTGTAAAATCTCATCAGATCTGGCAGAATCTCTAAGGAGAAAAAAAGAGCTGATGTTTTGAGCCCAGATGATCCAAGGTCGTTTAGCCTCGAAACGCCAGCTCTTTTCTCTCCCTACAGATGTTGCCAGATCTGCTGAGAGGGTGCAGAATGTAGTGTTGCCGTTACAGATAGGGTGTAGAGAAAGGTCAGTTTAATATATAATAGGCCCATTTAAAAATCTGATGGCAGCAAGGGAGAAGCTGTTCTTCGAATCGCAGAATCCCTACAGTGCAGAAGAAGGTCATTCAGCCCATCGAGTCTGCACCGACCACAATCCCACCCAGGCCCTATCCCCATAACGCAATCCAATTACCCGAACTAATCCTGTGACACTAAGGGGCAATTCAGGATGGCCAATCAACCTAATCTGCACATCTTTGGACTGTGGGAGGAAACCGGAGCACCCAGAGGAAACCCAGAGAGACATGGGGAGAACATGCAGACTCCGCACAGGCAGTTACCCAAGCTGGGAATCGAACCTGGCTCCCCGGTGCTGTGAGGCAGCACTGCTTAACCACTGTGTCACCTCTTGAATCGGTTGGTCCATGTTCTCAGGCTTCTGTATTTTTTCCACAACAGAGAAAGCGGAAGAGAGAATGTCCGGGGTGCGCGAGGTCCTTAATTATGCTATTCCAAGGCAGTGGGAAATGTAGTCATGATGTGGAGATGCCGGCATTGGACTGGGGTAAACACAGTAAGAAGTCTGGCGACACCAGGTTTAAGTCCAACCAATTTATTTGGTAGTAAACCCACAAGCTTTCAGGGTTTGCCCCTTCGTCAGGCAAAGGGAGAGTTCTGGCCTCGGACACAGTGTATAACAGCACAGACAGTTTACAGATTACTGATTAGAATGCAAGTCTTTACAGCTAACCTGCTGTTCAAGTCTTAAAGAAGCCAACAATGTGAGTGGAAGGAGGATTAACCACAGGTTAAAGAGATGTGTATTGTCTCCAGACAGGGCAGTCAGTAAGTGAAGTTTTGCAAATCCAGGCAAGTCATTGGGGTTACAGATGGGTTCATGTCGTGGGAAGTGTAGACAGAGTCATTGGATGGGAGGCTGGTTTGCGTGATGGACTGGGGTACATTCACGACCCTTTGTAGTTTCTTGTGGTCTTGGTCAGACCAGGGGAAGACACATATTACACCTCAATGGGAAAATAATCAAGCTATTCGGGTGAAGGTTCAAGGTGCATCATTATCCTTCGATAATTGTTATTAACTGTTCTCCTGGCAGGCACTTCATACAGGTACAGTCAAATCAAAAACCGACTCAAAATAACTCCAATTTCAACATCAGCTTTGATTTATATAGCTTTACTGACGTAATGAGATGTCCCACAGCGCTTCATGAGAGTATTATAGAACAAAGGGTGAGACTGAGCCACAGTCGGGAATATGGGCCAGGATTTTCCAACCGTTCATGCCAGCGGGATTTTCCCATATCCCGCAGCAGTGAACGGAGATGTGACCTGTCACCAAATTCTTCACCGCAGGGGAAATGTGGTGGGGGCGCGATCTTACTGGCCCTTCACAAAAGGCCAGGTCACCAAAAGCTTGGTCAAAGAGGTAGGATTTCAGGAGTGTCCTTGAGGGGGAAGCGATGTAGAGAGAGGCCGAGAGGTTTTGGGAGGGAATTCCAAAGACTGGGAAAAGGCAAGAATTGCTTCCTTTAACATCAAAATGAAAACAAGTTCAAATAAAACTTCAATACTTTCAACTAAAATCGGACCAGGAGAAATTTCATCAAAAAGCATTCAAACCAGGGGTTGGGAATATTCCGGTTAATGAATCTACATGAAGAATTCAGCTCAGCCAGGCTTGTAAATAACCAGCTGAAGAATCATCTGTCTGAACAGACCAATAATGTTTTGCTCATTCCTCATATTTTTGTTTCAATGATTGAAGTAGCACGTCCCAGAATAGTTTCCAGATTGTACAGATCGCAGTGAGATAGTGTGATGCCAACTCTCGATGCTGTGTGAAGATAAGCTCACTACAGATGGTCACCATGGAAACAAGGGAATTGAGAGAAGCAGGGAATCCTGGGTAAAGTGTCCAAACAGACCAGGCCGCAGCCAAACCGGTTACTGAGATGCTAACTAGCTAAACCCAGTGGGTTACTGAGATGCTAACTAGCTAAACCCAGTGGGTTATTGAAATGTTAACTAGCTAAACGACAGCAGGTTACTGAAATGTTAACAAGCTAAACTGCAGCAAGTGACAAATGTTAATTAGTTAAACCGCAGCAGGTTACATCGAAACAGATAGGAGCAGGAGGCCATTCTGCCCTTTGAGCCTGCTCCGCCATTCATCACCATCATGGCTGATCATCCAACTGATCTTGCCATCTCCCCATAACCTCTGATCCCATTCACCCCAAGTGCGATATCCAGCCGCCTCTTGAATACATTCACTGTTTTGGCATCAACTACTTCCTGTGGTAATGAATTCCACAGGCTCACCACTCTTTGGGTGAAGAAATGTCTCTCCATCTCCATCCTAAATGGTCCAGCCCTAGTCCTCAGACTGTGACCCCTGGTTCTGGACACCCCCTCACCATCGGGAATGTCCTCCTTGCATCTACCGTTAGCTCTGTTAGAATTTTATAAGTCTCTATGAGATCCCCCTCTCACTCAGCGGAACTCCAGTGAAAACCATCCTAACCTAGTCACTCTCTCCTCATACATCGGTCGCACCATCCCCGGAATCAGCCTGGTAAACCTTCACTCCCTCCAGAGCAAGAACATCCTTCCTCAGAGAAGGAGGCCCAAACTGTACACAATACTCTAGGTGTGGTCTCACCAAGGCCCCTGTATAATTGTAACAACACACCCCTGCTCCTGTACTCGAAACCTCTCGCGATGAAGGCCAACATACCAAATGCCTTCTTTACCTCCTGCTGCACCTGCATGCTTACCTTCAGTGACTGGTGCACAAGGACACCCAGGTCCCTCTGCACACTCTCCTCTCCCAGTTTACAGCCATTCAGGTAGTAATCTGCCTTTTTGTTTTTGCTTCCAAAGTGAATAACCTCACATTTATCCAAATTATACAGCATCTGCCATTGATTTGCCCACTCATCCAACCTGTCCAGATTACGTTGAAGGATTTCTGAATCCTCGTAACAGTTACAGAAATGTTAACTAGCTAAACATAAGAAATAGGAGCAGGAGTAGGCCATCTAGCCCTTCGAGCCTGCCCTGCCATTCAATAAGATCATGGCTGATCTGTCACTGCTCAGTTCCACCTTTCCGCCCTCTCCCCATAACCCTTAATCCATTCTCTTATCAAAAACCCATCAACCCGCGTCTTAAAAATATTTAGCGAGGCAGCCTCCACCACCTCAACGGGCAGAGAATTCCAGAGATTCACCACCCTTTGAGTGAAGAAGTTCCTCCTCAACTCTGTTCTAAACCGCCCCCCCTTTATCTTGAGGCTGTGCCCCCTAGTCCTACTGTCTTTTTTGAGCGGGAACAGTCTCTCCACCTCTATCCTATCCATCCCATTCATCATCTTATACGTCTCAATGAGATCTCCCCTCATTCTTCTAAACTCTAACGAGTACAAGCCTAGTTTATTCAGCCTCTCCTCATAGCTCAATCCCCTCAACTCCGGTATCAGCCGAGTAAACCTCCTCTGCACTCCCTCCAGGGCCAAAACATCCTTGCGCAGGTGCGGCGCCCAAAACTGCACACAGTACTCCAGCTGCGGCCTCACCAATGCCCTATACAGCTGCAGCAAGACCTCCCTACTTTTATATTCAATCCCCTTCGCTATGAAGGCCAGCATCCCATTCGCCTTCCTGACCACCTGCTGCACCTGCAAGCTGGGTTTTTGCGACTCATGCACAAGGACCCCGAGGTCCCTCTGCACCGTCGCCTAAACCCAGCTAGTTACTGAAATTCTAACTAATGAAACCACAGCGGATTACTGAAATGCTAACCAGCTAAACTACAGCAGTTACTGTCACTCAAATTGAGATCAGCTGGGAACCCCGACAGATGAAGATGATGGACATCTCGGGGGCTGTCTTATGTGAAACTGTGCCCTTATTTTCAAAATGATGGATGTATTTATTTACTCAGAGGGTAGTAAGGGCGTGGAATGCCCTGCCTGCAGCAGTTGTGGACTCGCCAACTTTAAGGGCGTTCAAATGGTCAATGGATAGGCATATGGATAACATTGGAATAGTTTAGGTTAGAGGTTCATTACATTGGTTCCACTGGTCAGCTCAACATTGAGGGCCGAAGGGCTTGTACTGCGCTGTAACTTCTATGTTCTATTTACTGAAAAACTTACCTGTAGAATAGTGAGACCTTTACACATCATCCATAGTGGTGGAGGAAGTATAGAGTGGTACACCATCTTTCAGATACACAGCAAATTCATTGCCACTCTGCATTCCTTCATGGCATATGGAAAGGGCAAGGATTTATTACCCATCCCCAATTGCCCTTGAGAAAGTTCTGCTGTCCATGTGATGTAGGTACACCCACAGTGCTGTTAGGGATGGAGCTTCAGGATTTTGACCCAGCGACAGTGAAGCAACGCTTGATAATATTTCCAAGTCAGGACAGTGAGTGATTTGGAAGAGCCCTTGTAGGCGGTCAACAAACGTCTCATGCTGACCGGTACCCAATATACTCATGGGAATCGGGGGGGGTGGGGGTTGTCTTTGGGGGAGAGGGGAAGCCAATTGCAAGGGGATGTGCCAGTAATCCTGCCTCGGTGAACATTCCGGATAATGGGGAGGCGATGGCCTAGTGGTATTATCGCTAGATTATTAATCCAGAAACTCAGTGAATGTTCTGGGGACCTGGGTTCGAATCCCACCACGGCAGATGGAGGAATCTGAATTCAATCAAACAAAATCTGGAATTAAGAATCTACAGATGACCATGAAACCATTGTCGGTTATCGGAAAAACCCATCTGGGTCACTAATGCTCTTTACGGAAGGAAATCTGCCGTCCTTACCAGGTCTGGCCTACATCTGACTCCAGAGACACAGCAATGTGATTGACTCTCAGCTGCCCTCCAAGGGCAACTAGGGATGGGCAATAAATGCTGCCCAGCCAGCGATAACTATGTCCCACAAATTAATAAACAAAAGATAAAGTGAGCAGCATCGTGACGAGCTGTCCCTTGTTTTAAGTTGTGGAAGGTATTTGGTGAAGTGAAGGCTTTCTGCAGTTGTCAGTTTGTGAGAGTGTTTCACAACTGCACTTGTACATTTTACCATGGAAGTTATTGGGGTCTTTTTATTACAGGCATTGCAGTTCTTGGGATTGTTCATTTACACAGGATTCACTTTATGGGGCCTTGCTGCACCATTCCACAGCTCCTTGAAGTGTGTGTCTGCAAAGCAATCGCAAAAATACACAGCAGCCAGAGAATGATCTCATCTCTTCCTGTGCTTCCTGCTCAATCAGTAAAAGCTTCAGAAAATTCTGAAGTTACGCTTATGGGTCCAACTCCTAATCAGAAAAGGAATAGAACTACAGACACTATAGTTAAGAAAGCCCATCAACGCCTCTACTTTCTTGGATAGAAATCTGGTGTGTCAGCCAAGACTCTCAGCAACTTTTACAGATGCACCATAGAAAATATTCTTTCTGGTTGTACCACAGCTTGGTATGGGCTCCTGCTCTGCCCAAAATCGAAAGGAACTACAAAAGATCATGAATGTAGCCCAATCCATCACGCAAACCAGCCTCCCATCCATTGACTCCGTCTACACTTCCCGCTGCCTCGGCAAAACAGCCAGTATAATTAAGAACACCACGCACCCCGGATATTCTCTTTTCCATCTTCTTCTGTCAGAAAAAAAAGGTGCAAAAGTCACGTACCAACCGACTCAAGAACAGTTTCTTCCCTGTTGCTGTCAGACTTTTGAATGGATCTATCTCACACTAAGTTGATCTTTCTCTACACCCTTGCTATGACTGTAACACTACATTCTGCGCATTCTCCTTTCCTTCTCTATGAATGGTATGCTTTGACTGTACAGAGCGCAAGAAACAATACTTTTCACTGTATGTTAATACATGTGACAATAATAAGTCAAATCAAATCAAAAGAATTGTCGATCCCCTGGTGCTATGTTAGAGAAGAGCAGGGGTTAGTGTTTACCCTTTATTCACACCACTAAAACAGACAACAGGTCATCTGTGGGAGCTTGCTGTGCACAAATTAGCTGCTGAATTTCCCCTATAACAGTGACCACTTCAAAAAGAGTTCCACTGGTTGTAAGGTCACTTTGGCACATTGAGGTCATGAGGCAAATGGTATGTTGGCCTTCAGAGGATTTGAGTACAAGAATAGGGATGGTTTACTGCAGTTGTACTGGGCGCGTTGGTGAAGCCACATCTAGAGTACTGAGTGCCGTTTTGATGTCTTCATCTGAGGAAGGATGTCCTTGCTACCAAGGGAGTGCAGTGAAGGTTTACCGGACTACTCCCTGGGATGGCAGGTCTGTTATACGAGGACAGACTAAGTCGGTTAGGATTATATTCACTGGAGTTTAGAAAAGTGAGAGGGGATCTCATAGAAACTTATAAAATTCTAACAGGATTGGACAGGGGAGATTCAGAAAGGATGTTCCTGATGGTGGGGGAATCCAGAAGGAGGGGTGATCATTTGACAATAAGGGGATAAGCCTTTTAGAACTGAGGGGAGGAGAAATGTCTTCACCCAGAGGGTGGTGAACGTGTGGAATTCACTGCCACAGAAAACAGTTGAGGCCAAAACGTGGTGATTTCAAGAGGAAATTAGATATAGCTCTTGGGGCTAAAGGGATTAGGATTATGGGGGGAAATCAGGATATTGAATTTGATGATCAGCCATGATCAAAACGAATGGTGGAGCAGGCTCGACGGGTCGAATAGCCTACTGCTGCTTCTAGTTTTTATGTTTCTCTGAAAGGCGCTATATAATTGCAAGTTCGTTCTTTGGTAATAACAGTGGCACGTTTCTTTCTTAACAGAAGGACATGGCTTCAGGAGAGATCTCCAAGTTACAGTGAGTTGTCCAAAATGTAAATAAGAAAGAAAACCTGAGTAAGTCCAGAGAAGAGACATTTATTTTGAGTTTTAGAATAATCACTGTCAGAACATTTGTGTAAAATGTGAAGACTCAGTTCGAAAATGTCGCCTTTTTCAATTACCCAGGAGCTTGGGAAGCCCATAATTACCCCTCACTTCACCATGGTAACATCTCAGCCAATCTCAATTGACTTGCCAAACAATTGTCGCTCCTGGAGTTATACACTGTCGTGGCGATTGGAAATTTGGCACTCTTGTGTTTGTCCTGATGAGTGCAAGATGAAAAGTTTTGACAACATGCAAAAAGTGGAAGTAGTGACTTTCCTGATTGGTTTGGGGAAGCTGAGTGCCATACGGATGGACATGTCAGTTAACCAATGATGAGTGGGATTGCGGGGCAGAAAGTCATGTGATGAAATCTTCAGGAACACATCCAATAAGAGATGGCAGCGAGGTACTACACTGCGTTTCAGTGCGGTTTTACCAAAACATGTAATACCTACACAGTGGCACGGTGGTTAACACTGCTGCCTCAAAGCTCCAGGGACCTGGGTTTGATTCCTGGCTGTGCAGAGTTTGCACATTCTCCCCGTGTCTGCGTGGGTTTCCTCCGGCTGCTCCAGTTTCCTCCCACAGTCCAAAGATGTGGGTTAGATGCATTGGCCATGATAAATTGCCCCTTAGCGTCCAGGGATGCGTAGGTTAGAGAGCTCAGCGGGGCAAATACGCGGGGTTACTGGGTGGGATTGTTGTCGGTGTGGACTCGATGGGCTGAATGGCCTCCTTTCACGCTGCAGGGATTCTATGATTCTCGCCGGGAGTTGGATGAGTTTCTCCGGCCTCCCAGCCACATTATTTCCCGTCAGCGGGAAGGTGGCGCATAGTTTGGTGGGATCCTTTGGTTCTGCCGTGAATGGGAATTCCCACTAACATCACCCCACGCCGATGGGAAATCCGCGGGCAGGAGCGCGCTGCCGACAGGACCAGAGAATCCCACCAGCGTGAACCGCCAAAGAATTCCAGCCAACATTCCTCATCTGCAGAATGCAAAAAACGAACTAAGAAATTTCAGTGATGACAACAAAAGGCGTGGAAAGTAAAGATAAAAAGAACTGTTCATATTCAACAATGAATATCAACAGAGTGAGGAATATTACTTGCGAGATTCCCGAATTGGACGAGCAGGACTAAAGTTAACTTTTACAGAATTGGATGTAAAATTCCTTTTGCCTACCACTCGCAACTTCATGGCTGCTTAGCCTGAGATGCTGCTCGGTTCAAAGTTTTCTCCATGTCTGTCCTGGAGCAGCCTAATAACTTCTAATTTTCTAATAACTTCCCTCAATGTTCAAAGCCTGGATCACACACCAGAACACAAGAAATAGAAACAGGAGTAGCCTAGTTCACTCGGCTGATACCGGAGATAAGGGGGTTAGCCTATGAGGAGAGATTGAATAGACTGGGTCTGTACTCGGAGTTTAGAAGGATGAGGGGGGATCTTAAAGAGACATACAAGATAATGTAGGGGATGGAGAGAATAGAGGTAGAGAGACTCTTCCCACTTAAAAGGATAGCAGAACTAGGGGGCACAGCCTCAAAATAAAAAGGCAGTTTAGATCAGAGTTGAGGAGGAACTTCTTCACTCAAAGGGTGGTGAGTCTCTGGAATTCTCTGCCCGTTGAAGTAGTGGAGGCTACCTCGCTAAATATATTTAAGTCACAGGTAGATAGGTTTCTGATAGACAAGGGAATTAAGGGTTATGGGGAGAATGCGGGAAAGTGGAACTGATCCACTTCAGATCAGCCATGATCTTATTGAATGGCGGGGCAGGCTCGAGGGGCCAGATGGCCTACTCCTGCTCCTATTTCTTATGTTCTTATGTCTTATGTTCATTGAGCCCTTCAAGCCTGTCCCGCCATTCAAACAGGATCATGGCTGAGCTATGTCAGTCTCAGCTCCTTTTCTGGGCTGTTTCCCCTATTCTCTCTATTCCTCGATCAATCAAACATTTATCCATCTCCACTTTAAATCCTTCCAACTATCCAGCCTCCGCTACCCCTTGGGACAGAGAATTCCAGAGATTCATCACCCTCTGCGAGAAGAAATTTCTACACAGCTCAGTTTTAAATGACCCACTCTTCATCATGTAGCTTGGTTCTTTTTTTCGAGACTCTCCCACCAGTGAAAACATCTCACCGTATCCCCTGTCAAACCCCCTCAAGATCTTTTAGGATCATAGTACAGACAGCCACTCAGTCCATTGAACCTGTACTGACGACAATTCCACCTGGCCCTATATATTTGAGTAAGGTCACCCCTCTCTCTTCTAAACTCTGAGGCCCAGACGATTTAGTTTCTCTTGACAGGACAAGCCTCTCATTCCAGGAATTATCCTGGTGAATCTCCTTTGGGCTGCCTCCCGTGTTACTATATCCCTTTTTGGGTAAGCGTCCAAAACTGTACGCAGTATTCCAGGTGAGGTCTCAACAACACCCCGTACAATTGCAACAAAACCTCCCTATTTTTAAACTCCAACTCCTTTGCAATCAAGGCCAAAATGCAACTTGCCTTCATAATTACTTGGCCCTGCCTGTTAGCTTGGATCATGATGTGGGTATGCCGGCGTTGGACTGGTGTAAACACAGTAAAAAGTCTGACAACACCAGGTTTTAGTCCAACTTATTTATATAAATAGGTTGGACTAAAACCTGGTGTTGTCAGACTTTTTATTGAGTTTGGATCATGACATTCCGAGCTTATAAAACACGTCACAAAAACGTGAGTTATTGCATCCACTGACTTGAGTAAATTTATTAAAATCAAATTGAAACTGGATTCCTTTGCCAAGTCTGCAAAGTTACTCCGCCTTCTGCAGGCATTGCAGTGATGGAAAGTAACACTTACATTTACAAGTTTACAACTTACATTTACAACTTTAGCCACACCTTTGACAAGATTATTGAATAAAGTTAAATCTCACAGGATCCAGGGTGAGGTCGCTAAATAGATACAAAATTAGCTCGATGATAGAAGCCAGAGGGTGGTTATTGAGGGTTGCTTTTCGAACTGGTGACCAGCTGTGTCCTCAGGGATCAATGCTGGGTCCACTGTTATTTGTCATTTATATTAATGATTTGGATGAGAATATAGGAGACATGGTTAGTAAGTTTGTGGATGACACCAAGATTGGTGGCATAGTGGATGGTGAAGAAGGTTATCTTGGATTGCAACGGGATCTTGAGCAATTAGGCCAGTGGGCTGACGAATGGCAGATGGAGTTTAATTTAGATACATGCATGGTGACGCATTTTGGTAGACAGAATCAGGGCAGGACTTACTCAGTTAATGGTAGGGTGCTAGGGAGAGTTACAGAATAAAGAGATCTAGGGATACATGTTGATAGCTCCTTGAAAGTGAAGTCACAGGTGGACAGAGTGGTGAAGAAGGCATTCAGCATGCTTGGTTTCATCGGTCAGAACATTGAATACAGGAGTTGGGACGTCTGATTGAACAAAAAGCAAACAAAGAACAAAGAAAATCACAGCACAGGAACAGGCCCTTCAGCCCCTCCAGGCCTGCACTGATCATGCTGCCCGACTAAACTAAAACCCCCTCCCCTTCCAGGGACCATATCCCTCTAATCCCATCTTATTCATGTACTTAAAAGTCACTACTGTATCTGCTTTCACTACCTCTCCTGGCAGCAAGTTCCAGGCACCCAGCACCCTCTGTATAAAAGATCTGCCTCGTACATCTCCTTTAAACCTCTGCCCCCAAGTAATTGACTCTTCCATCCTGGGAAAAAGCTGCTGACTATCCACTCTGTCCATGCCTCTCACAATCTTGTAGACTCCTACCAGGTCGCCCCTCAACCTCCTTCACTCTGGTGAGAACAAATCAAGTTTCCCCAACCTCTTCTCATAGCCAATACTTTCCAAACCAGGCAACATCCTGGTAAATCTTTTCTGTACCCTCTCCAAAGCCTCCACATCCTTCTGGCAGTGTGTCGACCAGAATTGAACACTATATTCCAGGTGTGGCCTCACTAAGGTTCTATAAAGCTGCAATATGATTTGCCAATTTTTAAACTCAATACCCTAGCCGATGAAGACAAGCTTGCCGTATGCCTTCTTGACTACCTTCTCCACCTGCATTGCCACTTTCAGTGACCTGTGTACCTGTACATTCGGATCCCTTTGCCTATCAAGGGTTCTGTCATTTACTGCATATTTCCTATCAGTATTAGACTTTCCAAATGCATTATCTCACAATTGTCTGGATTAAACTCCATCTACCATCTTTCTGTCCAAGTCTCCAACTGTATCCTCTGATGGTCCTCATCGTTATCCGCAAATCCACCAAACTTTGTGTTGTCTGTAAACTTACTAATCAATCCAGTTACAACCTGTCCTGTTCCCCCCATGTCGACACTATATTAAGGCAGCTCATCAATGTCTCTACTTTCTCAGGAGGCCAAGAAAATTCAGCATGTCAGTTACAACTCTTACCAATTTTCACAGATGCACCATAGAAAGCATCCTTTCCGGGTGTATCACAGCTTGGTATGGCTCCTGCTCTGCCCAAGGCTGCAAAAAACTACAAAGGGTTATGAACATAGCCCAGTCCATCACACAGACCAGCTTCACACCTATTGACTCTGTCTACACTTATGCTGACTGCCTCAAAAAAAAAAAGCAGCTAGCATAATCAAGGACCCCATGCATCCTGGATATACTCTCTTCCACCTTCTTCCGTTGAGAAAGACGGAAAATGTGAGGCCACATTTGGAATATTGCGTGCAGGTCTGGTCACCACATCATAAGAAGGATGTGGAAGCATTGGAGAGAGTGCAGAGGAGATTTACCAGGATGCTGCCTGGTTTGGAAGGTAGGTCTTATGAGAAAAGGTTGAGGGAGCTGGGGCTTTTCTCTTTGAAGCAGAGGAGGATGAGAGGCAACTTAATAGAGATTTATAAGATGACGAGAGGGACAGATAGGGTGGACGCACGGAGACTATTTCCTCAGGTGGATGTAGCTGTTACTAGGGGGCATAACTATAAAGGTTCATGGTGGGAGATATAGGAGGGATGTCTGAGGTAGGTTCTTTACTCAGAGAGTGGTTGGGGTGTGGAATGGACTGCCTGCTGTGATAGTGGAGTCGGACACTTTAGGAACTTTCAAGTGGTTATTGGATAGGCACATGGAGCACTCCATAATGATAGGGAGAGGGATAGCTTGATCTTGGGATTGGATATAACTCAGCACGACACTGAGGACCAAAGGGCCTGTATTGTGCTGTAATGTTCTATGTCCTATGTTCTATGAAAAGGACACAAAAGTCTGACGTCACATACCAATCAACCCAAGAACAGCTTCTTCCCTGCTGCCAAATAAACTTTTGAATGGACCGACCTTATATTAAATTGATCTTTCTCTACACCTCAGCTATGACTGTATCACAACATTCTGCACCCACTCCTTTCCTTCTCCCCTATGTACTCTATGAACTGTATACTTTGTTTGTATAGTGCGCAAAAAACAATACTTTTCACTGTATCCCAACATATGTGACAGTAATAAATCAAATCAAATCATCTGCAGCAATTTTGAAAGAATGTGGGTATGTGAACTCTTGTTTGCATGCCAGACCATTACTAATTGCTAATTGACCAAAGTGTTCCAACTTTCAGCATTCATTTAATTAAAACAAGAGATGTCAAATTACTGAAGCTTGGACAGGGTGGACAACATTCATTAGCATCAGTTTGAGCTTTTCCCAGGGTTCAGAGGGTAAGCAGATGGTCTCCAGAGCAGCTTACAACCAGTGCTGTAATTGGGGAGGTCACCTTGAACCTCAGTTGTCCCTTGGGCTTGGAAAGGGACAGACTGAGGCAGGAGAAACCACGGCCTCTCCCCTCCCTACTTCTGTAACCTCCTCCAGCAGTAAGAAGTCTCACGACACCAAGTTAAAGTCCAACAAGTTTATTTGGTAGTAAAAGCCACCAGCTTTCGGAGCACTGCTCCTTCGTCAGGTGAGTGGCATTTGCTGCTAAATAAACCCGTTGGACGTTAAGCTGAGACTTCTTATAGCGTTTACCCCAGTCCAACGCCGGCATCTCCACATCATGACCTCCTCCAGCCTTCCGCGATCTCCTCGCTCTCCCAATGGATGGACGCTTAGTGCATCCGTCTCTCTGCCACTGGTGGCTGTATTTTCAGTTGCCGTGGCCCTTCGTTTTCCTGTGCTAAATCCCTCCACCTCTCCAGCTCCCTCCCTTCACACGTCTCCTTAACACTACCTCTTTGATCGAGCTCTTGTCCTGATATCTCGTGCAGCTCTCTGTCGGCACGGTAGCACAGTGGTTAGCACTGCTGCTTCACAGCTCCAGGGTCCTGGGTTCGATTCCCGGCTCGGGTCACTGCCTGTGTGGAGATTGCACATTCTCCTCGTGTCTGCGTGGGTTTTCTCCGGGTGCTCCGGTTTCCTCCCACAGTCCAAAGATGTGCGGGTTAGGTTCATTGGCTATGCTAAAATTGTCCCTTAGTGTCCTGGGATGTGTAGGTTAGAGGGATTAGCAGGTAAATGTGTAGGGATATGGGGATAGGGTCTGGGTGGGATTGTGTTCGGTGCAGACTCGATGGGCCGAAGGGCCTGTTTCTGCACTGTAGGGTTCTAGGGTTCTAGGGTTCTATAAAACTCTGTCCGATAACGCTGCTGCACAGTACCCTGGGATGTTTGATGGAGTGAAACGTACGGTGTAAATAACTGATTGATGGGATTGCAGTCGGACACATTAAAATCCGGCTTCAGACAATTCAAATTTACCCCCACTGTTCCGCCAGCTCTCCTGACTTGGTTTTTCTTTCAAGACCCAAGCTAAACTTCACTTGGACACGGAGCAAAATCAGGGACACCTAATGTTGGCTTTGCATTTGCATTTCCAAACACTCGGATAACTCAATAAATGCCAACTGGCGTAGGCGTCACCCCCTGTTGGAAAGTTAACCATCTGGTTTACCCAAGCTGCACTGAGTGAATTTAAAACACATTTCACCTCATTTCAACAGCTGCCAATTTCACTTCCTGAACTTGGACCAAGCACAACTTTGCGTCTCCTTCTAACTTTCAATAACATCTTTAGGGAAGCATTTCCACCTCAAAGCAGTTTGGTTTTTTCTTTTATAAAGAGGGGGCTGTCAGTTCCACAGAATAAACAACATAATTATCTGTTCAGGGATCATCCAGAGACAGAACAGTTCCAGCAAATCAGTGCTTCAAACTCACTCGCTCAGCATTTCACTCACTGTAACCATCAGGGGCAAACCCAAAATACGCAAACACAAGGGAGACAGACAGGGAGAGGAGAGGGAGGGGGCAGGCAGGGAAACAGAGAGAGGCACACAAATAGAGAGACAGAGAAATGGAAACAGAGAAATAGAGAGAAAGAATGAAATACAGAAAGCGGAAAGGAAATTGAGAGAGAGGAAAATATAGAGGGAGAGAGAAAAATTGGAAGGGAGAAATAAAGAAAGCTTAAGAGAAGAGTGAAGTAGAGAAAGAGAGAGAGAGGGAGAGGGAGAGAGAGAGGAAAAAAAGAGGGGAAAAAGAGGGATGAAAAGAGAGGAAGTGATTGACAGTAGAGAGAGAGGGGAAATGAAAGGTGGGAATGAGAGACAGAAAGTGAGAAAGGAACCAACAGGGAGAAGGAAAGAGGAAAAAAGAAAAGAAAAAGTGAGATGAGAGAGGAGCAAAAGGAGATATTACACAAACTCTTCAGGACAAAAGTGGATTAAAATTGATATGCTTGTTTTTCTTAACAATATAGTTTCTCTTCTTGCAGCATTAATGCTGACAGGATTCATGGTTCTTTGCAGTTGCTTTCATTCAAAAACAGATTTAAATTGAAAGTATATTTATGGCAGAGGGCCCCATTCCACTGTCACCTCTGTCTCAGCAATACTGGGGGATGTAGGACATTTGACCGTGCAGATACACTAAAACACCAGGGAAACTCTCACATCCATGAACGTTTACTGTCCTGGGACGTTCCAATCACATTGAAGCTCAAAAGTGTTAGTCTTGTCACGGTTCCAGTTGCCCAATCAGTGGCAGCGAGACTCTGACACTCAAATCCCAAACCTCGGCCCAATCTTCTTGGCTCTTTTACTATGGGAATTTTTTTACAGAGCTAAAGCTACTTCCCAGCAACTTAAAATCCAGCCTGATCGTGCCTCTGCTCAGAGAGGCATCCTCAATCTCACTCCCTTGCGCTTTAAGAACATAAGAAATAGGAGCAGGAGTAGGCCATCTAGCTCTTCGAGCCTGCCCCGCCATTCAATAAGATTATGGCTGATCTGTCGTGTCTCAGTTCCACCTTCCCGCCCTCTCCCCATAACCCTTAATCCCCTCTCTTATCAAAAACCCATCAACCCGCTTCTTAAAAATATTTAGCGAGGTAGCCTCCACCACTTCAACGGGCAGAGAATTTCAGAGATTCGCCACCCTTTGAGTGAAGAAGTTCCTCCTCAACTCCTTTCTAAACCGCCCCCCCTTTATCTTGAGGCTGTGCCCCCTAGTCCTACTGTCATTTTTGAACGGGAAGAGTCTCTCCACCTCTATCGTATCCATCCCATTCATCATCTTATACGTCTCAATGAGATCTCCCCTCATTCTTCTAAACTCTAACGAGTACAAGCCCAGTTTATTCAGCCTCTCCTCATAACTCAACCCCTTCAACTCCGGTATCAGCCTAGTAAACCTCCTCTGCACTCCCTCCAAGGCCAAAATATCTTTGCGCAGGTGCGGCGCCCAAAACTGCACACTGTACTCCAGCTGCGGCCTCACCAATGCCCTATACAGCTGCAACAAGACCTCCCTACTTTTATATTCAATCCCCCTCGCTATGAAGGCCAGCATCCCATTCGCCTTCCTGACCACCTGCTGCACCTGCAAGCTGGGTTTTTGCGACTCATGCACAAGGATCCCGAGGTCCCTCTGCACCGTCGCCTGCTGCAGTTTTTCGCCCCGTAAGTAATAGTCCTTCCTACCATTCTTCCTACCAAAGTGGACCACCTCACATTTGCCAACATTAAATTCCATTTGCCATTTCCTGGCCCATTCGCCCAGCCTATCTAGATCCTTCTGTAGACTCTCCACACCCTCCGCACAATTTGCCGTTCCCCAATCTTGGTGTCATCAGCAAATTTCGACACCCTACACTCGGTTCCCTCCTCCAGATCATCTATATAAATGGTAAAAAGCTGAGGCCCCAGCACCGACCCCTGGGGCACTCCACTAGTCACCAATCGCCAATCCGAATAGCACCCGTTGACCCCTACTCTCTGCCTCCTATTTGACAACCAATCCTCTATCCACGTGAACACCCTACCCCCAACTCCATGTCCCTCAACCTTCTGCAATAACCTCTTGTGAGGTACTTTGTCAAACGCCTTCTGAAAATCCAGAAAGACCACATCCACCGGCTCTCCTCTATCCACCGCCCTAGACACATCCTCATAGAACTCCAGTAAATTTGTCAGACACGACTTCCCTTTAATGAAACCATGCTGCGTCTGCTCTATCAAGCAATTCCCTTCAAGATGCCTTGCAATTTCCTCCTTAATGACGGATTCTAACATTTTACCTACCACAGACGTTAAACTAACCGGCCTATAATTCCCCGCCTTTTGCCTGGCACCTTCTTAAACAACGGCGTAACATTAGCCGTTTTCCAATCATCCGGCACTTCCCCGGAATCCAGCGACGTCTGGAAAATAACCACCAAGGCATCCACTATAACCTCCGCCATTTCTTTCAGAACACTCGGATGCCATAACCCTCAAAATGTCTGCCCTTCAACCATGGTGGCATGATGGCAGAGTGGTTAGCGCTGCTGCCTCACAGCGCCAGGGAGCCAGGTTCAATTCCAGCCTTGGGTCACTGCCCGTGTGGAGTTTGCACATTCTCCCCATGTCTTCATGAGTTTCCTCCAGGTGGTCTGGTTTCCAATGACGTGCGGGTTAGGCGAATTAGCTATGGAAAATTTTTCTGACATAAATATGTTGGTTGGAGTGATTAGTGGGGTAAATACGCGGCGTTATGCCAATTGAGCCGAGGTGGGATGCTGTGTTGGGAGAGTTGGCACAGGCTTGATGGGTTGAACAGCCTCCTTCTGCACCTCTCCAGCTTCAATCCTAAATAGGTTAAAGAAGCCATCCCCTACGGACAAGCCCTCCGCATATACAGGATTTGTTCAGATGAGGAGGATCGCAACAGACACCTCCAGACGCTGAAAGATGCCCTCACAAGGACAGGATATGGTGCTTGACTCATTGATCGACAGTTCCGATGCACCCACAACAAAAAACCGCAGCGATCTCCTCAGAAGACAAACATAGAACATGGCGGACAGAGTACCCTTCATCGTCCAGTACTTCCCGGGAGCGGAGAAGCTACATCTTCTCCAGAGCCTTCAACATGTCATTAATGAAGACGAACATCTTGCTAAGGCCATCCCCACACCCTCATTTCTTGACTTCAAACAACCTCACAATCTCAGACCATTGTTCACAGCAAACTACCCAGCCTTCAGGAGAACAGTGATCACAATACCACACAACCCTGCCACAGCAACCTCTGCAAGACATGCCGGATCATCGACACGGATACCATCATCTCACGTGAGAACACCATCCACCAGGTACACGGTACATACTCTTGCACCTCGGCCAATGTTGTCTACCTAATACGCTGCAGGAAAGGATGTCCCGAGGCATGGTACACTGGGGAGACCATGCAGACGCTACGACAATAGATCAATGAACACCACTCGACAATTACCAGGCAAGACTGTTCCCTTCCTGTTGGCGAACACTTCAGTGGTCACGGGCATTCAGCCTGTGACCTTCGGGTAAGCATTCTCCAAGGCGGCCTTCACGACACACAACAGCACAGAGTCGCTGAACAGAGACTGATAGCCAAGTTCCGCACACATGAGGACGGTCTCAACAGGGATCTTAGGTTCATGTCGCACTATCTGTAACCCCCATGACTTGCCTGGGCTTGCAAAATCTCACTAACTGTCCTGGCTGGGAGACAATACACATCTCCTTAACCTGTGCTTTACCCTCTCTCCACTCAAATAATCTGTATCTTTAAGACTTGATTATCTATAAAGACTCACATTCCAACCATTATTTTGTAAGTTGAGTTTATATTTTTATATGCTTGTTGTGAACAGAACTCTGACTTATCTGATGAAGGGGCAGTGCTCCAAAAGCTAGTGGCGTTTGCTACCAAATAAACCTGTTGGACTTTAACCTGGTGTTGTGAGACTTCTTACTCCTGGTCTGCAGGGATTCTTTGAACCACTTATCCAATTCCCTTTTAAAAAATAATACCAAATCTGCTTCCATTACCCTTTTGGGCAAAGCATTCCACATCACAACAGACTGTGTGAAAAAGAAATCTCCCTGTCACCTACAAAAGGAAGGAAGGATGTGCTGAACTTGGAGAGCGATCCCGGGACTGATAAAGGCACTGGGTTTGTACTCGATGGAGGTTAAAAGGAAGAGAAGGATCTCATGGAAACTTACAGAATACCCAAAGGCCTAGACAGAGTGGACGTGGGGTTTCCTTGAGTCAGAGAGACTAGGATCCGAGGGCACAGCCTCAGGCTAAAGGGATAACCCTTTAGAACTGAAATGAGGAGGAAACATTGATGGAGTAAATAAGGAGAAGCTGCCAGATGACACAAATTGGTGGAAAATCCAAAGGAAAGATGAGACATGTCCCTCCCTGAGGCGTGAAGCAATCCGGTATCCTAAACCTTTCCGAACGGACGATGCAAAAGTCAACCCCTTTTGGGGGTTGACTTTTGCATCAGAGAGTGGTGATGCTGCGGAATTCATTGCCACAGAAGGCTGTGGAGGCCAGATCATTGAGTGTATTTAAAACAGAGGTAGATAGGTTCTTGATTGGTAAAGGGATCAGGGTTTATGGGGAAAAGGTGGGAGAATGGGGTTGAGAAATGTATCAGCCACGATTGAATGGCAGAGTAGACTCGATGGGCTGAATGGCCTAATTCTGCTCCTATATCATAAGGTCTGATGGACTGATTCGTTCAAACTTGTAGCTCTGAAACAGTCTCTTGGCACGGTGTTAAAAGGGGTTGACTTTTGCATCGTCCGTTGGGAAAGGTTTAGGATACCGGATTGCTTCACGCCTCAGGGAGGGACACGTCTCATCTTTCCTTTGGATTTTCCACCAATTTGTGTCATCTGGCAGCTTCTCCTTATTTACTCCATCAATGTTTGTGAAAACCATTCTTAAAAATCCTCCTCCTACTCTCAGGAGAAGAATCCTAATGTGTCCAGCCTCATCACATGAGCTTCATCCCTTGTACCCTTCCAGTGACAAATTTCTCATTTAGCCATCTGATCAAATGGTGGAGCAGGCTTGATGGGCTGAATGGCCTAGTCCTATTTCTTAAGATCTTAAATCTTCTCTGCACCTCTATTATGCCTCGACATCCTTTCTAAACAGTGGTGCCTACAATATACCATATTCCTGCTGAGGCCTAACCTGTGATTATAACAGCTTTAGCATAACTTCCTTGTTTTGTACTCTATGCCTCTATTTATAGTTTGCGTACACACACACACACACCCATGTACGCTCACACATGCTTCCATACTCCTGCATACATACACAAACACACAATTGCTCCCCATGCACCTACGCACCCCCCCCACATACACACACCCCTGCACGCCCCCACCTGTATCACAGAATCGTAGAATCCCTACAGTGCAGACAGAGGTCATTCGGCCCATCGATTTTGCACCGATTTTCCAACAAGAGTATCTTATCTAGGCTGTATCCTTATAACCCCACAAATCCCCCTAACTCTACACGTTTTGGGACACTAAGGAACAATTTAGCATGGCCAATCCATCTAACCCACACATCTCTGGATCTGGGAGGAATCTGGAGCACCTGAAGGAAACCCATGCAGACACAGGGAGAATGTGCAAACTCCACACACATGATGTGGGTATGCCGGCGTTGGACTGGCGTAAACACAGTAAAAAGTCTGACAACACCAGGTTTTAGTCCAACCGATTTATTTGATAATATTCTCACAAGCAAGCAAGCTTTCGGGGTTAGCCCCTTCGTCAGGTGAATGGAGAGTTCTGGCCTCAGACAGAGCATATAAAGCACAGACAGTTTAGAGATTACTGATTAGAATGCGAATCCTTACACCTAACCTGCTGTTCAAGACCTGAAGTGGCTGACAATGTGAGTGGAAGGAGCACTGATCACAGTTTAAAGAGATGTGTATTGTCTCTAGACAGTGCAGTAAGTGAGGTTTTGCAAACCCAGGCAAGTCACGGGGGTTACAGATAGTGTGACATGAACCCAAGATCCCTGTTGAGACTGTCCTCATGTGTGTGGAACTTGGCTTTCAGTCTCTGTTTAGCGACTCTGATCAGTGCTCCTTCCACTCATATTGTCGGCCACTTCAGGTCTTGAACAGCAGGTTAGGTGTAAGGATTCGCATTCTAATCAGCAATCTCTAAACTGTCTGTGCTTTATATGCTCTGTCTGAGGCCAGAACTCTCCATTCACCTGACGAAGGGACTAACCCCGAAAGCTTGAGTCTATTATCAAATAAATCGGTTGGACTAAAACCTGGTGTTGTCAGACTTTTTACTGTGTTTACGCCAGTCCAACGCCGGCATACCCACATCATGTGTGTGGAGTTTGCACATTCTCCCTGTGTCTGCGTGGGTTTCCTTCAGGTGCTCCAGATTCCTCCCAGATCCAGAGATGTGTGGGTTAGATGGATTGGCCATGCTAAATTGTTCCTTAGTGTAGGTGCATGGGGAGCGATTGTGTGTTTGTGTATGTATGCAGGAGTATGGAAGCATGTGTGAGCGTACATGGGTGTGTGTGTGTGTACGCAAACCTGACGAAGGGGCTAACCCCGAAAGCTTGTGAGTCTATTATCAAATAAATCGGTTGGACTAAAACCTGGTGTTGTCAGACTTTTTACTGTGCAAACTCCACACAGACAGTGACTCAAGACCGGAATTGAACCTGGGTCCCTGGCGCTGTGAGGCAACAGTGCTAACCACTGTGCCACCATTTGCTGGTATTTTTGGAGCAGATGTAAGAACATAAGAACATAAGAACATAAGAAATAGGAGCAGGAGTAGGCCATCTGGCCCTTCGAGCCTGCCCCGCCATTCAATAAGATCATGGCATATGCACATATGCCACACTCGCACACACAAACTTGTTTCCATTGCCTCTCCTCATCCTTTCCTGCAGAGTATTTTCTCTTATTCATTCACGGGATGTGGGCATCAGTGGCTGGACCAGCATTTATTGCCCATCCCTGAGGGCATTTAAAAGTAAACCGCGTTGCTGTGACTTTGGAGTCACATGTAGGCCAGGGAAAGCACGACAGATTTCCTTCCCAAAAGGAGAGGCGATGGCCGAGAGGTATTATCGCTGCACAATTAACCCAGAAACTCAGCTAATGTTCTGGGGACCCGGGTTCGAATCCTGCCACGGCAGCTGGTGGAATTTGAATTCAATAAAAATAATGTCTGGAATTAAGAATCTACTGGTGACCATGAAACCACCGCCGATTGTTGGAAAAACCCGTCTGGTTCACTAATACCCTTTGGGGAAGGAAATCTGCTGATCTTACCCGGTCTGGCCTACATGTGACTCCAGAGCCATAGCAATGCCACCCAAGGGCAACTAGGGATGGGCAATAAAATGCTGGTCAGCCAGCAACACCCACGTCCCACGAATGAATAAAAAAAATTAATGAACCAGATGGGTTTTTGTGACATTGTTAAGACTTTTAATTTCACCATCCACCACGGTGGGATTCGAACTCGGGTCCCCAGAGTATTACCCTAGGTTTCTGGATTACTAGTTCAGTGACAATACCACCTCCCCCACTGTCACTTCACACAAATAGAAAGAAACTGCAAATATTTGGAAGATTGAAATTAATTCATGGATCTGTCAATTAGCAAAGTGATCTTCCTGTAATTTTTTTCACTCTCAAGTCTCTGTACAATAGAGGGAAGCAGAGTTTTCATCCTTTGTAAAAAAGGGGGAAATTCTGTCGACGGACTCGGTCAATAGAAGATAAAAATAGCTTTATTTTTAACAAGGCCCCTTTGTCTCTGTGTTAAGGGAGTGGCTATCACAAATAAAAGCTTGCAAAACTCTTTCATCCACAAACCTTAGAGATTAGCAGATCATGAAAAACACACAGTAAAATGAGCACTTTAATCCCCTGTGGACTGACTCAGTGACTCACCTCATCCCTCAGCCCAGTTGTGCAGGCAGCACTCTCACTCGAGCTTGTAAGGAGGTTCTGAGATTTCTCTGGAGCAGAGGGGGCAACCTGATCGAGGGGTGCAAGATTACGAGGGAGACGGACAGAGTGGTTAGGGAGCAGCTGTTCTCTTCAGTTGATGGGTCAGTCACGAGGGGACCACAGGTTCAAGGTGAGGGGTAGGAGGTTTTGGGGGGGGGGGGGGGGGGAGATGTGAGGAGAATTTTTTTTACTCAGGGGATGGTGAGGGTCTGGAACACGCTGCCTGGGAGGGTGGGGGAGGCGGAATGCCTCACATCCTTTAAAAAGTATCAGGGTGAGCACTTGGCACATTGAAACATTCAGGGCTATGAGCCAAGTGCTGATAAATGGGATTAGGAGGGAGTTCAGGTGTTTCTAATGTGTCGGTGTGGACTTGATGGGCTGAAGGGCCTCTTCTGCATTGTATGATTCTGAGAGTTCAAATCTCATTTGAGATGCTAAAACACAAAAACATCTGGAATTACGAATCTGCTGATGACCGTGAAACCATCGTTAATTGTTGGAAAAAAGCCTTTAGGGAAGGAAATCTGCCATCCTTACCCGGTCTGGCCTACATGTCACTCCAGAGCCACAGGATTGTGGTTGACTCTCAAGTGCCCTCCAAGGGAAACTGGGGATGGGCGATAAATGCCAGCCAGTCAGTGGCACCCATGTCCCACAACTGAATATAAGAAATATAGGCTGATACCTGACACCCGCACGCAAGGGAGTGCTGCACTGTCAAAGGTGCTTCCAATTCCCTAACTACCCTCCCAAGCGGATGAAAAATATCACATGGGGAATATTTCATTGAGGTGCAGGGGCCAGTGTCCTGGCCAATTTATCCTTCAACTGGACATCACAAACCAATAGTTACCTGGTCATTACCACATTACACTTTACGGGATCTTACTGTGCAGAGAATGAGTGCTGTATTTTTGACCTTCTAACCCTGACTATAGTTCAAAAGTATTTCATTGGTGGTAAAGCGTTTTGGGACATGCTGAGGTTCTACATAAAGGTGCTACATAAATGCAAGTCTTTCTTTCTAAATACATACATAAACAACAAAGATATTTTTGCCCTGAGTGTAATATAACAGCATTGCAACGTGGTATTTCAAACTAGGCATTCCAGAGAGGTTTCTACACCATTCTCCCCGTGTCTGTGTGTGGGTTTCCTCCGGGTGCTCCGGTTTCCTCCCACAGTCTGAAAGGTGTGCTGGTTAGGTGGGTTGGCCAGGTTAAATTGCCTTTAGTACTCAAGATGTGTAGATTAGGGGCATTAGCCATGGGAAATATGTGGGGTTACGGGGATGGGATGGCGGAGAGAACCTAAATAAGATGACCTCCTTCTGCAAAGTAGGGATTCTGTGAACAGAAGGAGACCATTCAGCTTATCATGATGGCACCATCCATAGTAACTCAACATTAATCCATACTGTCTCCCACAATTCTGCTTCCTCTAAACTCCATCTGTTCTTCTTCGAGAAGACACTGTGGTCTGTGCTTCAACTCTCCACACATGCCAGCCTCTTCAGCATCTTCCTAACCCTCACACCTCAGACCAAATCCAAATTCTCTCTCAAAACAGGACCCAGCACTGCCGACAATGATACGGAGGTAACAACCATCCAAACTATCTTTAACCCTTTGTTTGCATGAAATCTTTGAGCATCATTTCTGATGAGGTTACACACAGTGGTTAGCACTGCTGCCTCACAACACCAGGGAGGTTCAATTCCTGGCCTGGGTCACTGTCTGTGCGGAGTGTGCACATTCTCCCCGTGTCTGCGTGGGTTTCCTCCGGGTGCTCCGGTTACCTCCTACAGTCTGAAGGACATGCTGGTTAGGTGGATTGGTCATGTTAAATTCTCCCTCAGTGTACCCGAACAAGTGCCGGAGTGTGGAAACTAGGGGATTTTCCCAGTAACTTAATTGCAGCGTTAATGTCAGCCTACTTGTGACACTAATAAATAAACTTAAACTTTATTTACAACAAGTGTCCTGTGATGCTCCACATGAGCCTCCTCCCAATCCTCCATGATCTTCCCCCCATCAATATATTCTTCTATTCCTTTCTCTTTTTTGTGTCTACCTACCTTCCCCATCAGATGTATCCATAACAATTCAACTCAGCCACTTTCTGGAATCATAGAGTTCTGCAGTACAGGAGGAGGCCATTTGGCCCATCGAGTCTCCACCGACCACAATCCCACCCAGACGCTATCCCCGCAACCCCATGCATTTACCCTAGCTCAGTCCCTCTAACACTAAGAGGCAATTTAGAATGGCCAATCCACCCAACCCGCACATCTTTGGAGTGTGGGAAGAAACCGGAGCACCTGGAGGAAACCCACGCAGACATGGGGAGAACATGCAAACTCCACACAGACAGTGACCCAAGCCCGGATTTGAACCCGGGTCTCTGGTGCTGTGAGGCAGCAGTGCTAACTACTGTGCCACCTTGTGGTAGCGAGTTCCACATTCTCACCAATATCAAGAAGTTTCTCCCACATTCCTTACAGAATCATAACTCACTGTTTGCGGAACAGGGGAGAGGGCGGGAAGGTGGAGCTGAGTCACGACAGATCAGCCATGATCTTATTGAATGGCGGGGCAGGCTCGAAGGGCCAGATGGCCTACTCCTGCTCCTATTTCTTATGTTCTTATGTTCTTATGTTCTCATCTTCCCCCATTGGTTCTTTTTGCTCAATTACATTAAACCTGTGCCCTCTGGTTAATAATCCTTGTGACACCAGAAATAGTTTCTCCTCAATGGCACTATCAAAATCCCATGTACACTGGAGTAAAGGGTGTTCCTGAGTGCATTTTTTCAGCAGAAGGTGGGTTTTGGCTTGTACACAGGTAACATTCTCAAGGGATTGAAATTCAAGCCTCTTCTTCAAAAATGGGGTGGCATGTTGGCACAGGGTTAGCACTGCTGCCTCACAGCGCCAGGGACCTGGGTTCGATTCCCAGCTCGGGTCACTGTCTGTGTGGAGTTTGCACATTCCCCCTGTGTCTGCGTGGGTTTCCTCCGGGTGCTCCGGTTTCCTCCCACAGTCCAAAGATGTGCGGGTTAGGTTCATTGGCCATGCTAAAACTGCCCATTAGCATCTTGCGATGCTTAGGTTGGAGAAATTAGTGGGTAAAATATGGACGGATATGGGGGTAGGACCTGGGTGGGATTGTGCTCGGTGCAGACTCGATGGGCTGAATGGCCTCTTTCTGCACTGTAGGGTTTGTATGATTCTACGAGTTGGAATGCCTTGTTGAAATTGTACAAGACATTGGTATGGTCATATGTGGAATATGTGTACAGTTCTGGTCACCCTATTACAGAAAGGATATTATTAAACTAGAAAGAGCGCAGAAAAGATTTATTAAGATGTTACCGAGACTTGATGGTTTGAGTTATAAGGAGAAGCTGGATAGACTGGGACTTTTTTCTCTGAGCGTAGGAGGCTGAAGGGTGATCTTATAGAGGTCTATAAAATAATGAGGGGCACAGATCAGCGAGATAGTCAATATCATTTCCCAAAGGCAGGGAACTCTAAACTAGAGGGCATAGGTTTAAGGTGAGAGGGGAGAGATACAAAAGGGTCCGGAGGGGCAATGTTTTCACACAAAAGGTGGTGAGTGTCTGGAACAAGCTGCCAGAGGCAGTAGTAGAGGTGGGCACAATTTTATCTTTGACAGTTACATGGGTAAAATGGGTATAGAGGGATATGGGCCAAACGTGGGCAATTAGGAATGGTTTAGTGCTTTAAAAAAAAAGGCAGCATGGACAAGTTGGGCCGAAGGGCCTGTTTCCGTGTTGTAAATGTCTATGACAATTATAACCTCGAGCCAGGGGTCAGGGGGAGAATGGGGCGGTTGTGAAGATTAAACGCATGTGTGAATAAAACATCCACATCAGAATCCCTGTCAACAAAGTATCTCAAAGCTGTCAGCCCCATCACTTCCAAACTATTCATTTGGAAGTTCACACATTCTTGAACCCACTTACTTTGCTGATCCATTTACTTATCCCTCTGTGGTATCTTTGGAGTGTTTTTGCCCTTAGGTTTATTGCTGGCCACAGATAAGATAGTCCCCGCGTTAACAAACATTAATATCTTTTCAAAGCAGCTTCCATTTCTCTATCCATTGAGAGCTGTTCCATTCATATTGACTCTGGAGTGAATTGAGAGCAAAGAGCCTCTACAGAGTGTTACACAGGTATCAGCTTCAACCCATACCTTGCAGCTTAGAGAGGATTGAGTTTACTGTGTAAATACAGACTGTGTTTTGAGGGAAATGCTGACAAGTCAAAAGGCTCATTTCTTGAAGTTTAAAGTTTATTTATTTATTATTACAAGTCAGTTTACCTTAACACTGCAATGAAAATGCCCGAATCGCTACACTCCAGCACCTGTTTGGGTACACTGAGGGAGTATTTATCATGGCCAATCCACCTAACAAGCACGTCTTTGAGGAAACCCATGTAGACACGGGGAGAACGTGCAGACTCTACACAGACAGTGACCCAAGCTGGGAATCGAACTCAGCTCCCTGGCATTGTGAGGCAGCAGTGCTAACCACTATACCACCATGCCGTCCTCAATACAGGAAAGTAATATGTGCAGAATCAGAACACAATATGACTTTTGAGGGGTGACTCTTTAAGATGCTTTATGTTTGACACTGGGTTCAGTTCTTAGAACATAGAACATAGAACATTACAGCACAAACAGGCCCTTCGGCCCACGAGTTGCGCCGATCACATCAACACCTACCAATCTATAGACCTATCTATAACCCCCAATCCCATAAAACCCCATATACTCATCCAGAAGTCTTTTAAAAGACCCCAGCAAGTTCGCCTCCACTACCACTGATGGCAGCCGATTCCATTCACTCACCACCCTCTGAGTGAAAAACTTACCCCTAACATCACTTCTGTACTTGCCTCCCTGCACCTTCAATCTGTGTCCTCTCGTAGCAACCATTTCAACCCGGGGAAATAGTCTCTGAGAGTCCACCCTATCTATTCCTCTCAACATTTTATAAACTTCCATCAGGTCGTCTCTCAACCTTCGTCTCTCCAGGGAAAAGTGTCCCAGTTTCCTCAACCTAACTTCATAAGGCATGCCTCCCAATCCAGGCAACATCCTTGTAAATCTCCTCTGTACCCTTTCAATAGCTTCTACATCCTTCCTATAGTGAGGCGACCAGAACTGCGCACAGTACTCCAAATGGGGCCTGACAAGGGACTTATAAAGTTGCAGCATTACCTCCCGATTCATAAGAACATAAGAAATAGGAGCAGGAGTAGGCCATCTAGCCCTTCGAGCCTGCCCCGCCATTCAATAAGATCATGGCTGATCTGTCATGGCTCAGCTCCACCTTCCCGCCCTCTCCCCATAACCCTTAATCCCCTCTCTTATCAAAAACCCATCAACCCGTTTCTTAAAAATATTTAGCGAGGCAGCCTCCACCACTTCAACGGGCAGAGAATTCCAGAGATTCACCACCCTTTGAGTGAAGAAGTTCCTCCTCAACTCTGTTCTAAATCGCCTCCCCTTTATCTTGAGGCTGTGCCCCCTAGTCCTACTGTCTTTTTTGAGCGGGAAGAGTCTCTCCACCTCTATCCTATCCATCCCATTCATCATCTTACACGTCTCAATGAGATCTCCCCTCATTCTTCTAAGCTCTAACGAGTACAAGCCTAGTTTATTCAGCCTCTCCTCATAGCTCAATCCCCTCAACTCCGGTATCAGCCTAGTAAACCTCCTCTGCACTCCCTCCAGGGCCAAAATATCCTTGCGCAGGTGCGGCGCCCAAAACTGCACACAGTACTCCAGCTGCAGCCTCACCAATGCCCTATACAACTGCAGCAAGACCTCCCTACTTTTATATTCAATCCCCCTCGCTATGAAGGCCAGCATCCCATTCGCCTTCCTGACCACCTGCTGCACCTGATCCCTCGATTAATGAAGGCCAGTACACCATACGCCTTCTTGACCACATCCTCCACCTGCAAGGCCTTCTTGACAAGGACGGGAGCGACATGAGCACTTTCCTCAAGACGGTGCCCAGAAACCAGAATTAACCACCTAGAGACAAAAATTCCTTTCTCGCAAAGCCACTTAAACACCATTAATGAAATAACCAGATCAAAAAGATATCTGATGCACTCATGCTTTTAATTAAAGAGATTTTCCTCAGCTGGTCTGTACGTGAATCCAGATCCAGTGTCACTGTCTCTTAAGCAGCCTCTGAAACAGCCCAGCCAGACACTCGGTCAAGAGGTTGGCTCACTGAGAGCTTCCAAAGGGTAATTCGAGATCGAGAACCACACACTGAAGTGGGTGATTGTAAATCATCTCCAGCTGAGCTGTGGAGTAGTTTGTGGCGTATGCGGCACTGATGGATCAAGAACTTAATCCAAGGATTACTTACGTGGCGAAAAACTGCAGCAGGCAACGGTGCAGAGGGACCTCGGGGTCCTTGTGCATGAGTCGCAAAAACCCAGCCTGCAGGTGCAGCAGGTGGTCAGGAAGGCGAATGGGATGCTGGCCTTCATAGCGAGGGGGATTGAATATAAAAGTAGGGAGGTCTTGCTGCAGCTGTATAGGGCATTGGTGAGGCCGCAGCTGGAGTACTGTGTGCAGTTTTGGGCACCGCATCTGCGCAAGGATATTTTGGCCTTGGAGGGAGTGCAGAGGAGGTTTACTAGGCTGATACCGGAGTTGAGGGGATTGAGCTATGAGGAGAGGCTGAATAAACTAGGCTTGTACTCGTTAGAGTTTAGAAGAATGAGGGGAGATCTCATTGAGACGTATAAGATGATGAATGGGATGGATAGGATAGAGGTGGAGAGACTCTTCCCGCTCAAAAAGGACAGTAAGACTAGGGGGCACAGCCTCAAGATAAAGGGGAGGCGGTTTAGAACGGAGTTGAGGAGGAACTTCTTCACTCAAAGGGTGGTGAATCTTTGGAATTCTCTGCCCGTTGAAGTGGTGGAGGCTGCCTCGCTAAATATTTTTAAGAAGCGGGTTGATGGGTTTTTGATAAGAGAAGGGATTAAGGGTTATGGGGAGAGGGCGGGAAGGTGGAGCTGAGCCACGACAGATCAACCATGATCTTATTGAATGGCGGGGCAGGCTCGAAGGGCTAGATGGCCTACTCCTGCTCCTATTTCTTATGTTCTTATGAAATAAGCGGTCAGGAAGAGGCCGTTTATTTGGACCATAAACAATGGTCCAGAATTGAGTGAGATTTGTGACCCAACTCCTTCACCTTGAGACCCTCAATAACAAAATCTATCAATTGCAAAAGTTACACTTGATGCGGGGTCAAAATCCATTGTATTATTTAAACCGGGCTCCTTGGAGCTTTTTTTATGTTGGGTTTATTCATTAGTGTCACAAGTAACCTTACATTAACACCGCAATGAAGTTACTGTGAAAACTCCCTTCTCGCCACACTCCTGTTCGGTTTCACTGAGGGAGAATTTAGCGTGGGCCAATGCACCCCAGCCAGCACATCTTTCAGACTGTGGGCAGAAGCCCGTATGGACATGGGGAGAACATGCAGAACTCCGCACAGACAGTGACCCAAGCCGGGAATGGAACCCGGGTCCCTGGCGCTGTGAGGCAGCAGTGCTAACCACTGCGCCACCGTGAGATTTTTTTGAGGGGCGACTTCTTGATGTTTGGGAGACTCCTGGCAGGATCTTACAGCATCGCTCGGGCGAGATTGTAAAATTCCACCCACGGTCAACGGAGATTTCCATCCGGGGCGGACGAGGTGGTAGAGTGTCAAAGAATACAGAGTAAAGAAAATTACAGCACAGGAATAGGCCCTTCGGCCCCTCCAAGCCTGCACCGACCATGCTATCTGACTGAACTCAAACCCCCTAACCTTCTAGGGACCATATCCCTCCATTCCCATTCTATTTCGGCCACCTTCTTTCCATTCTCACTCACCCCTTAGACAACAGTAACACAGTAACATCACTCTCAACATTTCCACTGGATCTTTCTCTGTGTTCCCTGCCTTAGACAGGCAAGATAGCAGCAAAACCACAACAGGAAGACTCTGTAACGTATCGCAGCTTCATCCAATCCCTTGCCAGGGATTAACGTATCAACGCTGTAAATGTCACAGGAACATTGGATCAGGCCATTCAGCCCCTTCACGCCTGCTCCAGCCATTTGATAAGATCATTGGGGGTGATCTGATTGAGGTCCCAACATCACTTTCCTGTCTGCCTCCTTCCCCACCTCCCCCCCGCCCCCCAACCAAACGACTCCCTTATCGATCAAGAACCCAGCCTCAAACACACTTAATGAGGCCAGAACAAATAACCCTCTGACAGAAGGCTCACCAAGTTAGACACAGTTAAAGAAAAGACAGCGCTCTGAGCCAACAACATCAGGATATACGGGGGAGTCAATTTAGAACGGAGTTGAGGAGGAACTTCTTCACTCAAAGGGTGGTGAATCTCTGGAATTCTCTGCCCGTTGAAGTGGTGGAGGCTGCCTCGCTGAATATATTTAAGTCACGGGTAGATAGGTTTCTGATAGACAGGGGAATTAAGGGGAGAAAGCGGGAAAGTGGAACTGATCCACTTCAGATCAGCCACGATCTTATTGAATGGCGGGGCAGGCTCGAAGGGCTAGATGGCCTACTCCTGCTCCTATTTCTTATGTTCTTATATAAAAGACAATATTCAGCCATCCCGAGCTGCAACAGACAGCTGGCTCCCACAGCCAAACGGACGGCAGTTTTATCTTTTTGGCATACGTGCTCGCTCGGAGTCAGATGGCCTAACTATACAAGTTTCTATTGTAACACCAACAATTCCACAATGAAAAGAGAAATCCTGGCAGGATGTCGTGGCTCCTTGATGTGAACGAAAGATGCAGGACTTTGTCCTTGAACCTTTTCCAGCGGCTCCAACTCCCAGGTGAAACTTCAACGTTTCTGGGACACTTGTAAACATAAAACTTGTACAATTTCCTCTCATCTACTTTCAAAAACAGCCTCTCATCTGGCCAAGGGAAATTACTTCAGCAACAGTACGCCCGGCCTTTATCACAATCAGACACCAGATTGTACAAGAAGACCTGCATTTGTGTAGCGCCTTTACATTGCTGGATTTGCACGGGAGAGATGTTGAAGGTGTTTTTTTTTCCGCCTTTGCAGTAATTAAATCAAATTCGGCGCGGTGGGGGTGGTGGGGGAATAGAATTCTCTTCCCAGAGATCAGTGGAGGCTGAATATGCTCAGAACTGTAGAGATTTTACATTGATAAGGAAATGAAGGGCTACAGGGGTGATTGGGGAGTAGGCAGGAAAGTGGAGCTGAGGCTGCAATTAGATGGAAGAGGTTCAAGGGGCCAAATGGCCTGTTCCTACTCCTACTGCGCATGTTTCTGATCAGCATAATCAGCATGGTGGTACAGTGGTTAGCACTGCTGCCTCACATCGCCAGAGATCCGGGTTCGATGCCCGGATTGGGTCACTGTGTGGAGCCTGCATGTTCTCCCCGTGTCTGCGTGGGTTTCCTCCGGGTGCTCCGGTTTCCTCCCACATTCCAAGAAGTGTGGATCAAGTGGATTGGCCTTGCGAAACTGCCCTTTAGTCAGGGGGGCTGGCAGGTAAATGCATGGGGTTAGGGCCCGTTGGGTTAGTGCAGACTCGATGGGCCAAATGGCCTTCTTCCGCACTGTAGGAATTCTATAACAAATACAATTGGACTTTATCTTTAAAAAAAGTGAAGAAAATGAGGCTTTTCATTGACCAAATACCCTAAAGCTTCCACTACCAGAGAGCTACACCTGAATTGTAATGACGGTTTGATATGCAACCTGTCCCCATCAAATAATTCCCATCACTGTTTCAATGCAGAAAGTGCAGTAACCAATTTGCACACAGCAAGCTCCCACTCAACAACCAATTGTGATCATTACCAGGTCATCTGTGTTTGTGACAATGATTAAGGGGTGAAAATTGACCAAAATCTCGGGGATAATTCCGCTATTCTTCTTCACAATATAGTGCCACACAACATTTTACATTCACAAGCGGGTAAACGGAGCCCTCAACATCCCATCCAAAGGACAGCACAGCCAACAGTGCAGCACTCTCAAGGTGTTGCATGGGAATGGCAGCTGAGCTCGGGTCCTGGAGGGGAACTTGAACCCCTAATCTTCTGAGTCTGAAGCAAGACAGGGATCCAATCAACCACTGAGCCACAGCAAGGATGAGATGGCTGCTTTTGTCTAGATCTAGATTGGCTGGGCGAATGGGCCAGGAAATGGCAAATGGAATTTAATGTTGGCAAGTGTGAGGTGGTCCACTTTGGAAGGAAGAATGGTAGGAAGGACTATTACTTACGGGGCGAAAAGCTGCAGCAGGCGACGGTGCAGAGGGACCTCGGGGTCCTTGTGCATGAGTCGCAAAAACCCAGCTTGCAGGTGCAGCAGGTGGTCAGGAAGGCGAATGGGATGCTGGCCTTCATAGCGAGGGGGATTGAATATAAGAGTAGGGAGGTCTTGCTGCAGCTGTATAGGGCATTGGTGAGGTCGCAGCTGGAGTACTGTGTGCAGTTTTGGGCGCCGCACCTGCGCAAGGATATTTTGGCCCTGGAGGGAGTGCAGAGGAGGTTTACTAGGCTGATACCGGAGTTGAGGGGGTTGAGCTATGAGGAGAGGCTGAATAAACAAGGCTTGTACTCGTTAGAGTTTAGAAGAATGAGGGGAGATCTCATTGAGACGTATAAGATGATGAATGGGATGGATAGGATAGAGGTGGAGAGACTCTTCCCGCTCAAAAAAGACAGTAGGACTAGGAGGCACAGCCTCAAGATAAAGGGGAGGCGGTTTAGAACAGAGTTGAGGAGGAACTTCTTCACTCAAAGGGTGGTGAATCTCTGGAATTCTCTGCCCGTTGAAGTGGTGGAGGCTGCCTCGCTAAATATTTTTAAGAAGCGGGTTGATGGGTTTTTGATAAGAGAAGGGATTAAGGGTTATGGGGAGAGGGCGGGAAGGTGGAGCTGAGTCACGACAGATCAGCCATGATCTTATTGAATGGCGGGGCAGGCTCGAAGGGTTAGATGGCCTACTCCTGCTCCTATTTCTTATGTTCTTATGTAATGTTGGCCAACGGAACCCACTGGCCCACTCGAACAGAACTCGCCTGCTCTTTGAAACGGTGTCATGAGATGGTGTAGGGGGGGGGTTTTGCAAGTCCTTGACTAACTGCTCTGTCAAAATAACCTTCTCGCCACAGAGGCGATAAATGCTCACGGCTGAACTACAGCAGAGACGCACACAAGTAGGTGCCTTTGACAGGAGTTAAGCTTTCACCAGTAAACATTTATAATAACAGGGCTTAGCACATTAAGCACACATGGCCTCCTCCATATGGCTTTTCTTTTACAAGCCAAAGTTAAAAGTATGTTAACATCTGTGGATTAAAAAGCCAGCAACATTTCCTTGTGACCTCTCCCCTGACTTTGTCATAAAAAACCTCAATTGCCTCATGATTCAAGGGGAACAAATTGCAGAAGTAACCCTTTTCTTCAAATTGCACCTTGTTATTTTCCTGCAGATATCTTTCTAGACCGAAATACTCCCAGCTGACCTCTGACCTTCAACCTTCTTTCTGTGAACCTGAGGCCATCCAAAACTCTTCCTCCCTTCTCATCGTTTGCACCAAGTTTTGTCCATTCTTCACCCTGACCCACACACGGTTAAGTCAGACCTAGATTTTCAAATTTTCATCCAAATCCCTCCCCACCTCTGTAACTCTGTCGCGGCGGCACGGTGGCACAGTGGTTAGCACCGCTGCCTTACAATGCCAGGGACCCGAGTTCGATTCCCGGCTTGGGTAACTGTCTGCGTGGAGCCTGCACGTTCTCCCCGTGTCTGCGCGGGTTTCCTTCGGGTGCTCTGGTTTCCTCCCACAGTCCGAAAGACGTGCGGGTTAGATGGATTGGCCATGCTAAATTGCCCCTTAGAGCAAGTTGAGGTTAGGTGAATTAGCCACAGTGAATGCGCGGGTTACGATGATTGGATAGGGTGTGGGCCTGAGGGAGATGCTCTTTGGGAGATTTGGCTCATGTGCGATGGGCTGAATGGCCTCCTTCTACCCTGTAGGGATAGTGTGGTATAATAGTATTGTTCAGTCCATACACAGGCTGCAATTCAGTATTGAGTTACGTGGCACTCTGGATGTTATGTGTGACATTTGCATGAACATATAGTTCTGAAATCATCTTGGAAGTTTTTTTGAATATAAATCATTATTTAATAATGTTTATTTTAATTTAGTGTTTGGTTACAGTGAGGAAGTTGCCTTTATCAAGATCAGATCACAACGGCTCCTAAACAAAGTCACATCTGGAGGCCATTCAGCCCATCAGGCATATTCTGACCTTCAATCAGGTTTTGCTGATCTCTATCTTAACTCCATTTACTTCCCTTGGTTCTTTAACCCTTAATACCCCGACTGAACAACAGACTATCAGTCTCAGTTTGAATATGTTCAATTGACCTCCAGCCTCAAGTGGGGTTGGGAAGAGGGAGATAGTTCCAGATTTCCACTCCCCTCCGTGTCACTAAGCGCCTCCTGACATGACTCCCAAACAACCTGGTTCCAACTTTAAGGTTCTGTCCCCCGTGTTCTGGAAATTGTTTTGTATTCATTTGTGGGACATGGGTGTCGCTGGTTGGCCAGCATTTATTGTCCATCCCTCGCTGCCCTTGGAGAGCAGTTGAGAGTCAACCACATTGCTGTGGCTCTGGAAACCCATGTAGGCCAGACCAGGTAAGGACGGCAGATTTCCTTCCCTAAAGGACATTAGTGAACCAGATGGGTTTTTCTGACAATCCACAATGGTTTCATGGTCATCATTCGATTCTTAATCCCAGATTTTTTCTATTGAATTCAAATTCCATCATCTGCCATGGCGGGATTCAAATCCGGGTCCCTAGAACATTCGTTGACTTTCTGGATTAATAAACTAGCAATAACAGCACTCGGCCAATGCCTTCCCTATCAAAGGAAATAGTTTCTCTCTATCAAGACAATTAAATCCTTTAATCATCTGAAACACCACAATTAGGTCAGTCCTTCATTTTCTACAGTTAAGTTAGTATGAGGCTAGTCTATGTAACTGTGTCCTCACACTTTAATCTTGTTAGCAACAGTACCATTTTGACAGAGTACAAGGATGAGATAGAGAATCTGGTGAACTGGTGCAGCAACACTAATCTCTCCCTCAATGTCAACAAAATGAAGGAGATTGTCATCAAATTCAGGAAGCGCAAAGGAGAACATGCCCCTGTCTACATCAACGGGGACGAAGTAGAAAGGGTCGAGAGCTTCAAGATTTTAGGTGTCCAGATCACCAACAACCTGTTCTGGTCACCCCATGCCGACACTATAGTTGAGAAAGCCCCACCAACGCCTCTACTTTCTCAGAAGACTAAGGAAATCTGGCATGTCAGCTCCAACTCTCACCAACTTTTACAGATGCATCATAGAAAGCATATTTTCTGGCTGTATCAGCTTGGTACGGGCTCCTGCTCTGCCTAAGACCGCAAGAAACTACAAAAGGTCGTGAATGTAGCCCAATCCATCACGCAAACCAGCCTCCAATCCATGGATTGTGTCTACACTTCCCGCTGCCTCAGAAAAGCAGCCAGCATAATTAAGGATCCCACACCCCTGACATTCTCTCTTCCACTGTCTTCCTTTGGGAAAAAGGTACAAAAGTCTGAGGTCATGTACGTAAGAACATAAGAAATAGGAGCAGGAGTAGGCCATCTAACCCTTCGAGCCTGCCCCGCCATTCAATAAGATCATGGCTGATCTGTTGCTGCTCAGTTCCACTTTCCCGCCCACTCCCCATAACCCCTAATCCCCTCTTATCAAAAACCCATCAACCCGCATCTTAAAAATATTTAGCGAGGCAGCCTCCACCACTTCAACGGGCAGAGAATTCCAGAGATTCACCACCCTTTGAGTGAAGAAGTTCCTCCTCAACTCCGTTCTAAACCGCCCCCCCCCCCTTTATCTTGAGGCTGTGCCCCCTAGTCCTACTGTCCTTTCTGAGCGGGAAGAGTCTCTCCACCTCTATCCTATCCATCCCATTCATCATTTTATACGTCTCAATGAGATCTCCCCTCATTCTTCTCAACTCTAACAGTACAAGCCAAGTTTATTCAGCCTCTCCTCATAGCTCAACCCCCTCAACTCTGGTATCAGCCTAGTAAACCTCCTCTGCACTCCCTCCAAGGCCAAAATATCCTTGTGTAAGTACGGCGCCCAAAACTGCACACAGTACTCCAGCTGCGGCCTCACCAATGCCCTATACAGCCACAGCAAGACCTCCCTACTTTTATATTCAATCCCCCTCGCTATGAAGGCCAGCATCCCATTTGTCTTCCTGACCACCTGCTGCACCTGCAAGCTGGGTTTTTGCGACTCATGTACAAGGACCCCGAGGTCCCTCTGCACCGTCGCCTGCTGCAGTTTTTCGCCAAGTAAGTAATAATCCTTCCTATCATTCTTCCTTCCAAAGTGGACCACCTCGCACTTGCCAACATTAAATTCCATTTGCCAGTTCCTGGCCCATTCACCCAGCCTATCTAGATCCTTCTGCAGACTCTCCACACTCAAGAACAGCTTCTCCCCTGCTGCTGTCAGACTTCTGAATGGACCTATCTTGCATTAAGTTGATCTTTCTCTACACCCTAGCTATGACTGTAACACTACATTCTGCACTCTCTCCTTTCCTTCTCTATGAACAGTATGTTTCGTCTGTATAGTGTGCAAGAAACAATACCTTTCACTGCATCCCAATATACATGACAATAATAAATCAAATCCTTCCTCAGTTGCACTGCCCAGGAATGAACTCAGTAAACGACTGCAACAAAAATGAAAAAGCGCAAGGAACATTATCAGTCTAAAATTGGAGTTAATAACCACCTGGAAATCATCGTTGGGGAAAAGCAGCATGTCCCGTAAAGGATCACTGATGATTTGTGCTTTCTTCTGTAGTAAGACATTCTCGTAGTCTATTGGTTCAATATCCTTTGGTTTAGCCTGGAAGGAAATCACACAAAACAAAATGTTCAGATCCAAAGGTTTTACATTGCCAAAGTGATGAGTTCTTAGCATTCAAACAACTGGCCTTGGTCAGCACTACAATTCTTTATGGTGGAACAGCAACAGAGCAAATGTCCCTTGTCACAGAGTCAGTAACAGTGACCCAGCCCAGCTAATAGCTGAGGCCCCAGCTGGCCTCAGCTATTTACCATTTATATAGATGATCTGGAGGAGGGAACTGAGTGCAGGGTGTCGGAATTTGCTGATGACACCAAGATTGGGGGAACGGCAAATTGTGCGGAGGGTGTGGAGAGTCTGCAGAAGGATCTAGATAGGCTGGGCGAATGGGCCAGGAAATGGCAAATGGAATTTAATGTTGGCAAGTGTGAGGTGGTCCACTTTGGTAGGAGGAATGGTAGGAAGGACTATTACTTACGTGGCGAAAAGCTGCAGCAGGCGACGGTGCAGAGGGACCTCGGGGTCCTTGTGCATGAGTCGCAAAGACCCAGCTTGCAGGTGCAGCAGGTGGTCAGGAAGGCGAATGGGATGCTGGCCTTCATAGCGAGGGGAATTGAATATAAAAGTAGGGAGGTCTTGCTGCAGCTGTATAGGGCATTGGTGAGGCCGCAGCTGGAGGACTGTGCAGTTTTGGGCGCCGCACCTGCGCAAGGATATTTTGGTCCTGGAGGGAGTGCAGAGGAGGTTTACTAGGCTGATACCAGAGTTGAGGGGATTGAGCTATGAGGAGAGGCTGAATAAACTAGGCTTGTACTCGTTAGAGTTTAGAAGAATGAGGGGAGATCTCATTGAGACGTATAAGATGATGAATGGGATGGATAGGATAGAGGTGGAGAGACTCTTCCCGCTCAAAAAAGACAGTAGGACTAGGGGGCACAGCCTCAAGATAAAGGGGAGGCGGTTTAGAACAGAGTTGAGGAGGAACTTCTTCACTCAAAGGGTGTTGAATCTCTGGAATTCTCTGCCTGTTGAAGTGGTGGAGGCTGCCTCGCTAAATATTTTTAAGAAGCGGGTTGATGGGTTTTTGATAGGCAAGGGGATTAAGGGTTATGGGGAGAGGGCGGGAAGGTGGAGCTGAGCCACGACAGATCAGCCATGATCTTATTGAATGGCAGGGCAGGCTCGAAGGGCCAGATGGCCTACTCCTGCTCCTATTTCTTATGTTCTTACCACTGGAAACAGGGCAGCTATATATTCCTTCAAGGCCGCAGCCCAGTTCCCAGACACAGACACCGAAACTGTTCACAACACTCCAGGTGCCGTCTCACTGAGAGCCTGTACAACTGCAGCAAGACAACTTCACTCCTGTACTCAAATCCCCTTGTGATGAAGGTCAACATACCATTTGCCTTCTTAATTGCTCGCTGTGCCTCTGTGTGTTAGCTGGTAGTGACTCATGAACAAGGACACAACATTGGACATCAACCCATCCCAATCTCTCATCATTGAAGAAGTACTCTGCCTTTATCAAAATGGGTAACATCACACTTACTCATGTTATATTTCATCTATTATGTTCTTGGCAATGAAAAGCCTGGCACAGGATAGAAACATGAAAAGATTATTTTGGCCAACCTCTGAATAGAACACACATGATGATTGTGTAATTCGGGCTTCACAGTGAGCTGCGAAAACAATAACACGCACGCACACACACACACACACACATACCCACTCATACAGACACACGCACAGACACAGTAGCACAATGGTTAGCACTGCTGCTTCACAGCTCCAGGGACCTGGGTTCGATTCCCAGCTTGGCTCAGTGTCTGTGTGGAGTTTGCATATTCTCCTCGTGTCTGCGAATGATTGAATTCAAATAATAAAGTCTATTGATAACCATTGATGTAAAAACCCATTGGGTTCACTAATGTCCCTTAGGGAATGAAATCAGCCAACCTCACTCCGCACGTGTGTGTGTGTGTGTGTGTGTGTGTGTGTGTGTGTGTGAGTGAGTGAGAGATGTGTCCTGGTGCCTTTGTGCATGTAGAAAGAATCACAGAAATCCTACAGTACATAAAGAGGCCATTCGGCCCATCGAGTCTATACCAAAACATCCCAACCAGGCCCTAATCCCATATCCCTGTATATTTACCCACTAATCCCTCTAACCCACACATCTCAGGACACAAAGGGGAATTTTTTTTTAAGCATGGCCAATCAACCTAAACCGCACATCTTTGGACTGTGGGAGAAAACTGGAGGACCCAGAGGGAAACCCACACAGACATAAGGAGAATGTGCAAACTCCACTCCTCCGGGTGCTCCGGTTTCCTCCCACAGTCTGAAAGACGTGCTGGTTATGTTGATTGGCCGTGCTAAATTGCCCCTTAGTGTCCCGGGATGCATAGGTTAGAAGGATTAGCAGGGTAACTATCAGGACTAAGGGGATAGGGCCTTGATGGGATTGTGGTTGGTACAGACTTGATGGGCTGAATGGCCTTCTTCTGCACTGTAGAGAATCTATGATTTGGGGCAAGATTCAGTAACCAGTGTCCTTCCAGCTAATTTATCAGTTCCTCAATAATACCCTGTAAACTTCAAATCAAATCTCCCCTCCGGGGCCTGGTTCAGCACAGCTGCAAAGATCAGAATGGCTAACCACTTGTTTACCAATAACTCAGAGGCGGATACAGAACGCTGTTAAACTCCAAAACGTCAGATGGTAAGATCATGGTTGCGGACAATAGCTGGGTGTGGATCTGCTCATACTTGGCTGCACCATTTCCTACTCCCGCCTCGGGGACTTCCATCTACACAAAGCAACTGAGGTAATGTCAAGCTCCAAGCCAGAACGAAATCGTAACCCAAGTGGCAAAAGTACAAAAGCAACTCGGGACTTCACGTGTTGCAACACTTGAAACAAGTCATTCTGTTCAAGAGGCCTGCCCATTGTCACCTCTCACAAAACCATTCCAGCATGAACGGCCAGGAGAGATCCCCCCCCGCACCCCCCCACGGCCCCCCCAGTGATTCAAGTCCGTGTGACTCTTGTTCAGAGCTCAGAGTCAGACAGATCTGCAACGCTAATGCTCTCCGCAGATGCTGCCAGACCTGCTGAGTTCTTCCAGCATTTCCTGTTTTTAATCTCATGTTACACTAGTGCACAAAATTACGCACTTGCATGCCTGTTAATGTATGTGCCTTTCATGAACAGAAAATCTGGGCAATTTTCCACCACAGTTCGTCAGGAATGTGGAGGAGGCAGAATAGCTCAGTCAGTCAGCCTTCTTTCAAATAGCAGCCTTCAGCAATGATGGATTTTTGCAGAGTGGGTTTCGGAGACCGGCTCCTGCAATTTCATTAGTGAGCCATCAATAATGGTAAAAGAAAATACTGATTCTCCCATTTTTCACCAGCAGGAATTTTGCCTGGAATTGTAATCTCTGCACAGAACTAAAACATTTACACAACTCATAGCCAAACAACAACTGAAATACGGCAAGATTATCAATCAGTTTTCAAATATAACTGCTCAAAGGCATCATTTTTGGCTTGCTAATGTCAAATAACACACACGCGCGCACACACACACATGCATGCCCACTCACGCAGATACACGTGCACGCACGCGCACACTCACAACTCATATGCACACACTTGCAGATACACATACCCACGCGCACACTCACATGCACACACTTGCAGATACACATACCCACGCGCACACTCACATGCACACACAGATACACATACCCACGCGCACACTCACACGTGGCATTTACCATTTAAAAGCAGTTCCTCCGTACTGTCTGGCATTAAATATGAAGAATATATTCAGAAGGATCATAAACATGATCCAATGAACAGGTTTTAATGGAGGAAAACTACAAGATATAAACTTGCCTTTATATAGCACCTTTAACAACAGGAAAAACTTGCATTTTTTTCTTATTTTGTATTACTTGTTTCCTACATTACAACAGTGAGGGCGCTTCTGAAGTATTTTACTGGTTGTAAAGTGCTTCAGGACATTGAGCAATTGTGAATGACGTTACAGGGATAAATACAGGTCTGTTTCGTTTGGTACCTTCAATGTAATAAAAGTTCTCAAAGTGACACATAGCAGGATTGTAAAAGAACATTCAACACTGAGCAGCGTAAGGGGATATTTGGGCGGGTGACTGAAAATGTGATCAAAGAGGTCGGCTTTAAGGAGTGTTAAAGGGGGAGGGGTCCATGATATCAGGTTCTGGAAGACAATCACTCACAGAGGAGTAATCAGGGGTTGAACAAGTGGCTGGAACAAGAGGAACACAGAGATATCAGAGCGTTTTAGATTAGTAAGACACCTCAAGGCGTTTCACAGGAACATTACCCAGCAAGACTGCACACCAAGGAACATCAACATTATAACAGCGGCCAAAAACTTCGGTCAAAACGGTAGGTTTGCAGATCATCTTAGAAGAGGAGACAGCGGTGGGGAGATTTAAGGAGGGAATCCCAGAGCTTTGGGCGAGACAACTGAAGACACAGCCACCAGTGGTGGAGCGGTGAATATCAGGGAGGCGCCAGTGGATAGGATTAGAGAAACGTAGAGATCTCAGGGGTTGTGGGGCTGGAGGTTACAGAGATGGGGAGAGGCGAGGGCACTGAATGTCTTGAAAATAAGGATGAGAGTTTTAAAATCAATACATTCCTTGACTGGGAGCTAACACAGGTCAGTGAGCACTGGGTGATGGGCAAATGGGACTTGATGTAAAATAGAACAGGGGCAACAAAGATTTGGGTGACCTCAAGTTGGCAGAGGGCAGGAGGAGGGGACCAAACCTGGACATTCTCTCTTCCATCAGGGAAGAGATGCAAAAGTCTGAGGTCACATACCAACTGACTCAAAACAACTCCTTCCCTGCTGCTATCAGACTTTTGAATGGACCTACCTCGCATTAAGTTGACCTTTCTCTACACCCTAGTTGTGACTGTAACACTACATCCTGCACCCTCTCCTTTCCTTCTCTATGAACAGTATGTTTTGTTCTGTAGTGTGTAAGAAACAATACTTTTCACTGTATCCCAGTACATGTGACAATAATAAATCAAATCAAATCAAACAGCAGCATGTTGGAATAGTTAAATCTAGAGGGGAGGGGGTAGCTGAGACTTACGGGGGAGAGACAGTCAACATGATGAAGGTAGAAGCAAGCGGTCTTGTTGAGAGGGGAAGTTTTGAAACTCAACATGTGTGGAAGAGAATGGTCTTTCTGATCTCCAGGATATGTGGCCAGAAGCCCAACTTGGGTCAAAGTGGATACCTCAGCTGGGGTCAAACCTGAGGATTCACTCGTCCCTTTTTGGGCAATGTGGATCACCTGAGATTGGAACTTGGATAAGCAGCCTCACTGAGAGAGTCAAAGGGTTGAAGCAGACAGATAGAGTTAGTTGTAATCAGTGTAAATGAGGAACCAGATTCCCCGCCTGCAGATCATCGCCAAGAGGCAGCCTGGAGATGAGGAAGAGGAGATGGGAGCGATGGATCCTTGAGTGATTCCCAAGGTTGGAAAGGGAAGCCATGGATAGAGATGCTTTGACTGCTGTCAGGTCACTGTGAGTGGAACCAACTCAGACAATCCCACTAAACTCAGACAGTGAGGAGGACCCTAGAAGAGGAAACACTTTGGGCCGTTTGAGGTTGCAGAGCCAGAAGCAGGTGGGGATCCAACCATCAAGCTCATTTCAAATGGGCAAAATGATAGCGTGACAGGAAGTGACATAAATGAAGTAATAATCTGCATTCATTTACCAACTTTCACAACCTAGAATGTCCCGAGGAAATTCCAAGCCAATGAATTACACCGGACATGTAGTCAGTGAGAGGTTAAGGTGGTGACTGACCGGGTACTTTGTGCTGTCCACAATGCTCCAAACTGTATAACATTCTGACTGTAGGAAGACCGGGTACAATGCAGTCTGGCACATTCCAAATCCCAGGACTATGTGATGAGGGACACAGTAAAGCTTGGGGCAGCCGTCACAGAGATGTAACGCTGACTAAGGTAACAGTGAACTGAGGGGAGAAGAACCCCCTTAAGCCGAACAATTCATAGAATCCCTACAGTGCAGAAGGAGGCCATTCGGCCCATTGAGTCTGCACTGACAACAATCCCACCCTGGTCCTATCCCCATAACCCCACATATTTACCCCCCTAATCCTCTAACTTACACATCCCAGGACACTAAAAGGCAATTTAGCGTGGCCAATGCACCTAACCAGCACATCTTTGGAGTATGGGAGGAAACCCATGCAGACATGGGGAGAATGTGCAGACTCCAGACATCGATTGAAGAGTACGCAAGACCAGCATTTCTGCAATGTGCTGCATGCCGGGAATCGAACCCAGGTCCCTGGCGCTGTGAGGCAGCAGCGCTAACCAATGTGCCCACCATGTATGCAGTGAATATGCCATGTATCTTTGCACCATTTGTAAGGACGATTTTAAGTTGTCTGTAACGTTTCCTTGGCCATACTGAAGAGTTTTACTTTGCGTTTGTTATTTGAACATTATCGTACTTTGTGTAATGGTCATTTTAGAATGTTTGTAATGTTCCTGCAGATATTTTGTGAAGGGAGTATATTTTTGCAAAACAAAAGACCAGGTGTAATGCCTGTTCTTGTCAGCTTGGATCTACAGTGTCTCTCGTGTGGAGACGATGAATTGGATTCAATTTAAATTTCGTTTTTGGAGCAATCAGGAAGATAGACTCAGGTAGACCCTGTCCACTAACTCTGAGAAAGGAATAAACTAAAAATAAATAACTTGCGTATCTGCTCCAGCATTCAGCCAAGGCCACAACCTAATGTCTGATCCGAGACACAGCACTGCCAGCAAGGTAGCAGTCCCTCGGGACAGCATCAAAATGACAGCTTAGGTTTAGTTCTCAAGTGGGATTTAAACCCATCACCTTCAGACCCAAACCAGCGAACAGGTTTAATTTCCCCACTTTGGTAACATTTCCAAGCTTTGCTACAGATTCAAGGTTAGATTCCAAACAGAGGAGTAATCACAGTGCAGAGAGAAACTTTAAAGTTTATTTATTAGTCACAAGTAAGGCCGACATTAACACTGCAATGAAGTTACTGTGAAAACCCCACACTCTGGTGCCTGTTCGGGTACACCGAGGGAGAATTTAGCACGGCCAATGCACCCTAACCAGCATGTCTTTCAGACGGTGGGAGGAAACCGGAGCACCCAGAGGAAACCCACGCAGACACGGGGAGAACATGCAGACTCCACACAGACAGCGAGCCAAGCCGGGAATCGAACCTGGGTCCCTGGCGCTGTGAGGCGGCAGTGCTAAGAAACTTCAAGGGTTCCTTCACATTATCAAAAGCAACTGCAACGCTGAACTCAAGAAAGGGAAAGAAAGCAACACTTTTAAATTGAGTGCAGAGTTTGTGAGCCCAGCATTTCCGCAATGTGCTGCAGACAATTATACACAAGTATTGGGTTGGGCACAATAACAAAAGATCAGAAATTAGATACATTAAACTAAAAAGGGGTCGGAAGTAGGTGTTACCACGCAGGGAATGAATCACGTACGCAATTATTTTCAATTTCCTCATGCAAAAAGGAAGGAACTAAATTCCTCAGAAAAATGAAAACAGTTACCAAATTTGGTTAAGATTGTGAGAGAGCTGAATGTTAAATGGTCATTGTTCAGTGGACCGATTCAACAAAGAGGAGGAAAGAGAGAAGCGTCTGAACTTCAGGATGGATGAAGAAATCAAATGGAAATGAGTGAATGGAAGACAGACTCTTTACCCACGCAGTGAGTTAACAAATGCCCAACATCACCAGCTCCTTAAATGAAACGGCAAAGTACAGATGGGCTGCTGACTCCCCGATTAACACAAGAAATAGAAGCAGGTGAGAGCAAATTGAGGTCTACAAGATGATAAAAGGTCTGGATAAAGTAGGCGTGGAGCGCATGCTTCCTCTTTTGGGCCATTCTAGGCAGAGAGGTCATAGTCTTAAGGATAAGGGGCAGCAAATTTAAAACAGAGTAGAGGAGAAACTACTTCTCCCAAAGGGTTGTGAATCTGTGGAATTCACTACCCCAAATTGCAATGAATACTGGGACAGTGAGTAAATTTAAAGAGGGGTTAGACAGATCGTTAATTGGTAATGGGTTGAAGGATTATGGGGGGGAAGGCAGGAAAATGGGGATGAGGAGTGTATCAGCCATGATCGAATGGCAGAGTGGACTCGAGGGGCCAAATGGCCTAATTCTGCTCCTACGTCTTATGAAATTATGAGAGGTGGGCCATTCGGCCCTTAAAGCCTGTCCCACCATTCAATATTATCCATGGCTGATCCATGTTGGCCTCAGCTCCTTTTCTGGACCGTTTCCCCACAGCCCTCTATTCCTCAACCCATCAAATATTTATCCACCTCCACTTTGAATCTTTCTAACGATCCAGCCTGCACCACCCTTTGGGGCACAGAGTTCCAGAGATTCATCACCTTCTGCAAGAAGGAATTTCCACACGCCTCAGTTTTAAATGATCTTGTAGCTATGTTCCCTTGTTCACAACTCTCCCACTAGTGAAAACATCTCATCAGCTACCCTGTCAAGCCCCCTCAAGATCATATCTGTTTAAATAAGATCACCCCTCACTCTTCTAAACTCCAAGGAACACAGACCCAGACTATTTAGTCTCTCCTGAAAGGACAATCTCTCGTCCCAGGAATTAGCCTAGTGAATCTCTTCTGGACTGCTTCCATTACGAGATCCCTTTTCTTAGGTTAGGGGACCAATACTGTACGCAGTATTCCAGCTGAGGCCTCACCAATACCCTGTACAATTGCAGCAAAACCTCTCTATTTTTAATCTCCAACGCCTTTGCAATCAAGGCCAAAATGCTATTTGCCTTTTTACTACTGGTTCGAGCTTTTTGTAATTCATGCACTAGAACAGCAAGTTCTCTCTGTACTTCACTCACCTGCAGTCTCTCTCCATTTAGATAATAATCTGGAGAATAACAGGAAGGGCAACATGTTTGCATTTATACAGCACCTTGGCCATTGTAAAACACCACAAGGCGCTTTACAGGAGAATTATCAAGCAACATTTGGCATTGAGCTACTTATGGGCAGCAGGTTGGCACAGTGATTAGCACAGTTGTCTCACAGCCCCAGGCACCCTGCTTCATTTCCAGCCTTGGAAGACAGTATGGAGTTTGCACATAACCCCCGTGTCTGCATGGGTTTCCTCCGGGTGCTCCAGTTTCCTCCCACCCTCCAAATATGTGCAGGTTAGGTAGATTGCCTATGCTAAATTGTCCCTTAAAGTTCAAAAGACGTGTAGGATTAATGGGGTAAATATATGGGGTTACGAGGATAGGGCCTATGTAAAATGCATTGTTCGAGAGTCAGTGCAGACTCGATGGGCCGAATGCATTGTAGGGATTGTATGGATTCTATTTACAGACAAGGAAATATTAGACAAGAGATGTCAGGAGCTGTCTAAATAAGGAGAGACAGAGAAGCAACTCCAGAGTCAAGGCCTAGACACCTGACGGCACGGCAGCTAACAGTGCTCCTATTTCTTATGTTCTTATTAATGGAAACTGGTGACGTGTAAGTGGGAGGAACTGTGGGAGTCTACAAATTTCAGAAGTTTCATGGAACCCCTACAGTGCAGGAGGAGGCCATTTGTCCCATCGAGTCTGCAGTCACAATAATTCCACCTAAACCCTATCCCCACAACACCACATATTTGCCCCACTAATCCCTCTAACCTACACATCCCAGGGCAATTAATACTGAGGAGCAATTTAGCAATGGCTAATTCACCTAGCCCGCACACCTTTGGATTGTGGGAGGAAACCCACGCTGACATGGGGAGAACATACAAACTCCACACAGACTGACCCAAAGCAGGAATTGATCCCGGGTCCCTGGTGCAGTGAGACAGCAGTGCTCACCACTGTGCCACTGTGCCGCCCCAGGAGAAGGTTACGGAAGGGAAGGGACAGTAAAAAGTCTCACAACACCAGGTTAAAGTCCAACAGGTTTATTTGATAGCACAAGCCACTAGCTTTTGGAGCGCTGCTCCTTCGTCAGGTGAGTTGGAATTCTGTTCACAAACAGGGCATATAAAGACACAAACTCAATTTACAAAATAATGGTTGGAATGCGAGTCTTTACAGGTAGTCAAATCTTAAAAGGTACAGACAACGTGAGTGGACAGAGGGTGAAACATGGGCCAAAGTAATGGGTATTGTCTCCAGCCAGGACAGTTAGTGAGATCCAATGCCGGCATTAGGGAAGGGAGGCAGGGAATGATGACCGGGACTTGGTCTGAGTTGGAAAAAGCAAAAATGAGAAACATGAATAAATACAACAGAAAACAGGGATCAGGATACCTGAAAAGACAGGGTTTGCTATTAAACAGCACTGGGAAAACTGGTGTAATTAGCATTTCACCACAGGCAGCGCCGGGAATCAAGGTGGGACTCAGGAATAGGAGCAAGATACAGCAAAACTTTCCTTAAAAAAAAACAATCACGGGGTCAGTAATTTTCCCACAATCTTCCCGAAGTAAATGAAAAAAAAAGCTTCTCCTGTTCATTCATTAAGTAATGAATAATTCAAAGCCAGGCAACAAGAAAAGCACACAACTCTGGAATGGGCAGCTTTAATGGGGGAAACACGAGGATTGAGATACTGATGTGTTAAACATGTCAATGCCAGAGACTCACACAGAAAGCCATTAAATAAGTGAATTTGCGCCCCATTCTTATCGGAGCCAGGAAACGGCAGCTCCAATGGAAATGCAGAGAGCTGCCGAGACTTCCCGGTGAGATCCGGAGAACTGTAAAATGGCTGAGAGTGGTGTAACTCAAATCCAGGTATCTACACCATTCCGTACACAAGCAGCTTGCCAAAAGACCACTGAAGCTGAAATAAATAAAACCTCTGTCCCGAATTCATTCGTCTAAATGAAGCCATTATTTGAGGCAGGATAATGGAAGGTAAATAGGGCAAGGCCCAAAAAAGCAATTTGGAGTAAAAAAGATTCACATTCTGGAAGACTGCCCTCCTTTATGTGGCTGCCACTGGATTATAAACCCACCACAGTTCTTTACGGTTTAAGTAACCTTTCACAGTGCAAACAGATTTGTCCGGCTTAAGAAACCTTTATGAGGCCAGACATCAGTTACACAAGGGCGCAGCAGTCTATACTGGCACATCTGCATCAGACGGGAGCACAGTTAGAAGTCTCACAACGCCAGGTTAAAGTCCAAGCAGTTTTATTTGGTAGTGAGCGCCACTGGCTTTCTGGGTTTGCCCCCTCGTCAGGTGAGTGGGAGTTCTGATCACAAACAGAGCGTATAAAGGCACACACACACAGCTCCCACTCACTTGACGAAGAGGCAATCCCCGAAAGCTAGCGGCGTTTACTACCAAATAAACCTGTTGGACTCTAACCTGGTGTTGTGAGACTTCTTACTGTGTTTACCCCAGTCCAACGCCGGCATCTCCACATCAGATGGGAACGACAGACTGTCCTTCTACTGAAGAAATCTATCACTATCTCCCACCAAAACGCCAGCAGTTCAAGTTCCACCCCAGAGACCTGAGCACTAAATCTAGGCTGACTCTCCTGGTGTCACACTGCGAGTGCGCTGCACTAATAAAGGTCCTTCAGATGCCGTAAGATCGTCTACATCGCCCGCCCCCCACCCCCCCACAGAGGGGCAGATGGACACCCTCCTTCGCCCCACATTTAACATCTCATCTGACCCTGGGAGGTGGCCAACACAATCTTACCAGCCATTCACGCCATGCTTTTACCCTGTAGTGGAGAGTTTGGCAGGCAGCCAAATCTCTGTTAACTGCGTCAGGATGGGAAAATCCTGCCGGTGTGAACGGTGGTAAGATTCCAGCCAAAGCGTCTAAATCAACTTCAGGAAGCGTCAAGGAGAACATGACCATGTTTAGATCAATGGGGACAAAGGTCGAGAGCTTTAAGTTTTTAGGCGTTCAAATCACCAACAACCTGTCCTGGTCCCCCCGCCCCCCCCCCCCCCACACACACACACACACACACACACACACAATGCCGACACTATGGTTAAGAAAGCCCACCAACGCCTTTACGTTCTCAGAAGACTAAGAAGTTTGGCATGTCAGCTACAACTCTCACCAACTTTTACAGATGCATCATAGAAAGCATTCTTTCTGGTTGTATCACAGCTTGGTAATGGGCTCCTGCTCTGCCCAAAACTGCAATAAACTACAAAGGGTCATTAATGTAGCCCAGTCCGTCACGTAAACCAGCCTCTCATCCCTTGACTCCGTTTACACTTCCTGCTGCCTCAGAAAAGCAGCCAGCATAATTAAGGACCTCACACATCCCGGACATTCTGTCTTCCAACTTCTTCTATTGGGAAAAAGATACAAAAGTCTGAGGTCACGTACCAACCGACTCGAGAACAGCTTCTTCCCTGCTGCCGTCAGACTTTTGAATGGACCTACCTCGCATTTAGTTGATCTTTCTCTACACCCTCGCTGTGACTGTAACACTACATTCTGCACTCTCTCCTTTCCTTCTCTATGAACGGTATGCTCAGTCTGTATAGCACAAAGAAACAATACCTTTCACTGTATGTTAATACATGCGAGAATAATAAATCAAATCAAATCAAAAATGAGGGCACACTGACTGTGGGACAGAGGCAGCGGAGGGGAAGAGGGTAGGCCAGCTACACAGGCCCCTGAAACATGTTCAGAGTATAAACAAGCGTAGTGCTCAGAGAGTGAGAGGGTCACACAGAAGGATTAGCTTCCTGCCATCTAACCCTTCAGTCATCTTAAACAGGGCATGCACAACCCAGCCTCTGTTTAAATTATATTTGATTTATTATTGTCACATGTATTGGGAAACAGTGAACAGTATTGTTTCCTGCGTGCTATACAGACAAAGCATGCTGTTCATAGAGAAGGAACGGAGTGCAGAATATAGCGTTACTGTCATAGCTGGGGTGTAAAGAAAGATCAACTTAGTTAAAGGTCAGTCCATTCAAAACTCTGATGGCAGCAGTTTTATTCCCGTTTCCGATTTTTGAAAGAAAATCCTCCGATAGTTTGATCACTGGGTCATGATTAGATCACCCCGTGGGCTATGGTTAGACCCAGTCAACAAGAAGCCAAAAATCACATTGAGAGAGAACAAAATATTTCAAGTGACCACAGTTTGTCTTCCTTCACAAGGCGAACAATCTACAGGATCTGGAAAATATTCAGTCGGAGTCCACAAGATCGATTACTTCAAGCACCTTTTTAATTATAGAGAAATGTAGACCTTAAGGAGATCAATTGAGTTATTTAAAGAATGCAATGACTCGACTGTGGCTGTCGATAACTACTTGCATCACACGACATTCATGCAAGTTTCTGAAGAGAACTAGATAATATATCAGTCAGTGCTTCTTTTCACAGAACATCACGGCGACACGGTGACACAGTGGTTAGCACTTCTGCTTCACAGCACCAGAGACCGGGATCCGATTCCCGGCCTGCATCACTGTCTGTGTGGAGTTTGCACATTCTCCCTGTGTCTGCAAGGGTTTCTTCCAGATGCTCCAGTTTCCTTCCACGGTCCAAAGATGTGCGGGTTAGATGGATTTACCATGCTAAATTGCCCCTTAGTATCCAAAGATGTGTAGGATTGGCCATGCTGAATGTGCGGGGTTACAGGATTAGGGCAGGGAATTGGGGTTTAGGCAGTTGACTCGATGGACCGAATGGCCTTTTCTACACTACAAGGGTTCTATGATCATCTCCTGGTACAAGGCTGGTGTAGTGACTGTAGATTCATCACAGGAGACTCTCAATCAAGTTCCTCAATTGCACAGCGTTGGTATCCATCTTACAAAATATATACCGAGGAACGGAAGAAGGGGTGATAATGATTAACAGAAATAGTAACACAAGAGAGCTTATAATTATCAGGAAATGGTGAACTGCTTCAGGCTCTTTCCTTTAATAAAGAGAAGTTTGAGAAGTGAACTGATAAGAGATCTTTACAGTCATGAATGGTTTTAAGAGGGGAAGATTTTCACAGCAACATCATTGCAATGCTAATGTCAACCTACTTGTGACCAATAAACAAACCAAGATGCAGAAAAAATGTTTCCACTTGTGAAGGAGATCAGAACTAATATCCAAAAATCTACAACAGTTATAAAAAGAGAAGAATATCAATAATCCCAGTGAAAAGTTCAGGAGAAACTTATGTTACCCAGGGAGTGGTGAGAAAGTGGAACTCGCTAACACACAGTTGTATAAGACATAGGGGATGTTTAATAAACACACGAGGGAAAAAGGAATAATTCATCTCACCTTATCAGTGGAATTTTCTGTTCCTCTCTCCCATGTGTACTTAACTTTAAGGCTCTTTGAACAATTGGTGTTCTTTCCCCCCCCACCAAAAATTGTTTCCAACTCTTAACTGGAGAGTCAACGCTCAGGAAAAGTAAATAGAAAGTTTTGGAATTGGCTTTTTTTTGTAAAAGGAAGCTAAGTGGTTAGCGCTGCTGCCTCACAGTGCCAAGGACCTGAGTTCAATTCCCGGTTTGGGTCACTGTCTGTGCGGAGTTTGCACATTCTCCCCGTGTCTGTGTGGGTTTCCTCCCACAGTCCGACAGACGTGCTGGTTAGGTGGATTGGCCGTGTTAAATTCTCCCTCAGTGTACCCAAACAGGCGCCGGAGTGTGGGACTGGGGGATTTTCACAGTAATTTCATTGCCATGTTAATGTAAACCTACTTGTGACACTGATAAATAAATAAACTTTAACTTAAGAGCTACAGATCAGAAACTAAGATGGAACAGAATTTGTACAATGCAAATTTAAGAATCAATCCAACAAAAAAAAAGGGGGGGGGTGGCGGGGGAGGGATGCGGGCAGGAGAAGAGATGGCAGTCAACCAAATCAAAAGGTTGTAAAAGCGTTGACTTAAAAGTTTGGGTGTTCAAATTTTTGGTTGCCATCATCATCAAGAGGGGGAGAGAGCGCATGAGAGAGAGAGAGAGAAAGAGAGAGAGAGAGAGAGAGAGGGGGGGGGGGAGCACTTCAGTGGGTTTGTTAGTTATTATTGGTGCTTGTTTCCGGTATATCATGCCAGAAATGGGAAACTTAAAAGAAATGCAATTGATTTGAGAAGTCTTTGCAACGTGGAATACACGTCTCAGTGGAATCCACAGTTTACATGCCGCATAACCACGTATATGTCTCATTTCTAACTGCTATTTAAAGCTAAGCTCCTGCACACTCTGAGTATGTATCTCATTACAACAAAAACCACTCATCCCGGACATTCTCTCTTCCACTTTTTTCCGCCAGGGAAAAGATACAAAAGTCTGAGGTCATGTACCAAACCAACGAAGAACAGTTTCTTTCCTGCTGCTGTCAGACTTTTGAATGGGCTTACCTTATGTTAAGTTGACCTTTCTCTATACCTTAACTGTGACTGTAAACATTTCATTTTGCACCCTCTCCTTTGCTTCTCTATGAACGGTATGTTTTGTCTTTATTGTGCGCTAGAAACAATACTTTTCACTCGATACTAATACATGTGACAACGATAAATCAAATCAAATGAAAAAAAAACTGTGTGGTGCGATCTGAATAAGAGTCCAGCCCCAGTTCGCCACGCCAGCTGCAGTCCAGTTGTTTGCCTCTGAGTCAGGAGTCTCTGGGTTCAAGTCCCACTCCGTGACATGAGGTCAAAAATCAAGGCTGAACTTCAGCGCAGTACTGAGGGAGTGCGACACTGCCAGCATAGAGCATAGAGAACCAGCATAGAACCCTACAGTGCAGAAACAGGCCCTTCGGCCCATCGAGTCTGCACCGAACACAATCCCACCCAGACCCTATCCCCATATCCCTACACATTTACCTGCTAATCCCTCTAACCTACACATCCCAGGACACTAAGGGGCAATTTTAGCATAGCCAATGAACCTAACCCGCACATCTTTGGACTGTGGGAGGAAACCGGAGCACCTGGAGAAAACCCTCGCAGACACGAGGAGAATGTGCAAACTCCACACAGGCAGTGACCCGAGCCGGGAATCGAACCCAGGACCCTGGAGCTGTGAAGCAGCAGTGCTAACCACTGTGCTACCGTGCCGCCAGAGGTGGTGTTGTTCCGATGAGCCAAGGCCGTGTTGCCTTGGGGGGAAAAGATGCCATAACACTATTTTGAAGAGGTGCCCAGGCCAATATCTAGCACTCAAGCACAGAAAGAACAAATGATCTAATCAATGACCGTTCATGGAGCTTCTGCGTATAGATTGGCTACATTACACCATCAGCTACACTTCAAGAAGGACTCTGCTTGCTACAAAACACGTGGGGGTGTCCTGTGGTGCTGAAAGGTGCTACATAAATGCAAATCTTAAGTTACCAGTGTGACAGCAACAGGGCAGCGCAGAAAGCTTCTCCCGTCAGGTCAAAGATACAAAAATCTGAGGACACGTTACAACCGACTCAAGAACGGCTTCTTCTCTGCTGCTGTCAGACTTTTGAATGGATTTACCTTGCAGTAAATTGCTCTTTCTCTACACCCTATGACTAACACTACATTCTGCATTCTCTCCTTTCCTTCTCTATGAACGGTATGCTTTATCTGTACAGCGCTCACGAAACAACGCTTTTCACTGTGTACTAATACACACAACAATAATAAATCTAATCAAAAAATCAGAAACAAATGAAACGACTGCACAGAAAACCTAACTCATAGTAAAAATTACCTGATGCTCCTTGTGTTGAATTAATGGAATATTTTTCCTTCGACCGAAGGGTCAGCCACGAAAATGTGAGCAGCAGCTACACTAATACTGGTTAAGTGCTACATGCAGTAAACGTAACAATCCCATCACATCACAGCAGATCAAAAACATCACTTTACAAAACCCTGCCTTGTCCTTGTTTGTTCAACTGCAGCATTGGGTAATTCCAGACGTTAACACTGCACCAATAAAGCAGCTTCGTGGGAATTTACAGAAACTTTGCAAAAACGTTCACTTTGATTTCCTCAGAAAAATGTTCTTTTTTTTCAATCAAAATAGGAGCAGTGTTGTACTAAACGCTAACTTCACAGTCACTGTGTTTCCCACATTCTGACAGTCACCACACTTCAAAAGTACACCACTCACTGTGAAGCCCTGATGTTGTTGCAGGTGCTACAGAAATGCAAGTCTTTGATTTGCATTTGCAAGGTTTACTTTAGCACACAGAGGGAATAAGTTCAAGTTTATTTATTAGTGTCAGAAGTAGACTTACATTAACACTGCAATGAAGTTACTGTGAAAATCCCCAGTTGCCACACTCCGGCGCCTGTTCGATTTGACTTATTGTCGCATGTATTAGCATAGATTGAAAAGTATTGTTTCCTGCACACCATACAGACAAAGCATACTGTTCATAGAGAAGGAAAGGAGAGAGTGTAGATGTCACAGTCATAGCTGGAGTGCAGAGAAAGATCAACTTAATGTAAGGTTAGCCCATTCAATATTCGGATACACTGAGGGAGAATTTAGCATGGCCTAACCAGCATGCCTTTCAGACTGTGGGAGGAAACCGGAACACCCACAGGAAACCCACACAGACACAGAGAGAACGTGCCAACAGACGGTGACCCAAGCCAGGAATTGAACCCGGGTCCCTGAAGTCGTGAGACAGCAGTGCTAATCACTGTATCACCAAAATGCATCGAGTCTAAAATTACATTGGAAATCCCTTCTGTGAAATTCAGAAACTTGTTTAAGGACAGGCAACAATCAAAGGTGAGGGCAGGTTGTAAGGTTATGATCCTATAAGGAATATAACTCCAGCAGAGGTTACAAACAATTTAAATCTTCCACTTTCATTGAGACAACGTACTCTCGTAAAGCTTCATTTTGAGAACTAAATCTGAAAATAGTTTATTTACAAACTCGGGATATCTCAGTCCCGCCCTTTCACAGTGCTTCCATTCAGTCCAGCAGTGTCCGGTTAATCACAGCCTCGTCTCCTCAGCTGCCTGGAACACTGCAGATGATTCAAATTTCACTCAGCAACCTCTAAAACTGGGCTTCGTTCTCAGCAACGACTGAGGTAGGGAGGCAGCAAACCGAGCGTGTGGGTGATTCACCACACTGAGAAACAAAGGTCTAACCAACACCCTGGAAGTCGAAATGCTCGTTCATCAAGAGTGAATTTAGTGCATTCAAAATCAGCACACTCGTACTTTTTTTTAAAAATCCTTACCTTTGAATCGCTTCAATACAAGGTGAAGGATTTCCCCCTATTCCTTAAAGGTTAGCACTGCTGCCTCACAGCACCAGGGACTCGAGTTCAATTCCAGCCTCGACTCACTGTCTGTGTGGCGTTTGCACATTCTCCCCGTGTCTGCGTGGGTTGCCTCCAGGTGCTCCGGTTTCCTCCCACAGTCCAAAGATGTGCAAGTTAGGCTGACTGGCCATGCTAAATTGACCCTAGTGTTAGGGGATTAGCAGAGTAAGCGCGTGGGGTTAGGGAATAGGGTCTGAGTGAGACGGTGGTCGGTACAGCCCTGATTGGCCGAATGGCCTCTTTCTGCCCAGTAAAAAGTCTGACAACACTAGGTTTTAGTCCAACCGATTTATTTGATAATATTCTCACAAGCAAGCAAGCTTTCGGGGTTAGCCCCTTCGTCAGGTGAATGGAGAGTTCTGGCCTCAGACAGAGCATATAAAGCACAGACAGTTTAGAGATTGCTGATTAGAATGCGAATCCTTACACCTAACCTGCTGTTCAAGTCTTAAAGTGGCTGATAATGTGAGTGGAAGGAGCACTGATCACAGTTTAAAGAGATGTGTATTGTCTCCAGACAGTCTGTAAGTGAGGTTTTGCAAACCCAGACAAGTCACGGGGGTTACAGATAGTGCGACATGAACCCAAGATCCCTGTTGAGACTGTCCTCATGTGTGCGGAACTTGGCTATCAGTTTCTTTCTGCCCTGCAGAGATTCTATGATTCTTCCCAGTTACGCAAGAACAAACCAAATAAACCTGTTGGACTTTAACCTGGCCTTGTGAGACTACTTACAGAGCTACCCAGTCCAACGCCAGTGACTCCACATATAAGAACTAGGAGCAGGAGTAGGCCATATGGTTTCTCTAGCCTGCTCTACCATTGAATAAGATCGTGGCCGATCTTCTCATGAACTCAGCTCCACTTACCCGTCTGCTCTCCATAATAACCCTCAATTCCTTTACTGTTCAAAACTCTATCTTGGTCTTAAAAAAAAATTCAATGAGGTCACCTCAACTGCTTCACTGGGCAGGGAATTCCATAGATAATACACGTACCATTCCAAACCTCATTCTTCTTTACAGCCTACACAAAAAACTCTTTCCATCCTCAATCCTCTCACAGCTACACAAATATGCGAAGCTTCTACACTCGGAGGATTAAATATTAGCCCAATACCTTCTTAAATTTCTACAATCCAGCTTTTGAGGATTTTCCCCCAAGAAAAAAGGAAACTGGTTAAAAAGTTATTAACCAGCAACTGAGAAGGTTAAGCAACCTCACCACCGGGTTAGAGATAATCCACCAGGTAATAATAGAACTACCCCAGCGAGTGGCAGTGATGTTTCAATTCTGAACAAATTAAGTTGGCAGCGTGCACTGGAACAAACGGATGACAAAGGAATCGCAAGCTGCTTCACTTCAAAAGCAACTTGCTGTCGACTCCTGAGAATTTATTCCGAAATACACAAAATATCTTACACTGATCCAGCCAAGGTCCCCAGCATCCCTGCCTGCCAACTCTCTCTCTGAGTAGGAGGGAATGTGTAAAGAGCCTCTGCAGCAGCTGACCAGGGATTTCAATTTTATGCAGATTTGGGATTCATTCTGCCCACAGTCCCCTACACACAGATAGACAGACACCATGGGGCAGTGTCACAGCGGGTCAGCACTGCTGCCTCACAGCGCCAGGGACCGGGGTTCGATTCCCAGCTTGGGTCACTTTCTGTGCAGAGTCGGCACATTCTCCCCGTGTCTGTGTGGGTTTCCTCCCACTTTCTGAAAGACATGCCGGTTAGGTCCATTGACAGAACTGTGGCGACTAGGGGATTTTCACAGTAACTTCACTGCTGTGTTAATGTAAGTCAATACTTGTGACTAATGATAAATTCACTTTAACCTGTTAAAAACACACACAGGGAGACACACAGCAGATCTCCACCCTGGGAGGGGGAAACTTCGAAGCAAGTTTGAGAGAGCAGAGTGTGAACACAGCAAGTGCACTGGAACTGAAGCGCTGTATCTTTGGGATATGATTCCAGAACAAGTGTTTCTGCTTCGTTTTGTTTTGTTTTGAAGCAACAAACTTGCAAGCCTTTGTGCAACTTACATCCAGGTTTTTGGCAGTGGAAGCGGCAGCAGTCTCAGTGTGTGGCATCTCACCAATATCTGCTTCAGACTCGCTCAGGGCACTTCTGCATTTGTGTGTAGACTCCACCGTCGCCAGTTCCTTCTTAAAGAGTCGGTTCACTCTGCCTTGCATTTTCTCCAGCGGGGGCACAAAAACTCCAGGAGGAGGGGGCACTTTGGCCAAAATTTAAAAAAAAAAGTTTGGCAAAGAAAATAAAAAGTTTTTCTTTCACCAAGAAAAAGTTCAACTGTTTTCCAAGCGCCTGCTCCGCAGCATGGTAAGTCAAACAGAAAAATCACACACACAGACAGAGTCCAGCAAAGACTCCACTTCACTACAGCCGGAGTTACTGGACTGTTTGGTTACATCTCACTGAGCGAGGGAGGGAAAAAAAAGTTTCCAGGAACTTTCCTCTCCGCCCTGCGACCAGGGAATGCGTGAGTTACTGACAAAAGGATCTGCCCAAGGTTTCCCCCATTGGAGCAGCAACTGTGCACACGCCCTCTCACAGAATCACTCAGCAAAGATACACAGCAACTTAAAGAGCAGCATAAAGGCAAGCATTACACTCCACACAACCCCTCCATCACTCCCCCCTCCCCTAATCCACTTAACCCCCACTACCCAAACACTGAAACTTCACCCTAAACATGTCCTCTCTGCAATTAACTGAATGCATCAAAACCTATTTTGACTTTAAACTTGTGTTAAAACTTCAACTGCAGTTTGTAATCGGGATAATTTATAATCCTCCAGCACTGCCTCAGAAGTTCGAGACCGTCCTCTTAGTGAGTGCTGCATCCAACCCAGATTTACCAAAAAAAAACCCCAGATAAAAGCAACACACTGCTGGAATCTGAAACAAAAAGAGAATGCTGGAAACTTTCAACATATCCTGACCCTTCATCATCCTGATTTGAAACGTTGGATCTGTTCTCTCTCTACACAGATACTGTTGGACCTGCTGAGATTTTCCAGCATTTTCTTTTAAAATCAGGGGTATTAGCCTTCCCCTTTGAAAGCTGGTGTGTCTGTGGGTCAACTGACGATTGCACGGCTGAGATTGATAGGGTTTTAAGAACATAAGAAATAGGAGCAGGAGTAGGCCATCTGGCCCTTCGAGCCTGCCCCGCCATTCAATAAGATCATGACTTCAGTTGGATAATGTTATTAAGAGTTACTGGGTGGCACAGTGGTTAGTACTGCTGCCTCGCAACCCCAGGGATCTGGGTTCAATTCCCAGCTTGAGCCACTATGTGGAGTTTGCACATTGTCCCCGTGTCTGCACTGGTTTTTTTCCAGGTGCTCCGGTTTCCTCCCACAGTCTGAAAGATGTGCTGGTAAGGTTGCACTGGCCATGCTAAATTCTCCCTCATGGTAGCACTGTGGGTTAGTACTGCTGCTTCACAGCTCCAGGGACCTGGGTTCGATTCCTGGCTCGGGTCACTGTCTGTGTGGAATTTGCACATTCTCCTCGTGTCTGCGTGGGTTTCCTCCTGGTGCCCTGGTTTCCTCCCACAGTCCAAAGATGTGTGGGTTAGGTTGATTGGCCGTGCTAAGAAATTGCCCCTTAGTGTCCAGGGATGCGTAGGTCAGAGGGATTAGTGGGTATAATATGTAGGGATATGGGGGTAGGGCCTGGGTGGGATTGTGTTCAGTGCAGGCTCGATGGGCCGAAGGGCCTCTTTCTGCACTGTAGGGTTCTATGATTCTATGTACCCGAGCAGGCACCAGAGCGTGGTGACTCGGGGATGTTCACAATAACTTCATTGCAATGTTAATGTAAGCCTTCTTGTGACTAATAACAAAATAAAAACAAAGGCATCAAGTCAATGAGGTTAAGATACAGGTCAACAGAGGATGTAACTATACACAAAAGCTGAGGTTTGATCTGCCCCCAGTTTTGCAGAGGATGTACCTGGCCACATTGCCACAGAACATCCCTAAGTGGCTGGAACGTGCCGTACCAACTGTCCTTCATGGAGAACTTTTGAGCACAAGTCCATCAGGCAGTAACATCCGAGAGATCCTGTCGGAAAAGGAGACGGTGAATTCTGTTGGATGGCTCCCTGAGAAGTCTGAATCATTTGGCAGAACACCTCATCACCTTTCATACAAGCACCGAGACTCAGCTTGGCTGGTGCTGAGATTGGCCCTCCCTACCAGATCCTTCATGCTTGCCAGGAGTCTCACCCCACCTGCATGCTGCCCTCGAGGTAACTGGGATGGGTAAGAGACCCTTGTCCCACCTCCTTTTGGATTGTGCCTTTGTACAGGCGGTCTGGCAAGAGCTGAGATGTTTTTTGTTGGTTCATCCCGAACAGTTCTGTGACGCAGGACTCTGTGCTCCAGGAGCCGTTCCGAGGGATGTACTCCAGGATAAACATCAGCCATTGCTGGAGGATCATCAACTCGGTGATAGACGCTCTTTGATCTGCACGAGAGTTGGTGGTCTTCCACAGTGGAGTGTTGCAGACTGGCACATTTCAAAGCCCAGTACAATGTGCTGAGGGACGTGCTAAAACCTGGGGTAGCCACCACAGAGCACAGAACATAGAAAACTACAGCACAAACAGGCCCTTCGGCCCACAAGTTGTGCCGATCATATCCCTACCTACCAGGCCTATCTGTAATCCTCAATCCCATTAGATCCCATATACCCATCCACAAGTCTCTTAAAAGACCCCAGTGAGTTCGCCTCCACCACCACCGACGGCAGCCGATTCCACTTGCCCACCACTCTCTGAGTGAAAAACTTACCCCTGACATCTCCTCTGTACCTACTCCCCAGCACCTTAAACCTGTGTCCTCTCGTAGTAACCATTTCAGCCCTGGGAAATAGCCCCTGAGAGTCCACCCTATCTATTCCTCTCAACATCTTATAAACCTCTATCAGGTCGCCTCTCAACCTTCATCTCTCCAGGGAGAAAAGACCGAGCTCCCTCAACCTATCCTCATAAGGCATGCCTCCCAATCCAGGCAACATCCTTGTAAATCTCCTCGGCACCCTCTCAATAGCTTCCACATCTTCCATGCGATGGGGAAGGTCTCTGTGTAAGATCTTTCAGCCACAGTGAACTGAGGGGAGCAGAACCTTCTCAAGCTGAATGACTCACTGATTGTGCGAGGTGAGTATGGCATGTATCCCAGTTAGACTGATGGACCCCAGAGTGCAACTTGTTCTATGTAGACACTCTTTGCACCATTTGCAAGGACCATTTTAAAATGTCAGTAATGTTTCCTTGACCGTATTGAAGCATCTCAGAGTGTTACTTTGTGTATTATCATTGTCACACTTTGTGCGATAGCCATTTTGATTTGGTGAGAGTCACAGTTGACATGTCAAATTTCCTTAGTCTTCTGAGAAAATAGAAGTGTTGGTGGGCTTTCTTAACGATAGTGTTGGCATGGGGGGGGGGGGGGGGGGGAACCAGGATAGGCTATTGGTGATCTGGACACCTAAAAACTTGAAGCTCTTGACCCTTTCTGCTTTGTCCCCGTTGATGTAGACAGGGGCATGTTCTCCTTTACGCTTCCTGAAGTCGATGACAATCTCTTTCATTTTGTTGACATTGAGGACCATTCTCAATGGTCCTCAATGTCAATTGAGGGAGAGATTATTGTTGCTGCACCAGTTCACCAGATTCTCTATCTCATTCCTGTACTCTGTCTCGTCACTGTTTGAGGTCTTGTTTGAGATTTTGGAATGTTTGTAATGTTCTTGTGGATATTTTATGAATAAAGTAGATTTTGCAACAAAAAACTAACTACACAGGGGAGTAAATTTGATTTCTGATGGGTCAGCGCCACATTGTCACAGGACTGGTTGGCCCAGGTTTGGAAGGCTGGTATGCTAAGAGAATAAAAGAGTGGGTGCGGTGTCAAAGGATCGACACCTCACATTTCAACAGGTAACCTCTAAGCTCGGTAGGGCACTTGTCAACAAAGGTTGACACAAGCCAAACAAGATGTTGGGAGCAGGGATTGGAAGCTTGGTCAGAGAGGATCTTAAAGAAACAAAAGCAGTTTACGGAGGGAATTCCAGAGTTTGAGATAGAAATGGTTGAAGGCACCATTGCTAATCGACAGGGATATTGGCAGAATGCAGAGTTCTGGAAGGGTTACAAGTCTAGAGGAGATTACAGAGATAGGGAGGATGTGCGAGGGCTTGGGAGGGATTTGAGAAGAAGGACTGAGGATTTTAACAAGCAGCTGTTATTAGGCACAGGGTGAGGAGTCAAGAGGGAACTGCTGTGAGTTAGAATATGGGTGGAGTTCCTGATGAGCTCATATTTGTGGAGGATGATGAATCTATGGGCAGGGGGCCGGAGTGGGGGGTGCTCCAGGACTGCGTTGGAATAATTATGTATGGACACGACAAGGGGTTGGCACGGTGGCACAGTGGTTAGCACTGCTGCTTCACAGTGCCAGGGACCCGAGTTCACTTCCCAGCTTGGGTCACTGTATGGAGTCTGCACCTTCTCCCCATGTCTGTGGGGGTCTCCTCCGGGCATTCCGGTTTTCTCCCTCAGTCCGAAAGATATGCATCGGCCATGCTAAATTCTCCCTCAGTGTACCTGACCAGGCGCCCGAGTGTGGCAACTAGGGGATTCTCACAGTAACTTCATTGCAGTGTTAATGTAAGCCTACTTCTGACACTAATAAATAATAAGAATTGCGGAGCTGAGGCGGATGCAGGGGATAATTTTTTATTCATTCCAAGGGATGTGGTCTTCTCTGGATGGGCCTAACTGCCTTAGAGAAGGTGGTGGTGAGCTGTACACAGACAGTGACCCAAGCTGGGAATCGAAGCCGGGTCCCTGGCACTGTGTGGCAGCAGTGCTAACCATTGTGCCACTGTGCCACCACGGGTACATGGCGCCAGGGCTAAAGACATCACTGGGGAGAGGTAGACAGAGAATCCAAACGTCACAGCCCGTATTGGAACCAATGGGATAGCTCGATAACTGTAAACAATGTTGAGGCCATGATGGAAAGTGCAGAAGAGGCTCCTTTCAGAGTCATTCATGACACAGACAGAGGCCATTTGGCCCACTGAGTTCATGCCAGCTCCTGCAGAGCAATCCAGCCAGTCCCATTCCCCTCACTCTATCCCTGCAAATTTATTTTCCTCAAACATTCATCCAATTTTCTTCTGAAATCAGTGGTCATCTCTGCTTCCACCACCAAGGTGGGCAATGGGGTTTAGGATCATTACCAGTTGCTGCGTCAAAAATTCCTTCCTCACATCACATCATAGGGTAACATTTGTGAAGCTGAGTCCTTGAGCCATCAACCAATGGGAAAAGCGTTTCCTTGTCCAAACTTGTCACCATCTTGTACATCTCTAACAAATCTCCCCTC